>JADWQK010000844.1:0-1218090 GCA_017933935.1 Sesamia nonagrioides | reverse complement strand
GTTTGCCCCAATCCATCCATACTATACTAGGTATACCATACTATACATAATAATATTATAAATGCGAAAGTAATTCTGTCTGTCTGTTACGCTTTACCTCTCAACCGATTTTGATGAAATTTGGCACAGACAATCTTTAGACCCTGAGAAAAGACATAGGCTACCTTTTATTGAAAAAATTGATATTACCGAGAGAAATCTAAAAAGCGCGATATAACCGAACTCTACGCGGGAGAAGCCGCGGGCGGAAAGCTAGTACTACATAAATGAAATCAGCAACTTTTATTAAAATGATATCGTAATCCACGACATATATTACTAGCGGCCGTCCGTGACTTCGTTCGCTTGTAGTTAGTTATTATGTCGGCTCCTATTGGTTGCAGCGTGATGTTATAGCCTAAAGCCTTCCTGGGTTAATGGGCTATCAAACTAAAAAATCGGACCAGTGTTTCCCGAGATTAGCGCGTTCAAACAAACAAACTCTTCAGCTTTATACATTAGTATAGATATAGTTTAAAATATGATATGTATTATTAATGATTTTCGCTGAGACGAGATTGCGTATTACTACAGTTTTAATAACGAGAACTGGTATTTTGATATTCTGTATTAACTTCATAATATCAAATGAGTCGTCAGATAGTTTGCCGTGCAATAACACACACTCTATACCTGATCTTTTGATAAAATCTTTCTCCTTCTCAAAATTCCTGTTCTTTACAGCATCATCCGTTTTGTCCTTCATGTAATTATCAAATTTATCCCTTTGTACTCCATATTCGTCATCATAGATATCATCCCAAAATACCAAGTTGCTATCGTCTGCATTTCTTTTAACAATCCCTTTTGTTTTATTGTCTTTTCTAATAGTATAAAATGTTACATTATCTGGGTTATTTTTAGTAGTAGTTAATTTGCTTCTCAGGTCAGTTGTAGGTGTAGTTGAAGGGGATCTGTTAAGAACTGCAAAAATTGTTTAATTGAAATTAGTGTGACTGACAACAAAAACCGCGGCCTTAAGAATGTGTAGTATTTAAAATAGTTGCCAAAGATGAAAAATATACAAAAAGTAATATTTTTACATTTATAAACATTATACGATTTGACAATTAAATTATTAAGCGATCCTGACATTATTATATTTTTTTGCTAATTAAATACCTAGATCTTTTTTAATTATTATGAATATTTATTATTTCTCAGAGGTAGGCTGTAACATAAGTCACCCACCAGACAAACTTTTGCCGCCAAACCGTATTCAGGCATGAAGTCTGGTAAAGCCGTACGGAGGACGGATCTGAGCAGCTATGTTGCGATGTGTACCGGGTACGATGCTGGCTCATCGTTTTTTTGAATGAATAAGATCTTGATAAACTAGCCCGCTTTACCATCAACGATTACATCACTGCTTGCCATCAAGCGGGATTGCAGTTAAGGACTAGTTCATAAATATAAAAAAGTGAAATATTGTTACGGGCTAGGGGTACTTAAACGCCGGTTAAGGGTTACGAAGTTTATTGGCAACGAAGGTACAGTCGATTGTAGGCAATGACAAGTAGAATGTCGCTGACGTTGCACTGAAGTCTTCTCTTACGTCCCCGAAGTCCGTGTCGTAATCACACAATAACAGTACAGATGTTACTTCACGTAGTACTCACAGTTCTCTTTACAGTTGTCGCAGTAGGTATTCTCAAAGATTGCTTCTTAACTGTCGCTGTTTTCGTATCGCTAGTCGAGTGTAGACTGACTGCGCGCCGCGTCGCGACGCCTTATATAGCCCAGCTGATCGAACATTCCAGATTCCTCTAGACGTAATAATAATAGCACATAACTTCGAGGTCACTCGGAAGTACCTACGGTAATTCCTGGAAACGGGTTTCTAGAAATTTCGATGTCGACACTTTGTTGACAAAACTGTTGAGACCTGTACCATTCGATAGGCCGTCCTAAGTCTAGTAATGCGTTTTATTATTGTACCTAGAAAATGTCTAGATCTGGAGGAATAGGACTTAAAAGTGATACACTGCATGTCACGCGATATTGAACCTTATGCCATCGACATAAGGTCCATTCGTAACATTGCCCCCTTCTTAGTCATGCTCGTCCCGAGCATGATTTGATCCATAATAACGAGCTAGGCGGTCTACGTGTACGATCTTCAGCTTCCCTCTAGGCCCTTTCTTAATCCTGTAGGTGACATCGTTTATTCTGGTTACTATCGTGTACGGACCCTCCCATTTGGCTTGAAATTTCGGACTCTTTCCTTTTCTCCTTATGGGATTATGTAACCATACCAAAGTTCCCTCTTCAAATCCGGGCACATTAGCTTTGCGGTCGTATCGGATTTTCATTTTCTCACTGGTTTTCAGACCATTCTTTCTCACTAGCTCATGTATTCCATCTAATTTACGCCGTAGGTCGGCCACATAGTCGACGGCTAGGTTAGGAGTATCGGGAGGTGTTCCGGTTAGTGCATCTATGGGTAGTCTAATTTCTCGGCCGAAGTTGACTTTCGCCGGTGTGCAATTTGTGCTATCATGTGTTGCAGAGCGGTATGACATTAAGAAGAGTGGAATGTATTGGTCCCAATCCCTCTGGTGTTCTTCCACTACTTTGGCCAAATGATTCTCCAACGTCTGATTGAATCTTTCGACCATTCCATCTGACTGTGGGTGATACGGTGTTGTACGAGTCTTATGTATCCCGAGTAGTTGGCAAACCTCTTGAAATAGTGAAGACTCGAAGTTTCTACCCTGGTCAGAGTGTAACTCCAAGGGAACGCCAAATCGACAGAACACCTCGTGAACTAGCTTTTGGCGACTGTATGAGCTTCCTGGTTAGGTACTGCAAAAGCTTCTGGCCATTTGCTGAAATAGTCTTGCATGACGATGATATACCTATTCCCTTCTTCAGTAACAGGGAATGGCCCAGCTATATCGACAGCAACTCTTTCCCATGGTGCACCAACATTGTACACTTTCAGCCGACCTCTGGCTCTCGTTTGCGGTCCCTTTACTGAGGAGCAAGCTACGCATTTTCTACACCAGTCCTCTACGTCTTCGCGGCAATGCACCCAGTAGAATCTTTTCCTCACCTTCTCCAGGGTTTTTTTTACTCCTAGATGTCCTCCGGATACTCCGTCGTGCACCTGTCTTAGCACTGACGCGACTTTATCGCAGGGGACAACTATCTGTAAGGTGACCTCCTGTCCACTGGGTGATTCCCATTTCCTCTTGAGAACTCCATTATCAATTATCAGGCTGTCCCACTGAGCCCAGTAACTTTTTACTGTTGGGCTAAGCGCTGATATTTCACTCCAAGCGGGCCTCTGGCCACGTTGTTTCCATTCGATTACTGTCTTCAAGTCACTATCTTCCCTTTGTGCGTCTTCCAATGATTGATTATCCCAGTCTTCATCCAAAGCGTTCACCTGGATAATCCGTACGTTCTCTTTCTTTTCCTGTTTGGCACAATGTCGGCAAGATTCTTCGCAAGGTCGTCTAGACAAAGCATCAGCATTATTGTGTGACTTGCCTTTCCGATGTTCAGTGACAAAGTCAAATTCTTGCAGCTGCTCTATCCACCTTGCTACTTGTCCTTCTGGGTCTTTGAACTGGAGGAGCCACTGTAAGGCAGCGTGATCGGTACGAAGTGTAAACTGCCTCCCAATCAAATATTTCTTGAAGTGTTGTAAGGTCTTAACAACGGCTAGAAGTTCTCGGCGGGTAACACAATAATTTCTTTCTGGCTTGGAAAGGCATTTGCTGAAATATGCGATAACGACCTGCCTATCTCCTTGTGTTTGAGAGAGAACTCCTCCAATACCCACATTGCTGGCATCTGTGTCCACCAAAAATCGGCCTTCCCTACTAGGGTAACCTAGTACAGGAGCCTCACACAAGTGAGTTTTCAGTAGAGCAAATGCCTGTTCGCAGTCAGAGTTCCATTCAAATAGACACTTTTCCTCTGTTAAACGATGCAACGGTTTCGCTAACTCTGAGAAGTTCTTCACAAACCGACGGTAATATGCACACAGACCCAAGAAAGAGCGTACCTCAGTTTTATTACGAGGGGTAGGCCACTTTGACACAGCTTTTATTTTTTCAGGGTCTGTTCGAATTCCTTGCGCCGAAATAATGTGTCCCAAGTATCCAACTTCTTTCTGGAATAGTGTACACTTACTAGGACTGAGTTTTAAATTCGCTTCACGCAGTTTCTGGAACACTTTCTCTAAATTGCGTAGGTGTTCTGCGAAGTTTCGTCCCATAATGATGATGTCATCCAAATAGACCAGGCATGCATCACCAAGCAACCCCACCAAAATGCGCTCCATTAGGCGCTCGAATGTTGCTGGAGCGTTGCACAGTCCAAAAGGCATGACATTGAATTGCCAGAGACCGTTCCCAGGACCAGTGGTGAAAGCGGTCTTTTCCTTATCCTGCTGACAGATTTCCACCTGCCAGTATCCACTTTTGAGGTCAACCGTGGAGAACCATTTCATGCCACTTAGCAAGTCCAAAGTGTCATCTATACGTGGCAGAGGATAACTATCCTTTTTCGTGGCATCGTTCAACATCCTGTAGTCAACGCAAAACCTTGTACTGCCATCCTTTTTCTTAACTAGGACAACTGGAGATGACCAAGGGCTGGTAGACGCTTCGATAATCCGATTTTTCTCCATATCTCTTAACATTTCCGACACTTCCTGTTCTCTTGCAAAGGGGATACGACGTGGTCTCTGTCTTATCGGCTGTGTATCGCCCGTATCTATATGGTGTTTGACGAGCCCGGTCCTTCCCACGTCACTGTCGGTCTTAGAGAAGATGTCATGGAAGTTATGCAACAGTTGCTTAACTTTGTGACTTTCGAACTTGTTTAAATTGCCCTTACAATTTTCGAATAGTGTCGATACATGTTCCTGCCACTTCTTATCACGTTCCTTTTCGTGCGCCTCTGTTTTTCGCAATGATGCTACATGGTCGCACACACCCACGATGCAATTCTTTTCAAGAATTATTTCCTTGTTACTAACGTTGATAATGCGTACTTTTGGTTTATCGGAAATCATCATCAGTGTCCTTGGTGTTATCCAGTCTGGGTGATCTCCAGAATCTTCTATTATAATGCAACGTTTACGGCATCCTATTGGTGATAATCTAATATCTACTAAGGTTTCTGATCTTGGTGGTAATACCGTTCTCCTTACACAGTACGACCCCTGTTTTCCACCTTGAAGAAATACTTCTTGTTCTGGAAAACTCAATACTCCTTTTGCTACATTAAGGACGCACTGCTGTTTCTTCAAAAAGTCCAGTCCTATTATGCAATCATCTGTAATATTGCTACTAAAACAGGGTGCGTGAATGTCTTATCACCCATTTTCAAAGTCACGTTCGTTTCACCAAGGACGAGTACTGGTTGGCCGGTGGCGGTTTGTAATCGGCATTGTGAAGACCCTCTTTTCCATGCTATGGTCCGAGGAAATAGCTCCGGTCGTGCAATAGTTCTTGATGCACCAGTAACCAACGTGAAACTGCATGACTTACCATTCAGTTCTCCTTCTATAATAAGACTGTTTCCATCGCCCACTTGTGATACTGTTATAATGGGGGCTTCAGGTCGACCAGCCAGTACTCGCCCCATAGCCCTGGCTGTTCTTAGTTTAAATCCTCGGCTTCCACCTGTGTCCCAGAAGTACTTCTTCCCTTAGACTTCCTGGGACAATTGATCCGAATATGACCCTTTTCGCCGCACTCATAGCAGGTTGGTCCTTGCCGAGTTTTAATTATTGGGGTTACCTCGCGAATGCGGTGCTGTTGTCGGCCGTCTTGGCGTACTGCTTCCACCTCCAGAGCGTGTGTCAAGGCTGCCTTCAGAGTCTGATGGTGACCCAGACGAACTGCAGCCCTGACTTCTGCATCTCGGATTCCATCAGTAAAAGCTTGCACCGTAGTAGCATCAATTAATCCCGGTGTTGATGCATACGCCCTCCGAACAACACGTTCTATTTCCGTTGCCCATTGTTGCAAACCCTCACTGCTCTTCTGTGTGCGGTCGCGGAGTTGAGCCCTGTAGACATGTTCGAGGTGTTTCTCCCCGTATCTAGACTCCAACGCTTCTAGCAGACAGGCTAGGGTATTGCAATCGCCGGAAATATTTTCGAGAATTTGTACTGCATCACCACGCAGAGCAAGCGTAAGAGCGGTTACCGCTTGATCGTCGTCCCAGTTGTTGCCTTTAGCGACCTTTTCGAATTGAAGGCGGAAGGCCACCCATGACGTTGTTCCGTCAAAATGAGGCACTTGGAACGTCGGCAAAGCACTAGGTATCACCCCTTTGATGCCTCCTTTCTGTACCTTATCATGGAGGAATTTTATTTCTTTCTCACACTCCATGATGGTGCTGTCTAGTGCCTCGAAACGCGCATCATGTTTGTCTATACGAGCATCTTGCTGGTCTATGCGCGTATCTTGTTGTGCTGTTTTTATTTTAAGCTCGTTGACCTCTTCTTTTGTTTCTTTCCACTTTTCATTAAGTTCCAATAGTAATTTTTGGGATTTTGCCTGGGATTCTGCTACACTTTTAATGATTTGTGCCTGGGTTTCTGCCTGGGATTTATCTATTTTTGCCTGGGTTTCTGCCTGGGATTTATCTATTTTTGCCTGGGTTTCTGCCTGGGATTTATCTATTTTTGCCTGGGTTTCTGCCTGGGA
Source organism: Sesamia nonagrioides (assembly GCA_017933935.1). Classification (NCBI taxonomy): domain Eukaryota; kingdom Metazoa; phylum Arthropoda; class Insecta; order Lepidoptera; family Noctuidae; genus Sesamia; species Sesamia nonagrioides. Next base: position 1,211,377 of record JADWQK010000844.1, on the reverse strand, counting down.
TTTATCTATTTTTGCCTGGATTTCTGTCTGAGATTCTGCTATACCTTTTATTTGCGCCGTCAAGTGAGCCAGTAACGCTGATAAATCGAATCCAATGCTTCCGGAAATAGTGGTGGTAGTAGGCGCACTTACAGGTGTTACGATGGCCGCTTCTACTACGGGTGCAGGGACACTAAGCGATTCTCCCTCTTGACGCGCCAAATCCATCGCTGCTTGTCGTCGCGTGCGAACTTTTTCGTCTTCCCTAGGCGTGATCGGCATTTCGCTTCTGACACCAGTTGTTACGGGCTAGGGGTACTTAAACGCCGGTTAAGGGTTACGAAGTTTATTGGCAACGAAGGTACAGTCGATTGTAGGCAATGACAAGTAGAATGTCGCTGACGTTGCACCGAAGTCTTCTCTTACGTCCACGAAGTCCGTGTCGTAATCACACAATAACAGTACAGATGTTACTTCACGTAGTACTCACAGTTCTCTTTACAGTTGTCGCAGTAGGTATTCTCAAAGATCGCTTCTTAACTGTCGCTGTTTTCGTATCGCTAGTCGAGTGTAGACTGACTGTGCGCCGGCGTCGCCGCCTATATATAGGCCAGCTGATCGAACATTCCAGAATTCCTCTAGACGTAATAATAATACTGCATAACTTCGAGGTCACCGGCCAAGTAAGTACCTACGGTAATTCCCGGAAACGGGTTTCTAGAAATTTCGATGTCGACACTTTGTTGACAAAACTGTTGAGACCTGTACCATTCGATAGGCCGTCCTAAGTCTAGTAATGCGTTTTATTATTGTACCTAGAAAATGTCTAGATCTGGAGGAATAGGACTTAAAAGTGACACACTGCATGTCACGCGATATTGAACCTTATGCCATCGACATAAGGTCCATTCGTAACAATATGATGAAAAATTAAAATCACTGTTTTTTATTCATTTTTGTGTTCTTTTTCTGCAGCATGGTTACTGCAATCCGGATTTTCTTTCATAAGAAAGAAAAGAGAAGATATATGTATGATAAAAAAAGAAAGGCTAACATACCTACCATTACCTTCAGTGGTAGAAGATGCTGCAGTTAATTTGGTGGCATTGGTAGTGCTAACAAAATGATTCCCTTTAGTAATGTTGGTGTCATTGTCTTCAATAGAGAGAAGGACCCTGGATCTATGCCCAATGTTCTCGATCATGTCTGAATCGTACAAAGGGTAAGCAGAGTCGGTGCTGCTGACATTGTTACGCTGATTGGTGATTTCACTGTTTAGCAATAGCATCATATTGCTAAGAGCAGAGCTGAAAATATTGTAGAAGTTTTAACAAACATGTGTTTAATGGGATCATCATAGTTGTGAAAAAAGGATAGAGCTAGTCATCCTATATAGCTCTATCTTTGTCTGACACTGGAATAATGCGTAATCCCTATCCTTTTCAGCTAAATTATAATCGGTCAACAAACTTACCCAGTACTGCCTTCTGTTGGTGTATCTTGCTTTCCAAATTCAAGGGTTTTGAACCAGTCAGCCATGGTACCGAGGAATTCACTGAGAGTCATATTATCACCTGCAGTAGAGTTCGCACCATCACCAGCTTGTAAAATAGAGATCGCAGCAGCAGGTCTGTCGTTGCGTACCGCTTTTAAAGTTACAGCAGGAGCCAGTGAAACTATAGTATTCGTACTGTTAAAAGTATCAACTGCAGGCTTAAATAAATTTTCAGTTGCATTTGAGTCTCGTTTTATATTATATTCTTTGTTGTTAGTTTCAGTACTATTAGACAAAATTGAGTTAACCTTGGTCTCCCTTTTATGCTTTGACGCTTTTTTAATTTTCGCGTTTGGATCAAGCTCTTCGGAATCATGATCGGGAATAGAATCCATATCTGAGCCTTGCGGATCGACTCTTGAATTATTGTATACTTCAAATTGATTAACAAAATTAGGGTAATTGAAGTTATCTTTCATTTCTAACGGTACATTGAAAATCAGATTAAAATTTTGCAAACCAAACTGTGGATCTTTTACCGTTAAAAGTATTTTTCCGATAAGACTGTCACTTGTATCAATATTGATCATACTTTTGTGGAATGTAACATCAGAGTCTGGTTGTTCAGTATCAAGGTTAAAGAATTCCATAGGAAGTTTTCCTACTTCAACAGGTTCCGTAGTCGCTAGACTCTGTTCAATAATAGTTTGCTGTAGTTCACTAACTAATGTACTCAGGTCGTAAGACGGACCTGCTGTGCTATATATTTTTATGTTCATCTGTGTAACACCTTCTATATAGTTATGTAACGCTGCTGCATCATCTGGCGACTGTGAGGTTTGGTTCATATAAAGTTTCTTTACAAATTGGTCAATACTGTTTCTACTACCGTTTGGTTCTGTGTTGCCTCTGTGATAGGCTAAAGTATTTTTGTTTTCATAAATACTAGAACTGTCCAACTCAGTTGATAATAATCGTCTATTTCCTCTAGAAAAATCAAAAGGTAAGTCTTTATCATTCTCAAGATTTTCAAAACTTTCCGCTGTGGTAATTTCATTTAATTTTGTTTTATATATTAGGGCCCCATCGGGTTGGTTCGAAGAGAGGCTAGGAGTATAGTAATATGAATGATATCCTGTTTTCTTTCCGTCATGTCCTAATTTAGATTTTAACTTGACATGTTTCGACACAATTTTCATAATGGTATCCATGTTATTCTTGAGTTCTTCTCTGGGTGCAGGTGTGGGCACCATTTCGATTCTTATGCCTTCCGATGGTGGGTGTAGGTTTGGTTCTTTTACAAAATTAATGCCGGTCCAGGTCTGTGCTGGTGACAATAATTATTATAAGCGTTATAAACAGGATAAACTTTTTGAGATACGAAATTTTTAAGCATATTCCTTTATGTTATATGAGCCTTGTTTTCGTGAACACTGTACCGTATAATTTATGGTAACTTTTCGACTTGTCAGATCTTCAGATCTTCAGACCAAAATATTTTTGATCTGACTATGAGACTGTGAAGGCATGCGGATCACCGCAGCGTATGTAGAGACGTGTAAAAAGCTATGCTTTGTAACAAAATGTATGTGGATATGAATGGCAACCAGGCTGACGCTTAATACAAACACGCCATTTGTTTGTACGAAGCAACGAGAACAATGGGACTATACTACACACATCATTCATCATCATTCTCCTGGCCTGTATTCTAATTTTGTTCCAGATCAGCGTAATGGGTGAATTCATTTATAATCCTCTATATCTCGCCTCCACCCCTGACCACACAGCCCCTTTTCTAAATATACAATTTTTATCATAATTCATAATTATATCTTTGCTTACACATTCCTCTACTCTTCCATCCACACCCATTCTCAACAATATCATAAGTCTGCTTATACCAATTTAAAGATCAGTGTTATATACAAGAATATTTTTCAAAGAACAACCAAATTTCAGGGTATGGTTCAGACCACCAAATCATTTTTCTCCAGACCAGTATTTAGTCTAGTATGACGGTATGACCAAAAGAGGGTGACCCTTCTAGCCACACCATCATTCATATTGTCCATCCATCATCTCTTTGGTATTCCCCAACTCTTAAAGCATTCACACCCATACACGATACATTCTGTTAATAAAAAGGCATTCAGACTCAAACGATTCAAATGCCGAACGAGCCAAAACTATCACCACGTACAAAAACATCTGAAGATATCCAGACTCAGTAGAAGATATAACTTGCTTGACACCTGCAAACAGAACTGTATCATACATAGAATCGAGAGGAATAGAAAGACAAAAAAGTTGACTTTTTTGCAGCGGGATAAAGGCTAAAATTAATAATAACCAGCTGTCAACGTCTGCTTAACGACTGTCAGATCAGGTGCGGGCTATCCAGAGTAATCATATGCTGGATGATGTGGTGCTTGATCGCCTATGCCTCGAGTCACAGAATAGCCATATTACGCCTGCTTTATTGGTCGCGGTACAACTCAATAGTGTTTCATCGCGACCCAATTCCGCTGATGAAGAGGATGATGAGGAGGCTAATAATAGGAATTCCCAATGCAATATAAGATCAAGGAGCGCTTTGCAACTATGGACGAAATCATGATGACGAACAATTACCGGATATTTATTGTGAAAGATAGCACAGTTGACATCTGTCGAGCATGTCACCAGCCGGGGGAATTAATCAGGCACATAATCTCCGTCTAACTAACGGAAAGTACTTGCATAGAGACAACCTTGTAGCCAGGATAATTCATCAGCAACTTGCTCTTATATACAACCTTGTTGAATAGGAGGTCTACAGGTGCCCGACCCAGTTCTCGAAAATAGCACTATCACATTATACTGGGATCGATCCTTCACAACTGACAGGACTATTGTTGCTAATAAGCCTGATATAGTGATGGTGGATCGATCAGAGCGGCGTGCATTGATTGTTGACATAACCATCCAGCATGATGAGACCCTCGTGAAAGCCGAGAAAGATAAACAAATCAAGTATCTTGACTTGACTCGCGAGGTTGTCGCCATATAGGATTTGAATTCAGCAAACATTGTACCGATAGTTGTGACTGCCAATGGCTTAATAGCCATAAACGTTGACCAACATCGCAGGAGGGCTTAAATGGCTTCAGAAAGCAGTACTTCTGGACACGGTTCGCATTGTCAGGAGATTTCTCTCTCTGGAGCCCTGACTACAAATAGTTTCGACCCTGTTCCCGATACCGGTGGGCTACTATTTTTTTAAGTATTCACAACATATGTAAATAATAATATGAAACAAAGGATAATAAAAACAACCTGGGGAACCCGGTGTAGTTACTTCAATTTCATTTAAATATGCAGCTGGTTTCCTGAAGTCTGCTTCTCTTTTCACGACTCTTGGCACTATACCTTTAAAAAATAAAAACATATTTTAATTCTGCATCCACCTCACACTAATTTAACGGCCCACTCTCTCACTCCGAGAGAAAGTCTGTATCTCAAGAGTGGGAAATATTAGAGGTTGATTATATTTTTATGTATTGTCCTTTCTAAAACTGCTGAAAAAGCTTCGGATGCAACTGGGATTAGCGCTGAGGTGATGATGATGACTATTACCTACTATCAATCGGAATAATTTTAAAGCATACCTGTTGGTAATCCATTGTTGCATATATATGTTCGAAAAACGTGTAGTGCCCAACAACGTAAATAAGGCAATGAATATTGTTGAACTGTCAATTACCCTGCTGGCCTCTAAAAACGCAAATACTATCTGGAAAAAGCAATGAAATTACCTCTTTTATGTCTCACAAGCGGTTCAACTCTGTTAAAATTCTCATCTGCCAATAGTTTAATCTTATGATTGGTGGCGCTGTCAGCTGTTGGCGACTCCTTTTCATTCCTGGATTCTTTCTTTCCATCCAGAACTCCATAATCACTATAGGCCTGTGCCTGTTGCACAAGTCTGTTATATTTATTTGATAGATAATCCTCTACGTATTCTACGTCAGAGAGATCTCTGCTTTTTCTCTGGACTGTAAAGAGATCTTGGAGTTCCTGTGTTGGTTTCGGCATGTCCATCTGTGTGTTAAAAGATCATCAATCACCTGCTTAGTATTTTTCCAAACATTTAGGAAAGGCGTCAAGTCTAACAGGGTGTAGCTAAATACCAGTATTTTAGCAGCTTGATTATGGGATAATGAGGTATGGAGAAAAAGAAAAATGCGTTGTAGGCTTTTGTGCCAGCGATTCGGCTGTCTCGGGTCTTAGGATTATGCTGAGTAACTCCAGAGTAGACGGTGGCATAGTGGTCACATGCTGCCATACACATCCAGGCCTAGGGGAGGCCGTTTTATATTCTCTCCAGGGATGTGCTTTTACAGGCATTGCGCAGGGCGGTTCCGGCATTGGTCTTCTAAGAGGAACCGGACAACCCCTATGTGCGAAAGTTGATCACCGGGGTGGTTTAGTGAGTATTACGCTGAGCAAAGGACTTGGGCGCTAAGCCTGAATTTAATGAATGGCATGATAAATTGAAGATCTTATTAGTAAGTATAGCATATCATGTAGAGTATTGTAATGTGTGTGGAATGAACGCCGAGTACTTGTTAATTTTTTATTTATGTAAGTAACTGTTCGTGTCTTTTAACTTAACCGTATATCGAAGCCATGCGGTTAAATAAGTCAACTCAGTGGATTTTGGAAGTAGCCGATTAAACAGTTTTTGGGGATGGAAAGTCCTTGTGGCTGGCCGCGACTCTGGGGCAGTTAAAAACCGCCAACCCGGTGTTCTATCTTGCATCTTGTCTTCTCGTTCCGGTTTTCCATTCAATTTGTTGTTACTATTATTATTATTTTCATTTATTTAATAAATATTTTTTTTTTTCAATTTGATTATGTAACATTGTTTCATTTTTTTTTCTTTTTTTCACTTATTTGCGTTTATATTATATGATTGGATTTTATATATTTTTAATCTGTGATTGTAATATTATATGTATACTTACCCTAGTTTAAACAGGTTTAGGTAGTTCAATGAATTTATGTAGGTATTTACACAAGCAAAAGTCTTTCATTATATTTGTCAGTATTTCTTTTCTTAGTTTATTTATTATTAGTTTTTTTTTAGCAATTTATTTATTATTAGTCATTCTCACACTATTTTTGCGCATACTCGTTTTTTGTTTTATCTAACACATATTTATTTTTATTTAAGTATGCATATACCTACGCGTTATGTTGTTTAAAACTGATTTACATCCGTCACCTCTACTCACATCAGGTTCAGTTGAAAACCAGCGTCAGACACTAGTTGCCTGGCATTTTTGCTGAATTGGACCTTTTTGGTGCAGCTACGAGGCACACTTTGCTGCCATTTTTAAACAGGGATTTTTTACTTTTTGTTTGGTTTTTATTCTACTTTTTTATTTGGTTTTTTATTTTATTTTGTTGCTACCTGATGTATATTTATAATTTATGCCAGATGTATTGTGTGTTTTTAAGTCTGTGCTGAATAAATGTATTTTCTTTCTTTCTTTTCTTTCACCAACGTTGAAGGTTGCAGGAACGAACGATACTCCAGCAACCCCTGACTGATGTTAAAGTTACGTGAATTGCCTCTTGGGTATTCAGCTGTATCCGGGTAGACAGGAAGCCGACCGATAGCTGTGGAAAGGCTTTTCAGACTGGGTGATTAATATGCTTACCTTAGTGGCGAGCATAGAGTTTATTTCATCTGGGTAGAGGGGCATAGCGCCCTTCCAATTCGGATTATGAACGGTCTGAGGCGGGTTGGCCTTCGGAAATTGCGGTGGTTCTGGTTGAAACTGGAAAATATACTGGAAAATATAATAATTTATCTTTGGAAAAAAAAACTTCGTTTTTTAAATTACCTTTTAGTTAGATATAGTTTAGCTAGTACCTTTCTGATTTGAAAGTCGATGAACCGAAAAGCGACAGTTAAAAGAGAGAGACATATATTCATAAGATTTAAGGTGGGAGAGAATGAGATAGTCGATAAAAAATTTTTTTGGAAGTTGTCACTTCTACGTGTGAATTGCTCGCTTGCTTTTAAATGTTGCTTGAGACAATTAATATTAGCCTAGACAAATTAGCCAGCGACTTAAATCATAACCGCCATGTTTTTAATCACTCCTAAACTATCTGTAGAGTATCATAATTTGACAGAACTAAACGAATAGCACCATTTCTTTTCTTAATAAAATAGGAAGAAAAAGATGAAGTGAGCTAAAATTTATGTACTTTAGTTTGTGAACAAGGTATCGGGACAAATATATTAAACTGGTATCAATAATAATTCTCATACATCATCCCTCCTTTTCCGATCTTTAGGCTTTTCTGCTTCATCATGGTTGTCCATATTATCAGCCAGCACTTCCTTAAAGTCTTCGTATCCCAAGTTCTCCTCATCTTCACCTGCTTCAAGCTGCATCAGCCTCCGTAAGTTGGGAACTCTGTCTAAAATTGACAATACCGTGCTTTCATGTCTTAATGGTGTCTGGCTCATTTTTAGTGATTCTGGATTCCTGAAAAGTTATGAGAGCTATAATACTTAGTCAGCCTATAATGTTTCCCACTCCTGGGAAACAGGCCTCTTCTCGGTGAGAGGGAGTGGACCGTAACCTACCACGCGGGCCCAGTGCGGGTTGGTAGAAGTCACCTGTCTTTGGAGTTTTGCCTCTAGGACATGCCGGTTTCCTCACGTTTTCCTTCAACGTTTTGAGAGTAGTAGTGATGAAATAATTTACACAAAGTAAATCGTCTGACTGTAATCGAACTTACGATCTACAACATCGACTGCTCTCTCACCAGAGTTTTAATAAATAACATAAAATATCAATACCGCTAATCTCTTTGGTACATTACCAGTCGACAGCGACGCGAAAGCATTTTTCGACGCTTATTTTAGTTTGTAAATAGTTTTAGTTAAATTAGGACTTATGTAGCTTATTTTGTAATTTTAGTGTGAGCTTGTAAATTTTAATCGTGTCTTTGCGAATAAAAACAGAAGATTACTGAAAGTTGTTAGCCCGTAAATGTAGACAGAGGTAAATAGTACTACTAAAGAGCATGATTACAGCTTGCGTGTCAATTTCAGATATCAAACAAGATTCAGTCAATATCCAGAGGTTTTTGCATAAGATTCTAGACGAACAGCATAAAATTAATTTTATGCTGTTCGTATTTTTATTTAGTAATCATCATCAAAAAACGTCCCGTATGGTACCGGGCTTAGAGTAGTGCCAACTTATATCCTACTGTGGGCGTCGTAAGAGGTGACAAAGGGAACTCTCACCAGGGAAGCGGGCAGCAGCGCTTCTGTAGTGGAATATCAAATTACTGCGATCCCCAACCCACCCGCCAAACGTGGGGATTATGGCAAACCCCCTCAATAGAATGAAAGCCTTGGGGGAGGCCTTTGTCCAGCAATGAACCTCTATAGGCTGAGAACAACCATCAAAAAAGGAAAAGCAATTTTTCCACTTACATTATAGTCGACACACTCAACAATACATCAAAATCATTAGGACTGGTTGTCACAATCTTCTTCTGCTTCTCAATCATTTTCGCTTCATGATTAAAGAATTCTCTATCATACTGTGTCGTAGACTCTGGCCTTAACATCTTGAAATAAAACGGCGTTGTACTACTAGTGCCTACAATTTTATTATATTTGAACTTTTTGATCTTATATTTTGGTTTCGGTATCTGATCTGTAAAATGTTCGTCGTCAACGATATTTATATTTTTGTGCGGTTTGGGATGCTTGCATGGCTTATTAAGTTTTTCGTTTTTAAATAGCTCTTCTACCCCAAAGGGATCTGACATGATTTCTGGTAAGTTTTTGCTTAAAAATTTATCCAGTAAGATGTCTAATCGTTGTGAGTTTTTGTAGAAGGGATGCATCATTTGTTTTTCATGGGTGTGAGTTCCAGCTGGAGTGTGTTGGCATTTCTTGACTGGTAGCCTTCTTTTGTTATTCGGCTTGTATTGTACTAGCAATTTCTTTTTCTCTATTATAAAGCCAGATGGTTCATCAGCTTCATTAATAAATCTTTTCAGTTTAGTTTTGTGATCAGGCTTTGATTTAGCTACACTGGTTGCATTGACCATCTGTTGCTTCCCGTGAATAGACCTTCTTCGTCTGAGAAAACTGTATCTTTTTGGATAATGGTAAAGTTTTAATGATCTTCTGGCTCTTTCTGGTGACTTCTGATCGACGTCTTCTATGTAAGAGTCATATTGATTAATTCTCTTCAGGGATTTTATTTTTGCGTCTGTCTCCGCTAGTTTCTTGTAGAAATCTGAAAAATATAATGATGAAATACGTTTTATTATTTACTTGTACACACAAGTAAATAATAAAACTCCTATCAGCATCATCCTTTCCGTCAACCTTTTCATCATCAACCTTTTTATCGTCCCACTACTGGGCACAGGTCTCCTCTTATATGGAGAAGGATTAAGCGTAATCACCACGCTTGCTCAATGCGGGTTGGCATCAGCATTATTAGTTGAAAAAGTCGTTTTGAGGGTGCTCTTTGCAAAGTACACACGTGTAGTGAGTAGTGAGGTGTTTGACTTAAGATGCATGCTTGACTATTCACATACCTCGTAGTTTTTCACTGTTCTGAATATCTATATTGTCGGCATTCAAAATCTTCGACAGATCGTTGTCACTTGACTGCTTGTGCTCAGCTTCTTCTACAGAATTCTGTAAAGATATAAAATCAAAACACTTTGAAACTTATTAAGCACGAGTGTGAGTTTTTTAATAGTATGACACGAGTGTGTAATATCTAATTATGTACAGTTTCATACACTATTTTATCTAATCGCAGTGCGTCTAACGCCAACGCAACACAATTCCATTTATTCACTTATGCACCCTGCATCACAGCGCATGCGCCAAAGCGCGCGCAGCCACAGATAAAAAATGAAATAGTACTGTCTACATTGATATAATATTAAACAGATATGATATTTTGTACGCTTCAAGTTCAATGCGCTAGTGACTTATCTACCTTAGTTTAATATTATATCAATGGCTGTCTATGGTTTGTACCGTAATGAAAAAAAAAATATTATAACATTATTTTGTTAGAGAAATAATGTTATAATTTAATTTTTTAATTTCCTTTCGATATACTATTGGTAAAGTACGTCAATATAAACTCCTTTTTGGTTGTATATTTTTAATTTTTTGATATGAGAGTAGATAAAAGTCTTTATTTGCCTTTTACATTGTATAATAATGTCACAGTCTTATTTAAATACAATAACCACATGTTTTACATGAAAAAATAATAATTATGTCAAAAAAATTATAATTAGTCATTATAAAACAATATTTATTGTTTATGCGAAACCCGAAACACGTGTCCAGTATTTTTATGTATCAAATCAAATCAAATCAAATCATTTATTTCAAATAAACCAGTTACAGGCACTTTTGAATTGTCAGAAGGTCGGTCAGTCAATAAGATGAAGCTAGTCGCCCATTCCAAAGAGTAGGTACCTATGGAGAAGAACGGGCAAGAAACTCCATGGACACTCTTTTAAATTTTTAAGCTGAGAGCGTCCATTATGGAAAACACACAAAATTCAATTCAGAAAATAAAATACGCCGTGGCAGCTAAGCGATCTGACGGCGTCCGTTCACGAACATGACGTATGGATCAGCATCATTCAGCTCAACCATATCGAAGGGAACCCAATGACACAACACACACGCCACCATCAGTGAGACATTTGAGTGAGCATGACATACTCTCAACAGCCAGAGCTTGTAAAGAATCTTATGTATAAAATTTCAAAAAGATGTCATGAAAAACCACAAAGATATGAGCTAGCTATTCTACTTGGTTGTCCCAACAAAAATATGGTTGTGTAAGCATTAACTATCCTAATAATTTATCCATGCATTTCCATTTTCCATCCTTGTTACGTCAACGACGATTTAAATAAGCGCGGGCTTCTCTTAACTCGTGCTGGTGGCGCCTCTCTCAAGAGTGCCAAGAAAAAGAACAAATAAAATAAGTATGGCGGACTCAGCTCATACGACGCCGCGTGTATTCTAAATAATTCCGAATATCTGATTTTCTAAGGGCTTCACTGGCCAAATAAACCCTCAGTTTCCATATTGGTGGTGTGTCTGTGCTTGACGAGTGTAGGCAGTGAACAAGCAGCATCAAGTCCACATAAAGAAGATTCATCAGCATTATCCAGAAATTTCAAATGGTTTAGCGAATCGCCACATTACCTGGAAATTCAATCCAGCTGGAGCACGGCATTTCGGCGGAATATTTGAAAGTGGTATAAAATCAACAAAGTATCATTTGAAGCGAGTAGTTGGAGCTCAAGTTCTTACTCTAGAAGAATTTTTTACCATATTAGCTAAAATAGAAGCTGTATTAAATTCCCGTCCACTCTGTACTCTATCTACGGATCCTTCAGAGTCTGACGTTCTAACTCCAGGACATTTTCTAACGGTAGGTCCTTTAGTAGCCTTGCCCGAAGAACCGATAAGTGATAATTCGTGTCCTCGATCTCGTTGGATGATGCTTCGGAAAATTACTCAAAGCTTTTGGCGCGTATGGCAACGCGATTATCTTCACACATTACAACAAAAGAGCAAATGGTTCTTGCCTGAACCATTTGCTCTTTACACTTATTGACTAGATTTTATGCATTTTTTCGGCAGTAGCTCATAGTCCAGCTATTGCTGATTTCACTCTTAATTTTTCGCATTCTTCTTGAAACCCTTGTGGATTTCAGGTGGGGGGAAATGTGTAAGCATTAACTATCCTAATAATTTATCCATGCATTTCCATTTTCCATCCTTGTTACGTCAACGACGATTTAAATAAGCGCGGGCTTCTCTTAACTCGTGCTGGTGGCGCCTCTCTCAAGAGTGCCAAGAAAAAGAACAAATAGTATAAGTATGGCGGACTCAGCTCATACGACGCCGCGTGTATTCTAAATAATTCCGAATATCTGATTTTCTAAGGGCTTCACTGGCCAAATAAACCCTCAGTTTCCATATTGGTGGTGTGTCTGTGCTTGACGAGTGTAGGCAGTGAACAAGCAGCATCAAGTCCACATAAAGAAGATAGCTGACCGGCCGGCGCTTGCCCCGTCGTTGGTGATTCCTCTTTCCTGTCCTGTTGGATCCAGGTTAGTGCTTTGCATGTTTGTTTTCCCTGCTTTGAGACCCTGGGGTTGATAGGAGAATGCAGTGACCCTTCCAGAAAGCAGCAACATTAATGATGGTGCCTCCTGTGAGGAATCTTCCTCGCGTAATTATTTCAAAAATACCTACTATCGGAAATTAAATCTTTCCATTCTCGTTATTACGTTAAATACGTAATCCCAATTATAATTTATTTGTATACTTACCTACTTAAGGCAATTTCAATTTGCCTTTCAAGTTCTAAGTGTCTAAATAAAACCTAGGTCATTCCATGATACCTAGTTATTGTTTCTTATTTGAGACCGATTGACTATTCAATCGTACATTCATACCTCGTTAATTCCCTTGTAATAAGCTGCATTTATTTGTATTAAATAACAAATTGCATAAATTACTTTTTAAAAGAAACGTGAGTTCGAAGTTTCTCGAATTTAGTACCGAGGTACCTACAATCGTAGTACTTGTCTCCGGCGGGAGACGGATTAGCTTTGAACTACCTCAAAGTCAAAATTTATATTCTAACAAATAACTTTGAGACGTGTGTGCTTGTATTTCATTCAATACGTTCGCGCGTGCATTGCTGCCTACCTACCGGCTTACGTTTTTTCCGTTTTACCTACTTTTATAACTTTTATCTTTTGAGCGTGCGGATATCGTATACCAAGTGAACTATGAGCGAAGTGGAATTAATAACCGCTATTAAAAGGCGGGAATATGAGTTTACAAGTATGCAGATACTTTACGATTTAGCCAAAACAGTTAAAGAAACTAAAACTAAATTTGCAGCTTTTCGAGCTAGGTACAAAAAGATTGACGAGATTCGTAATACATTTTTGGAATGCAATGATGATGTTAACCAGTTGCAATTAAAGCTTAAACCTTCGTTTGTTATCGATCATAAAGTGTTACTGTCATTCGATGAATTGTATTACTGTGTTATTGAGTTTGCGAATTCTCTCGATGCGAGCGCAGGTAGCGACTGTCGCCCGGAATTAGGTCAAGGTCACGTGCGTTCGCAAGTGAAGTTGCCTAAGCTGGAACTTCCAAAGTTTGATGGTAATATAGAAAAGTGGCAAACATTTAAAGATAGTTATACAGCACTTGTTCATAATAATAGTTCATTATCCGACACTGAGAAATTTCACTATTTGCTGTCATGTTTATCTGGTTATGCACTGACAGTAGCGAAGGGCGTGCCTGTGACATCGGCAAATTATTCAGTGGTTTTTGCAACTTTACTGGACAGATATGACAACAAGCGTATTCTTGCAACAGCTTATTTAGAAAAAATAATTAAAATTAATCCCATACAAAACCATCTTTATCTAACTTATCTGAGTTATCTAACACACTTTATGAATGCGTTAGTGCCTTGCGCGGTTTGTGTATTGATGATTTATGCGAATTTATTTTATTCTACATTGCGTCTAGGCCTTTAGATACAGAAACAAAAAAAGGTTTGAATTACAAAACACTGAAGAAATTCCGAAATTTAATAACTTCATTACTTATTTACAAAATTACATAAAAGTATTAGAAGTTAGCCAACCAGTTAATATTCCATCATCAAATTCTACAAGTACACAAAATCGGCCTAATACAAATAAAGATTATTTATCGCGTCAACCAAAATCATCTCTAATTTCTTCCAACAATAATAATAAAGTTAGTCGGATTGTTTGTGTGTGTTGTAATGAAAATCATTCAATCTACCGTTGTAGTAAATTGCGTTCTATGAATATGACACAGCGACAACAATTAGTTAAAGATTTAAAATTATGTCAAAACTGCTTAAGGCTGGGTCACACTGTTACCGATTGTAAATCTGAGTCAACATGTTTCATTTGTAATGCAAAGCATAATACTTTGTTACATGAAGAGCATAAGAGTTTACTGTCTCATACTAGTGAACTGGATTCATCCCAGCATCCCGATATGAACACTACTCTAACTAGTGCTACCCAGTCAAACATTTCAAATCAACCTATTAGCAAAAAAATTCTTGGTACAGCAGTAGTTCGTTTGAAGCGATCGGATGGTTCGTGGCAGTATGTCCGCACAATTATTGACAGTGGCTCGATGGATTCATTTATTACAAGTAGCTGTGCGCGACAATTAGGTTTACATATCAAGAAATGTAAATTAAATGTAAGTGGCATCGGTCAAAATTATGTGTGTAGCATTAAAGGTCACACCTTCGGTTCAATAATACCTCGATGGAGTGACACTCCTCAGTTTGATATTCAATTAGTGGTTCTACCTAAAATCACATCCCTGATTCCTTCGGTGTCGTTGCCGACAATCGTCAAGGATAAGTTTACACATCTGGATCTCGCCGACCAGGACTTTGATAAATCCGGTCCGATCGATCTGTTGTTAGGAGTAGACTGTTTTGACCAGATATATACTGGCTCACGTTTCAGTCCAGGCCCAGGCTTTCCATGCGCACTCTCTAGTGTATTCGGCTGGGTGATAAGTGGTCAGTTTCTTCAAAACGTGGTAGCTAAAACTCCGGCTACACCCGTTACGCTCCTCGTCGCGTCTTCTAGTGCGCTTGACGAGATCGTTCAACGGTTTTGGGAGTCCGAGGAGCCGCCGAAATGTAAAATTTCCGGTCCCGAGGATGAAATATGCGAACAAAAATATAAAGAAGGCACGTATCGCACCTCCGATGGGCGTTACGTTGTACCAATTATGCTTAAAGATGATGCTCCAGCCTTAGAAGAATCATATAAACAAGCGTTTAATCGTTTTCTAAATTTGGAAAAAAGACTAGCTAGTCAAAATGAGTTAAAAACTGAATACAAAGAATTTATGCAACAGTACGAGGATCTCGGACATATGCAGCCAGTGCAGTCCTCGTCTACTGACTGTTATATAGTTCCCCACCATTGTGTAATCCGACCTGAGAGTACCACGACACGGTTACGAGTGGTCTTCGATGCTAGTAGTCGGACTTCGAGTGACCTGTCACTAAATAATATTGTTCATGTGGGTCCAAAACTTCAAGTAGACATCGTTGATCTAATCACCAAATTCAGAATTCACAAAGTTGTTTTTACTGCGGATATTCGTCGCATGTATAGACAAATATTGATAAGACCGCAAGAAAGATGTTATCAACACGTTCTTTGGCGTAATGACTCAACTGAGGTTTTAAAGGAATACGAACTCAATACCGTTACGTACGGAGTTAGTAGTTCTCCTTACTTAGCCATTCGAACACTTCATCAACTTGCTGAAGACCACGGTGCGAGAGGAGACATTTATGGACGATATCACCTCTGGCGGATCTTCTCTCGAAGAAACTATTGCATTAAAAAACGATATTATATCGTTACTATCAAAGGCTCAGTTTGAACTACGGAAATGGACCTCTAATGATCCTCGTCTTCTGACAGATATCCCTCAAGAATTCTGTCAAACTTCCAAATCTTTTGATGAATCTGGAAGTGAGTTTGTCAAAATATTGGGCGTTCGTTGGAATCCTGTTAACGATACCTTTTCTTATACGTTTGCTGACTCGTTCGAATGGAAATTCACAAAACGGTCCATACTTTCATTGGTAGCTCGCATTTTTGACCCTCTTGGATGGATTTGTCCTGTCGTTTTTGCCGCTAAATCTTTGCTACAAGATCTATGGCGTTTAAATTTATCATGGGATGAAACTATTCCCAAAAATTTAGTCAAACAATGGCATTTAATAGCTGCAAATTTGTCCGATTTACAAAATATTACTCTCCCGCGTTTAATCATACCTTCAAATCCTATTCAAGTACATTTAGTTGGCTTTTGTGATGGATCTTTGAAAGGTTATGGTTGTTGTGTTTATATCTGTGTAGTTACCAATGAACCCGGTAATGTAACCACGACCAGTTTGTTAATAGGAAATCTAGAGTTGCCCCCTTAAAACCAACAACGGTGAATCGACTTGAGCTAAGCGCAGCTGTGCTTCTAGCAAAAGTTCTATCACACATGTATAATTTACTTAAAGATAAAATTTCCATCAATTCCATTCGAGCTTATTCAGACAGCAGCACTACCTTGTCTTGGCTTAACACTGACCCTCATTTACTAAAAATGTATGTAGCCAATCGTGCGGTTCAGACAACTGATTTAATTAGTCGAGATCGCTTGTACTATGTATCAACAAATGATAACCCCGCCGACTGTTGTAGCCGCGGAGTATCATGTCCAGAGATTCTAGATCACCCGCTTTGGTGGACAGGGCCTTCTTGGCTGAAAGAATCACCTGAGCAATGGCCTAAAAGGCAGATATTACTTCCGAAGGAGAACTTGCCTGAACTTAAATCAATAGAAAGTAGAAGTCTTCTTGTTACGGATGATGAGAATCCACTTTTGAACTTAATTTCTAAACATTCTTCATTTACAAAAATTCAAAGAATGGTAGCATGGTGTAATCGTTTTGTTTCTAACTCTAAAACGGCCAGGCAAGACCGAAATCTCTCCCCTCTTAGTAGTGCTGAGCTTGAAAAAGCAATGAAAGTGCTGGTTAAATTCAGTCAAGATAATTACATGACTTCGGAAGTTGACCGGGTGCGTAAAAATGAACCTTGTGTAAAATCTATTCAAAAGCTGTCACCTTTCCTAGACGATGATGGTATTTTGCGAGTAGGTGGACGCATCGATGAGGCTCAACAGTCGCCATCTGCGTTACACCCTTTCTTGTTAATTAAACAATGTCCTATCTCTCGAAAGATAGTCGAATATTTCCATATAAAATATTTGCATTGTGGCCCTCGCTCTTTACAATCTTTTATTCAAAGAAAACTTTGGATAACCGGATTAAGGCTCCTGATACGGACCGTGTTATCCAAATGTGTCAAATGTTTTAAAGTGAATCCAGTTGCTTGTCAACCAATGATGGGCAAGCTACCTGCAGCCAGGATTCAACCAGCTCGCTGCTTTAGTACCACGGGAATAGATCTGGGGGTCCCTTTATCATTAAAGAGAGTCGCCGTCGTGGCGCAAAAACTTACAAAGCTTATTTATGTTTATTTGTGTGCCTAAGCTCAAAGGCTGTACACTTAGAAGCCGTAACAGAATTGAGTGCTGAATCATTTCTTGCCGCTTTAGACCGCTTTGTCTCTCGTCGTGGCATATGCCATACAATAGTAACAGACTGTGGGACAAATTTCGTAGGCGCGAATAAATATTTAAATGAGGTTGCGAATCTGCTTCATCAGCATAATCCAGAAATTTCAAATGGTTTAGCGAATCGTCACATTACCTGGAAATTCAATCCAGCTGGAGCACCGCATTTCGGCGGAATATTTGAAAGTGGTATAAAATCAACAAAGTATCCTTTGAAGCGAGTAGTTGGAGCTCAAGTTCTTACTCTAGAAGAATTTTTTACCATATTAGCTAAAATAGAAGCTGTATTAAATTCCCGTCCACTCTGTACTCTATCTACGGATCCTTCAGAGTCTGACGTTCTAACGCCAGGACATTTTCTAACGGGAGGTCCTTTAGTAGCCTTGCCCGAAGAACCGATAAGTGATAATTCGTGTCCTCGATCTCGTTGGATGATGCTTCGGAAAATTATTCAAAGCTTTTGGCGCGTATGGCAACGCGATTATCTTCACACATTACATCAAAAGAGCAAATGGTTCTTGCCTGAACCAAATATCAAAGTCAATGACATAGTTATAGTTAACGAACCTAATACTCCGCCGATGTTTTGGAAAATGGCTCGTATCGTGCAAGTGCATGCAGGTTCAGACCAGGTAGTTAGAGTCGTTACTCTCCAAACTGCTAACGGAAAGACGTTTCGTAGGCCGGTGGTAAAGGTTTGTCCCTTACCAATTAATTAGTTTATTTTCCTTTTATATACCTAACTAGAGTATAAGTACACACTGTCTTTAGGTTATTTAAAATAAGCCACCAATTATTTACACTTATTGACTAGATTTTATGCATTTTTTCGGCAGTAGCTCATAGTCCAGCTATTGTTGATTTCACTCTTAATTTTTCGCATTCTTCTTGAAACCCTTGTGGATTTCAGGTGGGGGGAAATGTGTAAGCATTAACTATCCTAATAATTTATCCATGCATTTCCATTTTCCATCCTTGTTACGTCAACGACGATTTAAATAAGCGCGGGCTTCTCTTAACTCGTGCTGGTGGCGCCTCTCTCTTAAGAGTGCCAAGAAAAAGAACAAATAAAATAAGTATGGCGGACTCAGCTCATACGACGCCGCGTGTATTCTAAATAATTCCGAATATCTGATTTTCTAAGGGCTTCACTGGCCAAATAAACCCTCAGTTTCCATATTGGTGGTGTGTCTGTGCTTGACGAGTGTAGGCAGTGAACAAGCAGCATCAAGTCCACATAAAGAAGATAGCTGACCGGCCGGCGCCTGCCCCGTCGTTGGTGATTCCTCTTTCCTGTCCTGTTGGATCCAGGTTAGTGCTTTGCATGTTTGTTTTCCCTGCTTTGAGACCCTGGGGTTGATAGGAGAATGCAGTGACCCTTCCAGAAAGCAGCAACAATGGTCAATGCTCCGATCAGGCGGGTCAGTGCGAGGCATTGAGCTCTGGCGTCAGCTGTAGCGCGCCCGCAAGTACTATGATCTATCATAATGGTTCGGTAAACACTATGCAACAATTTCTAAAAAAAATATAACATGATGTAAAGATGTTGGAATCGATTCAGTTGCTTATTCTGAACAAACTATTTTTAGGTTCCGTATAAACAAAAAAATTACGTTGTATAATACAAATTAATAGAAATATTATAAATTTATATCAAAGAAATCCTTAATGTGATAAAAATTATATTTATTTAGCCATTTGTACAGCTTGTTATTAAATAAATTCGCATTATTTACATATTTTTGCTCATTAGGGATTTTGTTGTATACTTTTTTTAAAAATATATACAGTATGTTAAATAACAGAGGGCGTTCCCTTAAACTCGTTAATATATATCATTAATAGATTAAAATAAAAATATCAGCATAGAAAAATAAGCATAAAAAATCCGAAAAAAAAAATCTAATTGGAAATAAATTTGAAACCTCCTGTTTTAAATCAAAATAGTAGTCGTCATGTATAAATAAATTGCGACGTTGCTGTCTTTCATGTTCGCGTGTACAGTGTGTTTCTTTTACATGTCAATTTAAAATTTTTATTGAATATTTTCATATTGGAAAAAAATTTTAAACATTTTGTTTTCGAATGGAAATATTTTTTTTAGCATGTATGTATGCTATACTATTTCGGGTTAACGGGAACGCCCTCTGTTAGTTAACATACTGTATATTATAAACTAGCGCTTGACCGCAATCCTGCCTGATGGTAAGCAGTGACGCAATCGTTGATGGTAAAGCGCACTAGTTTATTAAGAGCCTATTTACACTAGCCTTGAAGACACTCAAATTGTAGTCCGACGGAAACAGCGCTGCTGGCAAATTGTTCCAGTCCCTCGATGTACGCGGTATAAAGGAAGAGGCGAAACGCTTCGTCCGGATCGGAGTGGTGTTAACAACGTAAGGGTGGAAACCAGCCGTACGACGGGTCGTCCGCTGATGGAACGGAGATGGAGGAATTAAATCATGCAATTTCATCGCACACTCCCCAAAATGCATCCTATAGAACACCGAAAGGCTGGCTACTCTACGCCTGTGCTCTAGGCTTTGGAGACCATCTCGAGTTAGATCAGGGTCACCAATCAGCCTCTTCGCACGCCTCTCCATTGAATCCAAAGTGGCCACGTGACACTTAGCAGCACCAGCCCAAATGTGGCTGCAGTACTCGACACACGAATTTTGAGCAAACTTAACACAAAAAAATGAAACTACACTAAAAGACAGGAAGACCGTCGCTGGCAAATTGTTCAAGTCCTTCGATGTACGCGGTATACAAGACGATGACTTGGTCTTAAGTTTGTGTCGCTGATCGACATACATGTGGCAGATGTGTCCAGCCCAATCCCATTTAAGCTTATTATAAATAGTACAGAATAAAAAGTACCAATTCAAAACACCATAACAGTTAAGAAACTTGCCACAAATTCACTTCCTCTAATTTATAAGTTGGTCAATTAACCCCTTAAAACGCGGCCGCCATTAGCACTCTGAAAGGGGTACTTTGCGATATTAACCCTTAACAATAAATATGTCAGGGTATATTTAAAAGTGCCCAGGTGGTACCCGCGACACTTTGAATTACGGTACCGTTTATAGGCGGTTGCCAGGTCAACTAACGGAATTGTGGCTTGGAGTATTGAAGAAATAGGAGAGCCTATACAACGTTATTTTTTGTATATGCAAAACCTGAACATAGTTTGTTCAGAATAAGCAACTGAACCGATTCCAATCATTTTACAACATGTTTTATTTTTTCCCGAATACATTTACCTAGAAATTATTGCAGAGTGGTTACTGAGCGGTCATGATATATCATAGTACTTGCGCGCCCGCCACAGCTGACGGCAGAGGTCAACGCACCTCGCTCGCCCGCCCGTGCGGAGCTTTGACCATATTTTTGCTGGAACAACCAAGTAGAATAGCAAGCTCATAACTTTGTGGTTTTCCATTATATCTTTTTGAAAGTTTGTAGGTACATAGATTCTTTACTTAAAAAAACTGGACACGTGTTTCAGGTTCCGTATAAACAAGAAATAATTTGTTGTTTTTTTTTTCTACAATACAGTCCAGAGAAATATTGGCAGTTGAGATTGCCTCATTGCGTATTAATAGAGATATGGAGCGACGATACCCTTTTTTCTTTACATAAAAAAAGGCGAAAGGGCAGGCCAGTCAGACGTTGGAGTGATGACATAGTAGCCACGGCTGGAGTTACTTGGAATAGACTGGCAAGAGATAGAGACAAGTGAAGAGAAATGGAGGAGGCTTTCACCGCCAGAGCGGTCCTTAGCACAGAAGAAATACTAACAAACTAGGTTATAATTTAAATAAGTACTAACACAACTAAAGTTATACATAATAATATGTGAAAATCTATCTGTGTAAGGAATTAATTATTATTATTATTATTTAACGACGCGGCATCTCCCAGTGAGTTAGCTAAGACTCCATTTTGATTTATTCAGTGTTCTTTACTGACTTACTCTTAAAAAGCAATTTGCGTTGGAACAGTTAAGAGAAATTCTTAAATAAACATAGTGTTGTGGATTCATTTGTTCCTTATTGGCACTATTAGTGTAATTTTAGACAATACCTTGTACACATTACTTCTGAATCGTATTTTCGCAACTCCATTGGAGACAGGTTCCAGTCTAACCCAATTCAGCTGAAGACTACTATGCCATACTACTAGGCCATAACACCGGCTGCCGGTAGAAGTTACCACCCAGCATGCACTGTCTCGCCGCCAAGCGATTCGTCGTGTTCCGGCATGATGTCCAGTGAAGCCGTACGGGTCTGAGCAGTTGTGTTGCAATGTGTGGCGGGTACGATGCGCCCAATGTTGTTGTGTCGGAAGTTTGGCCGTGGAGCATCTCCAGATCAATCTCCCTCTGGCGCAGCACCGTTAGTCGTGTTGTTGAGTTTAATATTGCATCACCTCTCTCAACTGCCGTCTGACTCTGCTCGTCTGCCGTCAGTTTTTTTTAGTGAATAGGCTGTTAATAAACTAGCGCTATTTACCATCAATTGCGTCACTGGTTGCCATCAGGCGGGATTGCGGTCAAGCACTAATTTATAAATATATAAAAAGAAAAATGAAATGCGAATTTTTTTCAGGACGTATGGATATATTTGTTACTCTTTCAAGCAAAAACTACTGATCTGATCTGGATGAAATTTGCCACACAGATTTTTTTTTTATATAAATTACAAACTAGCGCTTGACTGCAATCCCGCCTGATGGTAAGCAGTGATGCAATCGTTGATGGTAAAGCGCGCTAGTTTATTATGCATACTCACTCAAAAGAACTGAGCAAATAGGAAGGAAGACGGCAGTTGAGCGCGGTGATGCAATGTTAAACCCAACAACACGACCAACGATGCTGCGCCAGATGGATATTGATCTGGAGGCCCTCCACAACCAAACTCCCGACACAACAACATTTCGCGCATCGTACCCGGCACGTACATCGCAACACAACTGCTCAGACCCGTCCTCCGTACGGCTTCACCAGACATCATGCCGGAAAACGATGAATCGCTTGGCGGCATGACTTTGTCTGGTGGGTGGTAACTTACGCCGGCGGCTGATGTTGTGGCCTATCACCGAGAACTTTGCGATGGTATGAGATGGTTTATAACCAGGAATATATACTAATATATAAACGCGCTAATCTCAGGAAACACTGGTCCAATAAAAAAAATATTTGCGTTGTATAGCCCCTTAATTCAGGAAGGCTTTAGGGCTACATAACATCTCGCTGCGACCAATAGGAGCGGAGGGTATCGAAACCTACGTGGGTGAAACCACGGCGCGCAGCTAGTAAAACATAAAATACCTACTTTTTATCTCGATAATAAATAAATAATTTTACAGGATCAAAACTTACGAGGGTGAAATCACGGGGCGCAAGCTTGTAATACAATATATTCGTAATTTGTAATCAATGAAGTAAGTAATTGATGAACATAACGGAGGCTGACCCGAAACTTTGTTAACTTAAACTTAAAACACACTTCAAATTAAATTGAACATTAACTTGTGTGGATTTTGTTAAGGGGGAGTTATCGTTCATGTGTAACTTAACTTTACAGTCGGTTTGCATTTAAGCGGAAATTGCAGTTATTTTCATAATAATTGGGGTAGAGACATTTCAACACCTCTCTTCCAAATTTTTGATATTTTGTATGTACATATATTATAAATATACATTTTGGTAATAGTAAATAAATACTTAAATAAGATATATAGGTACACATATAGCTATAGCTTATTTTACTTATAGCTTATTTAAATAGTGTTAAGAGCTATTTTTTTTCTTTATATTTTTTTCAACTACAGCGCCTAAGCACCCAAGTAGAGAATGCCTAAGGCATTAAGTCCGCCTCTGTTCAATTCTCGAGCGAAAGAAAAAATAAATAAGTAAATAAATAACTTAACATTCTGGAATCGCGTTTTAACAAAGATTATGTTATACGGTGTTCTTTTCTTGTATGGCAGTTAGTCAAGGTGGTTTAACTCTTGCATGGGCGTACCCAGCTTTTGGCCTGGGGGGGAAGGGGGGGGAGTCAGGCCTAGGGGGGGCAAACCTGGGGGCGAGTCAGACCTTGGGGGGAGCCAGGCCATGGGCAAGTCAGGCCTGGGAGTCAAATTTTAAGAGTGGAATATTTGTGCGCTATAGTCTAGTAGTATCGCTATAGTCTAGTAGATATATAGTCGCACGTGGTTTTTTGGCAATTACACCGTACATTTTGCCAATGTCTTCTGCGTGGTCTATTTAAAAGTTAGAGATAAGACCTCGTTTATACTTTGTTTAGTAATTAGGGGAGCATGTTGTGTAGTATCTCTACAAAGAATTAAAGATATAGTCTATGCTAGACAAGGAAAACAATATAAATTATAAACCTTAAATATGAAGACACACAATATGTAAAGAAAACCCCGTCCAACCTACAAGGACAATAAAGGTTACATTAAAACATGACCAAATAAAATATGAAAATTTTACATAATCATTATAGTAACAATACTAATGTTTTTTGAAATAATCTTTTTTTTTCCGCGAATTAATTCGACTTCCCCAAAATTTGGTATTTTTTTAATAATTGACAACACCACTTTTGGCGGTATTATTACGAGAGAATAGCGATGCGACCGCGTGTCGCGTGTCCTGCCCCCCTTCACCCGAGCATGTATTGCCTACTGCACAAGTATTAATTTAGGGGGACCCTTTTTTAGGCAGATTATTTTTTTTAACTTTCGCCTGGCTTTGTAATTAGTAAAATCAGTTATCGATACCTTACAATACCTTCACGGATCGGACGGGATATTCCTACAAATATGAAGGTTTTAAAGCAAAATCAACAAACAAAGCTTCCCTTTAACAAATCTCGTATATTAACCGGTCATTACGAACATGTGACGGGCGCCGAGCTAAATCACGTTCAATCTCACTCTCTCATTCAACAATAGAGCGAGACAAAAGCTAACGAAGTAACATATTGAGTGAGTTTATGTTTTGCCGCTTTTCTTGCGACCGTGTGGGGGTGGGGTACCACTGAGAGCTAGGGGTGGATTAAAATGACTGAATAAAGTAAAATTACAATCTACTCGGTGGTAGGCCATAACATCGGCTGCCGGCAGAAGTTACCACTCACCAGACAAAGTCTTACCGCCAAGCGATTCGTCGTGTTCCGGCATGATGTCTGGTGAAGCCGTGCGGAGGACGGGTCTGAGCAGTTGTGTTGCGATGTGTGCCGGGTTATGTTGTTGTGTCGGGAGTTTGGTTGTGGACAGTCTCCAGATCATCTCTGGCGCAGCATCGTTTGGTCGTGTTGGTCTTGGGTTCAACATTGCATCACCTCGCTCAACTGCCGTCATCCTTCCTATTCCTAAGTTTTTTAAGTGAATAGGCTTAATAAACTAGTGCGCTTTACCATCAACGATTGCATCACTGCTTACCATCAGGTGGGATTGCAGTCAAGCACTAGTTTAGAATTAGTTATTAAAAATAAAATAAAAAAAAACATTTAATTTCATTACGAGGAAAATTCATGAGAAGATTTTGTGACCGCATGGTTGGCACGTAACTTTTCTAAAGTCATTATGTACTTTCTAATCATATCTTGGACACCGATGACTGAAGCTGAAGGAAAACATCTTGAGGAAACCTGGACTTTCTGAAATCGCCAACCCGCATTGAGCAAGCGTGGTGATTACGCTCAATCCTTCTCTGTATGAGAGGAGACCTGTGCCCAGCAGTGGGACGATAAAAAGGTTGATGATGATGATGATTGTCACACTGGTTAAGTGATTGACTGCTGCGCGGAGGAGTTTTGGCGGGAAAGCCAAGATAAGTGCCACGCTAATTTTTCATTGAACTTTTAAATTATTTATAGTGTCGTTTACTAAATAAAAACGCGTGATTTATGTAGTAAAAAGTGCATTCTGTGAATAATTCATAAAGAACATTGAAATATTGCAGCATAGTGGCCACATCATGACTTTGTCTCAAATCTTCCTCCTAGTGTCGATTCACACGGGAGACGAAAGGAGATAGGTTTAGGTTAGGTTAAGTTAGGATAAGTTTAGGATTCCTGGCCAGCTACTTGGAGGACCGTGCTGTCCTCCTCGTAGACGGGGCTGGCCAGCTCCGGCGATACGCTGTTGAAGCCGGCGTTCCACAGGGGTCTGTTTTAGGGCCTCTTCTGTGGAACGTCGGTTATGACTGGCTCCTGCGGGGAACCCTCCTTCGAGGCACGGGTGTCATCTGCTATGCAGATGACACTCTCCTCACTTCCCGCGGGAGCACCTTCCGGGAGGCGGCCAGTTTAGCGTCGGCGGGCGGATCCTTGGTGGCGGGAAGGATCCGCCGCCTGGGCTTGAGGGTGGCGCTGCACAAAACGGAGGCCGTGTTCTTTCACGGCCCCCGGCAGCGCCCCCCACCTGACGCCCACATTTTTGTGGAGGGCGTCAGGATCAGGGTCGAGGCCCAGATGAAGTATCTGGGCCTCACGTTGGACAGCAGGTGGCGCTTCGGCCCGCATTTCAGCGGGCTGTCGACGCGCCTGCTGAAGGCTGCGGGAGCCCTCTCGTGGCTGATGCCAAACCTGGGGGGGCCCAGCATGCGGTGCCGGCGTCTATACGCCGGCATACTGCGGAGTATGGCCCTTTATGGGGCCCCTATTTGGGCGGACTCCATCAATAGGAGGGAGAACCTCACCGCCCTTCGGACGCCCCAAAGGGCCATCGCCCAGCGGGCATCGCGGGCCTACCGCACGGTGGGCTTCGCAGCGGCGTGCGCTCTGGCGGGCACCCCGCCTTGGGAGCTCGAGGCGTGGGTGCTCGCCAGAGTGTACGAGTGGACGGCGGGGCGCAGGGCGCTGGGCGAGCGTCCGGCCCCAGAAGTGAGGGAAGCCGTCCGCCGGGAGGCGAGGGACGCCATCGTCCAGCATTGGACGCGGGACCTCGCCTCCGCGGTGTTCGGCCGCCGTACCCTCGACGCCGTCGGGCCGGTCCTGAGGGACTGGCTCGACAGGCGTCACGGATTCCCCTCCTTCCGTCTGGTGCAGGTGCTCTCCAGTCACGGCTGCTTCGGCAGGTACCTGCACCGGATAGGACGAGAGGAGACACCGTCGTGCCATGGTTGTGGCGCGGCGGAGGACACGGCGGAACACACCCTCGCGGTGTGCCCGTCGTGGGCCGTGCCGCGCCGCGATCTTGTCGCGGCGGTTGGAGGGGACCTCTCGCTGCCCGCCATCGTCAGAGCGATGGTGGGGAGCGAGGAGGCTTGGGTGGCGATGGCCTCCTTCTGCGAGGTCGTGATGTCGCAGAAGGAGGCCGCGGAGCGCGAGCGGGAGGAGGATCCCCTCGCTCCGGCGCTCCGCAGGCGGCGTAGGGGGAGGAGAAGGCGGGATTTCGCCCGCTTTCTCCCTCCCTGAGGTGAGCGGCGGGCGTGAGGCCGACGCCCGCCTTACATCGCTCATCACGCGGGAGCCACGGCCCCTCCCCAGGAGGGGCAATTGAGGGCCCGCCCTACTAGGCGGGTTTCGCCGGCGGGGGAGAGGTAGCTCAGGCTGCGCTAGTTTCCCACTCCCCCGCCAGTATGGCGATGCCGGAGTGTCGCTGTGGGTTTAGTGGGTATTCCCGGCTTCGGCTGGGCGAGTCCCACACACGCCCTTCGGGGTACGGTGCGTAAAGGCATTCCCACAGCGTAAAAAAAAAAAAAAAGGATAAGTTTAGGATAAGTTAGGATAAGTTAAAAAAGAAGACAAGATTAACGAAGAAATGGCTCAAAGGTCTTAGCAACCAAGCCAAAAACTCTAAAACAACACTGCTGCGCGGCGTGTCACGGGTTTGATCCCCGCACGGAACAAATATTTGTATGGCTTACAACTAGTTGTTCCGTGTCTGGCTGTTTGTGTATATGAGCTTATATGTTTGTAAATGCACTAACGATATAAGAGAAATTCTTACTGTGGGGAGTTTTTTTTTTTTTCAATTTATATCCCCTTTTTCTCATAGGTACTTTCGTTCTTAATGATTCTAAGGTAGTACATTGACAGGCCAGCTAGTTTTTTTTTTTAATATTATAATCTAGAGCTTGACCGTGAAACCGCCTGATGGTAAGCAGTAATGCAATCGTGGATGGTAAAGCTGATAAAAGATGGTTTAGATAACAGTAAAACCGTTAATCAATCGAACCAAAGCCAAATGTATGAATAGGTCAAGGCAGTAATCCATACTACTAATATTATAAATGCGAAAGTAACTCTGTCTGTCTGTCTATCTGTCTGTCTGTCTGTCTGTTACGCTTTCCCGCTTTAACCTCTCAACAGATTTTGATGAAATTTGGCACAGACAATCTTTAGACCCTGAGAAAGAACATAGGCTACCTTTTATCCATAGAAAAATTTGATGTTCCCGAACTCTACGCGGGCGAAGCCGCGGGCGGAAAGCTAATGTAAAATAAATATTTATACACAACATGATTTTTTGTTTAAGCGAAACCAGAAACACGTGTCCAGTATTTTTAAGTAAAGAATCTATGTACAAAATTTCAAACAGATGTAATGAAAAACCATCAAGTTATGAGCTTGCTATTCTACTCCTAACAAAAATATGGTCAAAGGCCCATACGGGCGAGCGCGGGCGATGACTTCTGGCGTCAGCTGTGGTCTATCGTAACCGCTCGGTAACCACTCTACGGTCTCACTCTAAATGTATTTGGGAAAAAATATAAAATAGTGTAAAAATGTTTGGAATCGATTCAGTTGCTATTTTCTATTCTGAACAAACTATATTCAGGTTTCTCATAAACAAGAAATAACATTTTGCAAAATGTATTTTTTATAGTAAATTTATTTATATTTTTTACATTTTGTTTATATTTTTATAGTAAATTTATAACTAGTAATGGTTACATTTTGTTTATATTTTTATAGTAAATTTATAACTAGTAATGGTTATATTTTTATAGTAAATGTATAACTAGTAATGGTTACATTTTGTTTATATTTTTTAGTTTATCATCATCATCTAGCGAAAAAAAAAAATTTCTCTCTTATTTTCTTATATTGTTCCACCGAAACTTACCCGGCGTTAGAAATATCAACCCTAAAACAAATACTGGAGCCACACCCTTACAATACCATTACTAATCCTTTCACCATACGACTGTTCTTAACTTTGTTTATACTTAAACAACAAACAACTTATCAAAATAAACATTTCGTATTTATGCTAATCAATATCAACATTCATTTATTGAATTAACAAGTTCAACGCACTTAAATTTATTCTGTTTATAAAAATTAAAGTTATCATGATCGGCCTAGCGTTTTTTCAACTATGTTGTTAGCGTTTTCTCAGTGGTAGGCCATAACATCGGCTGCCGACTGAAGTTACCACCCACCAGACAAAGTGTTGCCGCCAAGCAATTCGACGTGTTCCGTAATGATGTCTGATGACGCCGTACAGAGGAAGGGTTTGAGCAGCTGTGTTGCGATGTGTGTCGGGAGTTTGGTCGTGGAGGGTCTCCCGATGAATCTCCCTCTGGCGCAACATTGTTGGCCGTATTGTTGGGTTTAACATTGCATCACCTCGTTCAACTGCCGTCTTCCTTTCTATTCACTCAGTTTTTATTCTTAGTGAATAGGCTCTTAATAATCTAGCGCGCTTTACCACCAATGATTGCATCACTGCTTACCATCAGGTGGGATTGCGGTCAAGCAATAATTTACAATTACATATATAAAAAAAAATGGTAATCGACCAGAATTGGGAACAGGATTCAAATTACCATGGTAATATACTTAATTTATCTATTAAGCGTACGCATAGACAATATACTTACAAGCTTTGCCCACACAATCCCACCTCGCACTTATAAAGGTGTAATTACACTGTCGCCTTATGAATGGCATATCTATCAACCCCCCGCAATTATGTTCAGACCATAAATAGAGGCTTAGTTGGAAGGGGGAATCAATTTATTTTGTTTAATTATGTCTAAGGGGTACGTTAAGTTACAGGTGTGTACTTTTTTCAAAATTATGGTGTTCAGGTGTAATATTCTGTCGGTAGCAAAATGGAAATGGGTTTCGCATTGTTTAAAGATTGAATTGAAGCACTTACAGGTGACCGGATAAGGCGGGAGGAAACGATAGGGTGTCACCATTGTGTGTATCGCCCTAAGGACACGGTAGAGCATACAGTGGAGGTCTGCCCGGTTTGGCGGCGATCGGCGGCGATCTCTTGCGTTCGACCCTGGTCCAGGCTATGGTTCGGAGCGCGAGTGCATGGCAGGCCATCACCTCCTTCTGCGAAGCAGTGATGCTGGCAAAGGAGGAGGCGGAGCGCGTGATGGAGTGGGAATCCCAGCGCCCTCACGCCACTAGCCGCTACAGGAGATGGCCTGGTCGAGAGACAACATCGAACTCCCGGCTACTGTAGGCGCGGACTTGCTTGCGCCCGGTAAGGACCAGGCCTGAGTCGGCCGCGCGGTGTGTTTCACGTGTGCCTCAAGGAGATGTCAGCACATCAAGACGAGGTCCACGAAGACCGATGCCTCGTGAGTCTGGGTTGTGGGTTGGTTAAAAAAGAAACCGTGGCCCTGGCACACAGGTAAGTGAAGAAACACGGGTGGGTTAATCAGTAAAAGTCTGACACGCCCTTCCGCTCCGCCCAGAGCAGGAGAGGTCATTTGATGATTTCCCATCCCAAAGAAAATGTTCAATGCTACCTTTGAACAGTGATTCAGCATTTCGGCAGCGCACGCGCGAACTACTTCAAAAATTGTTGAAATTGCAGATTTCACTCATGGAATACCAAGACGTTTGTGTATTTGTGTGTGTTGGGAAAAAGTAGTATATAAGCTGTAATATTGTAAAAATAAATCAGATTAGAATTTATTCTGGTCTCATTACCCCTCACTTTGGCCAAGACACCCTTAGCCATCTCTGATCAGTCCTGTGAGTCTGCTGGACTGGCAGTGAGTTTACCCTTCACCCTTACCTGGAAATCCTACCTACTATCCGTCTGTTACCTTAGGTCTCTTGGTGCAGACATCCCGCACTTATTTATATATTTATTTATTACGAACTATATGGTAGGTCAGGGCTGTAGGGCTTATAGGACTTAGGGTCGTAGGGACTGTAGGGCTTATAGGTCTTAGTTTAGGTTCTGTTACCTTTCCATATGGGCGCATGTACTGCCGCTAATAAGGGTGGTCGTACAGAAAAAAAAGGCACAAGTGTTGAGTTAACTAAAGATGAAAAAAAAACCCGTGATTTAGTTTCTTCAGTTGAGGAAATCTAAAAAGCGCAATATAACCGAATTTTCCACGGGCGAAACCGCGGGCGTATAGCTAGTAAAAAATAAGGCAAAGGTAGACAAATAAACACGCCGACCAGTTTTCCACCTATGACAACTATGTCTAGTACTTATCACTTGAAAACCCAAGAAATATACCCTATTTTAATTCAAGAACACAGAGCGAAAGTAATCCCTGAACTAGAACCACAGCTATAGTTATCTAGATTTTTTTCTCATCATGATAACAAGAAAATTTTTAATCTACGAGGTGCCTCAGGGATGCTATTGTCCACAACAGACAGACGGACGGTAGGGCTTTGTTGCTTTTTATCATATACACCCTATATGTATGGGAGTGGGTAGAATGACAAACCACGTGGCTTTATTTGGAGTAGAGTGTGTTTTATGTAAAAGTTATCTGTATACAGATATTTTTTTTTTCTTTTGGGTGATGGATGTCCAAATTACTGAGTGTACAAATACCTACAATATGTAAAGAAAACCTGTCCGATCCGTAACTGATTCTACGAGACACGAAGACCGATGCCTCCTGTGTCAGGGTTGCGGGTTGGTTAAACAAGAAACCGTGGCCCTGGCCGTCGCACAGGCAAGTGAAGAAACACGAGTGGGTTTTATAGTCAGTAAAAGTCTAACACGCCCTTCCGCTCCGCGCAGAGCAGGAGATGTCATTTCAGGATTTCTCATGCCAACAAAAAAAAAGGGCCCTGGACTCTACCGCCATAACGGCCATCAAAAATACTTCCAACATTGCCCACATCATCAAGACCAATCTGAAAGTGTTTAGTATTTCTAGAACAGCCAGTACTTACAGACCACAGGAGCAACAATGGCAAAACATCAGACTATCATTACGTCCCTCACAAAGGGCCAGGCGAGGTATAAAAAATGTCGGCCGAGCTCGGTTCAACTTACATTCGCGACAATATACTGTAGACGAGGAGATAGGGAGACCGCTACGATTCCGACGAAGCGTTTCAATATTTATTTATTTATTAGCTGTGCCCCGCGGTTTCACCCGCGTAAGCTTCGAACCGAAAGAGCTCAGTTCATATAAAATAAGCGCCTGTTAAAATAATGGGAGCAATATGTACGCTCCCGTTATCGCAACAGTTTTTGTTCCTGCTCCTTGTCCTTTCTCCGGTTCTAGACTATCTGTGTACCAAATTACATTACAATCGGTTCAGTAGTTTTGGCGTGAAAGCCGGACAGAGAGACAGACAGACAGAGATACTTTCGCATTTATAATATTAGTATGGATTAAAACGTCATGCACAAAGAAAAACGTTGCACAATGGCGGACTTAATGCCTTAGGAATTTTCTACCAGTCTACCTTAAGGTGATGCAGGGACAAAACATGGTAGGTGCAAAGATATAAAAGAGAAGTTGAAAGAGAAACAAAAAGAACGTATTATAATAAATACATACATACAAAATATAAACAGTAGAGAGAGATAAAAAAAAATATAGATAGAGAATAATAAACAGTAAAAAAACTAAAACCCAACTACGACAAAAACCGACGCTGAAAAAGTATAAAACAAGATTTTCAGAATACTGAACTGAACAAAGTTGCTAATGTACCTAGTTGCAAGTAAATGGACATAGTAGACTCTACCGAGATTTTCATGTTTGGAAAGGCGTAGTCACACGTTACATATACCTACCGTAGCACCTTGACAACGTTTCTGCCTTCACCGAGTGGAGTTACTCCCCAGCTAATATCGTTTTCATTAGTGCATTACATATTCTATTAATGTTCACACTGCTCTACATTGCATAAAGCGATTCACAATTCCCGTGATCCGCGCTTTACTCTTATCGCTCATTTTTAACATCATTAAAGCATTCTTGTAATTATGTACAAGCATAAAGTACTCGTGAAGCTCTTTCACGTGATACCAAACACGGTATATTTATTTTAATTTTATATTAACATAGAACTTTTTGTCCGCTAGAGGGCGCAATACTAAATTTAGTGACAAGCTTTATAGCTCATAACTAACAGAATATCAAGGCCCTTCTAATGATACTACAGTGGTCTTATTCTGATAAGTAGTAAAGAAGCTATGAACGAAAATATGTGAATTATATGCAACCAGCCCATGAATACAGGTAAAGTCACAAGCAAATGCTAGCAATATATATATATATATATATATATATATATTCAAAATGTACAAGTAAAGCGCTTTCAAATGATACCAAACACGGCATATTTATCTTAACTTTATTTTTTTACTCTGTATGTTTTGTCCGCTAGAGGGCGCCACAGTAGATATTGTGAAACCCCATATAGCCTATAACCAGCGGACAATTAAGACGCTTCTAATGATATGTCATTTGTCGAATTCTGATAAGTAGTTTAGTAGTTACAAGGGAACAGATGAACATACATACATACATAGCCTGTCAAAATCATAACCCTCCTTTTGCTTTGCCGTAGTCGGGTAAAAAGAATAAATTACATGTTTGATGAATCTGCCAATTTCTTGCGTAAGTGTTCCCGAGCTTTAACTTTAAATGTGTACCGACTGGTCAACGTCCTGATATTCTGAGGAAGATCATTCCAAAGGAAAAGTGCCTGGACAAGAAATGAAGACTTAAGAAAACCAGAGCGTTGAGAAGGACATCGTAGAAGACAATTATTGGAAGAACGAAGATTCCTATTAATATTCAATACTCAATACTTTTATTGCTTTACATATGTATTCTTAGATGGTAATACTTAAAATTAGTTCATGTGGACCCTGTCGGGCCAACAAAATAAGTGAAGTTAGGAGAGAGGAAGCACTTTTTTTTACTTTACTACGTTGCTTAATAACACTATGTTACATTTATTTTTGACAGAGTTCTTAGGTGTATAAGTTGCATAAATTAAAAAAAGGACAAAGTTAAGAATTTTTTTCTAACGCAATAAGAAAAATATGTCCGTTTATGCATAAACCTTATTTAAACTTACGAGGTCTGTTACCACTTCCTGCACTTTACTTACATGTAATCTGTAACTTTGTTTACAGTAATAAGGGATTGTTCAAAAAAGCATCTGAAGCAATCACTTGTCCAGCAAGGGACATACTTAGGGTACAGGATAATCCAAAATCGGCCAAGTTTGCTACAAATTGCCTTGTGTGCGCACTTACAACAAAATCGACTACTAAGAGAGGCTATGGTAGAGCGTACGAGTGCTGCACTACAGACAGTCTCCGAATGGGGCAAAGCCAATCTTGTAGCATTCAATGCCGCCAAATCTCAGGCGTGTCTTTTCACTGCCAAAAGGAGCCCGTTCATCTTGGCTCCTACTTTTCAGAATGTATCCTTGGAGTGCACCAACCGCCTTCAGCTTTTGGGAGTTGAGATTTCCTCCAACCTTAACTTTGAGCGGTTCATTGAGTCCAAGGCCAGGGTGGCTGCCAGGAAACTTGGCGTTATCGCAAAGGCCCGGCGGTCCTTCACACCGGGGCAGCTTCTAATGTTGTACAAAGCACAGGTCCGCTCGTGTGCGGAGTACTGCAGCCACATTTGGGCTGGTGCTGCGAAATTTTGGATTCAGTGGAGAGGCGTGCGAAGAGGCTGATTGGCGACCCAGACTTAACTCGAAACGGTCTCCAAAGCCTGGAGCACAGGCATAGAGTAGCCAGCCTTTCGGTCTTCTATAGGATGCATTCTGGCGAGTGTGCAAGGGAATTGCATGATTTAATTCCCCCATCTCCGTTCCACCATCGGACGACCCGTCGCGTCGTACGGTGAGTTTCCACCCTTATGTTGTTGACACCACTGCGAGCCGGACGAAGCGTTTCGCTTCCTCTTTTATACCGCGTACATCGAGGGACTGGAACAATTTGCCGGCGACGGTGTTTCCGTCACATTACAATTTGAGTGTCTTCAAGGCTAGAGTGAATAGGCTCTTAATAAACTAGCGCGCTTTACCATCAATGATCGCATCACTGCTTACCATCAGGCGGGATCGCGGTCAAGCGCTAGTTTATAACTTATAAAAAAAAACCCTAATGAGATAAAATACATAAATAATGCGAATTTATTTAAAAACAAGCTGTACAAAAGGCTGAATAAACATAATTTCTATGACATTAAGGATTTACTATATATTTTTAGGAGTAGTAGCTTTCCGCCCGCGGCTTTGCCCGCGTGGAGTTAGGTTATATCGCGCTTTTTAGATTTCCCTCGGGAAGATCAAATTTTTCCGGGATAAAACGTAGCCTATGTCCTTTCTCAGGGTCTAAAGATTGTCTGTGCCCAGTTTCATCAAAATCGGTTGAGAGGTTTAAGCGGGAAAGCGTAACAGACAGACAGACAGAGTTACTTTCGCATTTATAATATTAGTATGAATTATTAATTTGGATTATATAATGACATTGATCACATGAATATTCTTTTTGCATGCAATTGTATCATATTCTGTATAGCTATGTGAGGACATTGTATCCATCGACACTAATATAATCTCCGTCTGTCTGTCTGTCCGGCTTTCACGCCAAAAAAACTGAACGCATTGTAATGATATTTGGTACACAGATAATCTAGAGCCTAAGAAAGGACTATATAACATCCCGCTATGACCAATAGGAGCAAAGTAGTAACAAAAAATATTGCGAATACAGGAGCAAACGCGGACGTACATATTGCTACCATTATTTTAACAGGCGCTTATAAACTGAAGTCCACGCGGACGGAGTCACGGGCAATAGCTAGTATTTAAATAAGACTGTAACATTGTACCATGTCTTTGTGTAAGTCGTGGTGGCCTAGTGGTTAAAACACCAGCCTCTCAAGTATGAGTGCGCGGGTTCGATTCCAGGTCAGGCAAGTACCAATGTAACTTTTCCAAGTTATATGTACTTTCTAAGTATATCTTGGACATCAAAGACTGATTAAAAGGTGAAGGAATACATCTTGAGGAAACCTGGAAGTCTGAAATCGCCAACCCACATTGAGCAAGCGTGGTGATTACGCACAATACTTCTCTGTATGAAAGGAGACCTGTGCCCAGCAGTGGGACAATAAAAGGTTGATGATGATTGTACCATGTCTAAGCCAAATACTTATCTTAAAAAATTATCGTGTTTAAAATTTGTTTAGCCTAAACAGCATCTCTTTAAATGACAAAACAAAAATATTCCCTAGCTCTGATACCGCGACATTACGAGGAAATCAAAAAAATAAACACTGTACAGTCGTTTCGGTTGCACCAGACGCTTCCATTTACTGTTCTGTACTTTTAAAACGTTTCTACTACTAAATATTTTCACTAAGGGAGGGTAGTCGCGTAAACTCTGAGGTTTTGATAAGAATTGCAAAGCTAATGAAGTAGGAGTGTGCGGTGTAAGACATCATCTCGTCTGCATGGTGATGCATAATAATGGCACATAATCACATCTGATTACCGACAGCCTCCGTGGCGTCGCGGTAGCAGCCGCGCCCGCTGCGCAAGGTGGCGCGGGTTCGATCCCCGCACAGTGCAAGTATTTGTATGCATGAATATGAATATTTGCATTGGTCTGGTCGTGCCTCGGAAAGCACGTTAAGCCGTTGGTCCCGGTTGCCACACGAACATTTAGAGGCAGTCGTTACGGGTTGTTGGAGCCCTCAAAAAGTCCAACAATTGGTCTAACTGCAATGCTTCGATGTCGCCTCGGGTTGTGGAGGTCAGACGGCAGTCGCTTCACGGAAAATGTCGAAGTTTAGCCATATCAGCAGTTGGACTGCTAAAAGCGGACCCCAGACTCCAAAGCTGAAAAAGGCTCCGGATGCGACTGGGATTAACGCTGGGATGATGATGATGATGAATCACATCTGATTATGTGCCATTATTGTGCATCTTCGTCAGTCATCAGTCCCGCTTGCATGGCAAGACATTTGTTACCCACGTAAAATGCCAGTTTCGTAAGACGTGGCCGTACTAGCGTAGGCGACCCTCCTGCAGTTTGTCTGCTATGTCACGGACACGAAGACTGCCATGGATGCGGGAGTTGCGTGACATACAGTTCCTGCTTTTGTCGCTTAAGCACAGGCCACACTTCACTGCCATACAGAAGAATAGGTCTAATGATGGTCTTATAGACCTGTCCCTTATGCTTAACCGGCATTTTAGGGTCACAAATGACACCTGTCGCCTCACGCCATTGTGCATATTTATTTATATCTCAAGAAGAGCACCCACTTAAAAAATTGGCTTTGTTATATTATGACTTACTAAGTATCCTTAAAATAGGCCCACAATGGACGGTGATAACTAAAGAAAGAGTTATAGATTACAAATATTCTATAGCTCATACTCGTCCTAACCCATTAGGTAACTCAGTAAAAATCTTAACTGCTCGAAGTAGCCCAGTACCAATGTCATCTTTCGAAAAATTGGGTTACTAATTTATACATACATACTAGAGTGATTTTTCGGTGGTAATTACGGATTGCGTGAATCGATTGTAAAAATTCGATTAAAAGAAGTTATGTTAAGGATAATAAAATAGTCTACTAATAAAGTAGTATATTAGAACACTCTTTTTTATGTCCTTCTTATAGAGATACACTGCTGGACAAGGGCCTCCCTAAGTCTTTCCACAAAGACCGGTCTTGCGCTGCCCGCATCCATCGGCTTCCCGCGACCTTTACCAGGTCATCGGTTCACTTTGTTGGGAGCCTCCCTACGCAGCGTTTTCCGGTACATGGCCGCCACTCCAGCACTGCCCCTTAATTTTAGCGACTCGAAGAGCTGTCTTTATTATTTACACCATATAACTTACAGAACGTGACTCAATGGGCGGTCTTATCGCCAAGAACAAGCTGTTCTCGTGGATGTACCTATAACTTTTAATTTTCACTTGTTGCGGTTGGTCATGTGACCAGAAGGCTGGCCTATTTTACATGCTTGCTTGCTTGTTTGTTTGTCCGTCTCTAACTCTTTGGACTACGAGTGAGCGGCTCATTACTGTAAAATGTCCCACCGTTTTCAATACGTTCGTTCGTTCGTTTTTTTTTTTAAGTATATCGAACTAAAAAGTTAAAAATAATTTTAAAAAAAGCGTGAGGCGCTTAAGATACAAAAAATATGGCAAGAGACGCCTCACGCTTTTTTAAAAATTATTTTTAACTCTTTAGTTTGATATTCTTTAAAAGCATGTTTTTTTAGTTTCTTAAACTATATTTTTTTAATTATTAGCTTCACTTGTATGTTTGCTTGCTTGCTTGTTTGTTTGTCCGTCTCTAACTCTTTGGACTTCGAGTGAGCGGCTCATTACTGTAAAATGTCCCACCGTTTTCAATACGTTCGTTGGCCGAGCGGTATTAATTTGTGCAGGCAAAGTATTTAGTTTAGATTTAAATTTAGTTACTTGGGTAACGCATCATTACGAATTATAGCACTTGCTATTCTGTCTGTTGGAGATCAAGAAAAGTTTGGTAAAAACAAATGAGCACCACTTAAGCGTTCGTGTTATTCGTATATTATTTAAAAAATGAATATTGAATTAAACATTTGAAAATAAATATAGTTTAAAAAACTAAAAAAACCTGCTTTTAAAGAATATCAAACTAAAAAGTTAAAAGCGTGAGGCGCTTAACAAAAATTATGGCACAAAGCGCCTCACGCTTTTTTCTCATTTATACTAGTACTAGCTTTCCGCCCGCGGCTTCGCCCGCGTAAATTTCGGTTATTTCGCGCTTTTTAGATTTCCCTCGGGAACATCAAATTTTTCCGGGATAAAAGGTAGCCTAGGTCCTTTCTCAGGGTCTAAAGATTGTGTGCTTTCCGCCCACGTCTTCGCCTGCGTGGTGTTCGGTTATATCGCGCTTTTTAGATTTCCCTCGGGAATATCA
Organism: Sesamia nonagrioides; assembly: GCA_017933935.1. Taxonomy (NCBI): domain Eukaryota; kingdom Metazoa; phylum Arthropoda; class Insecta; order Lepidoptera; family Noctuidae; genus Sesamia; species Sesamia nonagrioides. The sequence continues at coordinate 1,172,407 of JADWQK010000844.1, read as the reverse complement.
ATTTTTTCCAGGATAAAAGGTAGCCTATGTTTTTTCTCAGGGTCCAAAGATTGTCTGTACCAAATTTCATCAAAATCCGTTGAGAGGTTTAGGCGGGAAAGCGTAACAGACAGACAGACAGACAGACAGACAGACAGACAGACAGACAGAGTTACTTTCGCATTTATAATATTAGTATGGATTGTCATAAATTAAATTTTAACATTATTTTTAACTTTTTAGTTTGATATTCTTTAAAAGCATGTTTTTTTTTTACTTTTTTAAACTATATTTATTTTAGGCAAAGGATCAGCATTGCCTTCAAACGTGTTAATGCTACCAGCCTTTTGGGTACTAGTCCTATTACCAGAGATCCGGATGAATGCTAAACTATTTTTTGTCTCCTTTATTCTCTCTCACCGAGAGGAGACCTGTATTCCAACAGTGGCAACATTATAGGCTGATTGTGTTACTATTTCATACGCGTCTACCTCTTTGTATTTATTGTCTTATCGCAGTTATGCTGGAAGAGTCTTTTTAAGAAATAAGCATCACTTTGTGCTATATTTTCAGTTCTATTTTTCCCTGTCTATTTACCTAACTTTATCAATACTAATATTATAAATGCGAAAGTAACTCTGTCTATCTATCTGTTACGCCTTCCCGCTTAAACCTCTCAACCGATTTTGATGAAATTTGGCACAGACAATTTTTAGACCCTGAGAAAGGACATAGGCTACCTTTTATTGCAACATTTGATATTCCCGAGGGAAATCTAAAAAAACGCGATTTAACCAAATTCAACGCGGGCGAAGCCGCGGGCGGAAAGCTAGTGTGTCTATAATTCGAATTATTACTATTCGATTACAGGATCTCATGCTTAGTTACGGCGCTTGCCATCACTAGACCAACAACACACTCTCATCATCATCATCTCAGCGTTAATCCCAGTCGCATCCGAAGCTTTTCAGCTATGGAGCCTGGGGCCCGCTTTACCAGTCTAACTGCTGATTTTGGCTAAACTTCGATATATTCCATAAAGCGACTGCCGTCTGACCTCCATAACCCGAAGGCGATGCCGAAGCATTGCAGTTAGACCAATTGTTGGACTTTTGAGGGTTCCAACAATCCGTAACGACTGCCATTAGATGTTCGTATGGCAACTGGGACCAACGGCTTAACATGCTTTCCGAGGCACGACCAGACCAGTGGAAATATTCATATTCATGCATACAAATATTTGCACTACGCACCAACAACGCACTCTATTAGCTCTAAACCCAACTTCTCCAATCCAACCCTAAGAGAAAATAAATCTAAACTAAAAAAAAAGAGTTAGTATCGCCTGGTGACTACAAATCATTTAAGGCCTCTTCCACACGGGACGGCAAGTCTTAAGGTGTCGCGACCAAGCATGATTTGTAGCCGCCCTTGGAGATACAGGGTGTTACGGTTTGGGAAGTTTTCTTATTGGATTTGTGGACGTGATTTAATACACGTTTGTGCAATAAGCAGTTGGATTGCACCAATCTTAACAACGTGTGACGTTTAGGGGTTTTCAGCGTTATTTTTACACGAAACCTGAATATAGTTCGTTCACAATAAGCAACTTTTGTCGTCCTCCGTGGCGCAGCGGTCAACACGCCTGCCTGCGACGTGGAGGCCCCGGGTTCGATCCCCGGCCAGGCCATGATGGGAAACGATCTTGTCCTGATTGGCCTGGGTCTTGGATGTGTTTGTGTTTGTGTTGGGTTTGGATATGTATCTATTATAAATATAGTATCGTTGAGTTAGTATCCCATAACACAAGTCTCGCTACTTACTTTGGGGCTAGCTCAATCTGTGTGATTTGTCCGTATATATTTATTTATTTAAGTGATTCGTTTCCAATCATTTTTACGCCATTTTATATTTTTCCCAAATACCTTTAGAAATTGGGTTGTATGCAAAAAATTAATGTCCATCAGATAGATTTATAAAAAATATTGAACCCGTTTTTTTTATTTTTTCTTTCATTCAAATACTTAAGAAGATATATTGATTTGAAATGTCGCATGAAGTCACGCCTTGGGACAAAATATACTACGGCGTGACGTAATTAGCCCCCATTCATCCAGCACAATTGTCGTCCTCCGTGGCGCAGCGGTCAACACGCCTGCCTGCGACGTGGAGGCCCCGGGTTCGATCCCCGGCCAGGTCATGATGGAAAACGATCTTTTCCTGATTGGCCTGGGTCTTGAATGTTTATCTATATATGTATCTATTATAAATATAGTATCGTTGAGTTAGTATCCCATAACACAAGTCTCGAACTTACTTTGGGGCTAGCTTAATCTGTGTGATTTGTCCGTATATATTTATTATTGTATTTATTGTTATTATTGTATTCTATAACTTTAATACGCTATATCTCAGTAGTTTTTCCTAATTTCGACAAAATAACAAATACGGGTCTTAATTTTTTTTTATTATCTATAAGACGGACTAATTACTTTTTTGATTTTTATACCTTGGATACATCTTTATTTTTCCAGTGTGGTTTGCGATTGCGCAACACAGCTGAGATCATCGTACTAGGCGCGTGATGCAGGACGACGCACTGCTCCACCGCGTTACGCCCGCGGCAGGCGCGACTCAGCGAGCGGTGCATCGACCATTCTTTTGTTGGGACACCTGTGCGTGTAGCCAAAGTAACATCGCTTCATAGCGAAGCGAAATCGAATACCAAACCAACCAATGGCGGGAACGATTGATCACGCGACGCGATAAATCACGTGGTCAATCGTTCCCGCCATTGGCTGGTTTGGTGTACGATTTCGCTTCGCTATGAAGCGATGTTACATTGGCTACAGGCCCAGGTAAGATAACAAGCCCATAACTTCGTGATTCATCATGATATTTTTTTTTTAAATTTTGTACACAGGTTTTACCTAGTTCAGGCAAATTATACATCAGTGCTATGTGGAATTAAGAAGATTGTTATAATAAATATAGTTTAAAAAATAAAAAAACATGCTTTTAAAAAATATCAAACTAAAAAGTTAAAAATAATTTTAAAAAAGCGTGAGGCGCTTTGTGCCATAATTTTTGTATATTAGCTTTTTTTAAATTATTTTTAACTTTTTAGTTTGATATTTTTTAAAAGCATGTTTTTTAGTTTTTTAAACTATATTTATTTTCAACATTTTGGTTAGATATTCTTTAAAAAAAATGAACGAACGAATGTACTGAAAACGGTGGGACATTTTACAGTAATGAGCCGCTCACTCGTAGTCTAAAGAGTTAGAAACGGACAAACAAACAAACAAACAAACAAGCAAGCAAGCAAGCAAGCAAACAAACAAACAAACATGTAAGCAAACATACAAGTGAAGCTAATAAAAAACATATAAAAATTATGTGCAAAGCTGAGAAATAAACAATTTATTATTATTTAATATTAATTCGCGGAAGAAAAGACTATTTCAAAATTCATTAGTAAGTATTGTTAACAATACTAAATCATCGTAGGATGATTATGTTAAAGTTCTTTTTTTTTTATAAATTACAAACTAGCGCTTGACTGCAATCCCGCCTGATGGTAAGCAGTGATGCAATAGTTGATGGTAAGGCGCGCTAGTTTATTAAACCTACTCACTCAGAGGAACTGAGTAAATAGGAAGGAAGACGGCAGTTGAGCGCGGTGATGCAATGTTAAACCCAACAACACGACCAACGGTGCTGCGCCAGAGGGAGATTGATCTGGAGACTCTCCACGACCAAACTCCCAACACAACAACATTTGGCGCATCGTACCCGGCACATATAGCAACACAACTGCTCAGACCTGTCCTCCGTACGGCTTCACCAGACATCATGCCGGAACACGACGAATCGCTTGGCGGCAAGACTTTGTCTGGTGGGTGGTAACTTCTGCCGGCAGCCGATACTGTACCTACGCGGAAGGCTCTAGACGCCCTGCGTGTGCAGTATAATAATGGTTTTCGGGTGCTGTTGGGCTTGCCTAGGTACTGCAGTGCGTCGGGCATGTTCGCTTTGGCGCGAGTGGATAACTTATGCCATCATGAGGAATAAGGCGGCCTCGTTGCTAGGTAGAAGAACTAGGACCAGCGCTAACAGCATCCTACAAACCATGGCGGACAAGTGTAATGCACCGGTGCTAAGGCACTGGTTAGCATTGCTTGTGCGGCAGTCTTGATTAGTTTTTAAGCGTTACTAACCCTTAGTAAATAAGTTACTAATCATTGGACCTTTGTTGTCATTGAGTAAATAAAATTGTTATTATTATTTATTTGGTAATGTGTTTACCTAACCTTTAATATCATTACATCTATAAATATAAAAATTAATGCTACTTTCTATGTAATTTTATAATTCAAGAACGGACTCACCTATCCAAACCAAATGTTTAGGCTTTGTTTTGACTAATTAGTAGATGGTTTATGTGAAGTTTGAACAGAATCGGTTAAGCGGTTCTTCATTTATCACATTTTTTGTTACAAATGAATTCAATGAACGGTGGATCATCATCTCAATTCTCATCTATAGGTATATGTATATAAAAATCAATGCCATTTTCTTTGTAACTTTATAATCCATTACAACTGTGTAATGATTGGTAGTGAAAAGCTTATTGCCAAATTGAATTGAAGCTACGATCTTAACGGGTAACTCAAAAGGAGAAGTTTGTTTGATACCGCGTATCCCTATGATCCCAACTGATATGACATTTCAGTTCCAACGATTACAATGTCATGTGCGTTTATCATTTGCTAAGTCCATCAATAAATTCCAAGGACAAACGTTTCACGTTTGTGGTCTGAATTTGGAGGAATCATGTTTTTCTAATGGTCAACTTTATGTTGCCTGTTCGAGAGTCGGTACCCCCAGTCGTTTGTTTAATAATCTAAATGTATTGTTTATTTTTTAAGTAGCTAGCAATTAAAAAATATTTTATATCCATCCTTCATCATTTGATCATCCAGTAAATTTGTTTTTGTTATTTCACTTTATACGTAACGAAGCACGTATTGGGACGCTAGTATTGTATAAGACGTTAATCTTTAATGAAAATCAATTGCAACTTAGCATCCTGTATACACTTAAGACATTTACCAATTGACTCTCCTGCCTCTAAGCATAATGTACAGATATTTATCGCCTATAAGAGGGGTAGCTTTCAATTCAACCAACTTATTTAATACTTCCTCATTTTTTACCCCAACCTTCCACCTCCCACAATAACGTTCAATATCGCTTGACAACAATCTTTTAAAACAACCAAATGTTCTTCAACTTTGTGTTCTAAGATTTAAAGTAGAGTTTTGGATAAAATTGTTATGTGAAGTGAAAAATTAAGTTTGTGAAATTTAAACATGGGATTGTGAAGTGAATTTTGCATAAATTCTTATAGGTTTAAAATGTGTTTCCCCCGGTGTGTTGTGTTATATGATATTTTATGATATTATAAGTGTTTTGAGAGGTACAAGTGAGTTATGGGATTTTAAAGTTTTTTTGTATATTTTCTATGCGGTTTGTCGCAGCGTAAGTTAGGGATGAATATACATTATTTAGTTTAGTCTTGTGGGTGCCGTAAATGGTCATTAGGACCTATTTTTTATGGAAACGATGCATTTTGTCCTCTCCGATATAATCTAACTTCAAAACAAAAAAAAATGGGAAATAGATCTCTGAAAGCTATGTGAAACCTATACTTCGGCTATCCTTACTTATATTATAAACTAGCGGCCGCCAGCGACTTCGTTCGCGTGGAGTTAGTGCTCCGTTTCTATTGGCCGCAGTGTGATGTTATATAGCCTAAAACCTTCCTGGATTAATGGGCTATCCAACCCAAAAGAATTTTTCAAATCGGACCAATAGTTTCTGAGGTTAGCGCGTTCAAAGAAACAAACAAACTCTTCAGCTTTATACAATATGTTAAGAAAACCCTGTCCGACCCGTAAGGATAATAAAGGTTAGGTAAACACATGCCCAAATAACATATGAAATTTTACATAATCATCATAGTAACAATACTAGTGAATTTTGAAATAATCTTTTTTTCCCGGGAATAATTCCAATTTCCCCGAAATTTGGTAGTTTTTAAAAAAGTGACAACACCGGTATTATTATAAGCGAATAGCGACGCGACCACGTCACAGGTGCCGCGTGCCCTGCCGCCCGCCGCCCGCGGAAGGGGTTGCTTATTGCGTATGTATTAAGTTACCTCTTTTTGCGAAATAATATTTATTTTTTAGGAGGATTTTTTTTTTAAGTTTAGCCTGTCTTTGTGGGCATTAGTAGAATCAGTTATCTATACCTAACAATACCTTCACGGATCGGACAGGGTTTTCTTTACATATTGTATATTAGTATAGATGTGAAAGTGAGTTTGTTTGTTCCGCTTTCACGCTTAAACTACTGAACGGATTTAAATGAAATTTGGTACACAGACAATTTATAATCAGAAATAAGACATAGAATACTTTTCATCCCGATAATCCCGCTGGATCGAAAGTTACGCAGTTACGTTAGAAAGTTACGTTAGTATTCAATAAAGAATAGAGGTAAACAAACCGTTGCTAGGCAACGACAACGACTTTTTCCAGAGAGATGATTTTCATACAAGTAATAATAATAATTCCTACTAATATAAACAATTTATTTATATTTAGATATTTATGATTTACATCAAACCTAGGACATTTAGCTAGCATGGCTTTATTTTTTAATGCTAGCTACATTTAGATAGCATTAAAAAATGAAGCCAAATAAATAGGATATTTGATTTGTACGTTCTTACCCCAAGGCCGATCTTACCCCAACGTACCTTATATCTCCAAGCCCCTAAACTAGGTTTATAGCCTGCTCAATTACCGCTTTATCTCTAATACCTACTAATTACCTCTTTGTCCATATTTACTTCAAGTACCTTAGTGCAAAATCACCAGTGAAAACACAATTTATTATCAACTGGCTTTCCGACCGCGGCTTCGCCCACGTGGAATTCGGTATTTTTGTTTTCCCTCGGGAATATCAATTTTTTCCTTGATAAAAAGTACCCCTATTATTTAATCTGGACTTCTAACTTTACGTCTGCAAAATTTCAAAGCATAATCCCCACGCTTGGCATGGTTGGGGATCGCAATGATTTGATATTCCACAGTAGAAGCGCTACTGCCCGCTTCCCTGGTGAGAGTTCCCTTAGTCGCCTCTTACGACACCTGCGGGAGGCTATGGGTTGGTGTTATTCTAAGCCCGGCACTATACGGGGCGCGGGTGAAGATGTTTAGTTGATGGTAAAGCGTTAGTTTATTATGAGCCTACTCACTCTAGCCTTGAATACACTTGTAATCAGACGGGAACGCCGCAGCTAAACACAAAGTACAGATTTAGACACAAATATCAAAGTACAGATCTAGACAAAAATATCAGACCGCCGTCGTCCAGAAAACAACACAAAGACAGCGCTAGGTAATATTTTAAAGGCTTCAAATGAGTCTGGCGACTAATACATCACGCAGACAAAGGGAAGGGGACCGGCAGATATAATACAGACTACAATGATCTGTAGTGACGAGAAAAAACAATGAGTTTGTGGGCGTAGTCGGGGTGCAGAGAAGTGGCATTACAGGTTCATTTTTTGTGAATTTTGGTTATAACGATGGCGGAGGACCTCTTTAATGCCGTCGCTAAATCCGGAGGTCTCTATATCCGAAATAATAAATAGTCATTTATGTGCGACGATTTATAGTTATTTTCAAGTCAAGCGGACTCCGGGCTCCAACGCGAAAGCCGCGGCTGCAACCGGGATTATACGCCGAGATGATGATGATGATTTATTTTGTAAGTTGAACGGTGAAGAATATCCTACTTTTGCAGCCGAGGTATATTGATACTTAAATTGCATTTGTTTCTTTTATTTATTACTAGCGGCCGCTCGCGACTTCGTTCGCGTGTAGTTAGTTACTATGCTCCGCTTCTATTGGTCGCAGCATGATCTTATATAACCTAAAGCCTTCATGGGTTAATAGGCTATCAAAAGCAAAAATAATTTCTCAAATCGGACCCGTGGTTCCTGAGGTTAGCACGTTCAAACAAACAAAAAATCTCTTCCGCTTTATATACTATTATAGATGTGAGAAAAACTACAGGCATAATAAATCACGCGCTACAGGCATAGTAAATTCGTGGGTAGGCCCCCCCGATAAGCTGGACCGCGACGACCTGGTGAAGATCGCGGGAAACCGCTGGATGCGGGAGGCACAGGACCGGTCGTCGTGGAGATCCTTGGGGCAGGCCTATGTCCAGCAGTGGACGTCTTTTAGCTGAAATGATGATGATAATAATAACTTCAGAAAATTAGGCGAATTATTTGGTATTTTAAGTGCCATTTTAGTGCATTTTGCACAGCTGTTTCTTCAGGGCTAGCCTCCGAAACGGCTGGACTGATTTTGATGGAAGATTCGGTTTGATAGTATTTAGAAAAATGGTTATGAGTATAAAAAGTTTTGCACAAAACAGCTCAAGAGCAGAACAAAACGCCTCTCTTCATAAATCAAAATTTTTAACGGCCAACAAAATACACACTGACTACACTAGTCTCGCCGCCAACCCTTAGTCAGGGGATGATATTACAATGATTGTTCACTGAAGGGAGAGTTACCGCCGATTTGTATGTAGGTCAAACTTATAATAATGGAAGTCACACGATATGTAGAATATTATAAATAGGGTAGATAAAAACTGCCCTAACATGACCTAATTTTGGTTTGTAAGTAGTCAATTTAATCAGGGTTCTATTCATTATAATTGACTAGCTTTCCGCCCGCGGCTTCGCCCGCGTAGAATTCGGTTATATGGCGCTTTTTAGATTTCTCATTTCCTGGACTATCGTATTATTTAGCTTCTTAGTTTATGTGTCTATTCGACACACAGCGCCATCTATCACTCAACTGGTATAAAAATAACAGTTTTTTTTTTATTTTCTCTCGAAAATATCAATTTTTTCCGGGATAAAAAGTACCCTATAATTGAATCCGGACTTCTAACTTTACGTCTGCAAAATTTCAAAGCAATCGGTTCAGTAGTTACGGCGTGAAAGTGGAACAAACAAACAAACTCATTTTCCCATTTATAATATTAATAAGATAACAATATATTTTTTTTCATACTTTTTTCTTCATTTCTAAGGTGAAAAATTAAAATTACAAAACGTGTCATGACGACACTTATACAGAAGAATGAAGTAGTTACCTTCGCCTAATCATTTAAACGTGTTCCACAACTGAGTAAATAGGAAGGAAGATGGCCGTTGAGCGAGGTGATGCAATGTTACTCCCGACAACACGACCAACGATGTCGCGACAAAGGGAGATTGATCTGGAGACCCTCCACGACTAAACTCTTGACACAACAACATTTGGCGCATCGTACCCGACACACATCGCAACACAACTGCTCAGACCCGTTCTCCGTACGGCTTCACCAGACATCGTGCCGAACACGACGAATCGCTTGGCGGTAAGACTGTCTGGTGGATGGTAGCTTCAGTCGGTAGCTAATTATGTAACGATCTCACAGTGAGTTGTACTTCCAATTAATGAGGATTGACACTATTGACAGCTCACCTCGCATAACTTTACAGGGTGAGATAAAAAAAAAAAAGCTAAGAGACTTCCAAAAAAAAAACCTGTGCAAAGTGAAAAATAAGTAATTTCGGAAGTCGGTGGCAAAAACGAATATACATAGGTACATGTAATGGTGCTGTCTTTGTAAAAAGACTTTTGTTTGTTTGTTTGTTTGTTTTTTTTTTTTTGTAAAAAAAGAAAAAAGGAATTGTGTTATGTGTAAAAAAAAACAACATAAACATACCTAAATAAACTATAGGAATTGCGAACCTCCTTCTTTTTTGAAGTCGGTTAAAAAAAGCAAATGGCAGAGCTTCCGCTTGCTCCGTTTGTACTTACTCTAAGCGCGTAGTTAGGTGTTTGCTGCTAAACACATTTTTTTTTTAATAAAGTTATCACATTATTTCATTAGTAAATGCAAGATTAAATTATTAAATATCTCGTATTGTAATAAGTGTGTAAACATCTATATTGTTATTTAAATAATAGGCAAACCGGTGACATTGTACCCGTATTCGCACGTTCATGGTTAGAAAAATCCTTGATTTTCAATCGTAAATTTTCGAAAAAGGTGTAGCGGTCCAAAAAAGCTTTAAAATGATGCCACATTTATAAATGTATTGATAAAGTATGAAGGAAGTTATGACGGACCGACAAAAAAAATGCCCTTGAGAAATAATAATGCGTTCCGGGTGCTGATGGGACTGCCGCGCTGCTGCAGCGCCTCGGCAATGTTTGCGGAGGCTGGTACGGATGGCTTTGCGGCCATCATGCGCAAACGGTGCGCTTCTAATTTACGCTGCACGCGCGACAGTCCCAATACTATCCTGCGCGCGTTGGTGGACCGATGGGACTCTCCGATGCTGGCTCGCTGGATAAGACAGCACGCAGTCTTATAGCGATTTTCCACCGTCATCGGGGACTCCACTCGATCCGCCACTTATTGATAAAAATGTATCTTTGTCATATTTTATGTATTAATAACACTAGTTTATAAGCTCAAAATTGTACTAACAAATATGGAATAATCTGAAATAAATGAATTATTATTATAATTATAATAATATATATGGTATGGTGATAAGGTGATCCTATCCTGTAAAACTGTAATTTACAATATTGATTTAATATTTAAAAAAGTTTTATTAACTAAAGATTTTGTTTCTAAGCAAACTAAATTGTAAAACTTTGATTTACCAGCAGCGTTACTCAATCATAAATTTACTTGAGCCTTATAAACTCAAACCAGACTATCTTACTATTAACCTAAAAAGATCCAATAAAAAACGGACTGATTGAAAAAAATGCTTCCCAAAACTACCATGAAAGGCGTGTTATTTATGTTCTGGTAACACTGTGGGGGATACTGAAGGTGTTGCAATTGTAAATAATGGCTAGCTTCAAGGATTTTAGACGGTTCTCTTTGGCGACGGATTATTATGGTAGCTTTTTTTCTGCTTTCGCGTCATTGTCAGTTTTGATTAGTTCCGAGGAGGAGCTTTCGTAATTTAGATCCGACGAAAATACCTATATTTTTTTTTATATATATATATATATACATATTATAATCTAGCGCTTGACCGCAATCCTGCCTGATGGTAAGCAGTGACGCAATCGTTGATGGTAAAGCGCACTAGTTTATTAAGAGCCTATTCACTCTGGCCTTGAAGACACTCAAATTGTAGTCCGACGGAAACACCGCCGCTGGCAAATTATTCCAGTCCCTCGATGTACGCGGTATAAAGGAGGAGGCGAAACATTTCGACCGGATCGTTGTGGTGTTGCCGAAATGAGATCCCACACATTTTAAATGTTTTAAATCTATACTAATATATAAAGCTGAAGAGTTTGTTTATTTGTGCGCGCTAATCTCAGGAACTACTGGCCCGATTTCAAAAATTCTTTTTGCGTTGGATAGCCCATTAATCCAGGAAGGCTTTAGGCTATTTAACATCACGCTGCGATCAAAAGGAGCAGAGCATAACCAACTCCACGCGAACGTAGTCGCTGGCGGCCGCTAGTTATTAATATACTAGCTGTGTTTCACCCGCGTAAGCTTCGAACCGAAAGAGCTCAGTTGATATAAAATAAACGCCTGTTAAAATAATGGGAGCAATATGTACGTCCGCGTTTGCTCCCGTTTTCGCAACATTTTTTGTTCCTGCTCTGCTCCTGTCGGTCAAAGTGGGATGTTTTATAGCCTATGTCCTTTCTCAGGCTCTAGACTATGTACCAAATTTCATTACAATCGGTTTATTAGTTTTGGCGTGAAAGCCGGACAGACAGACAGACAGAGATACTTTCGCATTTATAATATTAGTATGGATAACTTATACATTATATAGTAATGCCCGTCGATGGATGCGGGCAGCACAAGACCGGTCATTGTGGAAAGCCTTGGGGGAGGCCTTTGTCCAGCAGTGGACCTCTATAGACTAAAGAAGAAGAATATATTACGATAAACCAGCCCTGGGACTCGGTAGAGTAATTGGGTAACACTTGCGTACTATCAGTGGCAATGGGTTTCATTTTGACAGTTCAATACCATTCATTGCCTTATTTATCGTCATGTTTAGCGCGAATAAACATTTTTTCTTTCAGTCTTCGTATAAAAATAGTAATAAAAGTAGACACTGAAAATATTTTTTGTTAAAGTTGCCGGTTCTGTTTTTTTTTATCAAATTTTATTTTATAAATATGTTTTAATAAGAATATGCTTCAAGCATAATGCGCCTCTCGTAAAAGTAATAAATATAATTAAAAAATTACTTACCAGCTCATGAAAACTGGGACCAAAATCTGTTGAAAAAAAAAGAGTTAAAGTTAATAAGAATGAACATAAATGATCTTTTATATAAATAATGTTTGTGCTCTATGCATTGCGAAACGATGGATTATAATAAAACTTTCGTGAGCGGTTCTGCTTTTTATTTTAATTCGTAATTAAACTCGAACAATTATTAAGTAGAAATAAAAACGCCTACTGATTAGGTGGGCGGATGATCTGACCTAAATCGCAGGGAAGCACTGGATGCATGCCGCATCCAAGGGTCCTTTTTGGAAATCCTTGGGGGAGGTCTATGTCCAGCAGTGGACTTCATGTGGCTGAGATGATGATGATGATAATTTTTTTAAATATCCATCCTAATATTATAAATGCGAAAGTATCTCTGTCTGTCTGTCCGGCTTTCACGCCAAAACTACTGACCCGATTTTGATGAAATTTGGCACAGACAATCTTTAGACCCTGAGAAAGGACATAGGCTACCTTTTATCCCGGAAAAAAATTGATGTTCCCGAGGGAAATCTAAAAAGCGCAATATAACCGAACTCCACGCGGGCGAAGCCGCGGGCGGAAAGCTAGTAGTAAATAAATGTTAAATTCTTGCAAAATGTAATTTTTATCTAATTGCTATTTTTAAGCTCACAGTTAATTACGTGATCAATAGCAATATTATACAACAAACTTTGTAACTATGCTTACAACGATTACAATCGTCGAAAAAAATACTAGCTCTGTAAACAGTGACCTGTTCCGGCAATGGCTGTCAAATATGGAACGTTTTTGTTAATGCCTTAAGATAAATCCAGGGCGTTTTATCATGACGGAACCGCTTCCCAAGGGAAGTCATATTTTAAAGGATATTCTGCCACAAGAATCTGTTGGAACTCTAATGTCTGACAGGACGAGGCGTCGCAGATAGACGTATGTGGAATTATTTTTTTGATATTTACTGAATAGGTGCGAGTCTAACTCGCACATAAAGGATTTCGCATTTGGATTTGGGCAGCTTCTAATGTTATACAAAGCACAGGTCCTTTCGTGTGTGGAATACTGCAGCCACATTTGGGCACTTTGGATTCAGTGGAGAGACGTGCAAAGAGGCTGATTGGTGACCCTGATCTAACTCGAGTTGGTCTCCAAAGCCTAGAGCACAGGCGTAGAGTAGCCAGCCTTTCGGTGTTCTATAGGACGCATTTCGGGGAGTGTGCGAGGGAATTGCATGATTTAATTCCCCCATCCCCGTTCCACCAGCGGACGACCCGTCGTACGGCTGGTTTCCACCCTTACGTTGTTAACACCACTACCACTTGTTAACACACACCGCGTACATCGAGGGACTGGAACAATTTGCCAGCGGCGGTGTTTCCGTCGGACTACAATTTGAGTGTCTTCAAGTCTAGAGTGAATAGGCTCTTAATAAACTAGTGCGCTTTACCATGAACGATTGCGTCACTGCTTACCATCAGGCAGGATTGCGGTCAAGCGCTAGTTTATATAACACATAAAAAAAAAAAATTCGTACCTCGTTTGTACCATTTGGTTATGAAACCCAAAAAATAACATGGTAGTGTCATAATCATTTTCAATTTTGGCAACTAGTTACCTTATTTTTTTTTTTTATATATTATAAACTAGCGCTTGACCGCAAACCTGCCTGATGGTAAGCAGTGACGCAATCGTTGATGGTAAAGCGCACTAGTTTATTAAGAGCCTATTCACTCTAGCCTTGAAGACACTCAAATTGTAGTCCGACGGAAACACCGCCGCTGGCAAATTATTCCAGTCCCTCGATGTACGCGGTATAAAGGAGGAGGCGAAACGCTTCGTCCGGATCGTAGAGGTGTTAACAACGTAAGGGTTGAAACCAGCCGTACGACGGCGACGGATTCTTCTACAACTTTAATTTATACTATTGTTCACATCGAATAATTAAGAACAGCATACACACCTATTCCAGCTATTCCAGGAATACCAATTCGTCCAGACAGCACGTCGTTATAGCCTTTACTGCAAACAAAGAAGTTAATTAATCATCAGAACCACAAAATAATTTTTCTATGACGATTTGGTAATTTTCTTAATACATAAGTCATATCTCTATAGTACTCATTCCTGCCAAGTCGTGTTACAATGACCATTTCCACACGGGTAACCCGTACTACAATGAAACTTTTTAATATTTTTTAAGGCTATGGCTACAAAAAGCCAATAAATGATTATGCCAAAAACCGTATTTGCGTCACGACTACATGTCGCATGTTATTAGGCTGTATAGAGTTGCCTTTGCCTTTCATTTGTAGGATTATTACAACAAAACAAGTAACAACATTGCGAGCACCGCGTTATTTTCGCGCTATTGTTAACTTTTATCTGCATTTTAAATAAAATTGTTTTGAAAATGAGTGATAGCAGTGATAATAGCAAAATGGACAATATTTTAACGTCTCCTGAAATGAGAAAAATAGCTACGGGGACCATAAAAGAATTGCTACCACATATTAAAAGAAAATTTTTGAAAAGTGTTACCAATTATTTCAAGGTCGTAGAAAAAGTTTTGTGTCAATCTATTGTGCCACTCAGCTTCTCTTCGTGGCACAAACTCGGCATCTATTGTGCCACTCAGCTTCGCGTCGTGGCACAAACTATCACTCACTAAATATCACTTACAATAGCTATCCTTGCTTGACAGTGGCATAAATAACTATTGCCTACCCTTTTCCCAAATAAGTTGCGATCTGCTTCTAGTTAACCGGATGCCCGTTAATACCAGTTTTTTACATGAAATGAAGCTTTTCTGATTTCCTTAACCAGGTCCTGGGTAATACGATTTAGTTAAGACTGATTATCAGAATTCGTGCAGCAGCTCTTCTCCTGTATAATATCAAATTACTGCGATCCCTAACCTGTCTGCCAAGCGTTGGCAGACAGGTTAATCCTCCCAATGTAATGGAAAACCTTGGTAGAGGCCTTTGTCCAGTAGTGGACCTCTATAGGCTGAAGGAGAAGAAGAGCAGCCTTTTGGGCTATTGACAGATCGAAACGACTATCTCTCCGTGAAGAGCAGAAACAAATCCAAAAGGATCCGGTACGTGGAACTGCATTTCGTAGCAGCAGCGTAATTGCATAAGAGATTATAAACTATGGGTTTAATTTTGACAATGCATACTTCAAAAATATAAAGCAATGGATAAGCAATATGCTTCAAAATTATTAAAATTTAGGGTTTCGCTTTCAATTTTCTGTTATTTCTGAGCTTTTTTTATATAATATATAAAATAGTGCTTGACCGCAAACCCACCGGAGGGTAAGCAGAGATGCAATCGTTGATGGTTATGCGTGCTAGTTTTAAGAGCCTATTCACTCAAAAAACCCGAGTGAATAGGAAAAAAGACTGCAGTTGAGCGAGGTGATGCAATGTTACACCCAACAACACGACCAACGATGCTGCGCCAGAGGCAGATTGATTGGAGAAACTCCCGACACAACAATATTTATCACATCGTACCCGGCACGCATCGCAACACAACTGCTCCGGCCCGCCCTCCATACGGCTTTAGCAGCTTAATTACAAGCGTTAATAACTGTATGCATTTTTGGGCACTCTAAAAGACTATGACCTCGGTCAAGACAAAGGATAGGATAGTTTTTGCCCCGGTTCCATGATTGCGTGGAAAATCTCCAATCTATGGAAAACTCTATAATATTTTTCCCTATCTGGGAGTCTAAGTCTTCAAAGTATAGGTATCTTGGACACCAACGACTGAAGGTGAAGGAAAACATCTTGAGGAAACCTGGACTTTAAGTCTGAAATCGCCAACCCGCATTGAGCAAGCGTGGTAATTATGCTCAATCCTTCTCTGTATGAGACCTGTGCCCAGCAGTGGGACGATAAAAAAAAGGTTGATGATGATGATGATAATGATGGGCGTTTTTTTTTTTTTTGATATGGCATCTCGTAGGTGTCCAATTGAGGCCGTAACTACTTAACCGGACTTTCCTGTGGATGCCTTAATTAAAATTAAAGCCTCCAGCCAGGGGCACTTAAAACTAAATTAAAATTGGGCGACTACGCACTAAGGGCACCCCCTGTGGGGTACAAACCTCGGCTTAGGGCGTCGCTAGAGAGGACAGCAAGGGACGGCTGGATCGAATGTATTCTTAATGGTTTGATGACCACGGCGTTTCCTAGTACTAGCTCTGAGAAGAAACGCCGAAACAAACTCAGAGGTCATTGTTGGGACATTATGATATTACTGGCTCAGCTGCGGCGCGGGCTGGCCTTCATCGGACAAGGGACGAATAATGATAGGAGTCTAACGCAGGACCCCACACTCGACCATCGCGCTAGATGCCACGAAGCAAACGGAATTGCCTTCACATTGTAGCGCTATCAACAACGTCAAATGCTAACTACGCATTGTACTGAACTTACACAGGATTCTGCATCGCGCAAGCATAGTTAAAAGCGCAAAAATCTATACTAATACTTACACTAATTTTAATACTAATACTAATTTTAATACTAATACTAATAGGAATCTATACTAATATATAAAGCTGAAGAGTTTGGTTGTTTGTTTGTTTGAACGCGCTAATCCCAGGAACTACTGGTTCGATTAGAAAAAATATTTTTGCGTTGGGCAGCCCATTAATCCAGGAAAGCTTTGGGCTATATCACCACGCTGCGACCAATAGGATCAGAGCATAACTAACTCCACGGGAACGAAGTCGCTGACAGCCGCTGGTCATGTATACAACAGCCCGACATGATTCATAAGGCAGCTGTCCGCCAGAGACATCACCTCACCTGTCTGGGCGGAGGATCCTCCCTTTTCTATAGAAGATGGGTGAACCTGAAACCCTGTCTCTCATACTTGTATAAAATGTGATTCTTACTCATCATTTTTTTGAAACTCATTGACCCCAATGAAGCCTGTCTTCAATCTCTTATTGTTCAGCATCTCAATCTTCCTCTTAAGTCTCTCACTATCTGCCACACCGTCGGGTTCGTCAGATCTCGGAGTAGTGGGACCAGCTCTTGTGGCCGACTCCTTGCAATCTTTGCATTTCATCACTTTGCACTCTCCACCGATGTTTGGCACGTTCTTGAAGACCACAAGGAAGGCAACGATTATGGAGATGGTGAAGAGTAGGAGCAGGCAGCCGATGCAGGCGTATTCGGAGCTGACGATTTTTTTCAAGCTGACAAAAAAGTATAGTTTAAAAAAAGTGCTGTATTAAAATTTCTAAAACTCTTAAACTTACATTTATTTAATAGGTTCATCTTAATCTAGAGAAGTCGCAGTCGATACCACACTGGGCTACCGCTGTAGCCCAGTGTGGTATCGACTGCGACTTATACAATATGTAAAGAAAGCCCTATCCGACCCATAAGGATAATAAAGCTTAGGTAAAGCCATGACCACTGCGTGACATGCACTAGTCTGGTCGTGCCTCGGAAAGCACGTTAAGCCGTTGGTCCTGGTTGCATTTGAAATAATCTTTTTTTCCGGGAGTTACTTCTAACTTCCCCAAAATTTGGTATTTTAAAAAAGAGTGACCACACCATTTTCGATGATATTATTATGAGCGATGCGAGCACGTGACACGTGCCCTGCCCCCCTTCGCCCGCACATGTATTGCCTATGCACATGTATTAAGTTACCTCCATTTGCGAAATAATATTTAATTTTTAGTGGGATTTTTTTTAAGTTTAGCCCGGCTTTGTAGACACTAGTAGTATCAGTTAACCATACCTAAAAATAACTTTCACGGATCGGACAGGGTTTTCCTTACATATTGTAAAAGTTGTAGGTCGTAGGCTGAACTCCTCAGGAGCTTTACTTTGTGTAAATTATTTCATCACCACTGCTCTCAAAACGGTGAAGGAAAACATTATGAGGAAACCGGCATGTCCTAGAGGCAAGACTTAATTTCGAAGACATGTGACACCTACCAACCCGCACTGGGCCCGCGTGGTAGATTACGGCCCACTCCCTCTCACCGAGAGGAGGCCTGTGTCCCAATAGTGGGACACAGGTGGGTGATTATGTTAATCTCAGGCTTATTACAGAACAAGGCGTATTAAGTTTATATTTACATCATCACACAAAATATGTGCTTGGGACAGTTAATTTAAGTATGGTGTCTTATTTTGTTTTGGTGATTTCAAGGTTGGAACTTTTGTAAAAAATCATCATCATCATTTCAGCCGAAAGACGTCCACTGCTGGACATAGGCCTCCCCCAAAGATCTCTACGACGACCGGTCCTGCGCCTCCCGCATCCAGTGGTTTCCCGCGACCTACACCCGGTCATCGGTCCACCTTGTCTGGGTCCTACCCACGCACCTCTTCCGGTGCGTGGTCGCTACTCAAGAACCCGTCGGCCCGATCTGACATCGGTCCTACGGGCAATATGCCCGGCCACTGCCACTTTATAGCTTGCGCAGACGAGGGATTTTTGTCCGCGGACTTTTTTGTCCGCTAAAATAGATCGCTTACAACTGTATCGAGTAACGCAAACGAGGGATTAAAAGTACCGCGTATAAAAAGTCCCCCGAGTAACCGAGGACATGCAGGGAGCGGACTCGACAAAAGTACGGGGGAAGCCCCGAATAAAATAGAACTCGTGTGACTCGGCGAAGCAAGGCACATGGCGGACTTTAGTCCGCGTTGTGTGTTCTCACTTCTTTTCTGGACAACAAATGACCGCACACCGTGTGCGTTGAGTTCGCGGTAAATCCGCGGTGAAGTTTTTATTCGCGGAGCGTACTTTTTCTCCGCCGCGGAGAAAACTCCGTTGTCTGCGCAGGCCCTTAGTGTTGCAATTCTTCGGGCTATGTCGGTTACTCTCGTTCTTCTGTGGATTTCCTCATTCCTGATTTGATCATGCAGTTTTCACTGCGCAATGCAATGGACAAAGGGCAATGGGGAGGGCTATGCTTGGGGTTTCCCCCAATCCTCCATTGCCCTTTGGGTGACCTTAAGCTTTCTTATAAGGCCCATTGTTAGCGACCACGTTTCAGTTTTACTATAATTATTTACTATTATTGTTTTTTTATAATTATTTATTACTGTCAAAATTATTTGAAAGAATTCCCTTTCCAAGTTTTTACTTATTTAAATTCAATTTACTTAGAAAGATTGTATGGTAAAAATCAACTCACGCGCAAGACACACACGAACACGTGTCCTCTGTCTTCTTGGCAGGAGTATTTTGCTGTAAAGCAAACTGTATTATGTACCTTAACTATGTATTAGCAGTGTTTGCAATGTACAATATTATTTTACTGTTTTTTTTAAGATCCATCACAAGTATAAGTTTGGCCATATGTAAGAGCGACAGAGAGAGCTATAGAGTCCAGGTATTTGTTCCGGTTCTGTCTATTTGTGTGTGGGAGTTTATGTTTGTGGACGCATCTAAGATACAGGAGAGATTCATAACGTGGGGCAATGTTTACAAAAATTATGTTAAAATATATAATAGCAAGAAGAGAGCGCGCGAGAGAGAGAGGCAAAGATCTTAAAACTAAACTACCTTCCCCATAGTCCTTTTAAGAAACGAAGAAACGGCTAGTTGACACTCCTCGTGACTCAACCTTCCGTTTTCTTTTAAGATTTGGAGACCCAGCAGGGTAATTCCGTAACACACTATCAGTAGCAATGGGTTTAATTTTGACAGTTCAACAACATCCATTGCGTTATTTACGGTGTTGAGCTGACTTGCTTTTCAAACATATGGAGCGATGGATTAGCAATATGCTGCAAATTGATAGTAATAGTCTGTTACGCAATTAGGGTGCAGGTTTGTATCCAGCCACCTTTACAATTAGGGTGCTAGTCTGTATCCACCCACCTTTACAATTAGGGTGCTAGTCTGTATCCACCCACTTTTACAATTAGGGTGCTAGTCTGTATCCACCCACCTTTACAATTAGGGTGCTAGTCTGTATCCACCCACCTTTACAATTAAGGTGCTAGTCTGTATCCACCCACCTTTACAATTAGGGTGCTAGTCTGTATCCAATCACCTTTACAATTAGGGTGCTAGTCTGTATCCACCCACCTTTACAATTAGGGTGCTAGTCTGTATCTACCCACCTTTACAATTAGGGTGCTAGACTGTATCTACCCATCTTTACAATTAGGGTGCTGGTCTGTATATACCCACCTTTACAATTAGGATGCTGGTCTGTATCTACCCTGTTTTAAATTAAGGTTCTGGCCTGTATCTACTTAGTTTTACAATTAGGGTTCTGATCTGTGTCTTGCCACTTTTACATATGACCACACTTTAAAGGTACATAATATACTAATAGAGGACTTACCCAACACCACCAGCTATCATTTTTTTCAGTTCGGAAATTCTGAAACAAGGACATAATAAAACATGTTAAAAACGGGTTAAAAATGGTTTTAATTTTGTTTACCGAAGTATGAGGAATAGGGTGTAAAGTTCACCCATCCTCCATAGAAAAGGGAGGATTCTCCAACCAGACGGGTGTTGTGTCTGGCGGGCACATGCCCAACGGTTGGTGTTGGGTAGTTGTATATATGCTAATTCGTTCAGTTAGCATATGTACAACTTCCCAATATCGACCGTAAACTCTGCGCTTGCGAGATGTAGAACTCTAGTGACGACAGTAAGACGCGTTGTTTGTACGTGGCGTGTGTAGATGGCCGCTACATGATATTTTAATTATAGACAAAAATATGCAGCTCTGCATATCGTGGCCCTATTTCAAATTAAACAATTACCATCAACTTCATTTCAACGACTCATCATCATCTTCTCATTAATCCTACTTAGTCCAGTCACAAAAGCTTAAATTATGATTCCAGTTTGCATTTATTCCCAACAAGCTGGGTTTTTGTGCAAGCGTTGAATACGTCATTGCAAATGATATGTCAAAAGTCCCCATCGATCCCGCTTGTGCATTGTTTTTATTCGAGGTCAAAGGTCTTAAAAATATGAATAACTTACCATGCTTGGAGTGCTGACATTATTATTAAAATCCGCCCTCTGTTCCGTAGAGGACATCTTAAAAGATGAACCCCTCTTGCGATGTTCTGAACTGCTAGAGTCACAGGACCTCTGTAAATAAGGTTAAAGGATAAATACAAGAACAGCAGTCGCTTAGAAGATATCATGTCGCAGAGAGTCACACATCCTAACCTGCTTCATCATCATCATCCTTTTTATCGTCCCACTGCTGGGCACAGGTCTCCTCTCATACACAGAAGGGTTGAGCGTAATCACCACGCTTGCTCAATGCGGGTTGGTGATTACAGACTTAAAGTCCAGGTTTCCTCAAGATGTTTTCCTTCACCTTAATCTGCTTAGACTTTTTTTAAATTATTGTAAACTAGCTGACTTGCTTGGCTCATTTTTTCTTTTTAAATTAGGATAATCCATACTGTTACGAATGGACCTTATGTCGATGGCATAAGGTTCAATATCGCGTGACATGCAGTGTATAACTTTTAAGCCCTATATCCCCAGATCTAGACATTTTCTACGTGCAATATAAAAACGCATTACTAGACTTAGGATGGCCTATCGAATGATACAGGTCTCAACAATTTTGTCAACAAAGTGTCGACATCGAAATTTCCAGAAACCCGTTTCCGGGAATTACCGTAGCTACTTACTAAATGACCTCGAAGTTATGCGGTATTATTATTACGTCTAGAGGAATCTGGAATGTTCGATCAGCTGGTCTACATATAGCGCCGTGATGCCGGCGCAGAGTCAGTCTGCATTCGACTATCGATACGAAAACAGCGACAGTTAAGAAGCGATCTTTGAGAATATCTACTGCGACAACTGTAACGAGAACTGTAAGTACTACGTGAAGAAACATCTGATAGTGTCATTGTGTGTTTACGACACGGACTTCGTGGACGTAAGGGAAGACTTCGGTGCGACATCAGCTACGTTCTACTTGTCATTGCCTACGATCGTCTGTACCTTCGTTGCTAATAAACTTCGTAACCCTTAACCGGCGTTTAAGTACCCCCAGCCCGTAACAATACTAATATTATAAATGCGAAAGTAACTCTGTCTGTCTGTCTGTTACGCTTTCCCGCTTAAACCTCTCAACTGATTTTGATGAAATTTGGCACAGACCATCTTTAGACCCTGAGAAAGGACATAATCTACCTTTTATTGAAAAATATATTTAAATGTATATTCCCGAGGAAAATCTAAATAGCGTGATATAACCGATTTTCACGCGGGCGAAGCCGCGGGCGGAAAGCTAGCAGCAAGCATCGCAGCATTATGCTTATTTAAATATTTTTGAGAGTTGGTAACACTGTAAGGTTGGCACCCGTCAAACATGTCAATCCATTAATTATTTTTAAATTTTGAAATTTAACTACACGATGTTATGAGCAAAGTTGATATTATGTTGTCGATTCAAAAGTATTGTTTTAACGCGTTCTTCAATTCGAGTGGAACTGAGAGTACAAATACTGTCACATGTTTGACAGAAAGTAAGTGGTTAACTTTTATATGGGAAAATGGAATTGACGTTTTACTCTATCTTACTCGCAACTTTTCCTTATTTTCCTCACCGTTTAGACCTACCCTGGACTACGACAAACATTTTAAAACCAAAATCAGCTCAATCGGCCCAGCCGTTCTCGAGTTTTAATAAGACTAACGAACAACAATTCATTTTTATTTATATAGACTAGTGCTTGACCGCAATCCTGTCTGATGGTAAGCAGTGATGCAATCGTTGATGGTAAAGCGCGCTAGTTTAATAAGCTTATTCACTTAAAAACTTAGTGAATAAGAAGGAAGACTGGTTAGGCCCGATGGAGCACTGGCCCATACGGCGAGAGATAAAGCAGGTCTCTTTGCATCTCTCTTTGCACATAATTCGCGTCTTGATACTGGCAGTGCTACTCCACCTAATTTACCTCATTGCGGAGCTTCAATGCCTGAGGTTCGCATTAGAAACAAGGAGGTTCTGAGAGTACTGTGTCGTCTGGACGTGAATAAGGCTAGTGGTCCGGATGGTATACCAGCGATTGTTCTTAAAGCATGTGCGCCCAAGTTGTCTCCTGTATTGACGCGCTTGTATCGCCTCTCATTTAGGACTGGTACAGTGCCCAAGTCCTGGAAGCTTGCCAACGTGCAGCCCGTGCCCAAAAAGGGTAGTCGTGCCGATCCTGCCAACTATCGGCCGATTTCAATAACCTCCATACTCTGCAAGATTATGGAGCGTGTATTGAACTCGCGCCTCTTGGCTTACCTGGAAGGTAACGATCTCCTCAGTGACCGACAGTACGGGTTTCGACGCAATCGGTCAACTGGGGACCTACTAGTGTATGCCACTCACATATGGGGCGAGGCCCTCGAGAAAAATGGGGAAGCGATTGCCGTCTCCCTTGATGTCTCGACGGCCTTCGACCGGGTATGGCACGCTGGCCTTTTGAGTAAGCTTCCAGCGTACGGCATTTCCCCTAGCCTGACTGGCTGGGTAAAAGACTTCCTGACTGAACGGTCCCTCCGAGTTGTTGTCGACGGATGCTCATCGGAGCCCATGTCGACCAATGCCGCTGTTCCTCAGGGGTCTGTTCTCTCCGCTGCATATTAACGATCTGCATACCCATAGATGCACTACAGGTAGTCTCCGAATGGGGCAAAGCCAATCTTGTAGCATTCAATGCCGCCAAAACACAGCCGTGTCTTTTCACCGCCAAAAGGAGCCCGTTCACCTTGGCTCCTACTTTTCAGAATGTATCCTTGGAGTGCACCGATCGCCTTCAGCTTTTGGGAGTTCAGATTTCCTCGAACCTAAACTTTGGGCGGTTCATTGAGTCCAAGGCCAAGGTGGCTGCCAGAAAACTTGGCGTCATCGCCAAGGTCCGGGGGTACTTCACACCGGGGCAGCTTCTAATGTTGTACAAAGCACAGGTCCGTTCGTGTGTGGAGTACTGTAGCCACATTTGGGCTGGTGCTGCGAAATGTCACCTGGCTACTTTGGATTCAGTGGAGAGGCGTGCGAAGAGGCTAATTGGTGACCCTGATTTAACTCGAGACGGTCTCCAAAGCCTAGAGCACAGGCGTAGAGTAGCCAGCTTTTCGGTATTCTATAGGATGCATTTTGGGGAGTGTGCGAAGGAATTGCATGATTTAATTCCCCCATCTCCGTTCCACCATCGGACGACCCGTCGTACGGCGAGTTTCCACCCTTACGTTGTTAACACTACTACGATCCGGACGAAGCGTTTCGCCTCCTCCTTTATACCGCGTACATCAAGGGACTGGAACAACTTGCCTGCGGCGGTGTTTCCGTCGGACTACAATTTGAGTCTACAATGCTAGAGTGAATAGGCTCTTAATAAACTAGCACGCTTTACCATCAACGATCGCATCGCTGCTTACCATCAGGCGGGATTGCGGTCAAGCGCTAGTTTATAAATAATAAAAAAAAAAGACGGCAGTTAAGCGAGGTTATGCAATGTTAAACACAACAACATGGCCAACGATGCTGCGCCAGAGGGAGATTGATCTGGAGACCCTCCACGACCAAACTCCCGACACAACAACACTTGGTGCATCGTACCCGGCACACATCGCAACACAACTGCTCAGACCCGTCCTCCGTACGGCTTCACATCATGCCGGAACACGACGAAACAAGATTCAGCTGGATATAAGTATTTTATTTTACCTGGAACGACTGTCTATCTGACCTCTACAACCCAGTTACTGGGTAAGGGTTGATACCACACTAATCGATCGATGCCATCGATCGACATCGGTCGGCGTTGATCGATTGGTTTGGTAGCTTTAATTGATCGACGGATACCGGTCGACTAACAATTCGATCGATTGCCGGTCGAGGACATTGATTGATGGATACCGGTCGACTAACCAATCGATAGATTACCAGTCGATGGCATCGGTCGACGTAAATCGATGAACCCCCGCCTATATTCCATCAGTTTCTGTTGTCATTATTACGGAGACGCAAACGCAGAACAGTCCAAATGCGACTGTTTTTTTAAAGCCAAAGATCGCTTACATTCTGAAAATTACATTTTTAACATTGGTGTTTTGGATTTTTCGACCAATCCTTTCTACCATCCATCGATCGTCGATGGACAATCGATCGATTGGTCTAGTAGAAACTATCGATCGACGTTGACCAATCCATTCTACCATCGATCGATGGCATCTATCGGCCATCGATCGATTGTTGTGGTAGAAACTATCGATAACGTCAACTAATCCATTCTACCATTGATCGATGGCATCGATCGACGATCGCTCGATTGGTGTGGTAACACCCTAATACGACACCCCTTTTTTTTCGTTGGGATGGGAAATCATCAAATGACTTCTCCCGCTCTTGGCAGAGCGGGAGGGGTGTCAGACTTTTGCTGACTAAAACCCACCCGTGTTTCCGACTTCCAGACTTCTGACGACCAGTAACGACTGTCAAAGATCTACAAATGACAGCCGGGACCAAGTGCTTAACGTGTTTTCGTGTGGGGTACCTACGAAAGGGTCTCGGGGGTATGTAAATATGGTCAACCATCGACAAGCCAACCACGGTAAGAGTAACTTAACCTGATTAACCAACCTGTGTGAAAAAAGTACTTTCTAACTGAACAGACAGCTGTGCTGCTGGAGAGTTAGTTGCGACACTTTATCTTCCCAATGGAAGCACTATGAAGATGTGAAGTGCGGGTATTTTGAGGGACATTCTTATGTAATACTAGCTATCCGCCCGCGGCTTCGCCCGCGTGTCTTCTTCTTCTTCAGCCTATAGATGTCCACTCCTGGACAAAGGCCTCCCCCAAGGTTTTCCATCGGCTTCCCATGACCTTCACCAGGTCATCGGTCCACCTTGTTGGGCCTACCTTCGCTGTGTCTACCATACTACCATAACGTGGGCTCCACACCAGAAACTTACTGCCCCATTGGCCATCGGTTCTACGAGCAATGTGCCCTGCCCACTGCCACTTAAGTTTAGCGACTCGCAGAGCTATAACGGTGACTTTGGTTCTTCTGCGGATCTCCTCATTTCTGATTCGATCACGCAGAAAAACTTCCCGAGAACGCCCGCGTGTAATCCATACTAATATTATAAATGCGAAAGTATCTCTGTCTGTCTGTCTGTCCGGGTTTCACGCCAAAACTACTGAACCGATTGTAATGAAATTAGGTACACAGATAGTCTAGAGTCTGAGAAAGGACATAGGCTATATAATATCCTTCTATGACTAATAGGAGCAGAGCAGTTACAAAAAATGTTGCGAAAGCGGGAGCGAGCATATTTCTTCCATTATTTTAACAGGCGCCTATCTTATATCAACTCCGTACTTTTAAATTTTTTTCGGAATGTACTACGGCTTTGAATTGGACAACGGCTTTGAAATTTGGCATAAATATTGTTTACTAGCTTTCCGCCCGCAGCTTCGCCCGCGTGGAGTTCGGTTATATAGCGCTTTTTAGATTTCCCTAGGGAACATCAAATTTTTCCGGGATAAAAGGTAGTCTATGTCCTTTCTCAGGGTCTAAAGATTGTCTGTGCCGAATGTCATCAAAATCGGTTGAGAGGTTTAAGCGGGAAAGCGTAAAAGACAGACAGACAGACAGAGTTACTTTCGCATTTATAATATTAGTATGGAGTAGGCATTTATCTTGGCATTCCCACGCAAACGAGAATCACCGCGAGCTATATATATATTTTTAAATAATTATAAACTAGCGCTTGACTGCAATCCCGCCTGATGGTAAGCAGTGATCCAATCGTTGATGGTAAAGCGCACTAGTTTATTAAGCCTATTCATTTAAAAATCTTAGGAATAGGAAGGATGACGGCAGTTAAGCGAGGTGATGCAATGTTAAACCCGAGACCAATACGACCAGACGATGCTGCGCTAGAGGGAGATTGATCTGGAGACTCTCCACGACCAAACTCCCGACACAACAACATTTGGCGCATCGTACCAGCCACACAACGCAACACAACTGCTCAGACCCGTCCTTCGTACGGCTTCACCAGACATCATGCCGGAACACGACGAATCGCTTGGCGGCAAGACTTTGTCTGGTGGGTAGTAATTTCTGTTGGCAGCCGATGTTATGGAACTGAAATCCACGTGGACGTAGTCGCGGTCAACTGATAGTTCGGTTATATCGCGCTTTTTAGATTTCCCTCAGTAGCATCAAATTTTTCGGGATAAGAAGTACCCTATTATTTAATCCGGACTTGTAACTTTACCTCTGTAAAATTTCAAAATAATCGGTTCAGTAGTTACGGCGTGAAAGCGGAACAAACTCACTTTCCTATTTATAATATTAGTATGGATTGACGTTCGTACAGTGCTGATTCTTAGCCTAAATTGAATTGAATCAACGCCTAATACAAAAGATCACATTTGGACTCACACGTTCAGTTTTGATCCTAGAACCGGAATACTGTTTTCTCTTCTTTTCTTCTCTTGGTGCATTTAGGAGATTCCTTTTTTCTGGATCTCTGCAAAATTATGAAAAGTAGCATCACAAAACGATTACCATTATTCTGAACTTCATCATCATTATCTAAGCGTTTGTGGCTGCACCACCACGAACCTCAACCTACTTCTGCGCAGGCGCAATGCGCGCCCGCCGCACGCGCCCGTAGCCGATCGCCCCGCGATCGCTCGGTCGACAGCGGCAGTGCCAATCCTATCTCCACGGCGAATGCACGCTCCGATCTCTCCCGTTCTAAATCGCTAATGCTTACGCAAATCTTAATTTTCCTAGTTAATCTTAGTTTCGGTTTCTTTCTTGTGTTTATATTTCAATTCTACATCTTATCTTCTATCTATCTCTGTCAACTAGAACTGTACATCTATCCTCTGTGATCTGCATATATACAACTTCCCAATTTCAAGCATTGGGCAAGTGCCCGCCAGACATAACACCCGTCTGGTCGGAGGATCCTCCCTTTTCTATGGAGGATGAGTGAACTTTACTCCCTGTTCCTCATGCCTCCACACGTTAATCACAGTCGCATCTGAAGCTTTTTCAGCCTCAGAGTCTGCGATCCGCTTTACCAGTCTAACTGCTGATTTTGACTAAACTTCAATATTTTCCGTGAAGCGACTGCCGTCTGACCTCCACAACCCGAAGGCGATATGGAAGCATTGCATTTAGACCGATTGTTGGAGTTTTGAGGGCTTCAACAACCCGTAACCCGTTAGATGTTCGTATGGCAACCGGGACCAACGGTTTAACGTGCTTTCTGAGGCACGACCAGACCAGTACAAATATTCATATTCATGCATACAAATACTTGCACTGTGCGGGGATCGAACCCGCGCCACCTTGCATGAATATGAATATTTGCACTGGCCTGCAGTGCAAATATTCATGTTCATGCATACAAATATTTAGTTAGTCACTCTTTTTTTCCATCCTTTTCTCATAGGTAGTCAGTTAGGAAATGCCGGCTCTATCTAGTTTAAAAAAATATGACGTGTTAAAGTGATCAGTGATCCTACTTGCTTAATAAACGATTTCGTTTAATTTCTTTCTAATCATGTCATCATTCAGACATTTCGTCCACCATTTCTTTGGTCTGCCCCTACTCTTAATACTCATCTAAATTCATGCTCTTATACTTTCCTCAGAACAATCTCCTCATTTTTTTTTAACATAATCTAGCGCTTGACCGCAATTCAGGCCGAATGGTCAGCAGTGTTGCAATCGTTGGTGGTAAACGGTTGGTGGTAAGCTTTTGATTTAGTTGATCATAATATTCTAATACAGAAACTTAATGCGAATGGAATAAGGGGCAAAGCACTTTCTCTTATACAATCTTATCTTGACAATAGAACACAGTGTACGGAAATAAAGCGAATTTCTAAAAAGGGTAAAAGAGAAATTAAATATTTATCTGAACAACGTATAAATACTTTTGGCGTACCACACGGCAGCGTATTAGGCCCGCTGTTATTTTTGGTCTATATAAATGACTTTCCAAAACACGTTACTTTTCCTATGGTTCTTTTTGCTGATGACAGCACGATAATTGTAAGAAAAAATAAGAATAGAGACTATGAAACTGACATCACAGAGTCATTGCAACAATCAATTAACTGGCTTGATCGAAATAATTTAAAATTGAATTTAAGTAAAACTAAAATAATGCAATTTAGACAAAGAGTAACTACTCCTGACATCACTATAATTTTTGACGATAACAGAATTGAAGAAGTAGAACACGTAAAATTTCTAGGCTTAACCATTGACTCTAAACTGACGTGGAAAGAACATGCATTAATACTTATAAAAAAATTAAGTCGCTTTGCCTTTGCACTATACAAACTTAAGAAAATAGTTAATCAGGCAGCTGTTTTAACTGCATATTATGGGTATGTTGATTCCACGTTACGCTATGGCGTCATTTTCTGGGCAAACTCCTGCGAGAAAAATAACATTTTTAAAGCACAGAAGAGGTGCATTAGATCGATGTGTAACTTAAAACCAACAGACAGTTGTAAACCTCATTTTGAATCTCTCGGAATATTAACTTTACCTTGTCTTTACATTTACGAAATCGCATTGTTCGTCAAGAAAAATTCTATGTTGTTTAAAAAAGCTTCAGAGGAACGTTGTAGATCGACTAAACCGGAATATCGACACGAATTATGTCTAAAAGCTTCAAAGACAACCCTTATGCACAAGAGCATTCTCTGCATGGCTCCCAAAATATTTAACAAAATCCCAAATACTATCAAGGATTTGAATTTGAATCAATTTACAAGGAAACTTAATGATTTTCTAATGAAAAAATGTTACTACACCATTGACGAATTCCTTCTTGACAAAATTTAATAACTTGACTAATCCATTGTATTTTTAA
This sequence comes from Sesamia nonagrioides, assembly GCA_017933935.1. Lineage (NCBI taxonomy): Eukaryota > Metazoa > Arthropoda > Insecta > Lepidoptera > Noctuidae > Sesamia > Sesamia nonagrioides. The sequence goes on along the minus strand of JADWQK010000844.1, from coordinate 1,142,134 downwards.
TGTTTATAATAATAAGTAAAAGTATTTTAATGTGTATTGTAATGTAAGCCATGACTTTTTGTTATATATCTAAATAAAAAATAAACCATTTAAATCTGCATGTTACGAAACATTAATTAATTTTTCTACTACAATATTTGAAGACTTGTTACGTAACAAAATTTTCTGAACTGATAATTATAATATTTATGCTTTAAAACTATTATGTGTTTAAGAAAAGAGAAATCATTGTATTTTTTGTAATCTAAATGTTGACATTTTGGTTTATGCATGCTATATCATTAAAAAAAAAAAAAAACTATATTGTTACATGGTGTATGTCAAATTGGCAGCTTTTTGAGTTACCATTACTAATTTTAAGACCTATTGTATCACCAAAAAGCACACTAATAAATTCTTTGACTTTGACTTTGAAAACGGGCTGGCTTATTAAAAGCCTAATCACAGTATTCACTCAAAAAAAAAAAACTCTGTGAATAAAAGGAACAGTTGAGCGAGATGATGCAATGTTAAACTCAACAACACGACCAAACTCCCGACACAACAACTTTTGGTGCATCGTACCCAGCACACATGGCAACACAACTGCTCAGACACGTTCTCCGTACGGCTTACCATCAGGCGGGATTGCGGCCAAGCACTCTGCACTTGAAAATAATTTTAAAAAAATGTAACGATTTACTGGAACACTTTTTTTTTGTAAATTGTTCTGGGTCTCGCATAATAAACGGCATCGTGCTCATCAGCTGGGTGACAAACAGGGTGCTCACGAGCGGGACAGACGCGCGTGACACGCGGCACGTGCGCAGTATGGTGCTATATCGAGTAAGCGTCCAGCTGTGCGCACGCGCCTAGTACTATCATAGAATAAAGAGAGGGAAGTAGGTTATCTCCGACCCAATCCGCGATTTAATTGCCTACTGTCTTAGGGTTGTCACGTTTAGCAAAATTTTAATTCAGTGTCTATAAATTGGCAAAGGTCGGAAAGTTGACGACTGTTCACGCTTCGTCGGATTCGGTTGTCACCGAACCCGCTAACAAATATTTATAGACTAAGAGCTTATATTTAAATTATTTGCTTAGTATTTATACATATAGTCATACACAGTTTTTTGTATTTTTTATTTTGTAATTTATTAGTAGTTTTGTACACATAAAGGACCATATTTATTTTTATTTTTAATTAATACAAATTTATATAACACAAACATATCTATTAACCCTAAAAATCGTAAAACAACATAAAAATACTGACAACTGCCTCTTTGACTAATTATTTCTGTTGTTAAGATCTGAACTTTATTTATCTGATTCACAAATTGTCAATTAGGTACTTACTTACTTTTAATAACGATTTTATAACTGTAAGTAAGTAGTTACTATACCTACCTACAATAGGTACTAAGAAATCGGCATAACTAAATGTAAACAAAGCAGTAGAGCGCTAGCGGTAAATCAACTGACAGATCAAAAGTACCTATAATCATTGATTTGTGTGAATAATAAATTCTAGTACGAAAACAGGCCTACCTACTTCCCCTATCTGATAGAAAACTAATACTTACAACAAGAAATAAGTAAGTTCCTAAGTGGATATCTCATCATCAAGTAAAAATTATAATCTTAAAAGAATAAGTGACTTGCTTACCTTTCCTGCTCAGTAGGTAATCTGAACAGAGACAATTCTGAAATCGATGAATTAAGACACCCAAACAAACAACAATACTTTCTCCTGCGATAATCACACATTGTTCTTTAATTTAGCTACGTAGTATTCTGTAATCTGTGATTTAGCGAATGTGCCGAAAAGCCGTGACGCGCGAACCTCGTTAAAAGTACTCTGTGGTGCTTGCTAGCCGCGACTAGCGCAGTCATAGGCACTCTAATATTGTGTTTAGGTGTGCGTGCGGCGACGCATAGATACTATGGCGCACACATACAAGCCGCGCGCGGTCCGTTTGTATGAAGATAACGTACTTCCCTCTCTTTATTCTATGGTACTATGATCTACCATAAACTGTGTTAACCGCTCGGTAACCACACTGCAACAGTTTCTAAATGTATTTGGGAAAAATATTATAACATGGTGTAAAACTGATTGTAATCGATTCAGTTGCTTATTCTGAACAAACTGTAACAAGGTTTTGTATAAAGTAAAAATAATGTTGTATACAATATGTAAAGAAATCCTGTCCGATCCGTGAAGGTATTGTTAGCTATCGATAACTGATTCTACTAAAGCCGACAAAGCCGGACTAAAGATTAAAAAAAAATCTCCTAAAAAATAAATATTACTTTGCAAAAAGAGGTAACTTAATACATGTGCGGTAGGCCACCCTTCCGTGGGCGACCGCGGTACCGTCAAAATGGTGTTGTCACTTTTTAAAAAATTACCAAATTTCGGGGAAGTTGGAATTAATTCGCGGGAAAAAAAGATTATTGTAAAATTCATTACTATTGTTACTATGATGATTACGTAAAATTTTATATTATATTAGGTCATGTGTTTACCTAACCCTTATTATCCTTATGGGTCGGACAGGGTTTGCTTTACATATTGTATATAATTTATTATTTCATCATATCATGTAATATATGACAGTGGGAATTATACAGAACTAGCTGCGCCCCGTGGTTTCATTTGCACGAGTATCGATCTCGTGGAAATACTGACATATAAAAACATTTTACCAAAAAAACAACCGACTTCTCAAAACCACTACAAAGTGAAAAATAACTAATTTCGGAAGTCGGTGTCTTTGGTTTTGTATACATATTCGTTTTTGACAAGAGGTGTAAAGTTCTTATCAATACAAATTAATCGAGCCCAAACACAAGGTAGCTGCTGTGAATTGTTGAGGAGTTCCTTCGACTGTCTCCCGGCTCCATCATCAGATCTACTCCAGACCTTTATTAAATTGTAGTGCTTTGAAATACTTAATGAAAATGCTAAGAAATACACTAGTCGCTCCTGCAATTTTTGAAAGTTCTTGTTTTCTCTGGTCTTCCACCATCAAACCCTGATATCCTTATCATGGGACCACCTTGGGAACGTCTTCTTTCCAACAGAAAAAGAATTATCAAAATCGGTTCATAAACGACGAAGTTATGCGCGAACAAACATAAAAAAAAGCATATATACAGTCGAATTGAGTAACCTCCTCCTTTTTGAAGTCGGTTAAAAAATAATGCCCGATTATTCACTTAACCCATTAGATATGAGTGTCTTTTGAGTGTCTTATGCACCAACGTGTGTGCATAAGACACTCAACGAGTTAATGTATGCAGTATCAAATTTCATTCAAATCCATTCAGTAATTTTAACTTGAAGAAGCAACAAACAAACAAACACACAATCACAAACTTTCGCCTTTGTAACTGTGGTAAGTCACCTGTTCGTTGATACAAATGATGATGACGTGTGATGTAAAAAAGCAAGGTGTTTGCCCAACAGTGGGCGTTAACTAGATACGATATAATGCTCTTACTCTTTTTCCCTTGTCATGATTTCTTTAAATATATTCAGCAAAGGTGATTGTGTTTCCTTATCGATCTTTTCTTGGCTGAAACAAAACTGTAAATAAATAGTTGAATTTCATTAAAATCCATACTAATATTATAAATGCGAAAGTATCTCTGTCTGTCTGTCCGGCTTTCACGCCAAAACTACTGAACCAATTGTAATGAAATTTGGTACACAGATAGTCTAGAGCCTGGGAAAGGACATAGGATATGTAATATCCCGCTATGATCAATAAGAGCAGAGCAGTAACAAAAAATGTTGCGAAAACGGGGGCAAACGCGGACGTACATATTGCTTCCATTATTTTAACAGGCGCTTATTTTATATCAATATTATAAATTGGAAAGTGAGTTTGTTTGTTCCGCTTTCACACCGTAACTACTGAACCGATTGCTTTGAAATTTTGCAGACGTAAAATTAGTAAAGTCCAGATTAAATAATAGGGTACTTTTTGTCCCGGAAAAAAATGATATTCCCGAGGGAAATGTAAAAAGCGCGATATAACCGAATTCCACGCGGGCGAAGCCGTGGGAGGAAAGCTAGTGTGTCCATAAAACATTAAAGAGAAACCACATAAAAGTCTCAAATTAAAGTCGGCGTTGAAACGCCTTGCTGTTTGTCGCGAGCAAAATGTTGCACAACGTTTCTTGGCGTTGAAGAACACTGCATGACATGACCAGGGGCCTCGCAACCGACTACAAACGCAAACACACTTGACAGAATAATTCAAAATTTACTGTCAACTGTCAAACTTTTGCCTTGCCTCCATCCTGTTAATTCATTTGCAAGTTATTTGCAATCGCAAACATATTTGACTTTTGAATGTCTTGTTTTGATGAACTAGTAAACTGCCTATGAAAATCAAGCGCAAATCAAGCCTTTGCCAATATTGTAAACTCCAGCCCTTACATCTTCACCCCACCTCTTTTGAACAACACTTTCATTCACTTATACTACATCAAGCGTATCTATACTAGAGGCTGGTTAATGTCGTAAAAACTACACTACCTACCGTTTTCTCCTTAATTACTTTGAAGAAAAAATACTCACCCATTATTGCTTATGCCCATATTCGTTATGACATTTGAAAGTTTCTTTTTTATTGTGGTAAATGGCGTTATCATGCCAAAGAGTTTTATGCTGGTATAAAAGAAGTTCCAATTCATCTTTCACCTCCATCTTGTGTCCAACATTACTCAAAACTCTTAGATGGCGCCACAAGCACATTCAGTAAACAAACCGCCATATTGTACAATCTCATATCCTTATCGTACTGAGTTACTTTTTTTTTAAATAATTATAAACTAGTGCTTGACTACAATCCCGCCTGATGGTAAGCAGTGATGCAATCGTTGATCGTAAAGCGCACTAGTTTATTAAGAGCCTATTCACTTAAAAAACTTAGGAATAGGAAGGATGACGGCAGTTGAGCGAGGTGATTCAATGTTAAACCTAAGACCAACACGACCAAACGATGCTGCGCTAGAGGGAGATTGATCTGGAGACTCTCCACGACCAAACCCCCGACACAACAAGTATCCGCCACACAACGCAACACAACTGCTCAGACCCGTCCTTCGTACGGCTTCACCAGACATCATTCCGGAACACGACGAATCGCTTGGCGGCAAGACTTTGTCTGGTGGGTGGTAACTTCTGCCGGCAGCCGATGTTATGGCCTACCACCGAGAAAACTAAACTGGTTAAAACACTTGCCTCTCAAGTAGGTATGATTGTAACTTTTTCAAGTTATATCTACTTTCAAAATATACCTATCTTGGATACCAATGACTGATTACAAGGTGAAGGAAAACATCTTGACTGACTGATCAGGACTTTAAGTCTGAAATTGCCAACCCACATTGAGCAAGCGTGGTGTGGTGTCCTGCTCTGTATGAGAGGAGACTTGTGCCCAGCAGTGGGACGATAAAACGTTGATGATGATGATGATTGCTTGACAACACAACTGCTCAGACCCGTCCTCTGTATTTAATTGTACAACGGGGTATTAACTATTTTGTGAAAACATACCCACATATCCACATGCAATTAGCTTGCTAATTAGATGCTCCACCAGACAATGAGGTTTTAGGGAAAAAAATGCAAGAATATTTGAAGATGCTTGCTTATTTATTTATATATTTATTTATACATTCTTTATTGTACACCAAACAAATATCGAACAAAACAATCAACACAAAAAAAAAATACAATGGGCGGCCTTATCGCTAATGCGATCTCTTCCAGGCAACCAAAGAATGGACAGATTCTTCCGATCCACAAATGGGACTGTCGTTGGTGCAAATATTTTTACTACACTAAACTAAGATAGATACACAAATACATACATATACATAAATAAATACATAGATACTGAACAGAACAAGTTAACAAATAAATTAGCGAAACAGTGTTTGTTGGACGAAGATCATAACGACAAGTAGTGTTGTCAATTGTTATGTGCAGTCATAACCGCTATACAGCGACAGCCTCCGTGGCGTAGCGGTAGCGAACGTGATCGCTGCGCTAGGAGGCGTGGGTTCGATCCCCGCGCTGTGCAAATATTTGTATGCATGAATATGAATATTTGCACTGGTCTGGTCGTGCCTCGGAAAGCACATTAAGCCGTTGGTCCCGGTTGTCATACGAACATCTAATTGGCAATCGTTACAGGTTGTTGGAGTCTTCAATTCCAACAATTGGTCTAACTGCAATGCTTCGATATAGTCTTCGGGTTGTGGAGGTCAGACGGCACTCTCTTCACGGAAAATATCGAAGTTTAGCCCAAATCAGCAGTTAGACTGGTAAAGCGGGCCCCAAACTCCAAAACTGAAAAAGCTTCGGATGCGACTGGGATTAACGCTGAGATGTTGATGATGATTCATAATGGCTATCATGAATTCATGATACATCCTTATTCTCGCTTCCACCACCTCTGAAAACAACGTCTAAAAACGCCATCATCTTCAATTTCCACACGTTTACCGCTCATACATCAAAAACTAAGTGCACAAGTTATAAAAACACGTTTTTTAAGACCCACTTAGGCATATTGCTACATACAGTTTATGTGGGTTGAGCAATAAAAGTATATTTGATATGTTACAGTTACCTTATCCCAGTAGAATAATTGCCCTTTGGCTGTATCAGTGGCCACTAGGGAGATGTAATGTCAATTTGAAGAGTTTGAGACGTTTTTATTGGTGCAAAGAGCCTTAGCTCTCAGCCGTAAGGGTGAATTTAGCCAATTATATTGAAAGTGATAGAACACAACAGACCTCATGTCTGTGCGCATAGGCGGAGACATGGTAGGGTGCACAGACCAGTTTAAATACTTGGGGTCCGTGCTCCACGCGTCCGGTGACATTGATTGCGACGTCAGGGCACGCATTTCCGCAGCTTGGGCAAAATGACGTGAGGTTACGGGTGTCATTTGTGACCCCAAAATGCCGGTTAAGCTTAGGAGACAGTTCTATAAGACCATCATTAGACCTAGTTCTTATGGCAGTGAGGCGTGGCCTATGCTTGAGCGACACAAGCAGGAGCTGCATGTCACGGTGATGAATATGCTGCGGTGGATGTGTGGAGTTACGTGGAACGACCGCATCAGGAAGTCCTGCATCTGGGGCATTCTTCGTGTTCGTAACATAGCAGACAAACTGCAGGAGAGTCGCCTACGCTGGTACGGCCACGTCTTACGAAAACCGGCACGTTACGTGGGTAACAAATGTCTTACCATGGCGCCTCCGCCAGGCCGAAACAAGTGGTGTAGACCAACGAACTGCTGGATTGACGTTGTAAGAGATGACATGTGTGTCAACAATCTCTCACCACAGGATGCTAAAGATCGCGCGAAATGGAGTAGAATGTGCAGGAAAGCGGACCCCGCGCTCCAACATCCAAGGCGCAGATGCAACTGGGATAAACGCTGAGATGATGATTGAAAGTGATGGAACTCAAGCTCAAATTTTTATTTTCATCATGTTTCGAGTTTTTTCTGTTGTTTGGATTACTTTTATTATCTATGTAAATATATCATTTTATCATTGCGGACTGAAAACTGTAGAAATAGTGTATCTGTGTTTTTGTAATTCTTGCGTATGGCACTCGTGGGTTGCAGCTGAAAACCAGCGTCAGATGGCACATCTTGTGTTGTCATCTGACATTATGCTGAGCTGAGGCCCTTTTGGCATTATTAGCTAAGTTTTATATTTTTTTTAGTTTTAATTGTTAAATCTTATGCTGTAATGTCAATAAACGCATTTTTCTTTCTTTTCTTTCTTTCTTTCTTTCTAAATTGACCTCAAATCGATTTTATCTTAATCTTAAAGAATAATAACTAAGTGACCCGTGAGAGGGCCACAATATCGGTTGCCAGCAGAAGTTACCACCCACCAGACAATGTCTTGCCGCCAAGCGACTCGTCGTGTTCCGGCATGATGTCTGGTGAAGCCGTACGGAGGACGGGTCTGAGCATTTGGTTTGCGATGTGTACCGGGTACGATGCGCCAAATGATGTTGTGTCGGGAGTTTGTTCGTGGAGGGTCTCCAGATCAATCTCCCTCTGGCGCAGCATCGTTGGTCGTGTTGTTGTGTTTAACATTGCATCACCTCGCTCAACTGCTGCCTTCCTTCCTATTCACTCAGTTTTTGGAGTGAATAGGCTTAATAAACTAGGGCGCTTTACCATCACCGATTGTATGTGGCCGATACCCAAGTTCACAATTCCAAATCTAAAGGAAATAGAAGCTGACACAAATACACACAAAAAAAACACAAGGTAGCAACACCAATTCTCATTCCCAGTTTCGTAATACCTGTCTACTTCAATTTTTATTCTCTAGAATTTCGGAGATCCGCATCGCGAAGGGTGTGCGGCTAGGGGTGGCCCCCGCAGAATGTAAATGTGACCCGTTGATAAATAAAGAAAGAGGTTAAACTGTTAGAGGCGGGTAAACACCGTCTTGTTCAGGGCTGGCACGTTGAAGAAAATGGACGAGATTTTTTTTGTGTTTTGAACGAAATTGACAACTATGGACCATATGGACTAGTCCATATAGTGTAGAACTCTGTGCATAAACCCAAGCACACTCTCTCCTTCTTTACTATTATGTTCCGAAGGGACGACAATCCGACACACCCGGGAAGAGAACAGGCGTACTATCATCGATTTCACGTGCTTTCAAGTTGTACGGTGTGTGTGACTTGCGTGTTGGCAATGCTACAGATTTCCTTGTTCAGAAACGAAACTAAATTTAAGTTCAGTAAATTTTTTCCCATATCATTAAGAGAAGGACAGAAGTGTAATGTTACTTTAGTTCTGTTAACAGTTCTGTTGACAATATGGCTTCTAAAACTGAGTCGATTTAAGTCAGGCGCTGACGACTTCTAGCCCATAGTACTCCGTATCATAGCCCTCTAGCAAATCTTCTTACCTTTTCTTCTTTCGGTGGTAGGCCACAACATCGGCCTCCGGCAAAAGTTACCACCTACCAGATAAAGACTTGCCGCCAAGCGGTTTGTCGTGTTCCAGCATGATGTCTGGTGAAGCCATACGGAGGACGGGTCTGAGCTGTTGTGTTGCGATGTATGCCGGGTACGATGCGCCAAATGTTGCAAAAAGTTTGGTGGTGGAGGGTCTCCAGATCAATCTCCCTCTGGTGCAGCATCGTTGGTCGTGTTGTTGGGTGTAACACGCTCAACTGCCGTTTTCCTTCCTATTCACCCAGTTCTTTATTTTAGTATTCACAAAAAAAAAAAATACAATTGTACACTTACAATTGTATCACTGCTTAACACCTGCTTATCAGGCAGGAGTGCGGACAAGCACATGTTCATAATTATATAAAAAAAAACCTTGATTGAGGATTTATCAAAGAACATGTTTGTCTATTTTATTTGAGGGTGGAAAGTATCATTAGTTAAAACATAGAAAAAACATAATTATGATATTTACAAGAGTCTTCCGCTCTCTGGCAACCCTGTCAGCTAATATGTGAGTGACAGATGGCCATAAATTACACACGTCACTAGATGTGTCCCGAGCGACGGGATCAAATGTTACAACTGTGGGGTGGACGGTTCCGTATGTTTATTATTTTTATTTTTATTGGCCTATCTACAATTGTTACACTATAAGTTAACAAGAAATAATATTTAGTACAAACAAGATACAAGCATTGTTTAAAATATGATGCGATAGACACAACATGCAAAAAACAAAATTAAGACACAAATAGTGCAGAAATAACTTTTTTAACACCCTTGCTCGTAAAGCTGATGTAATTCCACCGGTTTCAAATATGTAAAGCGGGCCATAACAAACGCGTGTGTTATCAAAGCAAATAGTTAAGTTATAGTCCATACAAATTCCATAACAGCATTATTTTCCATTTCAAGTAAATATGAAACTGATCGCCGCCGCACTACTCGCGCTGCGCGCTGTTCCATATTTGAAATGTCAAATAATAATACTAATGGCGGGAAAGCAACAGTGTGCATTCACAGATTGAGTTGATTTAAAATGAACAAAATATAAAATACTTTTTTTTCTGTTTCCTCGCAAGTGTGTTAAAAAACGTCGTACGATATACGTGCGTATTGGTTATAACATGCTCGGCTCAATTACACCCTCGCCTTCGGCTACAAAAAGCTAGATACGTTAAAACCGTCCGTTATTGAATCACTTTATATGTAACTAGCCGCCAGCGACTTCGTTCTCGTGGTTTAGTTATGCTCCGCTCCTTTTGGTCGTAGCGAGATGTTATATAGCCTAAAGCCTTCCTGGATTAATGGGCTATCCAACGCAAAAAGTATTTCACAAATCGGATCAGTAGTTTCTGAGATTAGCGCGTTCAAACAAACAAACTCTTCAGCTTTATGTATTAGTAAAATTCAAAATCAAAAGTCATTCATTCAAATCACGCTGCGCATCAGCACTTTTTGAACGTCGAAATTAAAAACAACAAATATAAAAAAATAAAAACAAAACCGTTGCGGTACACATGACGCAAAAGTTTACAGAAACAAAAAATAAGAAATAGTTGAGTGAAATATGCGTCACATATACGCAAAAAGCTATCGCTCAGAATTATGCTGCGACCATATGCAAAACAGACTCCAGCGCTGGTTTTCAGCGACAGCCGGCGCCAAAGTATAGACGTCACCAGGTGCAGCAAACAATAACAAGTGAAAATAAAAGTAATAAAAACAAAAAAGAGGAAATCTAAATGGTGAAAAAACAGTTTAAACAATGTGTTTGTTTAAACTGTTTTTTAACAGGAATATAAAAAAGAAAAACAGAATATAATTATAAAAACTACTATATTTACATTATTTACATAAGACAGTCCCTCAAAATGCGGGTCATGCACATTATTTCACTTCCCAACTTACGAAATAATTCTTAAAAAAATATCCATGTATATAAAATTACTGTACCAAAAAGTGGAAGGGTTTTTATATCCCAACTTTTCCTACGGAACCCAGCATCTCAACGCGACACGAAGTAAGGTAAACAGGTTTATGAAGGTCTCGTCCCGCGGGCCACATTTAAGGGCGCCGTGCCCCGTGCCCATAACTGGTGCGCTCACCCTACGTTAATGATGTTCGATGTTCGATACATGTGTAATTTGTATTACTGATTCGTGGCTTTGGCGTGGAATAGGTGCACTGACCTGAAAACTGTATTTTTCAATAACAATCTATACTTACTAATCTAATAAAGCTGAAGAGTTTGTTTCTTTGTTTGTTTGATGCTCTCGGTGGTAGGCAACAACATCAGCCGCCGGCATAAGTTACCACCCACCAGACAAAGTCTTGCCGCCAAGCGATTCGTCGTGTTCCGGCATGATGTCTGGTGAAGCCGTACGGAGAACGGGTCTGTGCAGTTGTGTTGCGATGTGTGGCGGGTACGATGTGCCTAATGTTGTTGTGTCGGGAGTTTGGTCGTGAAGGCTCTCCAGATCATCCTCTGGCGCAGCATCGTTGGTCGTGTTGTTGGGTTAAACATTGCATCACCTCGCTCAACTGCCGTCTTCCTTCCTATTCACTCAGTTTTTTTGAGTGAATAGGCTTAATAAGCTAGTGTGCTTTACCATCAACGATTGCATCACTGCTTACCATCAGGCGGGATTGCAGTCAAGCACTAGTTTATAACTATTAAAAAAAAAAAAAAAAAGAATGCACTAATCTCAATAACTACTAGTCCGATTTAAAAATTCTTTTTGCGATGGATAGCCCATTAATCCAGGAAGACTTGAGGCTATATAACATTACGCGGAGACCAATAGGAGCAGAGCATATAAAAAAAACATCGAAACCTACGCGGGTGAAACAGCGCGGCGCAGCCAGTATATATACAAAGCTAAAGAGTTTGGTTGTTTGAACGCGCTGATCTCACGAACTACTGGTCCGATTAAAAAAATATATATATTTGAGTTGAATGGCCCATTTATGCTTAAGGCTATGCGACCAATAGGAACGGAGCATATAAAAAAAACAAATATTAATCCTAATCCAAATAAATTAATAGTATTTCATTATGAACAAAATTACACTTAGTTTCTATTAAACATACTACAATTTTAAAATAACTCCTTTGGGCTTAAAATAAAATGCTCAAATTACTAACTCTACGGGATCAAAGTTACGGGCGGCCGCTAGTAGGTACTTAATAATTTATTGCATTTCATTATCTGTAGGTCATAATAGTTGGTATATTGAAATATCAAATCAAATAAAACCAAACAAACAAAAACAACAACAAAACAACAATCAACAACAAAACAACAAAAACAAAACAACAACAATCAAATATATAAAACCATGATCCGACCTGCTGTCTTGTATGGATCAGAATGTTGGGCTACAAAAGGGATGAATGAAAGGCAATTGCATGCAGCCGAGATGAGAATGCTAAGAGGGATGTGTGGTGTTACACGAATGGATAGAATAAGAAATGAGTACATAAGAGGAAGTCTGAAAGTGGCACCAGTAGCTGAAAAGTTGTATGGAAATCGGTTGTCATGGTACGGGCATGTGTTACGGAGAACTGAGGAGAATGTCGTGAGGAGAGTCTTAATTATGAATGTTGATGGCTATAAGAGTAGGGGAAAACCAAAGAAACGATGGATGGAATGTGTGAAGGATGATATGGCTAAGAAGGGGGTGACTGCCGAGATGGTTTCTGATAGGGATGCATGGAAGAAAAAGACATGTTGCGGCGACCCCAAATAAATTGGGATAAGGGCAGGAGAATGATGATGATTGAAATATCAAATCAATTATATACCATGTCAGACACAGCAAAGTATTCTTATTTTTAATAGGAAAGAAGATGAAGACGCTCTTGTTAAGGAAAAAAATAATAATAATAGTGGTGATAGATCGAATAGCGCGCCTCGCAATTATTGTCGGTGCTACTATTCCACATGACGGGAATCTCGTGAAAGCTGAGAAAGAGAAACAATTAACAAATTAAATGTCTCAACTTGGCGCACGAGATTGTTGACATGTGGAATGTGAACTCGGCTGTCATAGTACCGATTGTTGTATCGGCCAATGGTTTGATAGCCAAGAGCCTCGACCAACATATATTGAGACTCTCGTTATGCAGTTTGATCAAGGGCCTGATTCAAAAGGCAGTAAGTACTCCTCGATACGGCCCGCATCATGAGGAGGTTCGTGTCTCTGGAGCCCTAACCACTGATAGCTTTGACCTTGCTCCCGTCCTCGGTGGAACACTATTTTTTTATATTTTTAAATGTTTTTATATAAATATTTAAAAACTTAAATGAATATAGAAAAATAAACGAAATAATAATATTATGGAATGATATGGGCCAAGTCTTTGTCTGGTGGGTGGTAACTTCTGCCAGCAGCCGATGTTATGGCCTGCCACCGAGGAAACAGAAAATATCGTGAGGAAATCTACCAACCCGTACTGGATCCCCGTGGTAATTTATACATAGATCACTCAGGGAATATTATTGATTTCTTGACGATTTTTTCTTAGTGACCAGATACTTCTGCTGCGAGGGAGTTTATTGCGCCATTTTCTAAACACCGAAAGCACTAGGAATTGGTGAAGATGTGGCTGTTTTATGAAACGTTAACGTTCGAAAAGTGCTGATTCTCAGCCTAATTTCAATAAATGGCTTTTTGATTTTGACGTATTGATTCTTCACCGTTTTGAGTGCACCGTTAAGAGATAATTTACACAAAGTAAAACACCTGATCCAAACCTCATTATCAACATCATTAACCTTTTTTTACCGTTCCACTGCTGGGCACCAGTTTCCTAACACACGTAGAAGGATTTAGCGTAATCACAGCGCTTGCTCAATGCGGGTTGGCGATTTCAGACTTCCTCAAAATGTTTTCCTTCACCTTGTAATCAGTCATTGGTGTCCAAGATACACTTAGAAAGTACATATCACTTTGAAAAAGTACGTTGGTACTTGCCTGACCTGGAATCTATCCCGCAAATTCATACTTAAAATGCTGGTGTTTTATCACTAGGCCATCACGACGATGCAAACCTATCGTAGGTAAATATGGATAATGCAGCGCCCAAATTATATAATCTACAGCAGTTTCTTCGAAACTACAAGACGTAGAAATTTTCAACACCATTCAATTATCTATGTGATACAACAAAGCCTGGGTATTCTGGGATATTTCCGCGTATACCAGGGTACTCCTAGGTACAGCTCGCCAATCCCGCTGTTACGGGATACTCGTAAAGTCACCCGGATCGGGAATACATGCTATTAGCTAGACCCTGGGCTAAGAGATGGGTGGAAGCGGAGTTCAGAAATGTAGGGTTGAATATATCAATTAATAGTATTAATACATGATCAAAGCAATGAAAGCCTTGGGAGAGGATTTTGTCCAGATGTAGACCTCTATAGGCTGAAGAAGAAGAATGAACAGATAGCCGTGCTGATGGTCAGTTTAAACTGACAAAATCGTTCATCATGAGATCACTGATGAATAACAAACTAGGGCCCTTGGTGGTTAAGAGTGTGTCATAGTTACTCTAATGCTTCGCTGATGGTGGCGTGTGTGTTGGACCTTTAAGTTACCTTCAAAATGATTGAGGTAAATGGTGCTGATCCATGGGTCGTGTTCTTGAATGGATGCCCTCTGTGGGGACTGGTCTTCTCTTAGCTGCCACGGCTTGATTTAAGTTCAGAATTGATTTCTATAACGGATGCTTTTAAGAAGATCTTGTTTATTTTTTTAATTGATCTTTATATTGTGGATATAATACCGATACCGCTACAGCTCGTCGCTAGTACCGCCGCACCCTATTGAGGTATCGATGGATACCGCGAGGCGTCGTGGTATTTTTACGATTGTTAGCTTTTTATGGTGTCATCTATAGTCGTCCTGTAGTGAACTGGCTACTGACAGAAAATAATAGAATAAAATATCACTTTAAGAAAAGAGGTATGTATTAATAAATAGAAAGTCAATGGATATAATAAATAGTAAAAAATCAACAAATAAAAATCCTTTAAAAAAAAACAAAAATCCAACGTGACGCGGTACTTCCAGACCACCCATCCAAGTACTGACCGCGTATGATGTTGCTTAACTTCGGTAATCGGAAAGTCTGTGTATTCAATGCAGTATGGACGTTGGCATGTGAAGTACTAAATTTAATTTTCAGTAATATAAAAAAAAAACCATCGACATAATTAGATGTCATCAAAGGCAAAGTTTTATTTAGTTTTCCCCTCTACTAAATGTGCGTGTACTAAGTAAGGGTGTACTTAGTGTGAGTATACTAAATATGGATGTACTAAATGTAGGTGTGCTGTATAATATATGACGGTGTACTAATTGTAAGTATATTTAGATTTACGGAATGTAGGTGTATTAAATATGTGTGTAGTAATTGTGGGTGTTGTACTAAGTATGGGTGTACTAAGTGTGGGTCTGATAAATGTGGGTGCACGACATGACCGTGCACTAAATGTAGATTTACTAAATGACGGTGTACTAAATATAGGTGTACTAAATATAAAGGTGTACTAAATGTAGATATACTAAATGACGCTGTATTCAATGTAAGTGTACTAAATGCAGGTGTACTAAATGAAGGTGTACTAAATGTAGGTATACTAAATGACGCTGTATTCAATGTAGGTGTACTAAATGACTGTGTACTAAATGCAGGTGTACTAAATGAAGGTGTACTAAATGTAGGTATAATAAATGACGCTGTACTCAATGTAGGTGTACTAAATGATGGTGTACTAAATGACGGTGTACTAAATGACGGTATACTAAATGTAGGTGTACTAAATGTAGGTGTAGGTACTAAACATGGGTGCATCAAACAGACTCTTAAGCTTTATTACCAGCTTAAATATTTAAGAAAACAGAATCCATCTTTGCGGTCGAGTAAGAAAAGTCAACGGCCAATCCTCGGCTTACTACACCAAAGCCTTATCTAATACAATTTGACATAACAACATCTAACTCAGTATTGTTTACAGCACTGCTTACTCCCTTATTACATAGGATTTGTTATACCTGATGTTATTACACGGAGCGCGCGTTCACGACGCTACTTCATTGAAACAGTCATGTTACCAGCTAAAGGTTTTAGAAGTAATAATATTACTATAGATCTTCATACTCTAGAAGTGCCGCGACACATCTGCGGAACGTACGGCGCCGAAAGTTCGGCTAAATACGCTCGCAGTGTATTTCAAGTACTCTATGACACATCAGCCGCAATTACGCCGCGTTTCCCGTAGGGCCTAACCTTCCTTCGGGCGGAGCGATGCGTTGCGTGACCGAAAGTTCGGCACGCGTAGCTGAACGTTCGGCGTGTGGCTTCGCGCGCGTGGCGGTAACGAAGAGCGGCAACGTCTTCTAAGCCTTCTATAATAGCTAATGTTCTAATTAAATCCATCTTTCTGGGCAAATCAGGTACGTCACAAAAACCCCACACCATAAAGTGTCGACACAGACAGACTGACGATGACGCCACGTAACTTTCCATCGCGTAGCGCGCTGAACTAGACGCCGCATTTTGACCGTTTGGTTTGTCATAACAGCTGAATATTGCGACTGATACTTCAGCCGCTGAGCTTTCGGCGCCGTATGTTCCGCAGATGTGTCACTGCAAGAAGAGAGATAGAGAATAAGATATAGGTGATCTCGCCTCTTGGTATGTAGTGATGCAATCATTGATGGTAAAGCGCGCTTGTTTATTAAGGCCTATTCACTCTAGCCTTGAAGATACTTAAATTGTTGTCAGAAATTTTTTCAGTCTTTCGAAGTATGCAGTATAAAAGTAGAGGCAAAGCGCTTCAGTGTAAAATTTACTTAAATTTGATCTGATACTTATATTTTAAATATGCGTTTTTTGTAGTAATTATAAACTAGTGTTTGATCGCAATCCCGCTTGATGGTAAGTAGTGATGCAATCGTTGAAGGTAGAGCGCGTTAGTTTATTAAGAGCCAATTCACTCAAAAAAACTAAGTGAATAGGAAGGAAGGGAGGTGATGCAATGTTAAACCCAACAACACGACCAACGTTAAACTTAACAACATTAGGCGCATCGTACCCGGCACACATCGCAACACAACTGCTGAGACCCGTCCTTCGTACGGATTCACCAGACATCACGCCAGAACACGACGAATCGTTTGGCAGCAAAACTTTGTCTGGTGGTTGGTAACTTCTACTGGCAGCCGATGTTATGTCCTACCACCAAGTAAATTTACCGTGCAACTATACAGAGTGTTGCTGACAATACGACAATAAATGAAAACACGAACATTGCTGGTTCATAGGAATAATCATAAACCATAGAAAAAAAATAGCAACAAAAATAAAAAAAAATGGTAATTTGACACAAACTAAATCGCATAAAATTGCAAACGGAATAGAACACCCTTTAAAAATATTGGTTCACTGACCTCTGATCAGCGACAGCGCGATCCTGTATCGACTTGCTTTTTTCGCGCCATTATTACTAAATTTTGGTACCGCAGGACGCAGCGGTCATTAACCTGTAAGTGCTTCCTTATCAACATATACATCATGTAGTAAATGTGAAAAATGAAAAATAATTTCCTGTGACTAAACTAATGGATATATTTATATGATTTTATATGGGTAGACTGAGAATGTGTTGAGGTACACGGTGTTTAATTTATTGTCGTATTGTCAGCACCACTCTGTATACAGCTTCTCGAGATCAACCGTCGGGAAAGTGCTCACCAAACCTAACACCCATCTGGTCGGAGGATCCTCCCTTTTCTACGGAGGATGAGTGAACTTTACCTCTGTCTACTGTGACTTTACACCCTGTTTCTCATATCTCTAACTAAAGTGTTTTTTGTTTTATCTAACAAAATAGTAGTGCCGGGCCGCCGATAGATTTAGCCAATCTTTGATTATTATCTGTAGTGACTAATTAACGGTAATAATTGATTGAATTTTGTCTACAGACTGGGAATGGCGTTAGAAATTATTAATTACTAGCGGCCGCCAGCGACTTCAATCGCATGGTGTATTTATGCTCCACTCTTAATGGTCGCAGCGTGATGTCGTATAGCCTAAAGTATTCCTGGATTAATGGGCTACCCAAAGCAAAAAAAAATTCAAATCGGACCAGTAGTTCCACAGATTAGCGCGTTCAAACAAACAAACAAACTCTTCAGCTTTATATATTAGTATAGATTTTATTTACGAGTTGCCGCCGAGCTCAGAGTTCGAAGATTTCCCACCCAAAAGGCTCACTCAAATTGTTTAAAAGATGACATTCGACCTCGCCTCGGGTTGTGTTCCCATCGGCGAAATTTCGAGGGATAGGTTACAAGGGTAAAGCACGTTAAGCCGTTGGTCCCGGTTGCCATATAAACATCTAGTGGCAGTCGTTGGAGCCCTCAAAAGTCCAACAATTGGTCTAACTGCAATGCTTCGATGTCGCCTTCGGGTTGTGAAGGTCAGACGGTACAAACTGGTAAAGCGGACCCCAGACTCCAAAGCTGAAAAGCTACGGATGCGACTGGGATTAACGCTGAGATGATGACGACTGTCTATGAATTTGAATCATAACGAGGCATATTGCTAATCCATTGCATCATATGTTTGAAAACAGTGTCTGCTCAACAACGTACATAACGCAATGAACATTGTTGAACTGTCAAAATGAAACCCATTGCTACTGAAAGCATGTTACACAATCACCCTGCTGGACTTTGAAACATTCTTCTTCTTCCTCAGCCTATAGATGTCCACTGCTGGACAAAGGCCTCCCCCAAGGCTTTCCACGATGACCGGTCTTGTGCTGCCCGCATCCATCGGCTTCCCGCGACCTTCACCAGGTCATCGGTCCACCTTGTTGGGGGTCTCCCTACGCTGCGTCTTCCAGTACGTGGCCGCCACTCCAGAACCTTGCTGCCCCATCGGCCATCGGTTCTACGAGCAATGTGCCACAAACAACACAACAAAAACATTAAAAATCATATATTTGACTGAAAATTAAACGTCACGTGTTTGTCCGTCTACTGTAAGTCTTCTTAAAAACAGCTGAAATCATTACTAACGTTACTTTAAACTTCATCCCGGGGGATGGTTCGTGAGGATATTATCGCCATCCTCCTCTTATCCCCGTCATCTGAGTAGTCACGGTCTGATTGTGTTGGGGCGAGGGGATGGTGAGTAACGAGAGTGAAGCAGGAAAATAAATAGTTGGATAAGAAAAATAAATTTATTACAGTATAACCCGTTTAATACGATCATGCTTAATACGATTCCTCCCTTAATACGTTATATGAGTTCATATAATTCACTTTTTTTACAATACATAAATATACATATAAGCTGTCACGGGCTTTATGTCTGGGTCTTTTATTGAAGTAATAAGCTTTTAGTTATTTATATTTTCATATAAATATACAATATGTTAAGAAAACCCTGTCCGACCCGTAAGGATAGTAAAGGTTAGGTAAACACATGACCAAATAAAATATGAAATTTAACTTAATCATCATATTAACAATACTATTGAATTTTGAAATAATCTTTTTTTTCCCGCGAACTAATTCCAACTTCCCCAAAATTTGGTAATTTTTAAAAAGTGACAACATTATTTTTGAGGGTATAATTCTGAGCGAATAGCGATGCGACCGCGTGCCGCGTGCCCTGCCCACTTCGCCCGAGCCTGTGTGGCCTACCGCACGTTTTAAGTTACCTCTTTTTGCGAAATAATATTTATTTTTTTAGGGGGATTTTTTTTTAAGTTTAGCCCGTCTTTGTAGGCATTAGTAGAATCAGTTACCGATACCTAACAATACCTTCACGGATCGGACAAGGTTTTCTTTAAATATTGTATATAATTATATTGTTTCGCTTTGCTGGTATTTTGGCGTGGTAGCTGGCATATGGTCAATAATTTAATTGTTATTGTATTTTCTTGTGTTCATCACTATACATAGTATTGTATAAAGCCATGTGTTTTTTTTTTTAAATGAACAGACAGCTGTGTAATGTGTGTTTAATACGCCCGCGCTCAGGCCACACGCCCGCACTTGAGGCCGAATTTTTAGTGGAATGGCTTCATCAAGCACGAGCTTTAAAACTGCCCATTAGCGGCCCCATAATATGCGAGAAAGCACGTAAGATTGCTGAAGGATTACAGATCACTGATTTTAACGCTTCAAATGGCTGGGTAGATCGCTTTAAAAATCGCAACGGCATTGCTTACCGTCAAATGAGTGAGGAATCGGAGACAGTGGTACAACAAGATGTTGATACATGGATGACACTGGTTGACACTGCCCGAATTGTTGCTAAATTACGAACCGCGAGACATTTTTGACGCCGATAAATTTGGTTTATTTTTTAAATTGATGCCAGATAAATCCTATGTTTTGAAGGGAGAATCTTGTCATGGTGGTAAAGTATCAATAAATCTTTTAATTGCATCAAAATCTTTCTGTCAAACTAAAATAAGTGATTATTTTAAATAATGTATTGAATGTACACAATTTAAAATAATAAGATCAAAATACATAATAATATATATTATATAGTAGGTTCGTTTTATTTTCATATCCCGCTTTCTCGCTTAAGACGCGTCTTTGGTGCGGTCCCTGAGAAATCGTCTTATGCAAGTTTTATTGTATTTACAAAAGTCACAGCTCTATGAAATGTTATCTTTAAATATTTGTACTAGATAGTACTCTCCACTCTCGGTAGTAGACCATAACATCGGCTGCCGGCAGAAGTTACCACCCATCAGACAATTCCTGCATGATGTCTGGTGAAGCTGTACGGAGGACGGGTCTGAGCAGTTGTGTCGCGATGTGTACCGGGTGCGATGCGCCAAATGTGTGTGAACTTTGATCGTGGAGAGTCTCCTGATCAATCTCCCTCTGGCGCTGCACCATTGGTCGTGCTGTTGGGTTTAACATTGCATCACCTCGCTCAACTGCAGTCTTCCTTCCCATTCACTCAGTGTTTTTGAGTGAATAGGATAGAATTTTTTTCTTTTAATTAATAACCTAGCGCGCTTTACCATCAATTATTGCATTACTGCTTACCATCAGAGGGGATTGCGGTCAAGCACTAGCTTATAATGTTAAAAAAACTACTCTAAGTAAAAATAAATATTAAAGCTACTTGAACCGCATTAATTAACTGAAATTACAATCAATACAAGATTAAACCAATACGATTATTATTATTTATTTATTGTAACATCAACAGATAAAAGTCTACCGTAATACGAAAACAACAGGAAATAGTATTATATCTAAAAACATGACATATCCATTAAGATTTATCTCATGATCAGCTCGAGAATCTAATCTAAATTAGAATTCCTTTAAAAAGCAATTAGGAAAGACCTAATTACACTGAACTGACTTCTGTGTAGCTACTATGAGTTTACATTACGAGACTTGATCGTCGATATCGACCGCGTCTGACTCATCGATTGGCCCATTTCAAGGTTGTAAGAACTCTCAACCAATGAGAGCGCCAAACGCGCTCGATATCGACGATCGAGTCTCGTAATGTAAACTCATGGTAGCCACACTGCTTTATTGAAAAACCACTCAATCGTAAATCATTCATTGATAAAATTTTAGAGTTAAATGTTTGTTAAATCACGTCGGGGTCAACAGTATTGTGTCCTCTTATATTAGTTTAAGTTGTGTTCCAACGGTCCTTCAATGAAACTCCATAAACGCATAACTATTTATATTTGAAAGACATACAATCTGTACAGAGGTATTTGGTCGACTGACTTATAAATCTACCTATCTGTAATTGAGTAACGAGAGTCCTGTGATCTCATCGTACTAAAAAAGGAAATGTGCTGCAGGCACAAATATGAGGAACAGAATGTTCGTAGAACCGATGGCCGATGGGGCAGTAAGTTCTTGAGTGGCGGCCACGTACCGGAAGACGCAGCGTAGGGGGGCCCTCAACAAGGTGGACCGATGACCTGGTGAAGGTCGCGGGAAGCCGATGGATGCGGGCAGCACAAGACCGGTCATTGTGGAAAGCTTTGAGGGAGGCCTTTGTCCAGCAGTGGATCTCTATAGGCTGAAGAAGAAGAAAGAAGAAGAAGAGGAACAGGATGTAATTTTAACTCATCTTTTATAGGCTAATGAGGTTCCTCCGACCAGACGGGTGTTGTGTCTGGCGGGCACTTGATGGACGGTTGATCTCGGGAAGTTGTATGTAGGCTAGTTGCAAGGCAAATTTACTCGGTGTTAGGCTATAACATCTGCTGCCGGCTGAAGTTACTACCCACCAGATAAAGTCTTGCCACCAAGCGATTCGTCGTGTTCCGGCATGATGCCTGGTGAAGTCATATGGAGGACAGGTCTGAGCAGCTGTGTTGCGATGTGTGCCGGGTACGATGCGCCAAATGTTGTTGTTCGGGAGTTTGGTCGTGGGGGTCTATAGATCAATCTTCCTCTGGCTGTGTTGTTGGGTTTAAAATTGCAATCGATCAAGTGCCATCTTCCTTCCTATTCACTCAATTTTTTGAGTACGAACATCTAATGGCAGTCGTTACGAGTTGTTGGAGTCCTCAAAAGTCTAACAATTGGTCTAACTGCAATGCTTCGATATCGCCTTCGGGTTGTGGAGGTCAGACGGCAGTCGCTTAATGGAAAATATCGAAGTTTAGCCAAAATCAGCAGCTAGACTGGTAAAGCGGACTGCAGACTCCAAAGCTGAAAAGCTTCGGATGCGACTGGGAACGCTGAGAAGATGATGATGAGGGACTCTGTTATGGTGTGTTAATACCATTATTAAGTTGTTTTGAAAAAGAGATAGCGCTATTCATCATGTATAGGTCCATCTCTGTCTAATACTGAAACTATAAAGGTTTTACACGTCGCAGTAACCCTTAGAATTCCATTTGGATTTGAAAAGACTGTAACATGTGGGCTTCTTTCTCGCTACTTGAGTTTTGGAGAACAATTATTTTATACTAGCGGCCGCTAGCGACTGCGTCCGCGTGAAGTTAGTTACGTCCTGCGCCTGTTGTTCGCAGCGTGATGTTATATAACCTAAAGCCTTCCTGGATTAATGGGCTATCCAACGCCAAAAGATTTTTTCAAATCGGACCAGTAGTTCCTGAGATTAGCGCGTTCAAACAAACAATCAAACTCTTCAGCTTTATACAATATGTAAAGAAAGCCCTGTCCGATCCGTGAAGTTATTGTTAGGTATCGATAACTGTAACGATAACAAAGCAGGAATAAACTTTAAAAAAAATCCTCCTAAAAAAATAAATATTATTTCGCAAAAAAAGGTAACTTAAAACATGTGCGGTAGGCCATGCAGGCGCGGGCGAAGAGGGGCAGGGCTTGCGGCACGCGGTCGCATCGCTATTCGCTCAGAATTATACCGTAAAAATTAATGTTGTCACTTTTTAAGAAGTACCAAATTTTGGGGAAGTTGGAATCAATTCGCGGGAAAAGAGATTATTTCAAAATTCACTAGTATTGTTACTATGATGATTATGTAAAATTTCATATGTTATTTGGTCATGTGTTTACCTAACCTTTACTATCCTTACGGGTCGGACAGGGTTTTCTTAACATATTGTATATTAGTATGGATCATCATCACCATCTCAGCGTTAATTCCAGTCGCATCCGTTGCTTTTCAGCCTTGGAGTCTGGGGTCCGCTTTACCAGTCTAACTGCTAATTTTGGCTAAACTTCGATATTTTCCGTGAAGCGACTGCCGTCTGGCCTCCACAACCCAAAGGCGATATCTAAGCATTGCAGTTAGACCAATTGTTTGACTTTTGAGGGCTCCAACAACCCGTAACGACTGCCACTAGATGTTCGTATGGCAACCGGGACCAACGGCTTAACTTGCTTTCCGAGGCACGACCAGACCAGTGCAAATATTCATATTCATTCATACAAATATTTGCTCTGTGCGGGGATCGAACCCGCGCCTCCTTGCGCAAAGACCACGTTCGCTACCGCTACGCCACGGAAGCTGTCCTGTGTGTGGCTGGCTGTGTGTATATTAGTATGGATATGGATTAAAAAAAAAAACAAAAGTAAAAATAATTTGAAAACCATCTTGCATACCACCATCCAAACAATGGCTGTCAGAAATCCAAAGCTTTTAAATTCCATTTACCGCATTACGACGTGACGTTCAACTGTAAATATTTTGTAAACACATCGTCACTGCACCTGGGTACGTCTGCTTTTGAACATAATATATAAGAACATATCTATATAATATGTAAAGAAAACCCTGTGCGATCCGTGAAGGTATTGTTAGGTATCGATAACTGATTCTACTAATGCCGACAAAGCCGGACTAAAGTTTAAAAAAAAAACTTAATACATGTGCGGTAGGACACCCTTCCGCGGGCGTAGTCGAATCGCATTAGCGTACCGTCAAAATGGTGTTGTCACTTTTTTTTTAAATACCAAATTTTGGGGAAGTTGGAATTAATTTGCGGAAAAAAAAAAGATTATTTCAAAATTCATTAGTATTGTCACTATGATGATTTTGTAAAATTCCATATTTTATTTAGTCATGTGTATACCTAACATTTATTATCCTTTTGGGTCAGACGGGGTTTCCTTTCCACATTGTATAGAAATATGGCCAATCTTGTAGCATTCTATACCGCCAAAACACAAGCGTGTCTATTCACCGCCAAAATAAGCCCGTTCACTATGGCTCCTACTTTTCCAAATTAATCCTTGGAGTGTACCGACCGTTTTCAGCTTTTGAGAGTTGAGATTTCCTCGAACCTGAACTTTGAGCGGTCCATTGGGTCCAAGACCAAGGTGGCTGCCAGAATACTTCGCGTTATCGCAAAGGTCCAGTGGTCACATCACACCTGGGCAGCTTTTAATGTTATACAAAGCACAGGTCCGTTTGTGTGTGGAGTACTGCAGCCACATTTGGGCTGGTGCTGCAAAATGCCACCCGGCTATTTTGGATTCAGTAAAGAGGCGTGCGATGAGGCTAATTTTATTTTTTATTTTTTAATAATTATAAACTAGTGCTTGACTGCAATCCCACCTTATAGTAAGCACTGATGCAATCGTTGATGGTAAAGCGCACTAGTTTATTAAGCCTATTCACTTAAAAAACTTAGGAATAGGAAGGATGAGGGCAGTTGAGCGAGGTGATGCAATGTTAAACCCAAGACCAACACGACCAAACGATGCTGCACTAGAGGGAGATTGATATGGAGACTCTCCACGACCAAATTCCCGACACAACAACATTTGGCGCATCGTACTCGCCACACAACGCAACACAAGTGCTCAAACCCGTCCTCCGTACAGCTTCACCAGACATCATGCCGGAACACGACGAATCGCTTGGCGGCAAGGGATTGGAACAATTTGCCAGCGGCGGTGTTTCCTTCGGACTACAATTTAAGTGTCTTCAAGGCTAGACTGAATAAGCTCTTAGTAAATTAGCGCGCTTTACCATCAACGATTGCATGACTGCTTACCATCAAGCATGCTTGCGGTCAAGCTGTAGTCTTTTAATATAAAAAAAGTTGGATTACACCTAACATATCAATTACAATTAGTTCAAGGATTACAGTCAAAAAGACGTTCCAACGTCACATCAGTTAGACAAATATAATTTTATAATAAAGCTTAGAACAGTGGTGTAAAATAATTGGGTCAGACATGATTAAGTTATGCAGCGAGCGAACTAATTCAGAAGTAGTTCACTATCGAGAAATATGCGAGGTTCCTCTCAAAATGAGTAACTATGTGCAATATTTGAGAGTCTTGAGACTGCATTCATCGGAAACGGGTCACTTGCCAACAACTATTTAACCGGCCTCTTAAAATAGGTCACTCAGAAGCCGACAGCCTCCGTGGCGTAGCGGTAGCGGATGCGGCCGCTGCGGAAGGTGGCGCGGGTTCGATCCCCGCACAGTGCAAGTATTTGTATGCATGAATATGAATATTTGCACTGGTCTGGTCGTGCCTCGGAAAGCACGTTAAGCCGCTGGTCCCGGTTGCCATACGAACATCTAGTGGCAGTCGTTACGGGTTGTTGGAGCCCTCAAAAGTCCAACAATTGGTCTAACTGCAATACTTCGATATCGCCTTCGGGTTTTGTAGGTCAGACGGCAGTCGCTTCACGGAAAATGTCGAAGTTTAGCCATATTAGTAGTTGGACTGGTAAAGCGGACCCCAGACTCCAAAGCTGAAAAGGCTTCGGATGCGACTGGGATTAACGCTGGGATGATGATGATGACTCGGAAGTAGTTTTGACATCAGTGGTTAGGCGATTGACTGCTATGCTGCGTGTCGCGAGTTCGATAGCCGTACAAAACAAATATTTTTATGACTGACACGTAGTGTTTGTAATGTTTGTAAACGCACTCTACAATTGTTGATGGTACGGTGCGCTAGTTTATTAAGACCCTATTCAGTAAAAAAAAAAAACTGAGCGAATAGGAAGGAAGACGACAGTTGAGCGAGGTGATGCAATGTTAAACCCAACTACACGACCAACGATGCTGCGACAGAGGGAGATTGATCTGGAGACCCTCCACGACCAAACTCCCAACACAACATTTGGCGCATCGTACCCGGCACACATCGCAACACAATTGCTCAGACTCGTCCTCCGTACCATAGAATAAAGAGAGGGAAGTACGTTATCTTCATAGAAACGGACCGCGCGCGGCTTGTATGTGTGCGCCATAGTATCTATGCGTCGTCGCACGCACACCTAAACACAATATTAGAGTGCCTATGACTGCGCCAGTCGCGGCTAGCACGGAACGAGGTTCGCGCGTCACGGCTTTTCGGCACATTAGCTTTTAAAAAATGATCACATAAACTGCAAAGTTGGTATGTCTGTTTATGAACAAATAAAAGACTTATATTTTTCAAATTATATTTCTAAAAGTTATTTACAAGGATACGGATATATTACACATTAAAGTTTAATAACAACGCGTTTCGTAATAGTCGAAACCGAAGAAAGTAGGTATTTTTCTGTAGCTAATTTGTAATTTTGTATTAAATGTGTGATTCAATAGATGTTATGTTTGTATTATTTATATTTGTATTAATTAAGAATAAAAATAAATATGGTTCTTTATGTGTACAAAACTAAAAATAAAAATTACAAAAAAAAAAAACTGATTAGTATATGTAAACTAAATACTAAGCAAATAATTTAAACATAAGCTCTTAGTCTATAAATATTTGTTAGCGGTTTGGGCGACAACCGTAACCGACGAAGCGCGGACAGTCGTCAACCCTAAGACAGTAGGCAATTAAATCGCGGATTGGGTCGCAGATAACCTACTTCCCCTCTTTATTCTATGCTATGACTGCGCTAGTCGCGGCTAGCACGGAACGAGGTTCGCGCGTCACGGCTTTTCGGCACATTAGCTTTTAAAAAATGATCACATAAACTGCAAAGTTGGTATGTCTATTTATGAACAAATAAAAGACTTATATTTTTCAAATTATATTTCTAAAAGTTATTTACAAGGATACGGATATATTACACATTAAAGTTTAATAACAACGCGTTTCGTAATAGTCGAAACCGAAGAAAGTAGGTATTTTTCTGTAGCTAATTTGTAATTTTGTATTAAATGTGTGATTCGATAGATGTTATGTTTGTATTATTTATATTTGTATTAATTAAAAATAAAAATAAATATGGTTCTTTATGTGTACAAAACTAAAAATAAAAATTACAAAAAAAAAAACTGACTAGTATATGTAAACTAAATACTAAGCAAATAATTTAAACATAAGCTCTTAGTCTATAAATATTTGTTAGCGGTTTGGGCGACAACCGTAACCGACGAAGCGCGGACAGTCGTCAACCCTAAGACAGTAGGCAATTAAATCGCGGATTGGGTCGCAGATAACCTACTTCCCCTCTTTATTCTATGTCCGTACGGCTTCACCAGGCATCATGCCGGAACACGACGAATCGCTTGGCGGCAAGATTTTGTCTGGTGGGTCACTTCTGCCGGCAGCCGATGTTATGACCTACCACCGACAAATTATTTTGAAACATATATTGTTAATTCATTGCTGCATCTTCGAAAAACGTGTCAGCTCAACAACGCAATGAATGTTGTTGAACTGTCAAAATGAAACCCATTGCTACTGATAGTGCGTTACGTAATTACCGCGCCGGTGAGACATTATAAATAACACAATGAATGTTGTTGAACTGTCAAAATGAAACCCATTGCTACTGATAGTGTGTTACGTAATTACCGCGCCGGTGAGACATTATAAATAACACAATGAATGTTGTTGAACTGTCAAAATGAAACCCATTGCTACTGATAGTGTGTTACGTAATTACCGCGCCGGTGAGACATTATAAATAACACAATGAATGTTGTTGAACTGTCAGAATGAAACCCATTGCTACTGATAGTGTGTTACGTAATTACCGCGCCGGTGAGACATTATAAATAACACAATGAATGTTGTTGAACTGTCAGAATGAAACCCATTCCTACTGAGAGTGTGTTACGTAATTACTCACACTAAATTAAATTTAAGTTAACTTCATCTTTTTCTTTCTAATTTATTAAGAAAAGGACAGAAGATAAAAACTTTTACAAAAAACAACCGACTTCCAATAACCACTACAAAGGGAAAAATAACTAATTTCGGAAGTCGGTGTCTTTGGTTTTGTTTATTTATTTTTGACACCGACTTCCGAAATTAGTTATTTTTCCCTTTGTAGTGGTTTTTGGAAGTCGGTTGTTTTTTTGTAAAAATGTTTTTATTTTACACTTTTTAGTTGTTAAAAGTACTATGTATTCAGTTGTATCCGGTCAGACTGGAAGCTGACGCAAATATAGCCAACTATATTTGCGTCAGCGTCCCAAGAAACGACGTAATTTTGTTTACTTTAATTTTTACCCGTAAGTATTCCCTCAACTGCCTATGGTCTTCATCATGAAATTTACTGCAAACCATTATTTTAACCCAATGGGTGCAAAGGTCTCATCAATATAAATGAATTGAGTGCAAATACAAAATAGCTACTGTAAATCGTTTAGGAGTTTCCTGAACTGACCTTTGTAATCATCATCAGCACCCTAATGACAGTCACTACCCATCTAGGTGTAAGGTTCTTGTCAACACAAATTATTCAAGCACAAACACAAGGTAGCTGCTATGAATTGTTGAGGAGTTGTTTCGACTGTCTCCCGGCTCCATCATCACATCTACTCCAGACCTTTATTAAATTGTAGTGCTTTAAAATAATGAAAATGCTAAGAAATGCACTAGTCGCCTCTGCAATTTTTGAAAGTTTCCCTTGTTTTCTCTGGTCTTCCACCATCAAACCCTGATATCCTTATCATGGGACCACCTTGGGAATGTCTTCTTTCCAACAGAAAAAGAATTATCAAAATCGGTTTATAAACGACGAAGTTATGCGCGAACAAACATAGAAAAAAAAAAGCATATATGTATACGGTCGAATTGAGTAACCTCCTCCTTTTTGAAGTCGGTTAAAAAGGACCGACTTCAAAAAGGAGGAGCCTTTTTGAAGTCGGTTAAAAATGTCAGTTTAGACCTTAGTGCGCTCCTGACGTAAACTGGCGTATTTTAGTCGCCATGTTTAGAAACGCGTCTAAACTGGAGTATCTTAATTTGACAGGTCTAAACTGACATTTTATCTTCTGTCCTTTTCTTAATGAAATGGAAAGAAAGAGATGAAGTTAACTTAAAATTAGTTTAGTTTGTGAACAACCGAATCGGCGCCAATATCCAATTTTATGTTACTTTTAGAGGCTTAAAGAAACCATTTTCTTGTCATTTTCAGGGTAGCATCCCCACCATCAGTTTACTCCGAAGAAACCTACAAATCCTTCTCAAGCCTCAAGACGATATCAGGAGCGACAGCATCCCTTCTCATTGCGGCTATCATGCTGACCATGTGTGGCGGTCTCACTGCGGGGCTGAGCTTCTACATGATGTATGCTGTAAGTATATCTGTTTACTCGTCGAATACCCTATTCAGTACCACAGTATTACTATCACTTGGAATCATTGTGAAGCTTATTGTTATTACATTGCTCCATCATTATCATCATCATCCTAGCGTTAATCCCAGTCGCATCCGAAGCCTTTTCAGCTTTGGAGTCTGGGGTCCGCTTTACCAGTCCAGCTGCTGATATGGCTAAACTTCGACATTTGCCGTGAAGCGACTGCCGTCTGACCTCCACAACCCGAAGGCGACATCGAAGCATTGCAGTTAGACCAATTGTTGGACTTTTGAGGGCTCCAACAACCCGTAACGACTGCCAATAGATGTTCGTATGGCAACCGGGACCAACGGCTTAACGTGCTTTCCGAGGCACGGCCAGACCAATGAAAATATTCATATTGCTTTATACTTGCACTGTGCGGGGATCGAACCCGCGCCACCTTGCGCGGCGGCCGCTACCGCTACGCCACGGAGGCTGTTATTACATTGCTCCATATGTTCGAAAATGTGTCTGCTCAACAACGTAAATAACACAATGAATGTTGCTGAACTGTCAAAATGAAACCCATTGCTACTGATAGTGTGTTACATAATTACCGCGCCGGTGAGACATTATAAATAACACAATGAATGTTGTTGAACTGTCAAAATGAAACCCATTGCTACTGATAGTGTGTTACGTAATTACCGCGCCGGTGAGACATTATAAATAACACAATGAATGTTGTTGAACTGTCAGAATGAAACCCATTGCTACTGATAGTGTGTTACGTAATTACCGCGCCGGTGAGACATTATAAATAACACAATGAATGTTGTTGAACTGTCAGAATGAAACCCATTGCTACTGATAGTGTGTTACGTAATTACCGCGCCGGTGAGACATTATAAATAACACAATGAATGTTGTTGAACTGTCAAAATGAAACCCATTGCTACAGATAGTGTGTTACGTAATTACCGCGCCGGTGAGACATTATAAATAACACAATGAATGTTGTTGAACTGTCAAAATGAAACCCATTGCTACTGATAGTGTGTTACGTAATTACCGCGCCGGTGAGACATTATAAATAACACAATGAATGTTGTTGAACTGTCAAAATGAAACCCATTGCTACTGATAGTGTGTTACGTAATTACCGCGCCGGTGAGACATTATAAATAACACAATGAATGTTGTTGAACTGTCAAAATGAAACCCATTGCTACTGATAGTGTGTTACGTAATTACCGCGCCGGTGAGACATTATAAATAACACAATGAATGTTGTTGAACTGTCAAAATGAAACCCATTGCTACTGATAGTGTGTTACGTAATTACCGCGCCGGTGAGACATTATAAATAACACAATGAATATTGTTGAACTGTCAAAATGAAACCCATTGCTACTGATAGTGTGTTACGTACCTTGCAGATTTTGACATTGATTATCGCTGGGATTGAATAGATTTTGGAGAGTTTTTTGACAGAAAATCTAAGATCAGTGTCACGTGCTTTTTTCATTGGACTTTTACTACATCAATTACATGGCTAATATTAACATAATTTAAAAACTTAAAAAAATAAAAAAGT
The DNA here is from genome assembly GCA_017933935.1 of Sesamia nonagrioides. Classification (NCBI taxonomy): domain Eukaryota; kingdom Metazoa; phylum Arthropoda; class Insecta; order Lepidoptera; family Noctuidae; genus Sesamia; species Sesamia nonagrioides. Next base: position 1,110,534 of record JADWQK010000844.1, on the reverse strand, counting down.
TATGTACAAGTAACTATATAAAAGAGGAATGGAAAAAACTAGAGGGCATCAAAAAATTCATCCGCATCGCTGTCAACTGGAAACGTGCCCAAACGGCTGGCAGCTTTGCCACGTTCAATGGCGATGCTGATTCTGTGGCCAAAAAATAGCCCAGCCCTCTGGACTATTGTTGGACTTATTTATTTTTTTATTTATATATTTATTTATAGTGTTGTTTACTAAATAAAAGCGCGTGATTTATATACCTAGTAAATAGTGCATTCAGTAAAAAAATAATAAATAACATTAAAATATCGCAGCATAGTGGCCACATCATGGCTTTGCCTCATACCTATCTCATAGACGGTTCACGCGGCCGTCTTTTTCAACTGTCATTGGCGATATCCGCCATTAATGTTAAATAAAATTTTCAAGGAATTTATATCATTTGTTACACGTGTTATTGGCAAAAATGTGGTATCTATTCCACAGACGCCATTGATCAAGAGTTGAGGTTGAATCTCACCTTGAAAAAGAAAAGAAAGAAGAGAATTGATTTTGAATAGCTTTCATTACGAAAATTGACTTTCCGGTATCTCGAAGTGAATGCTTGTAGGTTTCCCTTGAAATAAGCTCAAGTTAGCTAGAATAGGTCATGTAACAATAAAATTAGTGGAACAGCTTGACTTTAATTCTACATCTGACTGACTGCTGGAGTTGTAGGATCTAGTTTTAGGAAATAACTGCTTTATTTAATACCTTTGTGGTGTTGGTAGATATTTTCGTTTTAATTGTAATGTAACTAAGCTTATAATATCGGTAATATTAAATCAACAATGTACCTATTTAAGGTACTAAATTGGATAAAGATTAATGTTGTATTGATTAAAATCGCTTCAAAAATTAGCTATTATTTGTCGTAAAAAGCAAACGACAAACAATTTGATTGTGGGATATCCATAAGGGGTAGACATATACCATCGCGAAGTTTTCTGTAAAACTTTTCAATTTATACAAAACTCTTAGTAGGTACATTATTTTTAAAAATCTCGTAGGGTTTAGCCTACGCTTCATTGCAAACGCGGAAAACATGTAATTATTACATCATGATATTAGACCCCTCAAAATGCTAAGATAGAGAAAAAAGGTACCTTGACAGCCTCCGTGGCGTACCGGTAGCGGACGCGGCCACTGCGCAAGGTGGCGCGGGTTCGATCCCCGCACAGTGCAAGTATTTGTATGCATGAATATGAATATTTGTACTGGTCTGGTCGTGCCTCGGAAAGCACGTTAAGCTGTTGGTCCCGGTTGCCCTACGAACATCTAATGGCAGTCGTTACGGGTTGTTGGAGCCCTCAAAAGTCCTACAATTGGTCTAACTGCAATGCTTCGATGTCGCCTTCGGGTTGTGGAGGTCAGACGTTAGTCGCTTAATGGAAAATGTCGAAGTTTAGCCATATCACCAGTTGGACTGGTAAGACGAACCCCAGACTCCAAAGCTGAAAAGGCTTCGGATGCGACTGGGATTAACGCTGTGATGATGATGATGAGTGTGATTGTGGAATATTCATAAGAGATAGAAACATATCATCGTGGAGTTTTCTGTAGAACTTTTCAATGTGTACAAAACCCTTAGTATAAGTATTATTTTTTTAAATCACGTAGGGTTTGGCCTACGCTTCATTGCAAACGCGGAAACATGTAAATATTTACGACATAATATTAGACACCTCAAAAATAATAGTAGTTCTGATCTAACTCGAGTCGGTCTCCAAAGCCTAGAGCACAGGCGTAGAGTAGCCAGCCTTTCGGTGTTCTATAGGATGCATTTCGGGGAGTGTGCGAGGGAATTGCATGATTTAATTCCCCCATCTCCGTTCCACCAGCGGACGACCCGTCGTACGGCTGGTTTCCACCCTTACGTTGTTAACACCACTACGATCCGACGAAGCGTTTCGCCTCCTCCTTTATACCGCGTACATCGAGGGACTGGAACAATTTGCCAGCGGCGGTGTTTCCGTCGGACTACAATTTGAGTGTCTTCAAGGCTAGAGTGAATAGGCTCTTAATAAACTAGTGCGCTTTACCATCAACGATTGCGTCACTGCTTACCATCAGGCAGGATTGCGGTTAAGCGCTAGTTTTATTTAAAAAAAAAAAAGATCTTATTTAAGTTTTTAAGACAGTTTTTCATTGCTTAGTCTTAAATATTTTTGTCATATGTTTATTATTATTATATTATAGTCATCAAATATCCTTGTATATGACAGCCTGAAACACAGGTTTAAATAAACCTAGTTAGGGTGGTCCCAACATTAGTTTTAGATCGTAACTTTATAGATTTATATTATGTATTAGATTACAATAAGTTACATTTTACGATTGTTATTATTAAGATTTTTATTACTATACAAACAGACTTTTTGTACATTCATTATTGTTCTATGTTTTTTTTTTTTTTAATAGGTAAATTTCATTTATTTTCTTCAGCCTATGTACACTGCTGGACAAAATCCTCCGCAAGGCTTTCCACGATGATCGGTTTTGTGCTGCCCGCATCTATCGGCTTCCCGCGACCTTCACCAGGTCATCGGTCCACCTTGTTGGGGGCCTCCCTACGCTGCGTCTTCCAGTACGTGGCCGCCACTCCAGAACCTTACTGCCCCATCGGCCATCGGTTCTACGAGCAATGTGCCCTGCCCACTGCCACTTAAGTTTAGCGACTCGAAGAGCTATGTCGGTGACTTTGGTTCTTCTGCGGATATCCTCCTTTCTGATTCGATCACGCAGAGAAACTCTGAGCATAGCTCTACCATCGCTCTTTGTGACACTTTGAGCCTTCGTATGAGGACCATTGTGAGCGACCTAGGGGCATAGGGAAAGAGAAAACGATTTAGTTTTGTAATATGTAGTGAAGTTAGATTTCGATCGAGTTTACGTACCCCCCTTTTTTTTAATAATTATAAACTAGCGCTTGACTGCAATCCCGTTTGATGGCAAGCAGTGATGCAATCGTTGATGGTAAAGCGCGCTAGTTTATTAATCCCATTCACATACAAAAGATTTAGTGAATAGGAAGGAACATGGCAGTTGAGCGAGGTGGTGCAATGTTAAACCCAACAACACGACCAACGATGCTGCGCCAGAGGGAGATTGATGTGGAGATCCTCCACGACCAAACTCCCGACACAACAACATTTGACGCATCGTACCCAGCACACATCGCAACACAACTGCTCAGACCCGTCCTCCATACGGCTTCAGCAGACATCATGCCGGAACACGACGAATCGCTCGGCGGCAAGATTTGACGAAATTATTAATTGTAGATTTTGATGTCTATGGTGGTTGATACATTTTTTATTTTTAAACGCCACTTGGCATTGTAAACCGTGCTACATAAAGTACAATACAAAAGTATAAATATTAATAATATTATGTTAAATCCGTTACGATGAGGGGTAGCCAGCGAGTGAGGTAGTGGGACAAATCTTATTCTTATTGTATCGCGAGTAGGGTGGAGGGCACTGTTGTTGTCTGACCCCCATAATCATAAACATTGTTTAAATGTAAGTACTTATTAGCGATTCTTTAACCATAAATTTGACAAAACTCAAATAATGACATATACACAAAGAACTAATCCTACAATTCTTGACATTCATTATGACCAAAGAAAAATTATAAAAACGGTACGAACCAAATTTCTAGGAATTTGGCTAGATGAACACATGACATGGAAAATGCACATGGAGATGATGATAAAAAAGATTCATCAATTCTGTTATGTTTTACACAATTTAAACAAGGTTGCAAATCGTAATACTGTTCTTATTGCTTATCACGCATATGTCTCCACAGCTCTTCGTTACGGCATTATGTTTTGGGGCAACTCTACCAACAGAGAAATGGCATTTAAAGCCCAAAAACAATGTATTCGAGCCATATGCATGTTGAAAACCACCGACAGCTGCAAACCACATTTTGTTTGTTTAAAAGTACTTACGCTTCCATCCCTCTATATTTATGAAACTGCAATTTTTGTTAAGGAGAATGTATATAAGTTTGAAACTCTTAATATTAGACGTCACCGAAGCACACTAAAGACAAAAAAACACAGCACTGCACTTTTTTCAAAGAGTTGCCTCGGCGTCCAAAAATTTTTAATAAACTACCAAAAAGTTTAAAAAGTATGACTAACATAAATTGTTTTAAATTACAACTAAAGAAATTATTGCTTGACAAAGCCTACTATTCTATCAATGAGTTTTTAGATGATAAGACTTTAAAATAAAGAAATGATCAATTGTTAATTTAAATGATAAATTTAAATAATTATGATGAATTTAAATAATTTGTACGCCTTGCAAGGCAAAACATAGTGATACATACAATTTTTTTATACCATGTACCATATTACCTATGTTTCACAAATAAAATACTTTGACTTTGACTTTTTAACGTCATTTAATTTAATCATCGTTTATGAATAAACATTATAGTGTTTAAGGGTTTATTCATAAACGATGATTGAAGTTAAGTGACGTGTAAACGTCTAAAATGTATGGTTAAACAATCGGTAATCACTAGTTAATTAAAAACAACGTTTATGAATAAGGAGGTTTGTGTTTAACACAATATACTCGCTGCGTCGGGTGGTTGCACTGGCATAAGTTTCGATGCCGCGGGAATATTAGATAGAGATATTGTATGTCTATTTTATCCTAGTTATTAACTACCTGTGTGCCAAATTTTAATCAAATCCGTGCCAAATTTTAATCAAATCCGTTTAGTACTTTTTGCTTGAAAGAGTAGATATTAACTACTCTTTCAACATTAAAATTTTCACGTTTATAATATTATTTTACACTAACTATTGGCCGCGACTTCGTCTGCGTTAATTTCTGTTATTATGATTGCGAATAATAAGTTTTGTTACATATTTTTGTGTAATTTGGATTTCTGGAACCATTTACGCAGCACATTTTTTTTTAATAGTTATAAACTAGTGCTTGACTGCAATCCCGCCTGATGGTAAGCAGTGATGCAATCGTTGATGGTAAAGCACACTAGCTTATTAAGCCTATTCACTCAAAAAACTGAGTGAATAGGAAGGAAGACGGCAGTTGAGCGAGGTGATGCAATGTTTAACCCAACAACACGACCAACGATGCTGCGCCAGAGGATGATCTGGAGAGCCTTCACGACCAAACTCCCGACAACAACATTAGGCACATCGTACCCGGCACACATCGCAACACAACTGCTCAGACCCGTTCTCCGTACGGCTTCACCAGACATCATGCCGGAACACGACGAATCGCTTGGCGGCAAGACTTTGTCTGGTGGGGGACATGCAACGGAAGCGGTGAAAGATGAATAATTTTCTCGGTTTTTCCACATTTTCCACTGATTATTCACTCCTATTGGTTGAAGCGTGATGTTATATAGCTTAAACCCTTCTTCAATGAATGGACTATAGAACACAAAAATTTTTTTAATATGAACCCGTCTACCCTGAGATTGGCCCGTTAAATTAAACAAATATCCAGCTTTATAATATAAGTAAGTATAGATAAGTATAACAGAATAGGAAAACCAGCTATCAGGGCTAAGGATAGGGGATAGGTCCAACTTCAAGAAAGTGGTGTCTCGTCGAATCCAGCTCGGCTGAGCAGCGTTCGGGAAGCTACGCTACATCTTCTCGCCGTCCAAGATACCACAGTGTCCCAAGACTAAAGTCTTTGACCAGTGTGTGTTGCCAGTGATGACTTACGGAACTGAAACGTGGTCACTCACAATGAGCCTCATATGAAGGCTCAAGGTCACACAAAGGGCGATGGAAAGAGTGTGTTCTTAGTTTTTCTGCGCTATCGAATCAAAAACGTGGAGATTCGTAAAAGAACTAAAGTCGCCGACATAGTTCTTCGAGTCGCGGAAATTAAGTGGCAGTGGGCGGCGCAAATTGCTCGGCGGCCATGTACCGGAAGACGCAGCGTAGGGAGGCCCCCAACAAAATGGACCGATGAAGAAATGGTCACGGTCACGGGAAGCCGATGGATGCAGGCAGCACAAGACCGGTCAATGTGGAAAGCCTTGGGGGAATTTCTTTGTCCAGCAGTGGACCTCTATAGGCTGAAGAAGAAAGCTAGATATTGACACTATTGAGAGCTCACTTACGGTTAGTAATTAAAGAACTCTTGTAAATAATAAGAAAGAGAAAAAACGCACCATGACAGCCTCCGTGGCTTAGCGGAAGCGAACGCGGCCGTTGCGCATGGAGGCGCGGGTTCGATCCCCGCACAGTGCAAATATTTGTATTCATGAATATGAATATTTGCACTGGTCTGGTCGTGCCTCGGAAAGCACGTAAAGCCGTTGGTCACGGTTTCCTTACGATCATCTAGTGGCAGTCCTTAAGGGTTGATAGAGCCCTCAAAAGTCTAACAATTGGTTTAACTGCAATGCTTAGATATCGGGTTGAGGAGGTCAGACGGCAGTCGCTTCACGGAAAATATCGAAGTTTAGCCAGTTAGACTGGTAAAGCGGACCCCAGACTCCAAAGCTGAAAAAAGCACCTATTTTGATTTTGTATCGTTCATAAAAAAGAAAACACCATTGTCACCGAGCCAGTTCATAAAATATTTAAATATGTTACGGCCGCCAACAGTACCGTCTACCTCATAATAATGAGATTCGCTTGTAAACATCTGCTGGAGATGGGATTAAAATATTATTCCGGCTGGTCCACCGCGCCTTCGGAGAATCGCTAATTTGTCTTTTGTTTGATTTCGCGTCTTTATAGCCAGCTGTACGAAAGGGGGTAAGCAGGAGTACAAGAAGAGACTCTTTAAATAGTGCGTAGTACATGAGAAAAAATGGATGCGCCCGCGGCTTCTATGACGTATCAAAACGAACACTAAGAGAAGCAACATAAACATTACATGTAATTTAGTTTTATGATCTTCTTATACGAGTCACAACAAAAACGTTTTCTTTTTTTTAATAATGATTAATTAGTGCTTGACTGCAATCCCGCCTGATGGTAAGCAGAGATACAACACCGAACTCCCAGCCACCGTAGGCGCGGGCTTGCGGGCGGTGAGCAGTGGGCAGCTCGCCGCCCGGTAAGGACCAGGCCCGAGTCGACGGCGCGTTGTTTCACGCGTGCCTCAAAGAGATGTCAGCACTTCGTGACGGGGTCCACGAAGACCGATTCCTCCTGGACAAGTGTTGCGGGTTGGTTAAAAAAGAAACCGTGGCCCTGGCTGTCGCACAGGCAAGTGAAGAAACACGGGTGGGTTATGTCAGTAAAAGTCTGACACGCCCTTCCGCTCCGCCCAGAGCGGGAGAAGTCATTTGATGATTTCGCATCCCAACAAAAAAAAAAGAGATATAATCATTGATGTAAAGCACGCTAGTTCATAAGGCCTATTCACTTAAAAAACGTAGTGAATAGGAAGGAAGACGGCAGTTGAGCGAGGTGATGCAATGTTAAACCCAACAACACGACCAACGATGTTGCACCAGAGGTAGATTGATCTGGAGACCCAACATAACAACATTTGGCGCGTCGTACCGGGCACACATCGCAACAAAACTGCTCAGTCCCGTCCTCCGTTCGGCTTCACCAGACATCATACCGGAACAGGACGAATCGCTTGGCGGCAAGACTTTGTCTTCTCTTCTTCTTCTTCTTCAGCCTATAGATGTCCACTGCTGGACAAAGGCCTCCCCCAAAGCTTTCCACGCTGACCGGTCTTGTGCTGCCCGCATCCATCGGCTTCCTGCGACCTTCACCAGGTCATCGGTCCACCTTGTTGGGGGCCTCCCTACGCTGCGTCTTCCAGTACGTGGTCGCCACTCCAGAACCTTACTGCCCCATCGGCCATCGGTTCTACGAGCAATGTGCCCTGCAAACTGCCACTTAAGTTTAGCGACTCGCAGAGCTATGTCGGTGACTTTGGTTCTTCTGCGGATCTCCTCAATTCTGATTCGATCACGCAGAGAAACTCCTAGCATAGACTTTGTCTGGTGGGTGGTAACTTCTGCCGGCAGCCGATGTTATGGCCTACCACCGACCTTTTCTTTTCTTTTCTTTTTGTTTGTCTATAAACCGCACTGGGCCTGCGTGGAAGATTATAGGTAGTCCTCTTCCACTTCAGGGCTACTGCCCGTGTCCCACGGTGAGAAAATTAGAGCTATGCATTTGTATTAAATTTAATCATCAATCGTAATTACGAAATACAACATCTATAATTATGATTTCATCATCTAATTATTATTGTTCCGGCGAACCAATCATAACATAAGCTTGTCTTTTATCAGTAAATCAGTTATCAACATATCTTGCTATCTGATTTTGATTTTTCAGGAAATATTTACATCTTTAATGGCCGAAAACCACGATGCTCCGAATTTATTTTTTCGGGTTATCGGTTTTTCAGTCTGTCATCAATTATTACAACACTTTGTCTGGTGAGTGATAACTTCCTGCAACACTTTGTCTGGTGGGTGGTAACTTCTGCCGGCAGCCAACGTTATAGCCTACCACCGAGAGAACTATTTTTTTTTAAACTAAATTACTAAAGTTGCTACTTGAGTTAGGTCATTTTCGTACAGAAGAATTTATTTCAAAATAATCTATAACCTAATTATTTTTAACTAAGATGGAAATGCACGAAAAGCTCTACACAACAGCACATAAATAACATGTCCCAAACAAAACATCTCCCTCCTCAAGCATTACATTATACCATAATCAGGCTGTAAAACTCCCACTCCTGGGACACAGGCCTCCTCTCGGTGAGAGGCAGTGGGCCGTAATCTACCACGCTGACCCAGTGCGGGTTGTTAGATGTCACATGTCTTCGAAGTTTTGCCTCTAGGACATGCCGGTTTCCTCACGTGTTTCCCTTCACCATTTTTGAGAGCAGTGGTGATGAAATATTTTATATTAGGCCGCCAGGACTTCCTCAATTCTTCTATGTATGAGAGGAGGCCTGTGCCCAGCAGTGGAACGATAAAAAAAGGTTGATGATGCCTTTTATTTTACTTTCCCAAATTTCAATGAGCCTACATGAAATGTATTTATTATAGTTGCCAAAAGATTTTTGTGTGAATATAATTAATTTATTTATTTGTTTATTATTTCAGGCAAGTAAGAAGTCGCGCCATCTAGTATCGAATAGCTAAATTAATTTCTCAAAATATTTTCGTGATAACAAAATGTTTCTTACTGTGTGAATACTATCGAATTCAATATTTTTATAAGTTTTAATAAACTAAAACGAACAGCAATTTCATTAGTATTACATAATATCACTAAATAGATTCCCTATCTTAACAGCAACATTCATCAGCAACTTTCAGGCAGGTAGCGACATCTGGCGGAGGTTTCTCTCTCTGAAACATCAACCCACTATTCATAAAGGGATGAACTGTCTTCATGCTACCGACTTCATTTATAACTAGCTGTTGCCCATGACTTCGTCCTCGTCGATTTCTGTTGTTGTAGGTAATCGCGATTAAGAAGTTATCTATCCTATTTTTGGGTAACTTGAACTGTTTACGTAGCCCACGCAACGGAAGCTCTTAAAGATGATTAAACTTTCCCGTTTTTTTTAAACAATTTCCATTTATTCTTCTCCTATTGCTTCTTGCACCTATTAGCCGCAGCGTGATGTTATGAGCGAGGTGATGCATTGTTTAACTTAGGAGGAGATTGAACAACACGACCAACGATGCTGCGCCAGAGAGAGATTGATCTGGAGAGCCTCGACGACCAAAGTCCCGACACAACAACATTTGGCGTATCGTATCCGGCAGATATCACAACACAACTGCTCAGACCCGTCTTCCGTAAGGCTTCACCTGACATCATGACGGAACACAACGAATCGCTTGGCGGCAATACTTTGTCTGGTGGTAGGTAACTTACTTACTTGGTAACCGATCTTATGGCCTACCACCGAGAAACTTAAAATTAGAAACAGCTCAATCCCAAGTCTTTTTGCCCTCGATATAATTTTTAATGCTACCTATACAAGGCTTTTTGACACAATCCACGTTTGATAAATGCTTTGAACTTATTTAGTCCAACACTCTAAATGCATAATACACTAGGTATTTAATACTATCAATTTGAATAATTTTGAAGCATATTGCTAATTCATCTGTTCGAAAAATGTGTTTACTCGCCAAGTTAAATAACGCAATGAATGTTTTTGATTTGTCATAATGAAACCCATTGCTATTGATTGCGTGTTTCGCAATTACCTTGCGGACCAATAACAATTGATAAGAACACTAATCAGTGATCACGAATCGGTTTGCTAAACATGATGACATATCAATCACGAGTGTAGTAACTAATCAGCGATCTCCGCGTAATTGCCGAAATCGGAAGCAAAATAAATATTAGTTTCATCATTTCAGCCGAAAGACGTCCACTGCTGGACATAGGCCTCACCCAAGGATCTCCACGACGACCGGTCCAGCGCATCCCGCATCCAGCGGTTTCACGCGACCATCGGGGGCTTACCCACGCTGCGTCTTTCGGTGCGTGGTCGCCACTCGAGAACCCTTCGGCATCAGACATCGGTCCTACGGGCAATGTTGCAATTCTTGTACTCTTATTCTGCTGCAGATCTGATCTTCTGCTATCTAACCAATAGGAAGCAATTTGTTGATGTGCGTTTGGGTGACGGCACTACCCTCAGATCGACGCATTCTTCTGTAGACAGAGGAGTCCCGCAGGGCACATTGGGCCCTATTCTTTTTATTTTGTATAGTGCGGATATTGTAAAGTGTCTCCAGAAATGCAAGTACCATATATATGCCGACGATGTCCAACTTTATATATCTTTTAGACCAGACGAGTACAATAATGCAATTAAGGATCTTAACGATGATCTTCAAAGAATCGCCGCCTGGTCGGAGGAGAACTGCCTGTCGTTAAATCCAATAAAAACTAAATATATACTATTTGGCACAAGGCAGCAGTTGAGTCGATTACCAGTGACATTTGACATAAGACTTATGGGAGAACCAACTGAGCGGGTGTATGAAGCGCGGAATCTAGGTGTCAATATGGACAAAGATTTGCGTTTTGAGAAACAACATAGCAGACTCGGTTAGGAACTGACGCCTAAAAGTTTTCTTGGTTCTGTCCATGTTGAATTATGCTGACACAGTTTACGGCCCGCGCCTATTAGCTCGTACTGACCGCCTCATACAAAGGGTGCAAAACGCTTAAGCTCGTTTTTGTTACGATATTCCTCGCAGAAGCCATGTAACACCTTTTCTTAATAAGCACTATACGCTGAAGATGAAGTCCAGACGCAAACTGCATTTGGCTTGCCTTTTGTTTGACGTGGTGAAATATAAAAAACCGGACTACCTTTATAACAAGCTGAGTTGGGTTGCGAGCAGACGGGAATGCGTTAGAAGGCAATGTTCGCAGCAGCTCTCGACTCAGTCTCAGGGGTCGGCTGCTTTTAGGGGTAGTTTTCGCTATGCGGCATCCAAAGTATAGAACAATTTACAACCACCAATTAGGATAATAAATACAATAGGCGCTTTTATACGACGTTTGCGGCAGTATCTCATAGAATCGCAGAGGCAGTTAGACATGGTCACACTAAATGTGTCAATTATATGATGAAGTTACCTGCTTGCAGCGTTTGTGCGATGATGCTGCAGTGCGCGTGTTAAATAAATTATGGCAGGCATTGGTTTTGAAACTTTCTGTTTTTTTTACAACGTTACATATAAATATATATATATATATATATAAACACCTCTTTGCACACTTAGTTGATCTAGCCGCGATCCCGAACACAATAGACTCCACCTTTAGCACGGAATAACTTTAATCCAGTTGCGTATTTCTCGGGCGGAGTGGCAACGTTGCATTCTATTAAGCGATGTTGCCAAACATATTCCTCGATAGGACATTATATTCGATAAATTTTTTTTCAACAATTTTATGCCGTAGTGGATCCATAACGGCTAAATTTTTTGAACCCACGAGGACTTTTTAGCTCTGAATATATTTCAAAAATCAATTACTTGTGTTGAACCATTTATATACTCGTACTTCCAGTAATACATCTTTTGATCCGATACCTATACCATAACAGTTGATCAAATAGGAATTTATTATAGCTAATCTAGATATTTTATATTCGCAATACTCCATACATTGTAAGATCTATATATATTTTTTAACAATTCTATGCATTAGTGGATCCATAACGACTATTTTTTTTTAAATGCACAAAGACTTTTTGGCTTGGAATATATTTCAAAAATCATTGTCTTATGTTGATCCATGAAGCTACTCGTACTTCGTAATACTTATTTTGATCTGAAGATGTACTGATACCGTACCGGTCGATCAATTATGTTTAGTATGAAGTCAAAGTTATTGTTATTAATATTTAAGGAGGGTTTTTATACTTTATTTCTAACTTACCATTTATATTAAGTTTTTAAACTCTATTCATCGAAATCAATCTAATTAGTCCAAACACGATATCGGCGCTGCATGTTTGGGGCTGAAAATATTGTGTGGACGGCCTCGGTTACACTCAATGCAATTAACACTGCTTGTATAGACTTCTTTGGTAGAAATTGTATGCGAATACATATTATTATTAAATTTGAAGTTTCAGTTTTAAGCGTTGAATTTTGCGTAGCGGTTTTTTTAGGTATTAATCAGGTAGAAACAAAAAAAGTTTACTCCTTCCAAACAGAACGCACATTACAATAATAATACACTAAAAAATAATAAACACACAATAAAGAAAAAGAAAAAGAAAAAAAAAGTAATATAATTGACTAAAAAGCCTCGTACTCAAAATAAAACAATGTTTTCCTGATGTTATAATCCGGGTCAGGAGTTTTGGCGGGAAAGTTAAGCTGAGCTTCAATTTTTCCATTGGAGTTTTAAATTATTTAAAGTGTTCTTTACTAAATAAAAGTGCGAGATTTATGTAGTAAATAGTGCATTCAGTAAATAATTCATAAAGAACATTGAGATATCCTAGCGTAGTGTGTACAATAAACATGTGTACCATTTATAATATTTTTGTAAATTAAAAAAGATAAACTCAACCGCACGTTAGTGGAAATAAAATCATATTTGCTACTTACTAAGTAATAAAGGTAATAAAGATCTGTGGATCTGGTGGATGATTTCTCAGTCTACTCAAAGTGTGTTATAAAAATAATTTCGCTTAGTCGCGTTATATTTTAGCGAAAGAAAGCGCTGTTTTCTAATCAAATCAAATTAAATCATTTATTTGTTAACACAGGTAAATATTGACAGATCTTACAAAGAATAATAATGATATGATGAATGAATAATAACGGTTTGTGGTAGGTACTGGAACGCGTTAGACACATGGAATGTCAACTTTAGCGGCCGCAATTTCGAAATAGGGAGTTTGCGTTTCGTTCCAACGTCCTAGTTTGAATTTCTTTCGAAAAAAAAACTGCATTCGAAACATGGAATACCAAGGAGGTAACTAATAAAAGGTTTTATTCAAATTTTGGACTATCTTGCAAATAGACAGTAGTAGATTGTTTGTTGAAAAAAACGAAAGAACATTATAATAGCGCGGGAAAAAATATTATTGTCCATTATTCGTTACTGAACTCAAAAAAGAAAATTATGTGTTTGATTTCCGCAGATTATTTCAGAAAAGTAGTTAGTAAACGCCTGCGTGATTTCACCGGATACTGCTTAGTATGATACTATTGTCATCGGCAGCAGCGCGGGCGTTGAGACTAAAGGATTCGACCTCGGGCAATAGCAATAAAAAAGTTCATCACTGTCAAAATCCTATAAAATTTAAATTTGTTGTTAAAGTTGTCAACAGAAAAATTATTTTCTTTTGGCAATTTAAGTGTTTACCCGACTTCAAAAAAAAGGAGGAGGTTCACAATTCGTCGCAATCTTTTTTTTTTATGTATGTTCATCGATTACTGTATGACGCCTGGACCCGTTTGCGAAATTCTTGTTTTATTTGAAAAGGTGGTCCCATAGTCACCATAGATCTGATGATTAAAGATTAGAGAAATCAAGGAAAACTTTCAAAACTTTTACGGGCAACTAGTGCATTTCTAGTTATTTTCAATAAGTATTTTAAAGCACTACAATTTAGTAATGATCTGGAGTAGATATGAAGTCGGGAGACAGTTGAGGGAACTCCTCGACAATTCACAGCAACTACCTTGTGTTTGAACTTGATTAATTTGTATTAATAAGAACTTTACACCTAAATGGGTTGTAACTGTCATTAGGGCTCTGATGATGAATACAAAGACCAGTTCAGGTAACTTCTCAACGGTTTACAGTAGTTCCCTTGTTTTTGGATTTAATTATACAGTATGTTAACTAACAGAGGGCGTTCCCGTTAACCCGAAATAGTATAGCATACATACATGCTAAAAAAAATATTTTCATACGAAAACAAAATGTTTTAAAATTTTTTCCAATAAGAAAATATTCAATAAAAATTTTAAATTGACACGTAAAAGAAACACACTGTACACGCGAACATGAAAGACGGCAACGTCGCAATTTATTTATACATGATGACTACTATTTTGATTTAAAACAGGAGGTTTCAAATTTATTTCCAATTAGAATTTTTTTTTATTCGGTTTTTTTTATGCTTATTTTTCTATGCTGATATTTTTATTTTAATCTATTAATGATATATATTAACGAGTTTAAGGGAACGCCCTCTGTTATTTAACATACTGTATATTGATGAGCAATTTTCACCGATATGCATTATTATGAAAATCTGTAGTAGATTTGATGATGAAGACCACGACCGACAAACATTCATTTTAGCCCACATATTTTTTTTTAATAATTATAAACTAGCGCTTGACTGCAATTCCGCCTGATGGTAAGCAGTGATGCAATCGTTGATGGTAAAGCGCGCTAGTTTATTAAGTAAAAAAACACAAACGCAAGGTGGCTGCTGTGAATAGCTGAGGAGTTCCCTCGACTGCCTATAGTCTTCATCATCAGATTTACTACAAACCATCATTTTAACCCATATAGGTGCAAAGTTCTCATCAATATAAATGAATTAAGTCCAAACACAAGGTACCTACTATTAACCGTTGAAGAGTTCCCTAACTGGCCTTTGCTTTTATCACCAGAGCCTTCATGACAGTCATAACCCATCTTTTTGTAAAGTTCTTATCAATACAAATTAATAAGCACAAACTCAATGTAGCTGCTGTGAATCATTGAGGAGTTCCCTTGACTGTCTAGGGTCTTCATCATCAGATATACTGCACACCTTCATTTCAACCCATACAGGTGAAAAGTTCTCATCAATATAAATGAATTAAGTCCAAACACAAGGTACCTACTATTAACCGTTGAAGAGTTCCCTGAACTGGCCTTTGCTTTTATCACCAGAGCCTTCATGACAGTCATAACCCATCTTTTTGTAAAGTTCTTATCAACACAAATTAATCAAGCACAAACTCAAGGTAGCTGCTGTGAATAATTGAGGAGTTCCCTTGACTTTCTCCCGGCTCCATCATCAGCTATACCAGACCTTTATCAAATTGTAGTTCTCTGAAATACTTAATGAAGATACTTAGAAATGCACTAGTCGCCCCTACGATTTTTGGAAGTTCCTCTTGATTTCTTTAGTCTTCCATCATCAGATCCTGACTATGGGACCATTTAGAAAGTTTACCTTTTCTAACATAAAAAGAATTTTGTAAATCGGTCTAGGCGTCTGAGATTTATCGGTGAACATACATAAAAAAGTAACTGCTGCTTATCCAATCGCTTCACGCCCTTGGCAAATGCTGCACCCTGATTGGCCCATTTGAATTGGATCAACAACTGCTCAGACGCCAAAAAGGTGGATTTGTATAAAACAGCCCTTAATTATTGTTATTACTTATTATTATTCAGCGTGACACATGTGGCTCCGAATGGACCTACATATTTATGGGTAGATGGCAACGGATCAAGAAAAGGCCCCCGGATCAACAAGTGAAAATGGATCAACAAATTACTACCTATACGGCACGTCTGATCAACAAAGTGCCCAAAGGGATATCTATATATATATATATATATATATATATATATATATATAAACACCTCTTTGCACACTTGGTTGATCCAGCCGCGATCCCGAACACAATAGACTCCACCTTTAGCACGGAATAACTTTAATCCAGTTGCGTATTTCTCGGGCGGAGTGGCAACGTCGCATTCTATTAAGGAATGTTGCCAAACATATTCCTCGATAGGACATTATACTCGATAAAAAATTTATCAACAATTTCATGCATTAGTGGTTCCGTAACGGCAAAATTTTTTGAACCCACGAGGACTTTTTAGCTCTGAATATATTTCAAAAATCAATTACTTGTGTTGAACCATTTATATACTCGTACTTCCAGTAATACATCTTTTGATCCGATACCTATACCGTAACAGTTGATCAGTTATGAATTTATTATAGCTAATCTAGATATTTTATATTCGCAATGCTCCATACATTGTAAGATCTATATATATTTTTTAACAATTCCATGCATTAGTGGATCCATAACGACTATTTTTTTTAAATGCACGAAGACTTTTTGGCTTGGAATATATTTCAAAAATCATTGCCTTATGTTGATCCATGTAGCTACTCGTACTTCATAATACTTATTTTGATCTGAAGATGTACTGATACCGTACTGGTCGATCAATTATGTTTAGCATGAAGTCGAAGTTATTGTTATTAATATTTAATGAGGTTGAATTTTGCGTATGGGGTTTTTATACTTTATTTCTAACTTACCATTTATATTAAATTTTTAAACTCTATTAATCGAAATCAATCTAATTAGTCCAAACACGATATCGGCGCTGCATGTTTTGGGCTGAAAATGTTGTGTGGACGGCCTCGGTTACACTCCATGCAATTAACTATAGACTTCTTTGGTAGAAATTATATGCGAATACATATTATTATTAAATTTTAAGTTTCAGTTTTAAGGGTTGAATTTAGCGTAGCGGTTTTTTTAGGTATTAATCAGGTAGAAAGAAAAATTGTTTACTCCTTCCAAACAGAACGCACATTACAATAATAATACACTAAAAAATAATAAACACATAATAAAGAAAAAGAAAAAAAAATAAAGTAATATAATTTACTAAAAAGCCTCGTACTCAAAATAAAACAATGTTTTCCTGATGTTATAACCCGGGTCAGGAGTTTTGGCGGGAAATTTAAGCTGAGCTTCAATTTTTCCATTGGAGTTTTAAATTATTTAAAGTGTTCTTTACTAAATAAAAGTGCGAGATTTATGTAGTTAAAAGTGCATTCAGTAAATAATTCATAAAGAACATTAAGATATCCTAGCGTAGTGTGTACAATAAACATGTGTCCCCATTTATAATATTTTTGTAAATTAAAAAAGATAAACTCAACCGCACGTTATTGGAAATAAAATCATATTTGCTACTTACTAAGTAATAAAGGTAATAAAGATCTGTGGATCTGGTGGATGATTTCTCAGTCTACTCAAAGTTACATACCTAAGTGTGTTATAAAAATAATTTCGCTTAGTCGCGTTATATTTTAGCGAATGAAAGCGCTGTTTTCTAATCAAATCAAATTAAATCATTTATTTGTTAACACAGGTAAATATTGACAGATCTTACAAAGAATAATAATGATATGATGAATGAATAATAATGGTTTGTGGTAGGTACTGGAACGCGTTAGACACATGGAATGTCAACATAGGGAGTTTGCGTTTCGTTCCAACGTCCTAGTTTGAATTTCTTTCGAAAAAAAAACTGCATTCGAAACATGGAATACCAAGGAGGTAACTAATAAAAGGTTTTATTCAAATTTTGGACTATCTTGCAAATAGACAGTAGTAGATTGTTTATTGAAAAAAACAAAAGAACATTATAATAGCGCTGGGAAAAAATATTATTGTTCATTATTCGTCATTGAACTTAAAAAAGAAAATTATGTGTTTGATTTCCGCAGATTGTTTGAGAAAAGTAGTTAGTAAATACCTGCGTGATTTCACCGTATACTGCTTAGTATGATACTATTGTCATCGGCAGCAGCGCAGGCGTTGAGACTAAAGGATTCGACCTCGGGCAATAGCAATAAAAAAGTTAATAATCAATGTCAAAATCCTATAAAATTTAAATTGTCAATAGAAAAATTATTTTCTTTTGGCAATTTAAGTGTTTACCCGACTTCAAAAAAAGGAGGAGGTGTTTTTTTTTATGTATGTTCATCGATTACTGTAAGACGCCTGGACCCATTTGCGAAATTCTTGTTTTATTTGAAAGGGTGGTCCCATAGTCACCAGGTCAGGATCTGATGATTAAAGATTAGAGAAATCAAGGAAAACTTTCAAAATTTTTACGGGCAACTAGTGCATTTCTAGTTATTTTCATTAAGTATTTTAAAGCACTACAATTTAGTAATGATCTGGAGTAGATATGAAGTCGGGAGACAGTTGAGGGAACTCCTCGACAATTCACAGCAACTACCTTGTGTTTGAACTTGATTAATTTGTATTAATAAGAACTTTACACATAAATGGGTTGTAACTGTCATTGGGGCTCTGATGATGAATACAAAGGCCAGTTCAGGTAACTCCTCAACGGGTTACAGTAGTTCCCTTGTATTTGGATTTAATTAATATATATTGATGAGTAATTTTCACCGATATGCATTATTATGAAAATCTGTAGTAGATTTGATGATGAAGACCACGACCGACAAACATTCATTTTAGCCCATATATATATTTTTTAATAATTATAAACTTGCGCTTGACTGCAATTACGCCTGATGGTAAGCAGTGATGCAATCGTTGATGGTAAAGCGCGCTAGTTTATTAAGCCCATTCACTTGCAACAACATTTGGCGCATCGTACCCGGCACACATCGCAACACAACTGCTCAGACCCGTCCTCCGTACGGCTTCACCAGAAATCAGGCCGGAACACGACGAATCGCTTGGCGGCAAGACTTTGTCTGGTGGGTGGTAACTTCTGCCGGCGATGTTATGGCCTACCACCAAGCAAAGGCACCGAGCATAGGTGCAAAGTTCTTATCAATACGAATTAATCAAGCACAAACGCAAGGTGGCTGCTGTGAATAGTTGAGGAGTTCCCTCGACTGCCTATGGTCTTCATCATCAGATTTACTACAAACCATCATTTTAACCCATATAGGTGCAAAGTTCTCATCAATATAAATGAATTAAGTCCAAACACAAGGTATCTACTATTAACCATTGAAGAGTTCCCTGAACTGGCCTTTGTTTTTATCACCAGAGCCTTCATGAGAGTCATAACCCATCTTTTCGTAAAGTTCTTATCAAGACAAATTAATCAAGCACAAACTCAAGGTAGCTGCTGTGAATAATTGAGGAGTTCCTTGACTTTCTCCCGGCTCCATCATCAGCTATACCAGACCTTTATCAAATTGTAGTTCTCTAAAATACTTAATGAAGATACTTAGAAATGCACTAGTCGCCCCTACGATTTTTGGAAGTTCCTCTTGATTTCTTTAGTCTTCCATCATCAGATCCTGACTATGGGACCATTTAGAAAGTTTACCTTTTCTAACATAAAAAGAATTTTGTAAATCGGTCTAGGCGTCTGAGATTTATCGGTGAACATACATAAAAAAGTAACTGCTGCTTATCCAATCGCTTCACGCCCTTGGCAAATGCTGCGCCCTGATTGGCCCATTTGAATTGGATCAACAACTGCCCAGACGCCAAAAAGGTGGATTTGTATAAAACAGCCCTTAATTATTGTTATTACTTATTATTATTCAGCGTGACACATGTGGCTCCGAACGGACCTACATATTTATGGGCAGATGGCATCGGATCAAGAAAAGGCCCCCGGATCAACAAGTGAAAATGGATCAACAAATTACTACCTATACGGCACGTCTGATCAACAAAGTGCCCAAAGGGATATCTATATATATATATATATATATAATTATATATATATTTAATTTGTCTCGTTATTGGGTTTAATTTTTATTTTTACGTGCATAAAATAGATTAAATTATTGTGTATTAAATTATTTATTTATTTACTGATATAGTTCTGTTTCTATTTTACTATTCATAATGACATTTCGTATACATATACATACATAGGTAAAAATTGTTTTAATATACTTAACACAAATTTCTTTTATTTTATTTTTTTATATTGTATTTTTTTTGCATAAGTACCTATACAATTCACATTGCTGTATAAAACTGTATTACATCCGTCACTTCACAAATCAGGTTCAGTTGAAAACCAGCGTCAGGCACTTGTTGTCTGGCATTTTTGCTGAACTGGGCCTTTTTGGCGCAGCCGGGAGGCACATATTCCTGCTAGGTTTCTACGTTAATTTGTTTTATCACAATTTACTTTATTTTATTATTACTATGTTTTACTTTTAAATGTTTGTCTTTATCTGATGTATTGTGTGTCTTTTAGTCTGTGCTAAATAAATGTATTTTCTTTCTTTCTTCTTTCTTTCTTTCAGATCTCCTCATTTCTGTTTTGATCACGCGGATACTAGTTTCGTAAGTTCGGCCACTTAAATGTTGCTATTCTTTGGGTTATGTCAGTTACTCTCGTTCTTCTACGTATCTTCTTATTTCTGATTTGATCACGCAGTGAAACCCCAAGCATAGCTGCCCTTTGAGTATTTCAATTTTAGTTTACGGGAAAATAATGTTAACGCCTACATTGTAAATATTAAAGTTCAATTTAGGCTAAAACATTGCGGTGACGGTTATTCCTCTTGCTTTTAAGAGGTGACTCTAGTACCGAGGAATTTGGAAAATAGGTATTTGAAGAAACTATTGCCGACGCGCTGCTTCCAACCTCTCCCGGTAAAGTGCGAAAAGGACAGTTGCAGCTCAGGCTGATTTTACCTACAAAAACATTGACCAAAAGACGTTTCCTATTCCGCTGTTTTCTTTTTAAAAATACGACAGATTTCAATTATTTTTATATCAAAATTTAGACGAAAAGTATACCTATGTTTCAATTATTTCCAAATTTTGCAAAAACTTATTACGTTTATCTAATAGTCATCTGAACATCACGGTAAAAATGGGTTATTTTTCTCGATTTTGAGGTATCGTATTTCTTTTATTAATTAAGTTTCGGAAAAAATCAAATGATAGGGACACGTATAATCACGGTGTAAAATTGTAGAAAAAAAAATTAATTGCTCTAAAAGCATTATCCACGAATAAAACAACGGAATACGTTTGTATAGAGAAAGCATAACTAGAGTTCCCTCTTAAACGTTTAAAATCTATTATTGTTTTGTTATGTACAGATAATAACAAAAATCTGAATAAATTATACTATGTGCGTTTTGTTTGTGCGGAATAAAAAATATAAATGAATGAATAAATGAATAAATATATACGGACAAATCACACAGATTGAGCTAGCCCCAAAGTTCGAGACTTGTGTTACGGGTTTCTAACTCAACAATACTATATTTATAATACATACATATATAGATAAACATCCAAGAGCCAGGCCAATCAGGAAAAGATCGTTTTCCATCATGACCTGGCCGGGGATCGAACCCGGGGCCTCCACGTCGCAGGCAGGCGTGTTGACAGCTGCGCCACGGAGGACGACAAATATGTATTTCTTCTTTTTTTTTTTAAAAGTTGTCCTAAATTAGGAATAACTTCTGTATCGTGGGTGCGTTTACAAACATTTAAATTCACAAACACAAACACTGATTTCTATAATTACCACTGGATAGCCTGTTCCGTAAGTTTGACAGCTATATTTTTGTGCCTATTTGAAGCGCCACCATTGAGTGTCCACGGAACTAATTTTGACGTATATTGTAAATAGGGACACGGTATCGAATAGAAAGTATCGATACTTTACTCATGAGTAGTATCGATAAGAAAGTATCGTACTCGTAAAAGTATCGGTACAAAAGTATCGATACCTCAAAGTATTGAGTACTTTTCTCAAGCAGGGGTCTACGCCATAGATACGTTAGTAGGGACACGGCATCAAATAGAAAGTACCGATCAAGAGTTATCGATATATTTTGTTCGCTGATGTCGACATCACTAGTTTTAGTACCACGGACACTCGTTACGTTCGACAGCGCCAAAATGGCGATTATCAAACGGGCACAAAAACACTTTGACAGTCGCCTGTCCAGTGGTAAATAATAGAGGTCAATGTACACAAACAACCAGACTCGAAACAACTCTCTGTAGGCCATACAAATATTTGTTCCGTGCGGAAATCGAACCAGCGACACGCAGTGCAGCAGTCAGTGACAGCCTCTGTGGCGTAGCGGTAGCGAACGCGGCCGTTGCGCGGGTATCCCCGCACAGTACAAATATTTGTATGCATGAATATGAATATTTGCACTGGTCTGGTCGTGCCTCGGAAAGCACGTTAAGCCGTTGGTCCCGGTTGCCATACAAACATCTAGTGGCAGTCGTTACGGGTTGTTGGAGCCCCCAAAGAAAAAGTCTAACTGCAATGCTTCGATATCGCCTTCGGGTTGTAGAGGTCAGACGGCAGTCGCTTCACGGAAAATGTCGAAGTTTAGCCAAAATCAGCAGTTGGACTGGTAAAGCGGACCCCAGACTCCAAAGCTGAAAAAGCTGCGGATGCGACTGGGATTAACGCTGAGATGATGATGTCACGCAGTGCAGCAGTCAATCGCTCAGCCACTTCACCAACCGTGTCAGACAAGTCTTTCTTTTTATATTTTTCGAAGATTGAGACTGAGGTTAGTAAAAATATGAAAAAAACAAGACACATATTTATTAAACAACTAGCTGCGCGTCACGGTTTCATCCGTGTAGGTTTCGATGCGTTTTTATATGTTCAGCTCCTGTTGGTCGCAGCGTGATGTTATAAAGCCTTCCTGGATTAATGAGCTTTCCAACGCAAAAGGAATTTGTCAAATCGGAACAGTAGTTCCTGAGATTAGCGCGTTCAAATAAACAAACAAACAAACCATTCAGCTTTATATATCAGTATAGATCTGTAAAGAAAACCCTGTCCGATCCGTGAAGGTATTGTTAGGTATCGATAACTGATTCTACTAATGCCTACAAAGAAGGGCTAAACTTAAAAAAAATCCCCCCATAAAAGTAAATATTATTTCGCAAAAGGAAGTTAATTAATACATGTTTATTAATACAGCTGCAGGCGAAAGGGGGCAGTACACGCGGCACGCGGTCGCGTCACAATTCTCTCATAAAAATATCAGTGTTGTCACTTATTAAAAAATTACCAAACTTTGGAGAAGTTGGAATTAATTCGCGGAAAATAAGTTTATTTCAAAATTCATTAGTATTGTTAGTATGATGATTATGTAAAATTTCATATTTTATTTGGTCTTGTGTTTACCTAACCTTTATTATTCTTATGGGACGGACGGAGTCTTCTTTACATATTGTATAATCTTTGTAAATAGTACACTGTAGACTACCTTCATTATTTGTCTCTCCTTCCCTTTGGTATTCCATCCAAAAGTTGTTTGTAAAAGATCGCTCTTAGCGATAAGACCACCCATTGCGTCACCCTTTGTAAAATCTTAGTTATGTTCTCTAGTTTAAATGGTGTACATGAAAAAAGAGAGAGAGTAGTTTATTCTATTATATAAAAAAAAACTAAAACCCAACTACGACAAAAAACGACGCTGAAAAAGTATGAAACAAGATTTTCAGAATACTGAACTGAACAAAGTTGCTAATGTAGTTGCAAGTAAATGGACACAGTAGACTCTACCAAGATGCCTTCGTTGTAAATTGACAATAATGTCATACAATACTATTCTGAAGTATGCAATATTCACCATGTAGAGATAAATTTTCATGTTTGGAAAGGCGTAGTCACACGTTATCAAGGTGCTACGGTAGGTAGGTATATGTAACGTGTGACTACGCCTTTCCAAACATGAAAATTTATCTCTACATAGTGAATATTGCATACTTCAGAATAGACTGTGTCCATTTACTTGCTACTACATTAGCAACTTTGTTCAGTTCAGTATTCTGAAAATCTTGTTTTATACTTTTCAGCGTCGTTTTTTGTCGTAGTTGGGTTTTAGTTTTATTACTTTTTATTATTTGTACTATTTTGGTGTTAAAGTGTATTTGTGGCGCATAATATTAACAAAAGTTAAATTGATAAACTAAAAACTAGGTACTTGACATATTACATCATTTACATCTACACGCACATATAACAACATAAGCCCGAAGGCATATAGTGCCGAGGACATTTTTATTGGAGTTTTAGCTAATTATCAACCTGTTTCCGCCTTCACCGCGTGGAGTTACTCCCAGCTTATGTCGTTTTCATTAGTGCATAACATATTCTATTAATGTTCACACTTCTCTACATTGCATTAAGCGATTCACAGTTCCCGTGATCCGCGCTTTACTCTTATCTATACTAATATATAAAGCTGAAGAGTTTGTTTGTATGCTTGTTTGTTCGCGCTAACCTCAGGAACTACTGGGCCGATTTGAAAAATTCTTTTTGCGTTGGTTAGCCCATTAATCCAGGAAGGCTTTAGGCTATATAACATCTCGGTATGACCAATAGGAGCAGAGCAGTAACAATAAATGTTGCGAAAACGGGAGCTAACGCAGCCGTACATATTGCCAATAGGAGCTGAGCATGACTAATTCCACGCGAACGAAGTCGCTGGCGTCCGTTAGTAATATATAAAGCTGAAGAGTTTGTTTGTATGTTTGTTTGTTTGTTCGCACCAATCTCGGCACCAATCTCGGGAACTACTGGTCCGATTTGAAAAATTCTTTTTGCGTTGGATATCCCA
Organism: Sesamia nonagrioides; assembly: GCA_017933935.1. Classification (NCBI taxonomy): domain Eukaryota; kingdom Metazoa; phylum Arthropoda; class Insecta; order Lepidoptera; family Noctuidae; genus Sesamia; species Sesamia nonagrioides. The sequence continues at coordinate 1,085,656 of JADWQK010000844.1, read as the reverse complement.
TTAATCGAGGAAGGCTTTAGGCTACATAACATCATTAAAGCATTCCTGTAATTATGTACAAGCATAAAGTACTCGTGAAACTCTTTCACGTGATACCAAACACGGTATATTTATTTTAATTTTATATTAACATAGAACTTTTTGTCCGCTAGAGGGCGCAATACTAAATTTGGTGACAAGCTTTATAGCTCATAACTAACAGAATATCAAGGCCCTTCTAATATTTCTACAGTGGTCTTATTCTGATAAGTAGTAAAGAAGATAGGAACGAAAAGATGTGAATTATATGCAACCAGCCCATGAATACAGGCCATAACATCGACTGCCGGCGGAAGTTACCACCCACCAGACAAAGTCTTGCCGCCAAGCGATTCGTCGTGTTCCGGCATGATGTCTGGTGAAGCCGTACGGAAGACGGGTCTGAGCAGTTGTGTTGCGATGTGTGGCGGGTACGATGCGCCAGATGTTGTTGTCTCGGGAGTATGGTCGGGGAGAGTCTCCAGATCAATTTCCCTCTAGCGCAGCATCGTTTGGTCGTGTTGGTCTTGGGTTTAACGTTGCATCACCTCGCTCAACTGCCGTCATCCTTCCTATTCCTAAGTTTTTTAAGTGAATAGGCTTAATAAACTAGTGCGCTTTACACTCAACGATTGCATCACTGCTTACCATCAGACGGGATTGCAGTCAAGCACTAGTTTATAATTATAAAAAAAGGGTCACAAGCAAATGCTAGCATATATATATATATATATATATATATATATATATATATATATATATATATATATTCAAAATCTACAAGTAAAGCGCTTTCAAATGATATTTTTTTTTTTTTTATTTGGGACAAAACCCGCCACACTGTTCCCAACCCACTGCAACTCCTGAAAGCCAGAATCAACAGTGGAGACCGCCAGAAAAACGCCGAGCAATGAAGCTCGACGAGTCCCGGAGAAACGTTTCAACTGTCTTGGGTCCCGCAACGAAATTAATCAGAAAAGAATAGCGGAGGAGTAAGAAAAAAGATATTTTTTCCACTTCCCTCCATAATAAGCAGGAGACAGAATAGAACTAGGCCAATCGGCACAAAGGGACATTATTGCAACTGGGAGAAGCCCAGATTGCCAAGCACCACGGAATAACATTTGATCAAGTTAATGGGTCCTAAGTAGGTATTTGCTGTTACAATTGATTCCAATAATAGGTATGGCAAAAGCGCCTGAACGCACGGAAATTAGTTCTAGTTTCAACAAGGTCCGTATAATAAACAACTCCGGATGTAACTTGTACACTATCCAACATAATATTGCGTTCATTCTGCCAAAGAATACACTCCCACAAGATGTGATGTGCGGACTGTTCAAATTCACAGTTCGATGTAGAACACTGACACAAAGGCGAAGGAACAAGTTTAAAAGAATACAGTTTACTTTTAAAGTTGCCATGACCTGTGAGAAATTGGGCAACGCAGTGGTCAACCTCCAGCCATGTCTTAGCCAGCCGATCGCCAACGGATGGAAAGAACAGATGGAGGTCGGCCCTTGATGGAATTATCCCACTTCCAAATGATACCAAACACGGCATATTTGTCTTAACTTTATTTTTTACTCTGTATGTTTTGTCCGCTAGAGGGCGTCACAATAGATTTTGTGAAACCCATATAGCCTATAACCTGCGGACAATTAAGACGCTTCTAATGATATGTCAATTGTCGAATTCTGATAAGTAGTTTAGAAGTTACGAGGGAACAGATGAACATACATACATACATACATACATACATAGCCTGTCAAAATCATAACCCTCCTTTTGCTTTGCCGTAGTCGGGTAAAAAAATATCACTAAAATCCCTTTTAATTCATTGTCCACGTTCATACAACTACCGCCATCTATGAACAAAAAAAAAACAAAAGAGTACACCAAACCAATCCAAGTCATTTGACGTTTCAGTTAGGCTTCTAGCATTTGCGTCTGTTTAATTTACCCCAGGAATTCCTTCGTTCATGCTCCCCTACAAAGATGGCGCTTTTAACTCAAGCTTATGACCAAACCGTTTATCCAACATAGATGAACGGAGACATAGAGATGGCGTAGATAACAATTTAAAAAATATTGTGTGAAGATTAAGGCTAATACTTGCTCCATGGACTAATATAATTAAGGCTCGACCGACATAGGATTTTCGTTCTCAGCTAAAATGAAAGCCGACTGAGACCAAGATTACAAAAAGCGTTGAAAAATAATTAAAAATCTCATAATTAACTGTTTAAAGAGTCCAAGTTAAATAACATTATATTTCAGTATACTTAACATTAAAAAAAAAATCAATTTTTCGCCATTTTCGCCTTTTAAAAAGTGGTGCCTCTCATCATACAATTGTCTAGCTTTGCTAAACAGTTGTTTACTTGCTACGCTAGTCGAAGGTGCAGATAAAACTTTATTTGCTGCAGGCCTAAGCATCTTATAAGGTCAAGAACACCAATACTCATAAATATTAGCATTACTTTGCAGTTTTGGCTCTCTAAGAAAGCTTCTTACAGCCTCGGTGGAAGTTTTTTGTCTGAAATGATGATGATGATGAAACAGAAAGGATGATGAGGTTGCCGTGCTACGGCAGACGAGAATTGAGGGGTTTCACGCTGTCATGCGCAAGCGTTGCGCTTCATTATGCGCAACACAGACAGGGAACGGGTACGGGTCGGACGCGAATCGGGCGCCTGTCTATTCTGTTTATTATATTCACGTCACCCGACCCGCGCCCGACCCGCGCACGCGTTCCGTGTGTTGTTGTCCATAATTATAATTATACAGAAAAGACGCGCGCCCGCCCCGCGCCCGACCCGCACCCATCCGCTGTGTGTGTTGCGCTTTATGCGCAGGTTACGCGCCATAATTATCATTATTATTATACATCTCGGCTATAATTATCCGAAAACCGCTCGGTTGGATTTATAAGCCGAGAATGCCGAGACCGAGGTCTCGGTCGGGCCTTAAATACTTATAGTAAAATGTATCCATTTGATGATAAGTTTAAGTTAATAGACATCAGTAATAGCAGAAGATTTAGAAGACAGGTGGAGGAGCTCGTGTCTTATATAAAATTATTATTTTTCACATTACATTCCCTTACTCAATTAATTTGAAAACGTTTTAATAATTACTAAATATCTGAATTCATCATCATCATCTCAGCGTTAATCCCAGTCGCATCCGCAGCTTTTTCAGTGTTGGAGTCTGGGGTCCGCTTTACTAGTCTAACTGCTGATTTTGGCTAAACTTCGATATTTTCCGTGAAGCGACTGCCGTCTGACCTCCACAACCCGAAGGCGATATCTAAGCATTGCAGTTACACCAATTGTTAGACTTTTGAGGGCTCCAATAACCCGTAACGACTGCTACTAGATGTTCGTATGGCAATCTGAATTATTAATAGATATCTGAGGTCATCGGACAACCTGGTAATAGAGATGCCGATGCATTCCACTAGTTTTTATGATAAATCCTTTACTGTACAAGCAGTTCGGCTTGGGAATCACTTGCCAGTGTCCGTAAGTCGTGCTCAAACACTGTTTATTTTTAAAACTAAGTATGATAAAAAAGCACTTCCTCTCTCTTTAAACATATTATTATATTTTATGTGCTCTTGTATGTTATTTATTAATTAGATGTATAAATTTATTTAAACTTATATGATACACTTGACGTATATATTTATTGTATAATCTATGTAAATACCTAGTACACTGTAGACTACCTACATTATTTCTTTATCCTTCCCCTTAGAATTCCATCCAAAGGTTGTCTGTAAAAGATCGCTCTTAGCGATAAGAACGCCCATTGTGTCACCCTTTGTAATAGTAGTTTAAGATACTGCTACATAATGAGGGGTGTTAAGCACGAGTGTGAGTTTAAAAAACTCGCTTCGCTCGTTTTTTAATAGTATCACAGGAGTGTGTAATACCTAATTATGTACAGTGCCATACACTACTTTATCTAATCTCAGTGCATCTAACGCCAACGCAACACAATTCCATTTATTCAGTTTCATAATTGTTAACACATATGCACCCTGCATCACAGCGCATGCGCCAAAGCGCGCGCAGCCAAGATAAAAAATGAAATAGTACTGTCTACATTGATATATTATTAAACATATATGATATTTTGTACGCTTCAAGTTCAATGCGCTAGTGACTTATCTACCTTAGTTTAATATTATATAAATGGCTGTCTAGGGTTTGTACCGTAATGAAAAAAAAAATTATTATAACATTATTTTGTTAGAGAAATAATGATATAATTTAATTTTATAATTCCCTTTCGATATACTATTGGTAAAGTACGTCAATATAAACTCCTTTTTGGTTTTATACTTTTACTTTTTTGATATGAGAGTAGATAAAATATTTTTATTTATGTTCTGTAATCTATAAGGTGCACATAATAAAGAGTATTCTATTCATAGAACTACTAGAGGTAGGCTACATGCTTGTTCTCAAACTTTGTACTTATTTATTTCAATACTCAATACGCAATTTTATTGCTTTATACATTTATTCATAGTAATACTTAAAATCGTGGTGGCCTAGTGGTTAAACACCAGCCTCTCGAGTATGAGTGTGCGGGTTCGATTCCAGGTCAGGCAAGTACCAATGTAACTTTTCTAAAGTTATATGTACTTTCTAAGTATATCTTGGACACCAATGACTGAAGGTGAAGGAAAAAATCTTGAGGAAACCTGGACTTCAAGTCTGAAATCGCCAACCCGCATTGAGCAAGTGTGGTGATTACGCTCAATCTTTCTCCGTATGAGAGGAGACCTGTGCCCAGCAGTGGGACGATGATGATGATGAATACTTAAAATTAAACAGTATTTTTTTAAGTACAATAAAACCTATCCAGTCGGTAGTATATTAAGTCGGAAAAGATCGGCGCTTATTTTTATTGCAAGCAATCGAGCGGGTATATCCACCAGAAAATCAACATAAAATGTTCATTACTAAGCCACAGTGGCATGTAGGCGTATCGAATGCTCCAGTATGGGGCTGTCCCACCTGTCAACTGTAGTTTTCAGGAAACTGATTGTAAAACCTTTGCTTCGTTGAATATCACAGGCTCGCACACGCACTTAGCGAACAGACTACCGACACGTCTACTCTCGCCCGTAGCTCTCGTAAGAATCACCGACGCGGTGCGACTGATGGGGCAGGTGCGTAACCTGCGCATAATGAAGCGCAACACTTGCGCACGACAGCGTGGAACCCCTCAATTCTCGTCTGCCGTAGCACGGCTACCTCATCACTACCCTTTCTGTTTCATCATCATCATCATTTCAGCCGAAAAACGTCCACTACTGGACCTAGGCCTCCCCCAGAGATCTCCACGACAACCGGTCCAGCGGCTTCCGCATCCAGCGGTTGGTCGGTAGGTCATCGTCGTCGTAACCTGAGATGTATTACCAAAAATTCTTTATAAAAATGTGAGATACTAGAAGGCCAATTCATGTAATTTAAATTGACTCAAATCTAATCTTAGTCTAATATCGGCGACAAACAAGGCAAGAGTCAATAGGCTTAAAATAAACGTGTTAAGTGCGGTTTCCATCAATCATTTGATAGTACCTGGATGAGACTTGCCGAAAATCGAGTTGAATGGCGTGAAATAGGAGAGGCATATGATATTCATATCATATTCATATGATGATGTTGAATGCTTATGCGAATCCCGCACCTCCGAGCCATAGGTGGTGGGGAAACACCGCGGTGCCTTTGGCCTTTAAGAGGGGACTCTAGTGGTGCATTCTCTATACAAACGTTTTCCGCTGTTTTTTTCATCCCACCTAAATTACAGCCATTTGAAAGAGGAGGGTTTCCGAGAAGAGGGAATTATTTAATTATATTATTTATAGGCTGACCCTTCGACTGCGACTTCGACCAAAGACTGCTTAAGAGGGAACTCTAGTGGTGCATTCTCTATACAAACGTAATCCGCTGTTTTCTTCATGAAGAATGCTTTTAGAGCAATTATTTTTTGTACAATTTTACACCGTGATTATACGTGCCCCTATCATTTGATTTTTTCCGAAACATAATTAATAAAATAAATATGATACTTCAAAATCGCGAAAATTAACCCATTTTTCCGTGATGTTCAGATGACTATTAGACAAACGTGATAAGTTTTTGAGAAAAAGGAAAATAATAGAAGCATAGGTATACTTTTCCTCTAAATATTGATATAAAAATAATTGAGATCTGTCGTGTTTTGAAAAAAAAAAAAAAAAAACAGCGGAATACAAAACGTCTTTTGGTCAACGTTTTTGTAGGTAGGTAATATCAGCATGAGCTGCAACTGTCTTTTTCGCACTTTACCGGGAGAGTTATTTGAAGAAACTATTGCCGGATGGGTTATCCAACGCAAAAAGATTTTTTCTAATCGGACCAGTAGTTCCTGAGATTAGCGCGTTCAAACCATCGATCACATAAACACTAGATTCGCAATCAGCGAAATAAAAAACTAAAAAAACATGCTATAAAAAATATCAAACTAAAAAGTTAAAAATAATTTTAAAAAAAGCGTGAGAGATGTTTTTTTTAGTTTTTTAAACTATATTTATTTTCAACATTTCAGTACGATATACTTTAAAAAAAAAAAAAAAAACGAACGAACGTATTGAAAACAGTGGGACATTTTACAATAATGAGCCGCTCACTCGTAGTCCAAAGAGTTAGAGACGGACAAACGAACAAACAAGCAAGTAAGCAAACAAGCAAGCAAACAAACATACAAGTGAAGCTAATAAAAAGCATGTAAAAAAATGGTTGAACTGAACACAACGCAGCAATAGGGTGCTTCTTTCATTTAGTACTTACTTTAAAATTCTGACTTAAATGCATGCGTGTAAGGTTGAATTTGGTTGGATGTCAGGCTCGGTCGTAAAAAATAATGGCTTTTTGTACTACTTTGTGGTAAGAACTTTATACACTGCACTTAAGGCTGATTTTAAATTAATGTATATTTATTTTGACTACTTTAGACTGCTTAATACTTGTCGCCATTTTTGTTGAGTTGTTCGAGACTGTGTACCTCGTGTATAAGTGATCGATTGTTCAAACAAACAAACTCTTAAGTTTTATATATTAGGTACTTATAGATACAAGAATGCCAGTCGGGACCAAAGGCACATATATAGGGGTTGTAGCGGTATCGCCAACAGCACATACAAAACAACGGGTCATACTGACGTCACACGGATTCTACATCTCGCAAGCAAAGTTTACCGTGCAACTAGCATATACATACAACTTCCCAACATCAACCGTTGGGCAAGTGCCTGCCAGACTGAACAATTGTCTGGTCGGAGGATCCTCCCTTTTCTATGGATGATGAGAGAACTTTATACCCTATTCCTTGTGCATCTAAAGGGTCTTAGTGTATCTTTACACAATAACCATCTTTTGGTCACCCATTCACAAACCAAGCTCAGCTTTACCTTTATTTTTGCTTGCTATAACTTTAAACAAGATACGCTCTGCTTTGCTAGACTTGCCTTACAATCCATTTAAAGTACAAATCAAATCCAAGCTTTGTATAAAGGCATATTTTTCTGTAAATGACTATTTTTAAATGATATGAATAGCTGATCACTGTTTAGCTCTCGAGTTCATATAATTTGCCTTTTTTACAATGCGTGTGCAATGTAAAAAAGAGAATTTTTACGATGCGAATGAGATGTGCATCCCTGGTGCGCCGAGTTCAAAAAAAAATTCAAAAAAATACACACAAATACATTTAAAAATATAAAAAAATAGTGTTCCGCCGATGACGGGAGCAGGGTCCAAGCTACCTGTGGTTAGGGCTCCAGAGACAGGGACCTCTTCACGATGCGGGCCGTATCGAAGAGTACTGCCTTTTGAATCAGGCCTTTGATCCAACTGCCTAACGAGAGCCTCAATAGATGTTGGTCGAGGCTCTTGGCTATCAAACCATTGGCCGATATGACAATCGGTACAATGACAGCCGAGTTCACATTCAATATGTCAACAACCTCGTGCGCCAAGTCGAGATATTTAATTTGTTTCTCTTTCTCAGCTTTCACGAGATTCCCGTCATGTTGAATGGTAACATCGACAATCATTGCGAGGCGCGCTAATCGATCTATCACTACTATATCAGGCTTATTTGCAACAATAGTCCTGTCAGTAATGATAGACCGATGCCAGTATAACGTGGCATGGTCATTTTCAAGAACTGGGTCGGGCACATACTTATAATATGGTACCTCAGAATCCACAAGTTTATATTTCAGAGCAAGTTGCTGATGGATAATCCTAGCTACTTGGTTATGCCTGTGCAAATACTCGCCGTTAGCTAAACGAGAGCAACCAGAGATAATATGTCTGATGGGCTCACCCGGATGGGGACATGCCCGACACACGTCAATCGTCCCGTCCCTCATATTATATCTCCGGTAGTTATTCGTCCAGATAACTTCGTCCATAATTGCACAGACGAAACCTTCAGTTTCCCCGAAAAGGTCACTGAATCGTAGCCAGGATACAGATGCTAAGAAGTCTACATTAGGCTCATGAAGAGCCCGATAAAATCGCCCGTGAAGTTCCTTGCTTTGCCTTATCATCTTGCGGTCATCAGTGGTAAGTATTGTAGGCTTGTGCCAGTTCTCTTTCGCCATGGATAGCGGGGTAAGCCCCTTGTCTACTTTGACAACATCATGATGCATACCCACTACGGTTTTAAAAAAATGTTCTCTGAGACTGCATACCTCTCGGTTGTGGAGGGTCTTCGCATTTAAAAAGCCTCGACCCCCGCACTTCCGGGGAATATACAGTCTCATCACCGATGATCGTGGGTGATGCATCCTGTTTGCTGTCAGCAGTGTACGGACCCTTCTATCCAGGGCGTCGAGTTCAGTCTGGGTCCATTTAAGTATGCCGAAAGAGTACATCAAAACCGGCATGACCCACCCGTTGAAGGCGCGCACCTTATTCCCGCCGAGACTTTTTAATACCTTCTTCAGGCGACCAAAGAAGCGCTCCTTCAACGATTGCTTCATGTCAGCATCGTTGATACCTAACGCTTCCGACATACCCAAATATTTATAGCTCTCGAATGAGGAGAGGGATCTTAGGTGTATGGAATCCGGAAGTGTAATTCCTTCGGATTCCATAATCTGCCCCCGCTTTACATGCATGGCTGCACATTTGTCCACACTAAATTCCATTTTGATGCCACTACTAAAAGGTTCAGTTACATTCAGTAGCTTCATCAGATGCAATTTATTGGGGGCAAAGAGTTTCAAATCATCCATGTAGAGGAGGTGAGATATGACCTGACCACCTCTCTTCAATCGATAACCCAGACCTGAATCCTCCAGCGGTGTGCTTAGAGGATTCAGAGCTAAGCAGAACCAAAGTGGACTCAGACTGTCGCCCTGGAATATTCCCCGCTTAATCCATACAGGTTCATCATTCCCTTGGATCCGTCGACTCCCTGGATAGCGAAGGACTGTCTTCCATTGCCCCATACACGACCTAAGGAAAGTGCGTGCATATTATTATTATTATTAATGTGAGCTGTCACGCCCTTTATACCTGGGGCTTTTATTTGGTTAATAAGTTTGTTTTTTTTTTTTCTTTTTGCTTTGCTGGTATTTTGGCGCGGCTATCTGGCATAGGATAAACAATTTAATTATTGTTGCGTTTTCTTGTGTTAATTACTGTACCTATATAGTATTGTTAGCATAGCTCTGCTGCTCGGGAGTTTGTTCCGCCACTTCTTCTTCCTAGTAAAAGCACTATGAAGTGTCGAAGGGTGGGCGTTTTTGGGGGGACTACCTTATGTAATATTGACATTCAAGAAGTGCTGATTCTCAGCCTAATTTGAATAAATGGCTTTTGATTTTGATTTGATTTTGACCACTAGAAAAGCCCCTCTAGAAACGAGAGTCATTTAGTGATAAGAAACGTCACAACGTATCATAAGAATTACAAAGAAAACTAAATACTTACAATTGTCAGGATTACAAAGATTGTCATTAAAATGGAATTTCAAGATAGCGAAGTACTTCATGATACGGACAACGGTTTATTGTTTTCCTTGTTTTGTGTAATTTTGTCATTGGACGCCGGAATTAAGGATTAGGAATAGTGGAATTAAATCGATACGCAACTTATCTGTAGGGAAACTAGACTAAACCATACTTGTGCCAAGCTCGATAAAGATTAGAGGTAAACAAAACAATTTAAGGTTATCACAACTCACGTTTTACAAATCTCCTGTTATTTACATGATTATTGACTTTTACATGCTAACTATTCATTAACAATTCCTATTGCAGCATATTTCAATAGAATCACTAAAATAACATGCATAGGTATTAATCCAGAGGGATGAAATCCAGATATTAAACACATTCTATGAATAAAGTTAAGGCAAGTCAATACAATTTTGCGTATTTAACTACTTTTCAACGGCACGGGGTAGTGGGGTGTTAAGCTACCCCGTGCATCGCCTCTGAGGCGCGCGCTGACACTCGCGCGCGCCTCCGCCTCGGAGTCCATCGAATAGGGGGCGGGGACTTCCGCATGTCCCTCGCCCTTGGACCCATTCATGGGGGCGGAAGAGGGCGTTATTCGCCCTTCTTCGACGCCCGGTGCGTCTTCTGCGGCCCGGGAAGGGAGTTGAGATCTCCCTCTCCCGTTCCGCAGCTTCCCACGACTCTACGCTGCCGGTCATCCTCCGCACTACTGCCGGCAGCGTCAGATCGCCTCCTACTTCATTTGTGAGGATACGGCGCTGCTCCTCCCAAGCTACACACTTGGAGAGCGTGTGCTGCGCCATGTCCTCCCCGCATTGGACGCAGTGGTGGCACCGAGCGTCCGGCTCCCTACCTAGGCGACACAGGTACTTGCCGAAACAGCCGTGCCCCGACAGCACTTGCGTCACCCTGAACGACAGGGAGCCGTGCCTTCTCCCGAGCCAGTCGTCGAGTACTGGCCGGATCGCCTCGACGGTAGCGAGGCCGGCGGTAGGGCGCATAAGCCTCTGCCGCCAGTCCTCTACCAGGACCTGACGGAACTCCTCTCGGCGCAGCTCGATCTGCCGCTGCGCCGGACTGGAGCCCCGTGTCCGCTCTTCCTCGCGCCATCGGTACAATGACGCGAGTACTTTCGCCTCTAGGTCCCAGGGCGGGGATCCGGCCAGGACGCAAGTCGCCTCGTAGGAAATCGTGCGATACCCGTGGACGACCCTGACGGCCATCGCCCTCTGCGGCTTGCGCAGAATGGCGAATGTTCCGGCCGTCAGGTCCATCGCCCACACAGGGGCTTCATACAGGGAGTCGACTCGGGCCTGGTCCTTACCGGGCGGCGAACTGCCCATTTCTCACCGCCCGCAGGCCCGCGCCTACGGTGGCTGCGAGTTCGATGTCGACTCCCGACCAGGGCGTCTCTTGCGGCGGCTAGTAGCGTGAGGGCGCTGGGATTCCCGCTGCCTCACGTGCTCCGCCTCCAAGAGACCCCTACATACACAAACTAGAAGTTCTTTTGTTCAAAAATTAGTCTAGTCCTACGTCTATTAGCATGTACTTGTCTTATATGAAGGTGACATTGAGATTACCACGACTACGAGATATCACAGTGACGTATCTTCTGCATTGCGGGATTACGGTCAAAGACTAGTTTGTAATGTCAAAAGAAATACAGCTGCCTAAAAAAATGCATCAATTAAATCAACTGAGACCTTCGTAGTTCACTGCTGACCATAGGCCTCTTTCAAACTGTGCTACAATTCTTCCGCATTCAGTCTGTTCCAGTGACCTTCTTTGGGTCATCTGTCCATCTAGCATCCCATTCTACTTTTGCCAATACGCGGCCTCCAATCCAAGACTCGAACAGGAAAACATGTCGTTGTAGATAATATAGCGTAGGTGATATGATAAAAATCAACAATATTTTCATATGCCTAGATTAGAAAAAATACTTATACCTCATTAAAGATTTATCAATTTATTTCGAGCAACGAGAGTCTTTGTATTAGTAATAATGTATGTACCTACAAACTATTTTAGTATTACTTACATTTACAATGACGAAAAGAAACAGATAGTATTGTGACATCATATCTACAAGGTGACAGGTCCAATCGAAACCTTGCCACACGCCACGCCAATAATAGTATAATTATTGTCATTATTATTCTTTTTCTCAGCCTATAGAGGGCTGGACAAAGGCCTGCCCCAAGGTTGCCATGATGACCGGTCTTGTGCTGCCCGCATCTATCGGCTTCCCGCGACCTTCACCCGTTCATCGGTCCACCTTGTTGGGGGCCTCTCTTCGCTGCGTCTTTCTGAAGAGGAACCACCGCGCGCTGTAAACTGAAGTCCACGCGGACGGAGTCGCGGGTTGTTTTATAATTTTGATAATAAGAAATTGACTGACCTAAAAATTGAATCTCTCCCCATGCGTGCGTTTGAGATCTTGACTTGACCCACTACTACGCTACGACCACGGCATTAACAAAAGGACAGTCATATAATATTTATTAATATAATCAGCATCCCTTTCCACCAAATTACAGTTTACTTAACCTAATGCAGAAATTATGCTCGGAGTTTCTCTGCGTGATCAAATCAGAAATGAGGAGATCCGCAGAAGAACCAAAGTCACCGACATAGCTCTTCGAGTCGTACCACGTACTGGAAGACGCAGCGTAGGGAGGCCCCCAACAAGGTGGACCGGTGAACTGGTGAAGGTCGCTGGAAGCCGATGGATGCGGGCAGCATAAGACCGGTCAGCGTGGAAAGCCTTGGGGGAGGCCTTTGTCCAGCAGTGGACATCTATTGGCTGAAGAAGAATGCAGAAAGGACACACACAAAAAATGAAAATTATCGGCTGCCCGCTGAAGTTACCATGCACCAGACAAAGACTTGCCGTGTCGTACCGGGCTTAGAATAATACCATCCCATATGCTCCCGTGGGTGTCCTAAGAGGCGACTATGGGAACTCTCACCAGGGAAGCGGGTAGCAGCGCTTCTCCTGTGAAGTATCAAAATGCCGCCCGCCTGCCAAGCGTGGGGATTATGGCAAATCCCCTCAATGCCTTGGGGGAGACCTTTGTCCTGCTGTGGACGTCTAGCTTAAGAAGAAGAAGAAACAAACAAAATCTTGCATTATTATTGAATTATCTAGGAACGCAGGGTCCTTACCACTAGACGATGACTGCTAATATCAAATTGCCCTATAGAGAAATAAAAGCAAACCTTGATATTACATACACTTTAGGAACATTTTTAACTTTATAATAAAACTAGCTTTCCGCCCGCGACTTCGCCCGCGTGGAGTTCGGTTATATCGCGCTTTTTAGATTTCCCTCGGGAACATCAAATTTTTCCGGGATAAAAGGTAGCCTATGTTCTTTCTCATGGTCTAAATATTGTCTGTGCCAAATTTCATCAAAATCGGTTGAGAGTTTTAAGCGGGAAAGCGTAACAGACAGACAGACAGACAGATAGACAGACAGACAGACAGAGTTACTTTCGCATTTATAATATTAGTATGTATCTAGGAACGTAGAGTCTTAACCACCACACGACCACGGCTAATATCTAATAGGGATGTATCCAAGGTATGAAAATTAAAAAAAATAATTAGTCCGTCTCATAGTTAATAAAAAAATTAAGACCCGCATTTTTTATTTTGTCGAAATTACCAAAAACTATTGACATATAACGTATTAAAGTTACGGAGTGGGGGCTAATTACGTCACGCCGTGGTATACTTTTTTACCACGGCGTGACGTCATGCGACATTTCAAATCAATATATCTTCCTAAGTATTAAAATGAAAGAAAAAATAAAAAATACGTGTACCAATATTTTTTATAAATCTATCTGATGGACATTAAATTATTTTTTAGGATACAGATACAGCCCAATTGCCTATAGAAATAATAAAAAGTAAACAAACTAAAACCCAACTACGACAAAAAACGACGCTGAAAAAGTATAAAACAAGATTTTCACAATACTGAACTGAACAAAGTTGCTAATGTGTAAAGAGATAAATTTTCATGTTTGGAAAGGCGTAGTCACACGTTGTCTAGGTGCTACGGTAGGTAGGGGTATGTAACGTGTGACTACGCCTTTCCAAACATGAAAATTAATCTCTTTACACATTAGCAACTTTGTTCAGTTCAGTATTGTGAAAATCTTGTTTTATACTTTTTCAGCGTCGTTTTTTGTCGTAGTTGGGTTTTAGTTTGTTTACTTTTTATTATTTGTACTATTTCAGTGTTAAAGTGTATTTGTGGCGCATAATATTAAGAAAATTTAAATTGTTGAACTAATTATCGCTCATATTTAACATCATTAAAGCATTCTTGTAATTATGTACAAGCATAAAGTACTCGTGAAGCTCTTTCAAGTGATACCAAACACGGTATATTTATTTTAACTTTATATTAACATAGAACTTTTTGTCCGCTAGAGGGCACAATACTAAATTTGGTGACAAGCTTTATAGCTCATACCCAACGGAATATCAAGGCTCTTCTAATGGTACTGCAGTGGTCTTATCCTGATAAGTAGTAAAGAAGCTATGAACGAAAAAATGTGAATTATATGCAATCAGCCCATGAATACAGATAAAGTCACAAGCAAATGCTAGTAATATATACATATATATATATGCTAGTAATGTACAAGTAAAGCGCTTTCAAATGATACCAAACACGGCATATTTATCTTAACTTAATTTTTTTACTCTGTATGTTTTGTCCGCTAGAGGGCGCCACATTAGATTTTGTGAAACCTCATATAACCTATAACCAGCGGACAATTAAGACGCTTCTAATGATATGTCATTTGTCCAATTCTGATAAGTAGTTTAGAAGTTACGACACCAACTTTTTTCCACTTTGGAAGCGTCTATCACGCAAACTATTCGGTTTAGAAAAAACATAATTTAGTAACCTCGATATCATTTTTGATGACCTCACACGAATATATTTAAATAAAAATAAAATAAATATATACGGACAAATCATACAGATTGAGCTAGCCCCAAAGTAAGTTCGAAACTTGTGTTATGGGATACTAACTCAACGATACTATATTTATAATAGATACATATATAGATAAACATCCAAGACCCAGGCCAATCAGGAAAAGATCGTTTTCCATCATAACCTGGCCGGGGATCGAACCCGGGGCCTCCACGTCGCAGGCAGGCGTGTTGACCGCTGCGCCACGGAGGACGACGATTTGATGAAAAAAAAAAATTTGAGTTTCAGTTCTAAGTATGGGGTGCCCCCAATATTTATTATTATTTTTTATTTTTGCATCAAAATCTTAATGCGGTTCACAGAATACATCTACCTACCGAGTTCCAACAGTATAGCTCTTATAGTTTCGGAAAAAAAATGGCTGTGACATACGGACGGACAGGACAGACAGACATGACGAATCTATAAGGGTTACGTTTTTTACCATTTGGCTAAGGAACCCTAAAAAACCAAACCCACATACACTTTAGGAACATTTTTAACTTACATACATAGTTACTTACTAACATACGAATTAGGAATTGATTGAGGATTATTTAGGAACTGATGTCACCGGGGACTCCCAAGTGGTTTTTAAATTACTATCAAAACAACTCTATGAAAACGGTTTTGATTGACGTATTATTTACATAAAGATAAAGAAAATATCGTTCATTATCAGCATAATCTATACTAATATATAAAGCTGAAGAGTTTGTTTGTTTGTTTGTGCGCGCTAATCTCAGGAACTACTGGTCCGATTTGAAAAATTCTTTTTGCGTTGGATAGCCTATTAATCGAGGAAGGCTTTAGGCTATATAACATCCCGCTATGACCAATAGGAGCAGAGCAGTAACAAAAAATGTTGCGAAAACGGGAGCTAACGCAGCCGTACAAATTGCCAATAGGAGCTGAGCATGACTAATTCTACGCGAACGAAGTCGCTGGCGGCCGCTAGTATTTTATATGCGTTAAAATATTACGGATTTACTCTGGGTTGGTGTAAGTAATTTAAGCCGGCTAAGTGCGAAGGGACTTGGTACGATTCCGTAACTCAAGTCTTTTAAAGTTAAACAAAACAAAAAATCCCGGCCAAGAGAGTGTCGGGCCACGCTCAGCGTCGGGTTCCGTAGTTTCCCATACGTCACAATATGTGTTCCCATTTAACAGTTAAGAAAAAATGGGATATTTATTACACTGAGTTGACGAACTAAGTCATCAGCATCATCATCCCAGCGTTAATCCCAGGCGCATCCGAAGCCTTTTTCAGCTTTGGAATCTGGGGTCCGCTTTACCAGTCCAACTGCTGATATGGCTAAACTTCGACATTTTCCGTGAAGCGACTGCCGTCTGACCTCCACAACCCGAAGGCGACATCGAAGCATTGCAGTTAGACGACGTAGTGTTAGTTAGCGTAGCGTTAGTTGACGTACTAAGTACGCACCCTAATTTATAGTAATAATAATAATAAAGCCTTTTATTCCATATTTTACAATTTTTACATATTGTACTTTCGTGTTAGTACATGTGTTGTATTGCTATTGTGACATATAAATAATGTCAGTGTTAAGCAATATGGACCCCTGTTTGGGTAAAGGCCTCCTCCATCCTCTTCCACGACTCCCTGTCCTTGTCTGACTTTATCCAGTCATTTCCTGCTATGTAAGTTATCTCATCAGTCCACCGCTTTTTTTGTCTTCCCACACTCCTTTTTCCGTCTGGTCCTTTCCATCTCGTAGCTTCAATAGTCCATATTCTATCTGTGTAACGTGAGATATGTCCGGCCCATCTCCACTTTAGTTGGAGTGCGTGCCTCAAAGCGTCGGACAGTTTCATTTTTTGACGAATGCTTTCGCTCTTAACTTTTTGTATTCTTCTAATTTTCATCATACTTCTTTCCATTGATGTTGTTAACCCTTCTAATTTATAGTAATAACTATCAATTGGAATCATTCTGAAACCAATTGCTAATCTATTGCTCCATATGTTTGGAAAATGTGTGTGCACAACAACATAAATAACGCAATGTAAGTTGTTGAACTGTCAAAATGAAACCCATTGCTACTGATACTTGATAGCATGTTACGTAATTACCCTGCTGGTCCACATAGGACGGTGGAAACTAAAGAAAGAGTTATAAATCCCAACTATCTTTTTTTTACATATTATAAACTAGCGCTTGACCGCAATCCTGCCTGATGGTAAGCAGTGACGCAATCGTTGATGGTAAAGCGCACTAGTTTATTAAGAGCCTATTCACTCTAGCCTTGAAGACACTCAAATTGTAGTCCGACGGAAACACCACCGCTGGCAAATTGTTCCAGTCCCTCGATGTACGCGGTATAAAGGAGGAGGCGAAACGCTTCGTCCGGATCGTAGTGGTGTTAACAACGTAAGGGTGGAAACCAGCCGTACGACGGGTCGTCCGCTGGTGGAACGGAGATGGGGGAATTAAATCATGCAATTCCCTCGCACACTCCCCGAAATGCATCCTATAGAACACCGAAAGGCTGGCTACTCTACGCCTGTGCTCTAGGCTTTGGAGACCAACTCGAGTTAGATCAGGGTCACCAATCAGCCTCTTTGCACGTCTCTCCACTGAATCCAAAGTGGCCAGGTATCCTGATGATCTTGAAGCTCATACCCGTTTCGACCCCATCAAATCAGGCGTGGCGGATACGTCATCGTCCCCTTTAGTTGTGAACGGTGGAGGCGCTCGCATTAGCGGTTCCTTCGGGCCATGCGATCAGCTGTTTGACAATAATGAGATACAGAGTACAATTGTACAGAAAAAATCCTATGCGAGTGTTGTGGCAAGGAAAGATAATGACGGTTTCATATTGGTGCAAAGAAAGTTACGAAATCCTAGAAGTAGATTTAAAGGAAAGCAAGGTTGTGGTATAGTTGAATCTGATGAGAAATTTAAAGCAGCCGACAGAAAAATACCCATATTTATAACCAATGTACATAAGGACGCTTCAGATTCGGATATCTTCTTCTTCGGCCTCCCCCAAGGCTTTCCACGCTGACCGGTCTAGTGCTGCCCGCATCCATCGGATTCCCGCGACTTTTACCAGGTCCAACATCAATAATGCCGAGATCTACGTCTTTTGATGTGCTAAGGTCAACCGGGGCAATTGCGTCTAATCAAAATAATTTTAAATCTATTTGAAAACCTACCTCTCCTGCTATCTATACGTTATAGTTTTTTATTCAAAGTAAACAAAACAAGATGGCAGTAGAGGTAGGTTGCAATTGCCCCGGTTGGTAATTATTATTTTATAATAAACAAAACGTCGAAATATGATACCTTGTGGCCATAACTTGTGATCTAGATACATATGTATGTCACTTTGCGACACAAAGAACTTGTTACACTATACAACGTGTAATATAAAGGGTATATACATAACAAAGGCATGGCATCTTTACATGATATCAAACGATATTGGAAGGGTTTTTTAATCCTATCTCTTTATGTTAGGAAGTTATGACGAAAAACACCGTCTGTGAACTTTTCAGCTACCGGTGCCACTTTCAGACTTCCTCTTATGTACTAATAATAATAATAATAAAAAAAAAAATTGTCACGGCAACACGTACGTCAACAAATTCTTTAATAAAAAAACTGATATTTTTTGGATTACATTATATTTTACAGCAGTTATTATACACAAGATATTTATAAAAATCAAAGAAATCAACACAATATTCATACTTTTTTCAACGAACATCAAAAATGTATACAATGAAGAAAATCAACCGAACCGCAGGTGACTTGACAGGTGTCACCGCACAAAAACTCCAAGAATGAAAATAAAATAGATAATGTTGACAAGATCTGCCGCTCGACGTGCACGCCCACCATCTCCGGACTCGTTGCTCGGCTCCGCCTCGCCGCCGCCGGTCTCCAGCCCCACTGTAAGCGCTGTGACGACCCCGGCCGCGGCAGTTGCGTTGAGCTCGAGCGACGAGTACTTCTCTCCGCCGACGACGCCACCACCTGTTCGCCGACGGGGAGGACGCCGGCCGCCGGACCGCTTAGGACCTCGAGGCCCATCGGCTTCTGACAGGGTCCCAGCTCCCGGCGGAAGTGTGCAGCGCATGAGATGGACACAATCCATTAATGAAAATGTCATGCGCTCATACTATGGGGCTACAGAGGGAGGAAACAACCTGACCGCGTACCGTGTTCGAATGCTCTCTCTGTTTCAGGTGCTTGAACCAGCTGTCAACGTTTCGGCACAACGTCTATCGGATCAGGTACGGGTTATCCAGCGTAATCATATGTTGGATGATACTGTGCTTGATCGCCTGCGCAATGAAATGCAGAGTAGCCGTGTCATCGCTCACCAGTCGCAGACTGCGGAGATACCACCGCAGTCAACAAACTATGCTGACGAGGGGAGTAATGACAGGGCTACAAATGTAAGTACTCAGTGCAATGAGGAGTTAATAAATGCTTTGGAGGCTGCGATTCGGGAATATCGTTCCACGTCGGCAGAACTAAGACCACGCCTGCCACGTTTGCCCATGCATAACAGAAATAGGGCACTGATGGCTGCTCTGGATGCGCAGTTGTCAAATTATTTTGACACCTGCGAGGACCTCACTGATACTCATTCAATCCTGTACTGCGCAGCTGTCGCAGCTTGTCGTGTAGCTCATGTCAAATTCCCCAGTGACTCTAGAGCTACACGACCGAAACCAGTAGTACCAGCTTGGCAGCACAGGATTGAACGTCGTATTGGTGGGGCCAGAGCACTCATCGGTAAACTAATCTGCTTTAGGGAGGGTAACACTCGTCCTAGAGTGATGCGCTTTGTGAGGCGGGCATTTGCAGGTACAAATATCAGCCCACAGAATTATATGGCCCGTGTCACGGAGCGCATCGACTTCCTGAAGCAGAAAGTGTATGCATGGGCAAACCGTATCAGAAGATACAAACGACGAGTGGAACGGTACACCCAGAATCGCACCTTCCAAAACAATGAAAGGTGGGTTTATAGGGACTGGGAACGACCAGAACAAGGTGTGACTGACACGTGCCTACCGGATGATGATGTCATGTGTTCATTTTGGCGCAGCATCTGGTCGGTACCTGTCAGTCACACTGAAGGTGACTGGGCCCGGGATGTCGAGAGAGCCTGCGATCTAATACCTGAAATGGGGGCTATTACCATCTGCCCCCAAGATGTAGCTTGTGCAGTCCGTCCATTACCTAACTGGAAGTCTCCAGGACCGGACGGGCTGCATAACTTTTGGATAAAATGGTTTCCAAGGTCGCACGCTCGCTTGGCATCTCAATTCCAGACTGCTTTGGTGTCTGGTTCGTTACCTCAGTTCCTAACTACTGGAATAACCCACCTGCTCCATAAATCAGGTAGCACCGCGGAACCCAAAAATTATAGGCCGATCACCTGTTTACCGACGGTCTATAAAGTTCTTACATCCATTTTGAAAACTAAAATTAACAAACATATTGACAGCAACTCCATCATGTCTGCCTCTCAAAATGGATGTAAGAGCGGGTCCCGCGGTACTAAGGAGCTACTCCTTATTGATATGGCCATTAGCCAACAGGTTCGTCGTTCCCGAAAGGATCTGTCGACATGTTGGATAGATTATAGGAAGGCCTATGACTCAGTCCCACATACATGGCTCATGCGGGTGCTGGAGTTGTATAAAGTGGATGCAACTCTGCGCACCTTCCTGATGTCGTGTATGAGGACATGGAGGACAGTCCTTCGCTATCCAGGATGTCGAAGTATTCAGAGGAATAGCGAACCGATAAGGATCGAGCGAGGAATATTTCAGGGCGATAGTTTGAGTCCACTTTGGTTTTGCTTAGCATTGAATCCTCTAAGCACACTATTGGAGGATTCAGGTCTAGGCTATCGGTTGAGGAGAGGTGGTCAGGTTATATCGCACCTCCTCTACATGGATGACCTGAAACTTTTTGCTCCCAACAATTCACAACTGAGGGAGCTACTGAAAATTACTGAAACTTTCAGTAGCTCCATCAGGATGGAATTTGGTGTGGACAAATGTGCGGTCATGCATGTAAAGCGAGGAGAGATTATGGAATCCGTGGGAACCCAACTCACTGGTTCCATAAACCTTAGAGCCCTCTCCGCATCCGAAACCTATAAGTATTTGGGTATGTCGGAAGCGTTGGGTATCAATGTTACTGACATGAAGCAATCGTTGAAAGAACGCTTCTTTGGCCGCCTGAAAAAAGTACTTAATAGTCTTCTATCAGGCGGAAACAAGGTGCGCGCTTTCAACGGTTGGGTCATGCCGGTATTGATGTACTCTTTCGGCATACTCAAATGGACTCAAACCGAACTTGACGCCCTGGATCAGAGGGTCCGTACGCTGCTGACTGCAAATCGATTGCATCACCCACGGTCATCGGTTATGAGGCTGTATATCCCGCGAAAATGTGGAGGTCGTGGCTTTTTAAACGCCAAGACCCTCCACAATCGCGAGGTATGCAGTCTCAGAGAATATTTTCTAGAAACCGACGTGGGGATGCATCGAGATGTGGTTGCGGCTGACAAGGGCCTCACTCCGCTCTCCTTGGCTAAAGAGAACTGGCGTAAACCAGTAGTGCTTGACACAAATGATCGCTTGGAGGTATGGAAGAGCAAAGAGCTTCACGGACGCTTCTTCCGAGCCCTACACGGGCCGGATGTAGATTTTCAAGCGTCCGTCGCCTGGCTACGTTTCGGTGACCTCTTTGGGGAAACCGAAGGTTTTGTCTTTGCAATTATGGACGAAGTTATGATGACGAACAATTACCGGAGATTCATTGTGAAAGACGGCACAGTTGACATCTGTCGGGCATGTCACCGGCCGGGAGAATCAATTAGACACATTATTTCCGGGTGTTCTCGTCTAGCTAACGGAGAGTACTTGCATAGACACAACCTTGTAGCCAGGATAATTCACCAGCAACTTGCTCTTAAATACAAACTTGTGGAATCGGAGGTGCCGTACTACAGGTATATGCCCGACCCAGTTCTCGAAAATGGCCATATCACATTGTACTGGGATCGATCCATCATCACTGACAGGACTATTGTTGCCAATAAGCCTGATATAGTGCTGGTGGATCGATCAGAGCGGCGTGCAATGATTGTTGACATAACCATTCCACATGATGAGAACCTCGTGAAAGCCGAGAAAGATAAACAAATCAAGTATCTTGATTTGGCTCACGAGGTTGTCGACATGTGGGAAGTGGATTCAGCAATCATTGTACCGATAGTCGTGACAGCCAATGGCTTAATAGCCAAGAGCCTCGACCAACACCTCAGGAGGCTCTCGTTAGGCAGCTGGATCAAGGGCTTGATTCAGAAAGCGGTACTGCTGGACACGGCTCGCATAGTCAGGAAGTTCCTCTCTCTGGAGCCCTGACCGCCGGTAGCTTGGACCCTGTTCCCGATGCCGGTGGGCTACTATTTTTTATATTTTTAAATGTTTTTTTTATTTATTTATATATAAATATTTAAAAATGTAAAAAAATATGTACATATAGAAAAATAAAGAGAATAATAATAATAATAATTACTTTATTGAGCAAAAAACGTACATAGTTAAAGTTTGCAGGTACATGCCTTAAAGAAACTAACAATAGAAACAAGAAGAGAGAATAGAATAAAGGAAATTTTCTATGTAACAAAACAATAAATCCTGCCTCCTAAACTAGGGAATACCTGTATCTTAGGAGACAGTAATTCGATCCGATTGAGTTGAACTGTACAATACATATTGGGCCCTAGGATTCGATTATCGATGTTAGTTTAAATCCTATCTTAACAAATAAATATATATATATATATATATCATAGAAATAAAAAGGTAAATTAAGGTACTCATTATTGTATTACTCATTTCTTATTCTACCATTCGTGTAACACCACACATCCCTCTTAGCATTCTCATCTCGGCTGCATGCAATTGCCTTTCATTCATCCCTTTCGTAGCCCTACATTCTGATCCATACAAGACAGCAGGTCGGATCATGGTTTTATATATTTTCCCCTTAAGTTTAAGGGGAATGCGGGAGTCGCAGATTGTTCCCGTGACCTGCCGCCATTTCATCCACCCAGTGTTAATTCTGTGCTTAACCGTCCGATCTATTTCGCCATCGCTTTGCACGAGTGAACCGAGATACCGAAAGTCGGAGCAGATTGGTAGGAGTGCGCCATCAAGCGCTATGGCTCCAGAAGTGGAGAGACCGCCGAAATCGCAGAACATATATTCGGTTCTGGTTCTGCTGATTTTCAAGCCAACATTATCCAGCTTCTGTTGCCATTTCTCCAATCTGCTCTGGAGAAATGGCAACAGAAGTCACCGAGAAATTGTATAGAATTGTATTTATACTCAAATATTGTATAGAATTCGGTGTAATAATGAGTTTGATTGATCCCTATCGCTTCATTCAATCAAAAGATATAGAAATATGTAGCTAATAAATATAAAATGTGATTATCATAATAAATTATGTTAACAATAATGAAAAACTCTGTGCTAATAAAAAAAGTAACGATAAATGATCAAAATTTTATAAAAATCGTTATCCTTTGGCGGTAGCTTAGTGGCGCTAAAATAATTTAAAATAAAAAGTGCAGATATTGTAAGATAAAGGCATATTGTTCATTCCGATTTATCACTTAAAATCATCAAAATATTATAATAATAAAATTACATTGCTTTTGATAAAGAGCAATATAAAAAAATATTTTTTAGTTTAAAAACATTCTTTTTCAGCCTATAGAGGTCCACTCCTGGACAAAGCCCGCCCACAAGGGTTTCCACGTTGACCGGTCTTGTGCTTCCCGCATCCATCGGCTTCCCGCGACCTTTACCAGGTCATCGGTCCACCTTGTTAGGGCCTCCATACGCTGCGTTTCCCGGTACGTGGCCGCCACTCTAGAACCTTACTGCCTCATCGGCCATCGGTTCTACGAGAAATATGCCCCGCCCACTGCCACTTAATAGTAATGAACGAAAAAACATAATTCTATATAATTCATTTTGGAGAATGTGCGAGGGAATTACATGAATAAATTCCGCCATCATCGGAAGACCCGTCGTATGGTGAATATCCACCCTTATGTTGTTGACACCGCTACGATCCGCATCTGTGTTGTGCGTTCGATATACCACACTGCAACAATTCCTAAATGTATTTGGGAAAAAATGTAACATGGTCTAAAAATGCTTGGAATCGATTCAGTTGCTTATTCTGAACATAACGTTGTATAACAGGTCATTTTAGGCCCTCGTATCCTTACTAATATATTATAAATGGGAAAGTGAGTTTTTATGTTTGTTTGTTCCGCTTTCACGCCGTAACTACTGGACCGATTGCTTTGAAATATTGCAGACGTAAAGTTAGAAATCCGGATTAAATAATCACACACAAAAAATTGATATTACCGAGGGAAGTCTAAAAAGCGCGATAGAAACCAACTCCACGCGGGTGAAGCCGCGGGCGGAAAGCTAGTCTACTATAATGAAAAAAGGCCTGCGATTGATGTCGAGAAGCATCACGCACAAGTCACTGCTCGCTAAATAATCATTTTCACAAAATAGGCATAACGGACAACCTTCTGCGCAGAGCATGCATGGAGGCTAATCAGACCGTTACGCATGTGCTCTTCGAGTATACAGGCGTCACTCAGATTGGAAGTAAAACCCTAGGGGGGGCAAGATCTTACACAGATATTCTTAACAATCCTGGCTTGTTAAGAACATATGACTTAATAGGCTTCTGGAGGGAGATGGGTTGGATGGAATAACCACCACCGGCCGCTATGACCCACGCGCGTTGGTCCACTGGAAGGACTAATTGCGGGAACCAAACCAGTAATATAGAACATAGAATAAAAATATCCTGTCAAGTAAGGATACTCCATACAAATTTTCAACGTAACATAGAAAAAAGTAACGCAAATGTGCTCTATACAAATTAGTAAAGTAAATGTACCGTCATACATTATATAGTCGTCCATAGTCTCAACCATGATTATTCTATCGTACGTACGTAAGTACCTACGTAGAATTTTGAAACAGGAACAGTGGGCAGGGCACATTGCTCGTCGAACAGATGGCTAATGGAAATGATTCTGGATTTACGACCTCGTACCGGAAACCGTAGGGTTAGAAGGCTATATTAGCTGGAGGTTTTTTTTTTATATATATTATAAACCAGTGCTTGACCGCAATCCCGCCTGATGGTAAGCAGTGATGCGATCGTTGATGGTAAAGCGCGCTAGTTTATTAGGAGCCTATCCACTCTAGCCTTGAAGACACTCAATGGTGGATCGATAACCTTATATATGTTACGGCTAAAACCCGAAGCGCGGCTGCACCTAGTTTTACCCGGTTAGAACTAGGTGTAGCCACTTACTCTTGGTTAAACCTAGTACGAGCCGATTGGTTTCGGGTAAAACTAGGTCTAGCCTTCGTCATGCCGGTTACAGCTAGGTCCAGCCACTATCTGTTGGATAAAACTAGGTCTAACCGATATCATTCCGGCTAGAACTAGGTCCAGACAATCCTTGTTGGATAAAACTAGATGCAAACAAGTTTAAACAAGTAACAGGCGCCAGGTTCCTGCGAGTCGCGCGCACCTACCGCTCGCCCCCAGTACACCCGCGTTTGCCCTTGCGCTTGGAGTTTAATACGCGTTTTGCCGTTGTACAAAAAAAACAGGCGTACTTTCTTGTTTTTGCGTATCTACTCATACTTTCGAATTCAGAATGGCTGAGAATGAAGACCTACAAACTATGAAGTCAAGTTTTTTGGAACAGTTTCAGTGTTTATTAGTCACGCTCAGTACTACTAGCGTTGAGCTACTGCAGATCTACACCTGCAGCATCTGGTGCTCCCAACCTACGGAGGCGCGTGCCTCGCTACGCCCGCTCCGCTACTGCAGATGCTGAGTCATGAGTGTGACGCGGGGCGGAAGTCGTGGCAGGGCACGCTCATAAGTTTTATCCAACAGGGATCCGATATCATTCCGGCTGGACCTAGTTCTAGCCGGAATGATATCGGATAGAACTACTTTTATCCAACAGGGAATGGCTGGACCTAGTTGTAACCGGCATGATGAAGGCTAGACCTAGTTTTCGGCTCGTACTAGGTTTAACCAAGAGTAAGTGGCTACACCTAGTTATAATCGACTATAACTAGGTGCAGCCACGCTTCGGGTTTTAGCCGTAACATATATACCGTTAAAATCCGTTGGAAGCATCATCATCATCATTTCAGCCGAAAGACGTGCACTGCTGGACATAGGCCTCCCCCAAGATTCTTCACGACAACCGGCCCTGCGCAACACGCATCCAGCCGTTTCCCGCGACCTTCACCAGGTCGTCGGTCCACCTTATCGGGGGCCTAACCACGCTGCGTCTTCCGGTGCGTGGTCACTCGAGAACCCTTCGGCCCCATCGGGCATCGGTCCTACGGGCAATGTCCCCGGCCCACTGCCACTTTAGTGTTGCAATTCTTCGGGCTATGTCGGTTACTCTCCTTCTTCTGCGGATCTCGCGATTGCGATATCACGCAGTGAAACCCCAAGCATAGCCCTCTCGTTGGAAGCATAAAACAGGCAGATTAGCCGTGCTTGGACGGCCTCTGCGTCTTTCGGCTGAAAGGGTGATGATCAAAAGCCGGTAGCATAACCCGATATCTACTAGTATCTGTCAATTAGAGCCTATCGCCACTGATCTAAGATTTTAAATCTTAATTCAGCGTCCATCTTATCATAGAAATCTATATTTGCTACCGACTGAACATTATTGATAAGGAATATTGTTTATTGTGTTACGCATTATTATGAGGTTATTTTAAAATATGTAGTAACAATTTGACCAGTAGGTAATCTCTTCCTTCTTTCGCCTATTTTGATCGAAATGTTAAGCAAAACGCAGGTTGCTTCGTATACAACGTGTAACAAAAAGGGTATATACATACCAAGGGCATGGCATCTTTAGATGATATCAAACGATATCGGAAGGGTTTCAACTCAAAATAAAATACTCAAAAAATTGGTACCAAATTTTCAGTTTCGTGTGTTTCTTAAAATCAAATCATAATAAACGTGGCAGCACACCACATACGTTAATAACTACTCGTTACCCGTCACGTTACTTGCCAAAATCCGATAAATGTCTTCAATATCTCTGTGCGACTAGTATGATAGTACCCAATCACAGGCGGTGTTTTTCCTCATAACTTCCTAACATAAAGAGATAGGATTAAAAAACCCTTCCAATATCGTTTGATATCATGTAAAGATGCCATGCCTTTGTTATGTATATACCCTTTATGTTACACGTTGTATACTGCAGCCACATTTGGGCTGGTTCTGCAAAATGCCTCCTGTCAACTTTGGATTCGGTTGTGAGACATGCAAAAAGGCTGATTTCCGACCCAGATTTGGTAGAAAACGGTCTTCAAAACCTTAAGCGAAGGTGTAGGTAGAGTTGCGAGTATGTCGGTATTCATCATTTGTATGGTTTAATTCCCTCATCTCCGTTCCATCATCGGACGACCCGTCGTTGGGCGAGCGTTGTTGCGGGTTGTTGTGGGCGTTGTTGACACCACTACGATCCGGACGAAGCGTTTCGCCTCGACTTTTATATCACGTATATCGAAGAACAATATGCCAGCGGCGGTCTTTCCGTTTGACTACAATTTAAGTAGATACTCTTAATAAACTAGAGCGCTTCACATCAACGATTGCATCATTGCTTACCATCAGGCGGGATTTCAGTCAAGCTCTAGTTTATATTATAAAAAAACGTCACGTTCTCGAGAGGGGTGTAAACACTTTGTACTGTCGGAGGCTCTTGAGGGTCTGGAAGCCGGAGTGAAGATCAACAGCAAGGTCGTAAATAACCTACGTTATGCGGACGACACTGTTCTCATTGCATCCTCTGAGCAAGACTTGCAAGCCATAATAGGAAGAAGAAAGAAGCAAGGATAAAGTCAATGAGTGCAGCGAGAAGGCCGGTCTGTCAAAAAGATAAAATTTATGGTGGTCTCTAGAAACCCAGATTTACGCCTTAGCATATCAGTGGCAGGCAAACAACTTGAGCGGGTACGACAGTACAAGTATCTCGGTGCTTGGGTAAATGAAGCATGGGAGGACCAAGAAATTAAGACCCGGATAGAACTTGCCCGAGCATCTTTTAACAAAATGAAGAAAGTTCTGTGCTGTCGTAAACTCCACATAAAGCTCCGAGTCAGGTTACTGATGTGCTACGTATGGCCGGTCGCCATGAAGCATGGACTCTTAAACTAGACACTACACGACCCTTGCAGGCTTTTCAAATGTGATATTACCGTCGTATGCAGCGCATAAGCTGGACTCAAAAGGTCAGAAATGACACCGAGATTCAGCGTGTTCAAATGCCTCGAAAGTACCCCACCATAAAGAAACGCAAAATAGATTATCTCGGCCACTGGCTCCGACACGGTAGATATGCGCTACTCCAACTCATTATGATGGGCGAGGTAGAAGGAAAAAGACGCGCTGGACGAAACAGAAAGTCGTGGCTGCGTAACATCAGGGAGTGGACCGGCATTACTTCAGTCGATAAACTGTTCCGACTCGCGGTTGACAAGATTGAGTACAATGAAGCTGACGCTCAACCTTCAGGATTGAAGAGGCACAGAAAAAAAAAAAAGAGAAACATGTCGAGTGGGGTATAAAATAAAGGATTTTAAACACTGATTCTAAATATTTATTTATTTAATCTTTCGCACATGACATGTACAGAGGCGGACTTAATGCCTTAGGCATTCTCTAACAGTCAACCACAGGTGGTGAAGAGATAAGATGGAAAGTTTCAGTAAATATGTATATAAAATATTTAAAAATAAATATTAATATAGTATATTAATAAATAAGAAAACTAAAAAGATAGACTGAGATTGTTTAACTTGTTTCTGTCTTTTCAGTTCGTTATTTCATTCGTTTTTTTTTTTGTTTTTCTAACAATATTCTTTTTATTAACCCAAGAGTAAGCACATCTTGTAAAAGTCACTATAAAAACATAAATTTTGCGGATGCTCACGTTGCTGTCATCGTAAAAATGGCAAAAATAAAAGGCACGGCTAGATAAAAGCTGGCTGAATGGTTATCTATCCATGAACCGACCGCTAGCCTAATCTTCAATCATCTCCTATGGCTGTTAATCATGTGTTGTCTCTGAGTTGCCCCCAGCAGTAAGGCGATGAAAGAGAAATACGTTTAAAAAACATCATCATCATTTCGGCCGAAAGACGTCCACAGCAGGACATAGGCCTCCTGCGTTCCTGCCTTCACTAGGTCGTCGGTCCACCTTGTCAGTGCCTACCCACGCTGCGTCTTCCGGTGCGTGGTCGCACGGAACAGTTTGTTCTGTGCGTGGTCGCCTCTCTAGTACCCGACGGCACCATCGGGCAACGGCTCTACGGTTAAAAATTAATTTGTAAAGAAATATTAATTGAGAATGTATTTGATACCTATTAAGAACTTAATGTACACAGTCATGCAACAAATGTATTATGACATATCTATTTCGTAACAATTAAACTCTACACACACATAGACACACACACTCACACACACATACACTCAATACATTTTGAATGAACACAACCGTGGTTAATGAAATATCATTATAACAAACGATTTTTTCAGCAGATTACTGTAATTGGAATTCGAATTTTCGCAATCAAACATAGCTACAGTTGTATCATTGTTGTGCATCTTGCAATCTTTGTGATAATATTTTCAAATAATTCATATGATAACGGATACATTAATTAACACCTAATTCATTTCATTTACATTTAATTTTACTAGGGTGGAGGGGCGTCCGTAGAGGCATGATTTAATTCCCCCATCTCCGTTCCACCATCGGACGATGCGTCGTACGGCGACTTTCCACCCTTACGTTGTTAGCACCACTACGATCCGGACGAAGCGTTTCACCTCCTCCTTTATACCGCGTACAGCAAGGGACTGGAACAAATTGGCAGCGGCGGCGTTTCCGTCACACTACAATTTGAGTGTCTTCAAGACTAGAGTGAATAGGCTCTTTATAAACTAGCGCGCTATACCATCAACGATTGCATCACTGCTTATCATCAGTCGGGATGGGAAATCATGAAACAACCTCTCCCGCTCTGGGTGGAGCGGAAGGGCGTATCAGACTTTTACTGACTAAAACCCACCCGTGTTTCTTCTCTTGCCTGTGTGCCAGAGCCACGGTTTCTTTTTTAACCAACCTGCAACCTTGGCCCAGGAGGCATCGTTCTTCGTGGACCCAGTAATGCTGTGCTGACATCTCTTTGCTAGGCGTGACGGCGCTGGAATTCCCGCTCCATCACGCGCTCCACCTCCTCATTTGACAGCATCATTGGACCATCCGCACCATGGCCTGGACTAGGGCCGGATGCGACAGATCGTCGCCGATCGCCGCCACGAGGACATGACGGTGCTCTACCTAAGCCGGGTATATCTACACCGTATGCTCTACAGTATCCTCACTGCTTACAATCAGGCGGGATTGCGGTCAAACGCTAGTGTACAATTTATAAAAAAAAAGGCTAATTTGCTTTTAAAACGGCATCGGGTGCCTGGAGCATAGGCGTAGAGTAGTCAGCCTGTCGGTGTTCTATAGGATGCATTTTGGAGAGTGTGCGAGGGAATTGCATGACTTAATTCTGACTTAAATCTACGTTCCATCATCAGACGACCCGTCATACGGCGAGTAGCCACCCTTACGTTGTTCATACCACTACGCTCCGGACGAAGCGTCGACCGCCTCCTCCTCCTTTATACCGCGTATATTAAGGGACTGGAACAATTTACCAGCGGCGGTGTTTCCGTCTGACTACAATTTAAGTGTCTTTAAGGCTAGAATGAACAGGCTCTTAATAAACTAGCGCACTTTACCATCAACTATCGCATCACTGCTTATCATCAGTCGGGATGGGAAATCATCAAATGACCTCTTCCGCTCTGGGGGGAGCGGAAGGGCGTGTCAGACGTTTACTGATTAAAACCCACCTGTGTTTGTTCTCTTGCCTGTGTGCCAGAGACACGGTTTCTTTTTTAACCAACCCGCAACCCTGGCCCAGGAGGCATTGTTCTTCGTGGACCCAGTAATACTGTGCTGACATCTCTTTGCGTGGCTAGAGGCGTGAGGGCGCTGAGATTCCCGCTCCATCACGCGCTCCGCCTCCTCATTTGACCATCCGGACCATGGCCTGGACTAGGGCCGGATGCGAGAGATCGCCGCCGATCGCCGCCACGAGGACACGACGGTGCTCTACCTAAGCCGGGTATATCTACACCGTATGCTCCACCGTGTCCTCAGGGCGATCCACAAATTTGCGTATCCATCCGCCTTATCCGGAAGAGAAACCTCCGGAAACGGCCGTGTCCGGTGTGGACCTGCGTCAGGCGGAAGGTGAGGATGCCGTGGCGCCTCTCTAGCTACTCCTCAAAGAGGGACTTACCGCCGCTATTGTGGCGTGCCCACATCACTGCTTACCATCAGGTGGGATCACGGTGAAGCACGAGGTCCGATGATGAAACCGAGATGGGACAATCAAGTCATGCAATTCCCGAGCACACTCTCGAAAATATTATAATATTAGAACGATAATTTCATTATGTTTCACAAGGTGATTTTATTGGCGACTGTGATGACTAATAGTGATTGGTGACGCTTCAATGTCTTTATAGATAAGACTTGTAATTAATTTTGTCTTGTTTGGTTTTGCAGCCGTGAGGCACAGTCTCTGCTAATATCTTACACTGGTCTTTGTACTTTGTATTTGATTTTTATCTGGTATACACCAGATAAAACCACACAATTCTGTGTCTTTTAGTCTGTGATAAATGAAAAGGACAATAAAAGAAAAGACAGAAAAAGGAAAAGAAAATGAAAAGAAGAGTTTTTTTCTTTCGTCTTCTCATGTCTTCCAAAAACCACTACAAAGTGAAAAATAACTAATTTCCAAAGTCGGTGTCAAAAACGAATATACAAAAATCAAAGACACCTACTTCCGAAATTATTTTATACTTTGCAGTGGTTTTAGGCAGTCGGTTGTTTTTTTTTTTGTAAAATTATTTTATTTTACACGTTTTAGTTGTGAAAAGTACTATTCAGCTGCATCCGGTCAGACTTGACGCTGACGCTAATTGTAGGTATATTTGGCCTGTAAGCAAACGACTTAATTTCGTTTACTTAATTTTTACCCGTAATTTTGGTTTACAAACCAAACCACTGAACCGATTTCTATAAAATTCCTATGAGACCAAACTGAAAGTATGAGCAATGCTACACATGGCGCGATTATATTACTTAAATTAGTCTCTTGTTGTGTGATACCAACCAATAGTAATAGTTTGTTGGGCAATTGGGTTGCTTGGTTGGTTGTTGGTTGTTAGTAAAAAACTATGATTTTCGTTAGCGTACGCCACCTTCTCTGGTAGAGGTGTGACCAGACTGGCCCCCAATAAAACTGACAAGGACAAAAATCTAATTAATCTCCCTAGCCTTTCATATAATTTGCTTTTTACAATGCATAAGATGTCGTGGTGGCCTAGTCGTTAAAACAGCAACCTCTCAAGCATGAGTGCGCAGGTTCGATTCCAGGTTATATGTAAGTACCTACTTTCCAAGTATATCTTGGACACCAATGAATAAAGGTGAAGGAAAATATCTTGAGGAAACCTGGACTTTAAGTCTGAAATCGCCAACCCGCATTAAGCAAGCGTGGTGATTGCGCACAATCCTTCTGTGTATGAGAGGAGACCTGTGCCCAGCAGTGGGACATTTGGGTTGATGTTGATGATGAATGCATAAATATGTGAGCTGTCACGTCCTTTATGCCAGGGGCTTTTATTTAGGTATGTAATGTTGCGGGTTCGTTTTGATGGATCTTGATTAAAACAATATTATTGGAGAGCACTGAGAATAGCCATTTATTTCGATGTCGTGCCGAATCCTAATACATAGACAAGTGGCTAGTGTTGCCTTACATATAGTAATCATAGACTACAACATGCCCCTTTTTTGACAAACGGACATTTGAAGTATCAAAGTTATGCTATAAATAATTACAAATCAAATTGTTTAGTTTTCTTTAGTAATCTACCTCGTGAACTATATTTTCTTTCAGCAATAGTAGCGTCGTTACATTGTACAGGTGACATCTCCTTATTTTCTAATACAATAGGACTTTGTGGTAAGTTTTTACTGTCCGTACACTGAGTAGGAATAGGACTTTGCATTTGATATTCATTATAATCATGCAGACTTTCAGGTGATGCAATACTTTCATCGACATTGACAAATATTGGAGACTTTATTATACCTTCATTGTTAGACTGACTTTGTGATTCCGTTTGACATTCAGAATCATTTGAGTGATTAGATTCTATTGACATGAAAGAATCTGAATCATTATTTTGTTCTGATGAATATGAATTATTACAAGACTCATGAGTAAATATAAATACACAATTATCATCCTCTTCCTTGAAGGATTTTGACTTTTGACATTGATTCTTTACAATATTATTTTGTTGAGATGAACTAGGTTTTTCAAACCTGACATTTTTGTTGTTTGAGACATGTTTATGTACTACATCCAGATTTGACTTATGACTATTCGACTTATAATCAAAACGAATATATTGACTATTTCTACGATAAGTTGTATTATTACAATCTTTGACAATATATGATCTTGGATATTTTGTTTTTGACACGATAGTACCTTTTGTCCATATAATATCTTTTGGATTTTTCTTAAAATATATCTTGTCATTAATGGAAAATTCAGACTCATATTTTTTACAATTTCTATTATAATATGATCTAGTTCTTTCTAAGTATTTCTGTTTTTCCCTATAATGTTCATTATGCTTGACAATCTTGGGTTTCAGTTTATTTATCGTGTTTGGCAATTTAGATCTTAAAGTTCTAGACATTAAAAGCTGTGCAGGTGAATTGAGATTTCCCCTGGGTGTGTTTCTATATTGTAATAGACCTAAATAAGGATCTGATCCATCATTTTCACATTTTCTTAATATGTTTTTGACTATTTTTACAGAAATTTCAGCTAATCCGTTAGATCTGGAAAAATGTGGACTTGAGACAATATGTTCTATATCCCAGTCATGTAAAAATTTTTGAAAATCAGAAGAGTTGTATGGTGGACCTCCATCGGATAACAACTTCATCGGAATTCCATGTCGAGCGAAAATAGATTTCAACTCTGTTATGACACTACTAGTTTGACTATCTCTATTCAAAAATGCAATCTCAATATAGTTTGAATAAAAATCTACAACTAATAAATATTTTTTACCTTTATATTCAAATAAATCTGTTGCTACTTTTTGCCATGGAAATAAAGGTTGCTCATGAGATAACATGGACTGTTTTGTTTTATTTGCAGAATAAATAGCACATGATTCACATTGTTTAATTTTATTTTCAATATCCTGGTTAATATTAGGCCAATAGACTACACCTCGGGCTAGATTTTTAGTCTTTTCAATACCCTGGTGGCCTTCGTGTAATATGTTAAGTATTTCTTCTCGCAAGGATTTAGGAATAATTACTGAATTGTTTTTGAAAACTATATCATTGACTATGTGAATTTCCTCCTTAATGTTCCAATAAGGTAAAGTTAGAGTATCACAATGTTGTTTACATTTTGGTCATCCATTTTTATAATAAACCTTTAATCTTTGAGAAATCAAATCCCGACTAGTATGACATAAAATTTTTTGAAGTTTTTCTGGTGAGATAGCTAGGTTAGAAGTTAATAAATTAATATGAATTTCAATATTTGAATCTAAGTCTTCCAAGCTAATTAATTCTTGGTTAAAATTCGTGTCTTTGACTGGCGCTCGAGACAAGGTATCTGATATATACATTTCTGAGCCTTTTGTATACGATACAATTAAATGATAGGCTTGTAGCGTTATCATCATACGTTGTAATCTGGTAGGGACTTCTGCCAATGGTTTTTTGAATAAAGTTACCAAAGGCTGGTGGTCTGTTTCGACATGAATTTGTTTTCCATATAAATATTGATGAAACTTTTTGCAACCAAATACTATAGCATAAAGTTCTTTTTCAATTTGAGCATAATTCATTTGACTTTTATTTAAAGTTTTTGAGGCATATGCAATAGGGTTTTTGCCATGCAAAATTACTGCACCCACTGCGTGTTGTGATGAGTCGACAGACAATCTTATAGGCTTTTTTATATCATAATGTACTAAAATCGGAGATTGACATAATAATGATTTTAATTGACTAAATTGTTGTTCATGATGGTCTAACCATTGCCATTGACTATATTTTTTGAGCAGTTCTCTTAAAAGAGAAGTTTTTTCTGCTAAGTTAGGTATATACGAACCTAAATAATTGACCATGCCCAGAAACCTTTGTAGTTCCTTGACATTTGTTGGACTTGGCATTTTTAATATTGCTTGAACTTTTGACTGATCGGGAGATACTCCTTGTTTATTGAAAATATGACCAACATAGCATATTTCTGACATACCAAATTGACATTTAAATTTGTTGAATTTCAAATTTACTTCAGAAGCACGTTTGAACAATAATTCAAGTCTTTCATTGTGTTCTCTTTCAGAGGAACCGTATACAAGGATATCATCGACAAATATAATTATACCGGGTAGGTCACCGAATAGTTGATTCATCGTTCTATGGAAAATTTCACCGCTAGAGTTGATTCCATATGGCAGGCGGAGAAATTTGTAACGTCCATATTTAGTATTGAATGTACAGAGGTCACTACTCTCATCATCTAAGCATATAGTCCAATAACCTGAACTTGCATCCAATTTTGAAAATACTGAAGCTCCGGCTACTTTAGATCTAAGGTCATCAAATGTAGGATATGGATAGTGAGGTCTTTTTATGGCTTCGTTTAAATTTCTTGGATCGAGACAAATACGTAATTTTCCATTTGGTTTTTCAACTAAAACAATTGAATTGACCCATTTAGTTGGCTTTTCTACTTTTTCAATGACTTTAAGTTCTTCCATATTTTTTAATTCATCTTTAAGACGATTTTCTAAGGAGTATGGTATTCTACGAACTGGACAAATCTTAGGTGATACACTACTATCAATGTCTAGATGTGCTTTGTATGGTAAACAACCCAAACCTTCGAATGTCTTAGCATATTTAGAAACAATTTGTTGTACTGACCTTTCTTGAATTCCAAATACTCGTTTCACCAGGCCTAATTTTTCACATGAATTCCATCCTATGATTGTTTTACATTCACATTGAACAATTACAAAATTTAATTTAGACTTTAGACCATTTTCAAATTCACAATCAAGTATACATGACCCTAAATTTGGTACTAATTGTCCTGAAAAAGAAAATATCTTATTATTTGTTCTCATTATGTTGATTTTACATTGAGAATTTTCAATAATTTTATCCAAAAGTTTCTTACTAATGACATTTGTATCTGCACCTGTGTCGATTTGACATTGAAGTTTATACTTAATAATAAATACATTTATTTGCCAATTTTTAGTGTTACAATTATTAATAGAGTTAATTACATAGTTTCCTGAAATATAATTCGATTCTTCACAAGAAATATTACTCACTTGCTGCCTGTTTTTCTTGTATGTTTGTTCCGATTTCCTGAAAAAACAACATTTGGCAAAGTGTCCTTTCTTCTTGCAATTTTTGCAAATTTTGTCCTCGGCAGGGCATTTATGTCTGTGAATTTGATCACATCTTGTACAATTTTTGGTTTCCGACGTTGACTGCTTATTCGACTGGTATCGGTTTGATGAATTATGTCTTCTCGGAGAATTGTTTCTTTGTAGGGTAGGTGCCAAAAAACTTCTTTGTCTTGACCGATTTTTTTGGTTTTGTTTAAATTTATGATCCGACTTTATAATTTGTACTTTGTCATTATTTGTTCCATTTTCTTGAACTAATTTGTTTGAACGCTCCTGGGAAAGTTCTAAATTTTTGGCTATTTTCATGGCTGTTTCTGTACTCAATTTTTCTTCTTGTAAAAGTCTTTCTTTAATGTGCGTATTTCTAATTCCAATTACAAGCATGTCTTTTATTAGCGATTCTTTTAATTCTTTAAAGTCGCAA
The DNA here is from genome assembly GCA_017933935.1 of Sesamia nonagrioides. Lineage (NCBI taxonomy): Eukaryota > Metazoa > Arthropoda > Insecta > Lepidoptera > Noctuidae > Sesamia > Sesamia nonagrioides. The sequence continues at coordinate 1,048,397 of JADWQK010000844.1, read as the reverse complement.
GTGGAAGATAAATTGTTCAAAATTGTCAAATAATCATCAAGAGATTCGTGACTTTTTTTGTATTCTCGTAAAAAAATTGTATCTTTCGACTGTTACATTGGTGTGAGGGCTAAATTTATCGTCAAATTTTTTGATAATTTCTTCAACCTTCGTTTTCGTACGATCAATGTTGAAACTATTGAATATGTCAATACCGTCATCACCTATAGCATTTAAAAATATAGCAGTTTGCTTTGACTGTGGAAATTTGGCTATTTCATTGGCATCCATGAATATTTCAAATCGTAATTTCCATTTTTTCCATTTTTCAGCGGCATTGTCACCATTTTGTATTGTTAACGGTTTTATGTTGGCGAAGACATTTTGGACAACTGGCGTTTTTTCAGACATTTTTTTAAAATATTAATAGTTCCACTTACTTTTCTTGACAGCTTTTTATTATTGCTCCACTGCTGACACCATGTTGCGAGTTCGTTTTGATGGATCTTGATTAAAACAATATTATTGGAGAGCACTGAGAATAGCCATTTATTTCGATGTCGTGCCGAATCCTAATACATAGACAAGTGGCTAGTGTTGCCTTACATATAATAATCATAGACTACAACATGTAGTAAGTTTTAACTTATTTACATTTCCATTTTAATGATATTTTATTTTTAGTTTTTGCTTTTCTGGTATTTTGGCGTGGCTAGCTGGCATATGATAAATAAATTCATAGTTGTTTTTTGTAACAGACAGCTGTGCTACTGGGGAGTTTGTTCCGCCACTTCTTCTTCCCAGCGAAAGCATTAGGAAGTGGCGAAGGGCGGGCGTTTTGAGGGGACTGTCTTATGTAATATTGACGTTCAAAAAGTGCTGATTCTCAGCCTAATTTGAATACATGACTTTTGTTTTTTTTTTCATATACGGTGGGGTCAGCTTCCAGTCTAACAACACACCCCATTTACTGGGTAATACGGAACTGGCAGGCTTCTGATGACCCATAACGCCTATCAAAGATCTACGAATGGCAGGCAGGACCAACGGCTTAACGCTCCTTTCCAGGCACAGAACCCTCCCTGCCTGGGAATGGTAAGTAAAAAAGATCAAATCTATGAACCAATTAGCTTAACCTTAGCGATCGACTCGAGCAAGTGTTATTTTTTATTTTCATCGCACCGCGGGTAGCGTACGTATCGCTATTAAGAATTAATTCTAAGTTTATGTATTTGAAACTATTTCATTATAAAAATGTATTTACTTTGGACCTTGTACGTTAATATAATAGTGAAAAGTTCAGAACTATAAGAACTCAGTGTTATTTGTGAAAATACAAAGTTAAAAAATTGTGATTGATCAAACTTTGACAAAAGTAAATAGCGGGTGGCTCATTAGACCGAGCGGTACATCGCGCTCGTTCACTCTCACGCAGTTTCAATAACTTTGTCTCGTTCGGACTTTCTAGTGTTCATAACTGGAGCATTATTTTTGCAAAGGAACATGAATTGTGCCTCTTGTAGCAAGAAGGTCGATGCTGGAGACCTTATTAAGTGTACAGGGTGTAAATCAGTTTACCATTACAAATGTCTCAATATTACTAAGAGTGCACTGTTGGACACGAAGCGCAATTTTAGATGTGAAGCCTGTTGTAATATAACATTACGTGTTCGGGTAACCGATGATACCCCAGTCAGGGGTACTCGCGTGAATGTAGCTGAAATGGAGTACAATAGCCAGTCTCCAGAGGTAACTGGACAGCGATCCCTAACATCGGGTGAGTCTGATTGTGTCAAGGCCCTAATGGAACAAGTTCATGGGGTCATCATGACAAAATTGAGTTTACTGGAAACAAAAATACTAGAGGAAATAAATTCTTCTGTTACCTTATTGATAGTAGAGAACGATAATCTAAGGCAGGAATTACAGGCTAGTAAGAGAAAATGTATAGCATATGAGGAGGAAATTAGTACATTAAAATCGGATTACCAAAACAGGATGCAAAACGTCAAAAGTACTACGAAAAATGTTTGTAATAATCTGCAACAATCAGCTGATACGTCTGGTATAAAAAATTGTTCAACCACTACAAGGCCGGTATCATTAACGGACGGTGATGGTGACGTACAGAGTAGGGAGGCACAATCGCAAGTGTCGACTTATGCGGCGGTGACTAGTAAGACAGCGAAAGCGGATATTACCACGGTTCATGATAATTGGACCGAGGTTAAAAGTGTAAGGAGGAAGAAACCAATTATAAGAGGTGGCAATACTTCAATTTTAGCATTAAAAGCAGTTGAGAGGAAGAAATACCTTCATGTATGGAGGTTGGACAAAAGTACCAGCGAAAAAAGTTTGCACGATTACATTATAACCATACTCGGTACGGATTCGGATATAATAATAGAAAAACTAAAACCTAAAATGGAGAGAGACTATGCATCTTTCAAAATTGGTGTAACAGAAAGTGACTTTGTAAAACTTAGCAACGCATCTGTGTGGCCGTTGAATGTGGAGTTTAGCGAGTGGGTTTGGTTTCGTCGCTTAACCAAACCGACACAACAGGAAACCAAGTAGAAATATTAACATCTTGTACCAGAACGTGAGAGGACTTCGAACTAAAATCAATCAACTAACATCATTATTGCAGTCATCTACAAGGGAATTATTCGCATTCACGGAGACAGGGTTAAATGATGGCATTCAAAATGCGGAATTTATGCTCCCTGGATACCAAATATTAAGATGTGATCGCGCAGACGGGCGTAAGCATGGTGGCGTGCTTTTAATATCCACACCGCGTTTTGAGCTGCGGCAAGTATCGATGCCGGACGATATTGTTATAAACAATCATAGGTTTGAGTTACTTTGTGCTACGGTTTATATGAATAAGCGATTAGTACTGGTATGTTGTGTAGTGTATATTCCACCTCAAACTGATGAGTCTGAATACATGATACTATTCAATATATTGGAAAAACTATGTGTCCAATATTGTCATAAATTAGTTATCTTTGGAGATTTCAATTTATGTTCCTGTAATAAAAATATTTCTAATTATTATGACTATTTTATGGCCTTTTGTGAATTCACTCAATATAACGGTATACCTAATTGTAACGGAAGACAGTTAGACATAGTGTTGAGCGCGCGTTGTGGCGTGTCAGTGAGCGCAGCGGACGAATGTATGGAACCTGTGGATGTGTACCATCCACCGCTTGCTGTTCAGGTTAGCATTGGCGCGTCTCAGTCGGCACCGCCGTCTCTCCACGCGTATGCGTCGCCCCCATCAGTGGCGCCGTCTCACGAGTGTGCGCCACAGACTAGTCACTCATGGAATTTTCGCAAAGGTAATTTTATTGATTTATATGACAAGTTGAGTAAAATAGACTTCACTGAAATGTTTTCTTTGAAAGACTCTAATTTAATGTTAAATGTATTTTATAACAACATTTATAAAGTGTTTGATACTTGTATACCAAAAAGAATTAAAACATCTAACCCTAGCAAGTATAGTTACCCAGTTTGGTATACTTCAGACATTATAAGAAATCTAAAACTTAAACATATATTACATAAAAAATATAAACGTAGTAAATTACATACTGATTATATATTGTTCGCACAGTGCAGGGCGAGAATAAAAACTGACATATCTCGTGCACATAACCAGTATCGAGATCGCTTACAAGCGCAAATGAAAACTGATCCCCGAACATTTTGGAATTACATGAGATCAAGGAAGGTAAGTTCGAATAAACCTAAGTTGATAATTGACGGAAGTGTTTTGCCAGATGAGGAATGCGCCGATGAGTTTGCTAGATTCTTTCACTCTGTCTACAATGTGAAGCCGGCTGTGTTAGATGTAGCGGCGGCAAGCGCGACAGTGTCACCAAACTTTTGGACTCACCTGGCTCCTCTGGGATCTGCCGATGTTCTGGGTGCTCTGACTCGTTTGCTACCGAAGTGCTCCGTAGGACCTGACGGTATACCGTCTTTTGTATTCAGAGACTGTCGCATGGTTTTGGTTAAACCTTTATTACACATATTTAATACCTGCATTGAGACTGCTACGTTTCCAGATTGCTGGAAACTCACACGAGTGGTACCAGTACCTAAGGGTACTGGTGGTTCAGGACCAAGCGACTATAGACCCGTGGCGGTACTAAGTACTCCAGCTAAGGTGTTTGAGGCGGCCATTCACAGTTCGATGTATACTCAGATAAGCTACTGATACTTTGATTACAGAAAAGCATTTGACACTGTTGATAATGACATCCTCCTGAGGAAGCTAGCTGACGTGGGTTGCACGCCCCATACTCTGGCATTCTTTGCGAGTTATTTACGGGAAAGGTGCCAGTATGTGGATTGTGGGGGTATATGTTCCGAGCCATATTTTACTTGGTCAGGCGTGAGCCAGGGCAGTAATTTGGGGCCGTTGCTTTTTATATTAATGATAAATGACCTGCCAGGCGTAGTCACTGAGTCAACGCCATTGTTATTTGCTGATGACATGAAATTAATCCGAGTGGTTGAGCGGAACGACGATCATGAAATACTGCAGCGAGATATTGATGGTGTTGTGAAATGGAGCCATAATAATAAACTGAATTTCAATGTATCGAAATGTTCCGTACTTACTTTCAGTCGCTCACGTAGTCCACAACAACACAATTACCACATGGAAGGAGTGCCGTTGCGACGCGTAACTGATATTAGAGACTTGGGGGTTCAGTTTACTGCCGACTTGACCTTTCGTAATCATATCACAAATGTTTGTAAAAAAGCATTTCGTAACCTCGGTTTTTTATTGCGGCAAGCATCGGAATTTACAAACATTTTAGCGCTGAAAGCCCTGTACGGGGCTCTCGTAAGAACTCATCTAGAACATAATGCAGTAATATGGTCACCGCATGAGTATAAATATAAGTTAATGTTGGAGCGTATCCAAAACAAATTTATAAGATTTATGTACCTAAAGCAGTATGGGGTATATCCGGGATACCCACTTCTCTATCCTACATCATTTGTGTTGGGTATGGTGGGCTATGAAAGTTTGGAGGCTAGAAGAGAAGTGGCCCTAGCCCTATATGTATTTAAAATCCTTAGAGGCATGGTTCATGATCCGGCCGTTTTGTCACTGGTAAAGTTGTGTGTCCCGGACGAATACATAGGGCGACGGAGACGGCCGCCACTCCTGGTGGTGCCGCATGCGCGCACAAACTTGTTGCAACTTGCGCCACTGACGCGTACGCTGCGTGTGCTCAACACGGTGTCCACTCGGGTCGATTTATTTTCATGCTCAGTTGGTGTGTTCACAAAGGCCATGTATTCTGTTGTGTTTGAATTGCAGTAGGTAGGTGATTATGTGTTGCATACACATGATCTCTTACTTATGTTGTAGGTACCTATTAATGTATTTTTATTTCCTTTTATTTTTGATGTATATGTGAGTATTGTATTGTATTGTGTGTGTATGGTTAGATATAAGTATATCAAATGGTACAACCATTGCATTGGGTGAAGGTTACCTGTAATGATGGCTGTATATGTTAATAAATAAATAAAAATAAATAAAATAAAAATGTTTTTTTGATATATTACAAATGGATTCATTTAGTAATTTTTTAATAAGTAATTCTTCTCAGTGGTAGGCCATAACATCGGCTGCCGGCTGAAGTTACCATCCACCAGACAAAGTCTTGCCGCCAAGCAATTCGTCTTGTTCCGCCATGATGTCTGGTGAAACCGTACGGAGGACGGGTCTGAGCAGTTGTGTTGCGATGTGTGCCGAATACGATGCGCCAAATTTTGAACTTGACTACTACTACGTCTAAATTACTGAACGGATTTGAGTGAAATTTGGCACACAGATGGTGTTGAATATCTCCTCTGATTTTTGTGTTTATCGTCGGTGAACGCTGCCCAAAACTTTTAGTAAACTGAACGGGACCATAGTAGTGTGCGTACTTCCGCTGACCGCCGCACGGCGTGGCGAGCGCACTTCCTAACTGGTAAGCTAGCGAGTCATGGCCACGATCTTTTACCAATCACAAAAATTTAATTAATTTCAAAAAAAACACCCGGGGGGATTTAGGCCTCAAAATTCAAAATTAATAAAGTTATAAAGTACTAACTAATAGAGTTTGCCAGTGAATTGTATCGACGTGCGTCTTCTCGTGATCTGATCTGGTGGTCTACGAACTCCGCATCTAAAGGTTGGAGGTAAGTGGTTTGCCGCTTTAGCGCCTTAATCAGAGAGATATACTCCGAAGGCGTCATTCTATCACATGGTTGTATTTTTCAAACCTTTGTCGCCGCAATTATAGTTGCTATAAACAATTGACACTACATTCACTTTTCACTGCATTTCATACTTGATGAAAACATGTAAATGTATTATTGTATAGCAGCTGTCCACGCGGACGCATCGCTCACTCAAGTAGGAGAGAAATAGATGTCGAACGCTGCCGAACGTCAATTATGTCTACTTATAATCTATACTAATATATAAAGCTGAAGAGTTTGTTTGTTTGTTTGAACGCGTTAATCTCAGGAACTACTGGTCCGATTTAAAAATTGATATTCCCGAGGGAAATCTAAAATGCGCGATATTACCGAACTCCACGCGGCAAAGCCGCGGGCCGAAAGCTAGTGAAGAATATATCGATTTTAATTTTGATGTGTTGGCAATTATGCAGTTGCTGCTGAATGTCAAGGATGAAATCAGTGTGATCCAAATCTGCAAATTTCAATGAAGTGGAGACACGCAGGTCTTAGACACTATGACACGTTCGCTAGAAATGGCTGATCGTATCTGGCGTAGGACAAATGAAAAACAATTTCTTGAAAGTCACATTTCGAAATGATTCCAATTGAAATCTTTTCACATTACTGATTAATGTGAAAGGATTTCAATTGGAATTATTTAATCTCTGAAGATTATGATTTCTCAGAATTTGCTGTAGGTTGCAAACACTAGGTACCGATTTTCGCTAATGTGAGGAAAATAAATGTCAAAGGGTCGGTCAGCAGATCCGGACGAAGCGTTTCGCATCGTCTTTTATCCCGAATACATCGAGGGGCTGGAACAATTTGCCAGCGGCGGTGTTTCCGTCGGACTACAATTTGAGTGTCTTCAAGGCTAGAGTGAATAGGCTCTTAATAAACTAGTGCGCTTTACCATCAACGATTGCGTCACTGCTTACCATCAGGCAGGATTGCGGTCAAGCGCTGGTTTATAATATGTAAAAAAAAAAAGTATATGTTAGATATTTATTATATTTATATATATAGATGTTAAATTTCAGGCGGGCTTCCATACAAAAATGTGAATTTTTGCTCGTTAATAACGGCAAGACATATCTAGAGGTTTTAAATTAACTTTCGATCCAGCCGCCCCTTGCTGTCCTCTCTAGCGACGCCCTAAGCCGAGGTTCGTACCCCACAGGGGGTGGCCTTAGTGCGTAGTCGCCTAATTTTAATTTAATTTTAAGTGTCCCTGGCTGGAGGCTTTAATTTTAATTAAAGCATCCACAGGAACGTCCTATTAAGTAGTTACGGTCTCTTAGTAGCCACCTACGAGATGCCATATCAAAAAAAAAAAGGCTTTAAATTTCAAAGACAATTCTGTTGACGCTCTAATAAAAAAATACTAAAAACAGAATAAAACATTATTTTATTTTATTTATTACTAGCGACCGCCAGCGACTTCGTTCTCGTGGTTTAGTTATGCACCGCTCCCATTGGTTGCAGCATGATGTTACATAGCCTAAAGCCTTCCTGGATTAATGGGCTATCTAACGCAAAAAGAATTTTTCAAATCGAACCAGTAGTTCCTGAGATTAGCGCTTGCAAACAAACAAACAAACTCTTCAGCTTTATATATTAGTATAGATATAAAGCTGAAGAGTTTGTTTAATTGTTTGAACGCGCTAATCTCAGGAACTACGGGTCCGGTATAAAATCACGCTGCGACCATTAGGAGCGGAGCATATAAAAAAACACAGATTAATCTCTATCCAAATTAATTAATAGTAATTAATTTTGAAAAAAATTGTCCTTCAACGCATAATTTCGATTAACATCTTCTAAGAAACTATAATTTTAAAAATAACTCTTTTGGGGTTAAAATAAAATGTTCAAATGACTAACTCGTGATAAGTCGCGGGCGGCTGCTAGTAAGCTATAAATCTAAAACGGAATCTTTGATTTAAATGTTTTTTAGTCTGTAGTCCGTCTGCATTTTATTTCTTTATTTCATTTTACTATTAGTGTACAAACATATAAAAAATCGGCCAAGTGCGAGTCGGACTTGCACACGAAGGGTCCGTACAAAAATTGTTTTAATTTTTTGTATTGTTCTTTGTATCGTAGAAGTTTTCTTATTAAATAAGCATATATACATAATACAATTGCTCTGACCCGCCCTCCCTACGGCTTCACCAGACATCATACCGGAACACGACGAATCACTTGGCGGCAAGACTTTGTCTGGTGGGTGGTAACTTCTGCCGGCAGCCGATGTTATGGCCGACCACCGAGAAACTGTAATACACATACTCTGTAAAACACTACATTTATCGATGTTAGTTGTATAAATAAAATAAAAAGAAATGTTCTAACTCTGTTACTAAGGAATTTGCAGTTGGATCATTGTTGGAATTTCATTTTTCCTGGAATCGTACCTAGTACCCGCACGCTGAGTAGTCATCCATGCAATCAGGATACCAAACGCGGAACCCATTCAAACAATATAAATCAACCAATGGAGCTGATACCATTACTCACAAATTAAATTAAATTTAAAGTTATTGCATCTCTTTCATTCCACTTCATTAAGAAGAAGACACAAGATAATGTTTAGTTCTTTCAAATATAGGTACTCAATAGACAGTTCAGATAGGATTAAAAACATGTAAACAGTCGCGGTGGAGGAAGTCGTGGAGGCCTAGTGGTTAAAACAACAGCCTCTCAAGTATGGTCAGGTCAGGCAAATACGAATGTAACTTTTCTAAGTTATATGTACTTTCTAAGTATATCATGGACACCAATGACTGATTACAATGTGAAGGAAAACATCTTGAGGAAACCTGGACTTTAAGTTTGAAATCGCCAACCCGCATCGAGTAAGCGTGGTGCTTACGCTCAATCCTTCTCTGTATGAGAGGAGACCTGTGCCCAGCAGTGGGACGATAAAAAGGTTGATGATGATGATGTCTACTAACATACGTCAATTTACGCCAGACTAAATAAATGTTTATTTTCTATCCTTTTTTAAATGATATAAGAAGAAAAAGATGCATTGGCCTCAAATTTAGTTTAGGTTGTGTGAAAGAAGAAGAAAAGATGTAATAACTATGTAATTATCAATAGTCCTCATCATCTCAGCGTATAATCCCGGCTGCATCCGCGACTCTCGCGTTGTAGCCCGAAGTCCGCTTTCTTACTTATTCGCCTCCATTTTGCACGATCTTTAGCATCCTGTGGTGTGAGATTGTTGGCACGCATCTCATCTCTTACAACTTCAAGCCAGCACTTCTTTGGTCTACCTCGCTTTGCGGAGGCGCCATGGCAATACAATTGTAACCCACGTAACATGCCGACGTGACCATACTAGCGTAGGCAACCTTTCAGTTTGTCAGCTATGTCACGGACATGAAGACTGCCACGGACGCGGAAATTCCTGATTCAGTATTTCCACGTAACTCCACACATCCACCGCAACATATTTAACTCCGTGACACGCAGCTCCTGCTTGTGTCGCTCAAGCACAGGCCATGCCTCACTGCCATACAGAAGAACAGGTCTAATAATGGTTTAATAGACCTGCCCCTTAAGCTTAACCGGCATTTTGGGGTCACAAATAACACCTGTCTCCTCACGCCATTTAGCCTGCTAATATACGTATATTAACGTCGCAATCAATAGTAATAGGTAATATTCCGTTACGCCGTAAAAAATATACACCAGGTGCAAAAATTACAGAAAAACAGTAGGATAGATCGCCATCTATTCCTTATCGAATATAGCATCAAATCAAGATAAATCTAATCGAAGTAAATCGGCGTTTTTCCATTCAACAAGCAGAACCCTCAGTCTTTATCACATGTGTTTAAAACTACATCAATTGTTCTTTAATCATGAATTATCTGATTACCGAAAGATATGGGCTATATAATATATATCAGTATTCCAACTCTTTGCATTACTATAGTGGTCTTACCATTGCGTGTGCAGAATAAATATAACACCCAAATCAAGGAATGATCAGTAAGTGCTATTTTTATACTTACTACTATAAATAAATTGGCACCCGGGACCAACTTATAAAATCTACAAATTATTTTAGAACTGTGACGTAAGTAATTAATTATTTATTGATTTTATATGTTGGTCCCAATTATTGGTGGATTTTATGGGTTGGTCCGGGTTGTCGTTCGTGGATTATTTGTAGTCGTTTAGGGTTAGAGGCCCGAATATGAAGCAGTTTTAGTATTTGTGTTATCCAGTTACTGGGTATTGGAGGTCAGATTAGGCAGTCACTTCACCTAGTTAGACTGGCAGCCAACTTCCATTAAAAGTGTTTATTTGGAGCTTTTTCCTTGTTAAGTGTCAATCAAGTGAGTTCGTTCCTGTATCATAGTGTGATTTCTTTTTTATTACCTAATAATAACTATAAATAGAAAAAAAAAATGATTTTAGATTCCAACCTCTTTGTGTCACCTAAACTTTTTTACAAAACTAAATCTGACATTACTTCCGCTATTTTAGCCTAAACTTTTGAGCCAGTATTTGTATTTCGAACTTTAATTAGATTTATACAATGTTCTTATTACGAAAGTGACAACATAGTAACGAACTAAGCTGTCATTTTTATATAAAGAACTGCATTTCTATGATTAGGTTCTTAATTCAAAAGCTATTAAAGTAGTTTAAATCTGCCCTCCGGTCCAAACGATTCCAACTGATCCCAACTAGTTGCAATCATTTGACAAAAATGTGTTCGCCGATTAGGGGGCTGCCCGCTAATCAGCGAACACATTTTTGTCAAATGATTGCAACTAGTTGGGATAGTTTAGACCGAACGGACCAATGGGCGGTCCGAACGGTCCCAATTGATACCAACTAGTCGCAATCATTTGACAAAAATGTGTTCGCCGATTAGGGGGCTGGTCTAAACAAAATCCTTGTTTGTAATAACGGGGCAAGTGTTTAGTACTAATACAACATCTATCTTCGTGTGACAATCATGACTGGTTTCCAGCATAATCTGACTTAGCTAAATACCCATTATTGTACATACAGCAACTGCATTTACCTTTATAACTCATTTACTCAGTGCCTAAAGACAAAAGTCTTTAACCAATGTCACACATTACCGGTGATGACATATGGATTAGAAACGTGGTATAGTACCACGTTTCTAATCCCTAGGTCATACCTATGCTATAGTAAGAAGGCTATATTTAGGGAAGAGGGCTATATTCTCTATGTGATCGAATCAGGAATGAGGAGATTCGTAGAAGAAATAAAGCCGCCAACATAGCCTAACGAATTACCTCTTTAGTCGGCAGTGGGCGGGGCACATAGCTCGTACAGCCGATGGCCGATGGGGCAGAAAGGCTCTTTCCTGGATGGCCTGAACAAAATTCTGATGCAGGCCGCATCCAACCGATCTTTTGGAAAATCCTTGGGGGAGGACTATGTCCAGCAGTGGACTTCATGTGGCTGAGTTGACGATGATGTTGATGCTGACTCAGTTATTACTCCGAACTCAGTCAGGCGCATTTCATTGCCTTATTATTATTCTAACTTCTTCACCATCATGCCCTTATCTGTATTTGCGACATATTCGCTACAAATATAAATAAATATAAGTTTATGGGAAAATAACATTAATTCCAACACAATATAGTTCATTTTGCGCTACAACTTCAAACATTATAATTACCTTATAATAGTGCTAGTCATACGGAAATCAATTTAATCGTCATTGAAATAAAGTTGATAATTTTTGGGGTTCCGTATCTAAAATATAAAACGGAACCCTATTCATGAGACTGCGCTGTCCGTCTGTCCACCCGTCTGTCACCAGACTGTATCTCATGAACCGTAATAGCTAGACAGTTGAAATTTTCAGAGATTATTTAATTCTGTTACCGCTATAACAACACATACTTATTCTGGCAGCTGACAGCCTCCATGGCGTAGCGGTAGCGGACGCGGCCGCTGCGCAAGGTGGCGCGGGTTCGATCCCCGCGCAGTGCAAGTATTTGTATGCATGAATATAAATATTTGCACTGGTCTGGTCGTGCCTCGGAAAGCACGTTAAGCCGTTGGTCCCGGCTGCCATACGAACATCTAGTGGCAGTCGTTACGGGTTGTTGGAGCCCTCAAAAGTCCAACAATTGGTCTAACTGCAATGCTTCGATGTCGCCTTCGGGTTGTGGAGGTCAGATGGCAGTCGCTTCACGGAAAATGTCGAAGTTTAGCCATATCAGCAGTTGGACTGGTAAAGCGGACCCCAGACTCCAAAAGCTGAAAAGGCTTCGGATGCGACTGGGATTAACGCTGGGATGATGATGATGATGACTTATTCTGGCACAACTTACGTTTTATGAAGGATTTGAATTTCTATCAATAGCTTTTAATTTCTATTTATTTGTATCAATAGCTTGATAAAAGAGTATCCAAGTTTCTTGCCCGTTCTTCTCCATAGGTACCTACTCTTTGGAATGGGCGACTAGCTTCATCTTACTGACTGACCGGCCTTCTGACAATTGAAAAGTGCCTGTAACTGGTTGCTTTGATTTTGATTTTTTGATACTAAAAATTTAAAAAAAATATTTAAGTAGCCACATACAACAAACGTGATTTTTGCCGTTTTTAAAGGTACACGTAATACGTAATACGGAACCCTCCGTGCACGCGTCCGACTCGCACTTGGCAGGTTTTTTTTTTTATTATTGCGATGTAATTAATGTGTTGAATGACGTCGAAATAATTAAATACACCGAAAATATTTCGAAGATAATATTTGAAAATTTTAAATACAAAACAAAGTGGGGATTAGCAGAAGATTTAGATATATTTTGTATATATATAGATATAATATGTCTCCATAATTTATCGAACGTTACCTTTTCATTTTGTAGATTATAAAGATTGTTTATCATATTCGTGTAATGAATTTATATTACACTAGCTTTCCGCCCACGGCTTCGCCCGCGTGGAGTTCGGTCATACCGCGCTTTTTAGATTTCCCTCGGGAACATCGAATTTTCCGGGATAAAAGGTAGCCTATGTTCTTTCTCAGGGTCTAAAGATTGTCTGTGCCAAATTTCATCAAAATCGGTTCAGTAGTTTTGGCGTGAAAGCCGGACAGACAGACAGACAGACAGAGATACTTTCGCATTTATAATATTAGTATGGATTAATGTAGTTTCAATTATCAAGATTTAGAGCAGCTGTAGGTAGTCTCGAACAAATACAGACGCTATCTTCTGCTTCTTCTTCAGGCTATAGAGGTCCACTGCTGGGTCCAGCCCCAAGGCTAATGGCAGAGGGGTTATACCATAATCCCCACGCTTGGCAGGAGGGTTGGGGATCGCAATTGTTTGATATTCCATGGGAGAAGCGCTGCTACCCGCTTGCCTGGTGACAGTTTCCTTAGTCGTCTCTAAGAACACCCAGGGGAGGATATGGGCAATTAAATGATATCGTTTACTATGCAAGTAGGATCACTGATCACTTTTACATGTAATATTTTTTTTAAACTGGCTGGAGCCGGGATTTCCTGACTACATCTGAGAAGAAAAGCCCAAACAAACTCAGGGATCATCTTTTTTCAAGTCCAGACATTAAAAATGAAAATGTTTACAACAAAAATATACAATTGCTTTGTACATAACAATCAATTGATGACACGAGAATAAAAAAATAATGATGTTGAAACGCCACAATAGGAATGTTTCCTGGATAAAAAAAAAATATTCTATTTAGTCCGTCATTCAGATTATAGAAAAATATTGGATACGTATATTTTGTTTTATCCAATCAATAAAAATTGATGAATATAAAAGGCATCAAAGATCAGGAGTGGTGGCTAGTGACGTCACTGGCCGCTAAAAATGTAGCCATGCAGTGACCTCACAGTTTTCAACGCACTGTGTCGTCTTAATTTTTTGTTTATATGAAAAAAGAAAAAATACGTGTCTAGTATTTTTTAGAAATCTGACTGACGGACTAATTATTATTTTTAGTCAACTACCCTATTGTAGCACAATTGCGCACATTGCTTAATGACACCGCTTAGCAGAGCGAGAAGCTCAATCCCAATTGGGATGGTACTATTCTAAGCCCGGTACTACACGGGGGACGTCCCCCGTAAAGACCGAACATAGTAAAGCGTACGTACGCTTTACTATGTATAAATTATTACATCACCACTGCTTCCAAAACGGTGAAGTAAAACATTGTGAGGGCATGTTCTGAAACCGGAATTGGGAAAACATGTGACATCTTACAACCCGCATGAACCCGCATTAGCTCCTGCCGTGGTTCTTCGAACTTACAACATACAACTCGTACCTAAATAGTGATTGTTAGCAGTAGTCCAATATACTTCCTGAAGCTGCTCCACTGCCACACTACAGGGCAAACGACATAAACAAAATCGAATAAAAACACAGCATTATTAACTGTAGTAATTTTCAATCCGTAACCATTGTTTTATCTCCTCAGAAATCCTTCTCGTCCTGACGGCGCTTGCGCTAGTCCAGGCCCGCCCCAACGAAGATGCAGAACTGACCAGTGGAAGATTATATGAGCCCCATGAGGACTGTCCTCCCACTGAGATCCATTTCTTGCTTCCTCACGAATACGATTGCACAAAGTTTTACTATTGTGAATATGGCTTGAAGTGGATTGAACCAAGGAACTGCGCTCCTGGGACTGAGTTCAATGCTGAACTCCAGGTTAATGTACCTTTTATGCTCTTCTTAAGAGGGAACTCTAGTGGCGTTTTCTCCATACAAACGTATTCACGAGTAACGATAACGCTTTTAGAGCAATGTTTTTTTCCTAAAATTTCACACCTTGATTATACGCGCCCCTATTATTTGATTTTTTCGAAAACTTAATTAATAAAAGAAATATGATGCTTTAAATTGCCGAAAAATAACCCATTTTTACCGCAATGTTCAGACGACTATTACACAAATGTTATAAGAAATTCAGAAAAAAAGAATATAATAAAGGCTAGGGATAGGTATACTCATCCTCTAAATTGATATAAAAATAATTGAGATGTATCGTGTTTTGAAAAAGAAAACAGCGAAATATGAAACATCTTTTAGTCAACATTTTTGTAGGTAAAATCAGCCTGAGTTGTAATTGCACTCACGGGCGGAATTTTCGGGGAAAGGTTGAAAGCGGCGCGACGGCAATAATTTGAGTCCACTCTTAAGACCCTCATTATCATCAGAATACAGCAGTCTACTGCTCTCATATTGCACGCCATTCAACGAGATTTTAGATACTACTGGATATTAGCATATCCTAGTATATCGTCAGTAGTCGTCATTTCAATAGTCCTCCCTTTTTTAATCTTAATCTTATATCACACAATCCATCAATGATTTTTAAAGTCTTCCCCTACTTATAGCTATCGAAATTCATACCCAAAACTTTCCTTTACCTCGGTTACCTCATTATTTCGCTTCACTATTTTGTAGTTACTGGTGCCACTCTCAGACTTCCTCTTATGTAGGTCCAGATGGTTATTGAGACCTAGACAAGGTCATATATGGCTTCTTGAGGATATTTGTTTTTATAAGAATCAATATCTATACTAATATGTAAAGCAGAAGTGTTTGTTTGTTTGAACACAATAATCTCAGGAAGTACTGGCACGATTTGAAAAATTGTTTTTGCGATGGATAGCCCATTAATCCAGCAAGGTTTTAGGCTACATAACATCACGCTGTGACCAATAGGAATGGAGCATAACAAACTCTACGAGAAACTAGGTCGCTGGCGGCCGCTAGTATTTAATAACTGATCAAATCCGTAAATCCGTATAGGGAACTTCCGATAAATCGATTTAAATGATTATTATTTACACAACAGTCACACACAGCTAGTTCTTTATTAAAAATTATATTTGGCAGGTTCCTATAAATAATTTTACTATTTTGCAACAGGTTTGTGTGCATCCAAACTCTTCGGGGTGCACTTTACCAGGATTCAGCACTACACCTGCAGATGTAACTACATCAACAGCTGCCGTCACAACTCCTTCGCCAACAACAGCTCAACCAACAACTCCTACACCAACAACAGCTGAACCAACAACTGCTGCACCAACAACAGCTGAACCAACAACTGCTGCACCAACAACTGCTGCACCAACAACAGCTGCGCCAACAACTGCTGCACCAACAACAGCTGCGCCAACAACTGCTGCACCAACAACAGCTGCGCCAACAACTGCTGCACCAACAACAGCTGAACCAACAACTTCTGCGCCAACAACTGCTGCGCCAACAACTGCTGCGCCAACAACTGCTGCTCCAACAACTGCTGCGCCAACAACTGCTGCGCCAACAACTGCTGCGCCAACAACTGCTGCGCCAACAACACCTGGTGCTGTAACTTCTGCACCTTCAACATCAGGTAATTTTTATTTTCAAATCCATCATATGTCATCTTGTCTGAGTTCTCTCGGGGTCATCATCATCATCATTTTCTTGTCCTAATCATAATTTCGGCACAACATGTCTTTGTCGTCTAACATTTCTTTTCTTTAGAAGAGCTTATGATTAAGTGATCACTTTAAACACTGCTGGCCAAAGTTGGTTCCCAGATGGGTGACCTTCTATCTTTGCCAAGAAGGGCGTGACGAGTCGTCAGAAACTTAAGTCTGTCAACCACTTTTAGCGAGGAGTTTCAGTATTTACGACTACCTGACCCCCACAACACCCCACGACCCAGTTCCTGGGTGTGACTGGGTTGGGGGGGTCAACACCCACGCCTGTTACACCCAGTAACCCAGGGGGTCGGATAGGCAGTCACTCCATGTAAAATACTCGTGCTCAGCTCCATTTGGTTGGTTGGTCCACTACAACATAGTTGAAAAATGCTAGGCAAGTGTGTGAATCACAAGCATAAAGCAGAACCAGTCGATGGCTGAATGTGACAGCCTCTGTGGCGTAGCGGTAGCGAACGCCGCCGCTGCGCAAGGAGGCGCGGATTCTATCCCCGCGCAGTGCAAATATTTGTATGCATGAATATGAATATTTGCACTGGTCTGGTCGTACCTCGGAAAGCACGTTAAGCCGTTGGTCCCGGTTGCCATACGAACATCTAATGGCAGTCGTTACGGGTCGTTGGAACCCTCAAAAAGTCCAACAATTGGTCTCACTGCAATGCAATGCTTCGATATCGCCTTCGGGTCGTGGTAGTCACAGCAGTCGCTTTACGGAAAATATCGAAGTTTAGCCAAAATCAGCAGTTAGACTGGTAATTCTTCTTCTTCCCGTGCCTCTTCAATCCTGAAGGTTGGCCGTCAGCTTCTTGTACTCGGTCCTGTCAACCGCGAGTCGGAACAGTTTTTCGCCTGAAGTGATGCTGGTCCACTCCCTGATGTTACGCAGCCACGACTTTCTCTTTTGGCGAGCGCGCCTTTTTCCTTCTACCTTGGCCATCATAATGAGACTGGTAATGCGGACCCCATACTCCAAAGCTGAAAAAAGCTTCGCATGCGACTGGGATTAACGCTGAGATGATGATGGGGAGTCGATGGCTGAATGTGACAAGCAGGTTTCCACTCAACATGTTGCTGTGCTATTGGAGACCCACAGCACAGCACTGATTTTCCAACTGAAGTTCCAAAATGACGGAAACCAAACTTTAAAAAAACTTCTTCTCTTTCACAGCTCCTGTTTCAACAGCTAACCCTGATGACTGTGAAATCTTGGAGAATGGCTGTCCTGCTGACTTCCATATTCACAAGCTCCTTCCACACGAAGAGTACTGCCATATGTTCTATTACTGTGACAAAGGTCAGCTGGTGCCACGGTACTGCGCCCCTGGAACCTACTTCAACCCTGAGCTCGAGGTAAGCAAAGGAAACTTTATTACTAAAGTAGCGACATCTACAAATCCACATGTGAACTTTGTGTAATATTGACGTCATGCAAAAACTTGCATCACGCAAGCAAAGTTTGCGGCGCAATAGCATAAACAACATTATTTTTTGTTTTTGCGAAACCCGAGACACGTTGTCAGTATTTTTAAGCAAAGAATCTTTGTAAAAAATTTCAAAACGATATAATGAAAAACCACAAAGTTATGAGTTATATGTGGTCCAAGTTAGGCACATGTCTTAAAACCAGGAATAGCATATAATGTAGGATACGCTTATCTCGATAGTCCTCAGTGTCGAAATTTATGCAAGTAAAACCACGGGGCGCAGCTTGTATACTATAAACCAAGCATAGACAAGTGATAGTGGTTTCCAAAGCGCTTCGTATTTCTTTAAAAGCTTTCAATAAGACGTACCAGATTATTGACAACTTATTGCAATATATTTCTGAAATTCTCCATCGCCTTTATCGGTGGTGGATCTTTACATAACCAGCAAGACCACTTGGTGCAATAATACTACATCATATTGAAGTTTAGAAAAAAATCAACATGCTTTTGTAATATTCTTACCACTACTGTACGCTAGCGTTCTTTTTTAAACAGTTTTGGTGTTATTAGGTGACCACAAATATATTAACTTCTGGCGAGTCGCGTATTAAACAAAAGTGACAAATCGCCCATTTCGGGCGAGTAATTTCGTGCGAATCAAATTTGTAATAGGTATATTTATGATATTATACCATAAGGTTACCCCAGATTTGTGGTAAAAAAAAATGCTAGGTATTATTGTAAATATTTAAAGATAAATTTTTTGAAGAATTTTATTAGCTGATTATTACGATTAAAGGAATTAAGAAAGAAAGCCATGATAGGAAAGGGGAACCCCTGTTATTTGTACCTTGAACTCATTCGAGTTATCAAATGAGTGCAATGTGCAAATAAAAGGGGTTCCCCTTATATTCATAAGCCAAGGCTTATGAAATAAAATATAACTTAGATACGTGAATGATGACTTGACGTCTTACACGTAGGGACAGAAAATGAAGTGGAGAGAGAACAGAGGAGGAAATCTGAAATTGGATAAGGTAACTTAAAAGAGTTTCAAAATGAGGTTAGGAGTGGTGAGGAGATATGGCCATATAATATGGAGGAATGAGGAAAATGTCGAGAGGAAAGTTTAAAGAAAGAAACGATGGAAGGGCGTTGTTAAAGATGATAAGGGTAGAAAGAGAGTAGGTTTGCGCGAAAGATAATAAGGATAGAAAGAGGGTGGACTAGTCACTTTTTTTTTTTTGATATGACATCTCGTAGGTGGCCATTAGAGGCCGTAACTACTTAACCGGACTTTCCTGTGGATGCCTTAATTAAAGTTATAGCCTCCAGCCAGGGGCACTTAAAACTAAATTAAAATTGGGTGACTACGCACTAAGGGCACCCCCTGTGGGGTACGAACCTCAGCTTAGAGCGTCGCTAAAGAGGACAGCGAGGGACGGCTGGATCGAATCTAGGACTAGTCACTGAAATAACGTTTCATAGAGAAATAAGCATAGAAGAAACAGGCATTGCAGCGACACCAAAAACATTTGGAAAAGGGCAAGAAAAATGATAATAATTAAAAGGTTATGAGATAGCTCCACGAATAATTATAATTTTTCAGGATGCATTTGATAAGATTAATAAAGAAAATATTACTTATAATGATATGTGAACACTGACGATGCTAGATAAAGACGTCACTACCATGGATGGTACTAAAGATGTAAGAGATAAAATATAAGGAAAATGGACGCTAATTGATAGCAGTGACTCAGTAACAATGGCTGTGATTTAAGAGATTCCGGATGAGATATCCAACACAAGCAAGCAGATTAGGGTCTTAAAAACGGTGAAAGAAAACATGATAAGGTAACTTTTGAATTCGAAGATAATGCCAGAATGCCGGACACAATGTAGACACAACATGTACATAATCAGCCAATTATGTTATCACTCCTGGGACACAGGCCTTCTCTCGGTGAGAGGGAGTAGGCCATAATCTACCACGCGGTCACATGTCTTCGAAGTTTTTGGCTCTAGGATAGGGTTGCCAGACCGCCGGGAAATCCGGGATTGTCGGAATCTTGCCTCTTGTCCCGGAATGACCTCTTGTCCCGGAATGAGCGGTAATTGTCCCGGATTTTAAAAATTTTTGAATGACCTTTTTTTTTAAGCCGTTCTTCGTCCGACTCTGCCGGATTTGATTTGGAATGAGCTTTTTTTAGCCGTCCTTCCTCGACTCTCCGGATTTCATTTCGAATGAGTTTTTATCTTTTTTTTAGCCGTCCTTCCTCGTCTCTCCCGGATTTAATTTCGAATGAGTTTTTTTTTTTTTTAGCCGTTCTTTTTCCTCTCTGTCGACGACTGTCCCGGATTTTGTAACTTCCTATCTGGCAACCCTACTCTAGGACATGACGGATGTTTTTCTTCGCCGTTTCTGACAGCAGTGGTTATGAAATGATTTATACTAAAACGCCTGATGGGGTTTGAATCTACGACCTACAACTTGTACACCACGAAGTCTCCCTAGTTTCTCGAAGACATGACATGATATCCATCAACTTGGTTGATCACCCATAGTGAGGAGCCTCGGGTATCAGAAGTGGAAGCATTATAGGTTTATTATTCTGTGCCCTAACCAACTGCATTGTTGTCCATAAATCATATCCAACGTATTGCAATATGCGATACGTCAGTTTTGTCTTCCCATAAGAATTCATTGCAGCTGATGACAGGTGTATACATAGCCGAAGACTTTAAAGGGAAGATGTAACTTTTTGACCTTTTAAATCTATATCTATACAATTTTTCAGATCGTAAAAATCTTACCAATTAGTATAAACGCGAAAGTTTATGTGGACATGGAGGTTGGCTACTCATAGCAAAAATCAACTGAACGAATATAGATGGAAATCTGGCACACACATAATATATTAACTAAGCTCCGTCGTTTTATCTGCATAAGTTTCGAACTTGTGGTTTCGATATTGGAATTAAAAGTATCCAATATGTAAATCCTGGTGTATTCCTGGTCATATGTGTGTCAAATTTTATTTAGGTAAATCCGTTCAATAGTTTTTGCGTGGCAATGGGTTGGCCATATTAGCCGTAGAAAAGATGACCGTTAGAGTAGACGTATTCTTGAATGGAGACCGCGAATCGGTAAATGGCAAAATGTGAGGTGGAACGCCCTCAGGCTAAGTCGAGTGCTGATCTTCGCAGCTTGGTTATAACTGGATCAGAGTTGCCAAAAATCGAGTTGAATGGCGTGTAATAGGAGAAGCCTATGTCCAGCAGTAGATGATGCGTAAAAGAGTAACAAATTTTCACGTCTTTAATATTGGTAAGACAATTAGGATGATTACATTTTATTCCGACATTTCTTTGAGAAAAATAAATCATATACGAGTGAAATTGAAAAGCACATCCACCTGGTACTTTCGGAGATTACCTCCTAAATATAAAGACTCAAATTTTACCACTTTTTAGTATTGTGCTCGTAGAAGTATAACTTATGAAGCTAACCAAAGCGGTAAAGGGGACCCCAGACTCCAAAGCTAAAAAAGCTTCGGATGCGACTGGGATTAACGCTGAGATAATGATGATGAAGCTAACCAATCTCTTCTTCTTTCATAGGTCTGCGACTGGCCACACAACGTAGACTGCGTCAACGATGGTCCATATACGTACCCTACTACATCAGCACCTACAACTACCACTTCTTCCCCTGGAGGCGGAGAAAATGAAGACATCCTGGACAATGGCTGTCCCGCCAGCTTGGACGTTCACCAACTCATTCCTCACGAAACCGATTGCAACAAATTCTACCACTGCGTCTTCGGTGAAAAGGTTGAAAGGAGCTGTGCTCCCGGAACCTACTTCAACTATGAGATCCAGGTCAGTTTTTCGTTTAGATTTAAGAAATTGCCGAAGCATTTTATGACTGTTTATTTGTGCGTTGAATGTGAAAATAATAACTTAAATCAGACGTTCTCCTAGTGAATGTTCATTTCTGTTTCGTCTTATATTTACACAACACCGACATCATGTAGAAATGGATGCGATGATTCATATTGACCCCGAAACCCTTGTTCACTAACTAAATTGAATTTAAGTTCGGGGCCTCTTTTTCTTTCTATTTTGTTGAGAAAAGGACATAAGATAAAATGTTAGTTTAGACCTGTCAAATTATTCCGCTTCTGACATAAATTGGCGTATTTTTGGTCTCCATGTTTATAAACACGTCTAAATTCACCACCTCGCCACCCCGCTCAACTGCCGTCATCCTTCCTATTCCTTAGTTTTTTAAGTGAATAGGCTTAATAAACTAGTGCGCTTTACCATCAACGATTGCATCACTGCTTACCGTTAGGCGGGATTGCAGTCAAGCACAAGTTTATAATAATTTAAAAAATATATAATTATATACAACGTGTAACATAAAGGGTATATACATAACAAAGGCACGGCATCTTTACATGATATCAAACGATATTGGAAGGGTTTTTTAATCCTATCTTTTTATGTTAGGAAGTTATGAGGAAAAACACCGCCTGTGATAGGCTACTATCATACTAGTCGCACAGAGATATTGAAGACATTTATTGGATTTTAGCAAGTAACGTGACGGGTAACGAGTAGTTATTAACGTAATCATGTAGTGTGCTGCCACGTTTGTTATGATTTTATTTTAAGAAACATACGAAACCGAAAATTTGGTACCAATTTTTTGAGTATTTTATTTTGAGTTGAAACCCTTCCGATATCGTTTGATATCATCTAAAGATGCCCTGCCCTTGGTATGTATATACCCTTTTTGTTACACGTTGTATATAGATATCGTGTCAAATGGTGTCAAATTAAAATATTCCATAGGGAATATCTTAATTTGAAACGATTAAACTAAAATATCTCTCGCTCTCACTAAATCGTCTATCCTTTTCTTAATGAGATAGAAAAAGATGCACTAATTTTAAAATTAATTTAGTTTGTAAACAAGAAAATTGGCCATTTTCTTAAAATATGACGTTTCGTTTGACATTGACGTTTTGAAAATGAACAAACAAAGAGGCCCTGTCTATATGTATTATGAAGTTCGATACCATTATGATAAGTCCCAGAAAGGGATGGTTCTAAACGCCCGTCTCTCTCTTTTACACAAAGCTCTTAAATCGTCTTAATAAAACATTAGAGAAGCTTCTTAATCCAACTTTAAGGCTTATTACAACAAATTCGTTTTTAATCCCAGATATTAATTTGACGTTTATATGTTTAGTTTTTTTTTTTATTTATTTTTTTAGTAGAGGAATTTGACATTATTACCGTCAAGATGGTATCTGGGTTTAAAAAAAGAAACGAAATTTACAAGATATTTATCTGGCATATAGTTTGGTTCAAATTATGTTCTGTGTTGATTGATGAGTCAGTGTTCAAATAAATATTTCTGATGTTTTTATCGTGTAATCAAATTGTTTAACTAGATCTTCTTTTACAAACATTTTTTAAAATCTTCTTCTGCAGTATTCGAGTTTATCAAAAGACGATCTGCAGCAAATAAATTTTTGAATTCTTTTTTTTTTATTTTGACTCTTACTCATCAACAATGTACTAGGTCTTGTGTTATTAATAGTTTTATTAAGACCCAATTTTTTGGATAACTTATTTAATAGACGAATACAAGCATTAATGAAATGTGACGTTTTAATTTCCTGATTCGATTACAAAACTCTTTATTACTAATGTTTATCTATAAATTGTAAGTAACTGGGCCTTGTATACGGTCACCAAAGGAGATAGTGACCAGGGTCGTCGGATATAGTTGATGTTATGTAGGAAATTAATGACTGTTTTAAAATAGTAGAAGTTACCACGTCGTGTTCGGCCGGACGCCGGACGGAGGACGGGTCTGAGCAGTTGTGTTCGTGCGATGTGTGCCGGGTACGATTCGTGGAGGGTCTCCAGATCAATCTCCCTCTGGCGCAGCATCGTTAGTCGTGTTGTTAGGTTAAATACTGCTTCACCTCGCTCAAAAGCCGTCTACCTTCCTATTCACTCAGTTCTTTTTGAATGAATAGACTCTTAATAACATAGTATAGAAAACTAAAAAAAAAAACATGCTTTTAAAGAATATCAAACTAAAAAAATTTAAATAATTTTAAAATAATTTTAACTTTCTAGTTTGATATTCTTTAAAAGCATGTTTTTTAAACTATATTTATTTTCAACTCTTTAGTTCGATATTCTTTTTTTTAATAATATACCTACGGATAACACGAACGCTTAAGTGGTGCTCATTTGTTTTTACTAAACTTTTGTTAGTCTCCAACAGACAGAATAGCAAGTGCTAAAATTCATAATGATGCGTTACCCAAGTAACTAAATCTAAAACTAAATACTTTGCCTGCACAAATTAATATCACTCGGCTAACGAACGTATTGAAAACGGTGGGACATTTTACAGTAATGAGCCGCTCACTCGTAGTCCAAAGAGTTAGAGACGGACAAACAAGCAAGCAAACATATAAATGAAGCTAATAAAAAGCATGTAATAAACTTACACGCTTTACCATCGACGATTGCATCACTGCTTACAATCAGGGGGGATTGCGGTCAAGCACTAGTTTATCATTATAAAAAAAAATATATACAACGTGTAACAAAAAGGGTATATACATACCAAGGGCATGGCGTCTTTAGATGATATCAAACGATATCGGAAGGGTTTAAACTCAAATTAAAATACTCAAAAAATTGGTACCAAATTTTGCGGTTTCGTGTGTTTCTTAAACTAACTACTCGTTACCCGTCACATTACTTGCCAAAATCCGATAAATGTCTTCAATATCTCTGTGCGACTAGTATGATAGTAGCCTATCCCAGGCGGTGTTTTTCCTCATAACTTCCTAACATAAAGAGATAGGATTAAAAAACCCTTCCAATATAGTTTGATATCATGTAACGATGCCATGCCTTTGTTATATATATACCCTTTATGTTACACGTTGTATATTCACATTACATGGCCGTGTCCATGACACAGCCCCACCTCATATTTTTACTTATGATAAGTTATCTTATATTTATTGTAATTTTTATTACGTTTTGCGCGTTAGCCAAATCCGAAATTTAAAATATCCATGTACCTATTTTGCTTGGCTTAAAATAAATCTTTTAATTCTTAACCTGATTAAATAGCAGAAAATGCTCTATTCTGGCAGCCTGTTAGAGAAGAGGCAAAAATATTCGCAGGACCTAATTATCAATTAAAAGTATTCAAATAAATCAAAAGTCATTTATTCAAACTAGGCTGAGAATCAGCACTTTTTGAACGTCAATATTACATAAGACAGTCCCCCAAAACGCCTACCTATCGACACTCCCTAGTGCTTTCACTGGGAAGAAGAAGTGGCGGAACTAACTCCACAGCAGCACAGCTGTCTGTTCATTTAAAACAACACGTGCCTTTATATAATACTATGTAGGTATCATCATTATCTCAGCGTTAATCCCAGTCGCATCCATAGCTTTTCAGCTTTGGAGTCTGGGTTCCGCTTTACAAGTCGAACTGCTGATTTTGGCTAAACTTCGATATTTTCCATGAAGCGACTGCCGCCTAACCTCCACAACCCGAAGGCGATATCTAAGCATTGCAGTTAGACCAATTGTTACACTTTTGAGGGCTCCAATAACTCGTAACGACTGCCACTAGATGTTCGTATGGCAACCCGGACCTACGGCTTAACGTGCTTTCCGAGGCACGACCAGACCAGTGGAAATATTCATATTCATGCATACAAATATTTGCACTGTGAGGGGATCGAAGCCGCGCCTCCTTGCGCAATGGCCGCGTTCGCTACCGCTACGCCACAGAGGCTGCCAAGTATGTAGGTACAGTAATGACCACAAGAAAACACAACAACAATGAAATTATGTATCATATGCCAGCTAGCCACGCCAAAATACCAGCAAAGCAAAACGAAAAAATAAAATATCATTAAAATGGAAATGCAAATAATTAAAAACTTTTTGCCTAAATTAAAGCCCCGGGTATAAAGGGCAATAATCTAGCTACTCAGGAAACTGGTCCGATTTGAAAAATTCTTTTTGCGTTGGATAGCCTATTAATCCAGGAAGGCTTTAGGCTATATAACATCCCGCTATGACCAGTAGGAGCAGAGCAGTAACAAAAAATGTTGCGAAAACGGGAGCTAACGCAGCCGTACATATTGCCAATAGGAGCTGAGCATGACTAATTCCACGCGAACGAAGTCACTGGCGGCCGCTAGTATTAATATAAAAAGATATAAAGCTGAAGAGTTTGTTTGTATGTTTGTTGTTTGAAAGCGCTAATCTCAGGAATGACTAGTCCGATTTGAAAAATTATTTTTGCTTTAGATAGCCCATTAATCCAAGAAGGCTTTAGGCTATATAACATCACGCTGCGACCAATAGGAGTGGAGCATAACTAAACTACGCGAACGAAGTCGCTGGCGGCCGCTAGTATTAATGTAATTACAAAGTCTATGAGTGATAAACCGTTGATGCGGATCCAGGCAAGACAGAATGGTTTTTAAATGTTTTCGTAGTGACGACATTCAACAGCTTAACTTCAATTGTCAATCTACATGTTTTGTTGAGTTGATTTCTGGAATAACACACATTAGTCGATAAGATTTATAATAACAGCAAATATAATAAAATATATCGTGATAAACCTCAGATTGGAAGTAGAGAACGCAATAAATGAGGCACAAAGGATATAGGTATAATGGGTTGATAAAGCGATTAAATCAAACATTTCAGTATGACGTAGACATTAATAGATTTGTCTGATGATTAATGTTGATCCTTTTTTTTATTTTTAATAATTATAAACTAGTGCTTGAATGCAATCCCGCCTGATGGTAGGTAAGCAGTGATGCAATCGTTGATGGGAAGCGCACCAGTTCATTAAGCCTATTCACTTAAAAAACTTAGGAATAGGAAGAATGACGGCAGTTGAGCGAGGTGATGCAATGTTAAACCCAAGACCAACACGACCAAACGATGCTGCGCCAGAAGGAGATTGATCAGGAGACTCTCCACGACCAACTCCCGGCATAACAACATTTGGCGCATCGTACCCGCCACACATCGCAACACAACTGCTCAGACACGTCCTCCGTACGGCTTCACCAGACATCATGCCGGAACACGACGAATCACTTGGCTGCAAGACTTTGTCTGGTGGGTGGTAACTTCTGTCGGCAGCCGATGTTATGGCCTACCTACTAATATTTTTGAAGATGGAAGATTTGATGTTTATTACTCGTCATCATCATCTCAGCGTTACTCCCAGTCGCATCCGAAGCTTTTCAGCTTTGAAGTCTGGAGTTCGCTTTCCCAGTCTAACTGCTGATTTGGCTAAACTTCGATATTTTCCGTGAAGCGACTGCCGTCTGACTCCACAACCCGAAGGCGATATCGAAGCATTGCAGTTAGACAAATTGTTGGACTTTTGAGGGCTCCAACAACCTGTAACGTTATTAACACTTTTACGCAAAAACTACTCAAAAGATGGGGATGATTCGGTGATTCCTTATAGTAATGTAGGCTGCCACACGTATACATCTACGTATACATATAACATCGGCAGCCGACAAAAGTTACCACCCACCAGACAAAGTCTTATCGTCAAGCGATTCGTCGTGTTCCAGCATGATGTCTGGCAAAACCGTACAGAGGACGGGTCTGAGCAGTTGTGTTGCGATGTGTACCGGGTACGATGCGCCAAATGTTGTTGTGCCGGGAGTTTGGTCATGAAGGGTCTTCAGATATATCTCTGTCTGGCGCAGCATCGTTGGTCGTGTTGTTGATGTTATGGCCTACCACCAGAACTCGAAGGTCTACTCTAATGATCATTAAAACGGTTTTAGAGGCATGAGGAACAGCGTCCACATCACATTCACTTCAGTCACTCATCCTCCTTAGAAAAGGGAGGCTCCTGACCGACCAGATCCGACCAGACTGGTATTGTCTGACGGACACTTGCCCACCGGTTGATGTCGTGAACTTGTATGCGTCCTAGTTACCAGTAAACTCTGTTTGCGAGATGCAGGATTTGTGTACGTCAGTATGACGCGTTGTTCGCATGTAGCGTTGTAGGTACCGGTACATTACTCCCCTCCGGCTGAGGGTTCTGTTCGTTTTTTCGTCGGGATCACTATCGTTCGTTGGGATCGGTTCGAGAACTTTTCGGGATGGGTACGGTTCGTCAGGATCAATCCCAACGAAAAAACGAACAGAACCCTCAGCCGTAGGGGATTCTGTTCGTTTTTTCGTCATGATTGGTTCAGGATCGGTATGGTTCATAGGGATTGATTCGGTATCGGATCGAGATCGGTTCGGGGTCGGTACGGTTCGTCAGGATCAATTAGGGGTCGGTACGGTACGTCGGGATCAATTATGGATTGGTTCGGTTCGCCGGCTTTTATTAAGGATCGAATGGTTCATCGGGATCAATTAGAAATCGGTACGGTTAGTCGGGTTCAATTAGGGATCGGGGCGGTTCGTGGAGTACAATTAGGGATCAAGTCGGGGTCACCTGTTTTTGTTGTTTAGAGGCATGAGGAACAGCGTGCACACCACATACACTTAAGTCACTCATTCTCCATAGAATAGGGAAGATCCTCCGACCAGACTGCTTGTCTGGCGAGCCACTTGCCCGCCGGTTGGTGTCGTGAACTTGTACGCATGCTAGTTGTACAGTAAACTCTGCTTGCGAGATGCAGAAATTGCGTGACGTCAGTATGATGCATTGTTCGCATGTAGCGTTGTAGGTACCGCTACATTACACCCCTCCGGCTGAGGGTTCTGTTCGTTTTTTCGTCTGGATCGGTTCGGGATCGGTATGGTTGGTCAGGATCAATTAGGGGTCGGTTCGGTTCGGCGGGATCAATTAAGGAGCGGTAAAGATCGTCGGGATCAATTAGGGGTCAGTTCGGTATCGCGTTGTTCGCATGTAACGTTGTAGGTACCGCTACATTACACCCCTCCGGCTGAGGGTTCGGTTCGTTTTTTCGTCTGGATCGGTTCGGGATCGGTATGGTTGGTCAGGATCAATTAGGGGTCGGTTCGGTTCGGCGGGATCAATTAAGGAGCGGTAAAGATCGTCGGGATCAATTAGGGATCGGTTCGGTATCGCGTTGTTCGCATGTAGCGTTGTAGGTACCGCTGCACGGTGTTATCGCTTATCGGAAAATCTGAAGGCTGCGCATTCGGCTTACAAACCAATGCTCATAAACATTTAGAAGTGCTAATGAGAAAAAATGTGATTCTATTATGTATTGGCGAAACACGTATTTTTCTATTAAGAAAGAAAGATAGATGATTGTTACTCTTTGTAACAATCATCTATCCATCCACACTAACAACCAGTCGCATTTATATATATTTAGTAGGATGATTATTTCTGTAAATAATGATGACTGCATTGGACAAAATGTAATCGAGATTGTAAGTTATAATATCACACGCAGCTACCTAATAAAATACATGCCAAGATTACAATTAACTTGATTGATAATATAATGATATTAAAACGATTCCATTTCGCCAAACTTAATCCATTTATGGAACGAACAAGCTACTGTGTACGAATCTCACAGAGAAAACTAAGGTCAAGTGAAAGATCAGACGGTACTCCACACCAGGAGAGCTTCTAATGTTATACAAAGCACAGGTCCGTTCGTGTGTAGACTACTGCAGCCACATATGAGCTGGTGATGCGTGCAAAGCATGCTGGAGAGGCGTGCAAAGAGGCTGTTTGGCCACCCACATTTAGCTCATAACGGTCTCCAAAGCCTGGAGCACAGGCGAAGAGTAGCCAGCCTGTCGGTGTTCTATAGGATGCATTTTGGAGGGTGTGGGTGGGAATTGCATGATTTAATTCCCCCATCTCCGTTCCATCATCGGACGACGCGTAGTATGGCGAGGTTCCACCCTTACGTTGTTCGGTCTGTCCAGCTATGCGCACACGCCTAGTACTATGACCTACCGTCAGCTTTGTTGTGCGCTCGGTAAAACGGCTGCGACAATTTCTAAATGTATTTGGGAAAAAATATAACATGGTATAAAAATGATTGGAATCGATTCAGTTGATTATTCTGAACAAACTGTATTCAAGTTCTATATAAAGTAAAAATGACATTGTATAATGAATACATATCAAAAGAGTAAAATTAATTTAAAAACACAAAATGGCTGTTAGAAAGTAAATTCACATTGACCTTTATAATAAAGAGAAACACTCAAGTAGCAGGCGGCCAGCACGGGTGCGAGCGGCATGCGGATTTTTTCTGGAGTTTAGATTTGAATAAATCGTGATATCTCCTGAATGAAACAACCAATTCCAATAATTCAAAAAGAAATCTGCTGCTACTGAAATTACCTTTGATATGACGTAATTTATTTGGATAAGAATTAATAATAAGGAACAAATAGTGGGCTCTGATTTCGACTGGCATTTTAATTAACTTTTCAAACATAAAAGAGTAGTCATAATGAAGAAACTATAGTAGGTAGACATATGGCATCATATCTATCAAAATAGGTTGCGTAGTTTTAAAGATTTAATCATTCAAAGCGACATAGGGAAAGTAAAAGTGACTTTGTTTTATACTATGTAGTGATAATATAAACTGTAACCCTTTAGCTCAGTCACCAGATAGATATTTGGTACTCCTTCATTAAAAAACTACTGAACAGATTTGGGTGAAATTTGGCCCAAAGATGGTGTAGAACCAGCCCCCTAATCGGCGAACACATTTTTGTCAAATGGTTGCGACTAGTTGGGATCGTTTGGAGCGAGCGGACCAATGGGCGGGCCGAACGATACCAACTAGTCGCAATCATTTGACAAATAAGATATTTTATATCCACCCGATATTACCACGGGATTAAAATTTATGCGGTGAAATAGAGGGCCCAGCTAGTAATTATAAATGGGTAGTTGAAAGAAAAGTGTAGGAATAGGGTCAGGTTGAAGTAACTTATAGCTCATATTACTTAGCACATAATTATTTATTATTATTTCCTCTATTTAACCATATTCACATATTAATATACGTTTTAAATATTTCTGCATAAAAATATTTAAAAATATAAAAAATAGTAACCCATCGGTATCGCGAACAGTGTCCAAGCTACCGGTGGTCAGGGCTCCAGAGAGAGGAACCTCAAGACAATGCAAGCCCGAAGTACCGCTCATTGAATCAAACACTTGATCCAGCTGCCTAACGAGAGCCTTCTGAGGTGCTCGTCGAGGCTCTTGGCTATTAAACCATTAGCTATCACGACTATCGGTACAATGATTGCTGAATCCACTTCCCATATGTCGACAACTTCACGAGTCAAGTCAAGATACTTGATTTATTTATCTTTTTCGGTTCTCACGAGGTTCTCATCACGCGGGATGATCATTTCAACAATCATTACCCGCCGCTCTGATCGATCCACCATCACTATATCAGGCTTATTGGCAACAATAGTCCTGTCAGTGATGATGGATCGATCTGAGTACAATGTGATATCGCCTTTTTCGAGAACTTGTTATTAGTATTATTAATTCATTATGCACCAAATGAAAAAAAATACATTTTACTAAAGTTCACATATGTCTCTTTTCAGGCTTGTGATTGGCCTCACAATGTAAATTGCGTTTCATCCAGTACCACGCCTGGTGGACCTCCAGGTGACACTAGCAGCAGCGAAGAAATTCCAATCCCATCTGATCCAGTAGACCCGGAGGCCCCAGTCGAGTGGGATCCTCTTCCAAATGGATGCCCAAATAACTTCGACGTCCACCATCTTCTGCCTCATGAATCAGACTGCAACAAATTCTATTACTGCGTTGCCGGAGAAGCGGTTGAGACGAAATGCCCTGATGGAACCCATTTCAACCCCAAGGAACAGGTAAATATTATTATTATTAGTTATTTAATAGTTATAAACTAGTGCTTCACCGCAATCCCGCCTGATGGTAAGCAGTGACGTAATTGTTGATGGCAAAGCGCGCTAGTTTATTAAAAGGCTATTTAGGCACTCAAAAAAAAAAACTGAGTGAATAAAAAGGGAGATGGCAGTTGAGCGGGGTGATGCAATGTTAAACACAACAACACGACCAACAATGCTGCGCCAGTGGGAGATTGATTGACAACCCGAAGGTGATATCGAAGCATTGCAGTTAGACCAATTGTTTGACTTTTGAGGGCTCCAACAACCCGTAATGACTGCTATTAGATGTTCGTATGGTAACCGGGAACAACGGCTTAACGTGCTTTCAGAGGTACGACCAGACCAGTGCAAATATTACGCCACGGTAGCTGTCCGGAATCGCGTAACGCGCACTATCAGTAGCAATGGGTTTCATTTTGACAGTTCAACAACATTCATGGCATTATTCACGTTTATGAGCACACGTATTTATCGAACATATAAAGCGATTGTTTAGCAATTAGGGCGTTGGTCCTTAAATTTGAAAGTTTTTGAAGAAAAATACTCTTAAACGGCGTTGTTTTTTATTTGAGAATGTCCAAAAAATGGTGCCTTACATCTCCCAGGATCGCGAGTTGTGCGAAACAGCTATCGTGGCTCCTGGAACAGACAACTAAAGGAACATGGATAGGTTTTAGTCAGAAAATTCTGACACGTTGTCCATCTCCGTCCAGAGCAGGATCAGTTATATGATGATTTCCCATTCAAAAAATTGTTCTTACTTCGTCTTCTCTATAGATTATGGCGTGATGTAGAATGATCTGAAAATGAACGATGAACAATTTAAATTAATTTAGAAAATACCTCGACAGAACTTAAATTCCTTAAATAAATAATTTTTATTTAATTATAGTAATCTTAGCACATAATATTTGCTTTGTCTTATTTTTTTTATTTTAAGGACAGGCCGGTTTTATCGCGATGTTTTCATTCACCGTGTTGAAATTATTTACATAAACGAAGTAAACCTTTCCTGGATACGAACCCACAACTCACTACTCATTGCTCAGAACTTCCAATAGTTGTTACCAATTTCATTTTCAATAACTAAAGCGTAGAATCAAGCCCAAATTAGGGTACAACACAATAGACTCAATAGTTAGGTATTTAGTCGTCTAGCCAACACTAAAACTAAAAGCATCTAACTAATACACTAATATCACAAGGAAGTTAGTTTGCGAGCTCGTGATACTGTAGGGAACAGTCTCTGGAATTCCTGAAACGATTCCGGAAAGTCTTTTACCAATTTAGAAACTCACATTATTTGTGATTGTAACGTTATTTTTTGTATAATATGCAAAACCCGAAACACGTGTTCAGTATTTTTAAGTAAAGAATCTATGTACAAAATTTCAAAAAGATATCATGAAAAATCACAAAGTTATGAGCTTGTTATCTTACCTGGTTGTCCCAACAAAAATATGGCCATCGCACCACTGGCGCGGCGCGTGGCGGGCTTGTCTTACGCGCCTCCATGTTAGCTGAGTTGTGCGCTCGGTAACCACACTGCAACAATTTTAGAATTTGGGAAAAAAATATAACATGGTGTAAAAATGATTGAAATCGATTCAGTTGCTTATTCTGAACAAACTATATTCAAGGTTCGTATAAAGAAAACATAACGTTGTCAAAATCATTATGATCACAACCGAGCTTAATTAATACAAATACTTTTACACTCTTTCAAATTTAAATCAAAACTATAGCATCAAAAATCTAGTCGAACGTTTTGGTATTTTTTTATCATTCAATTAAGTATGATAAGAAATTTTACATAAAAATGCTATTAATAATTTGTGAAGATCTTTGTCTTTGATTGCATAGTGGAGCCGATTCTCTTGCACTTAAATATTCGTTTATTTTTCCACATTGATCACAACAAGGTACAAAATAACCATAAATAGAGTAGACTGGAGCCTGCAGCCCTGTATTTCAAGAAACCTGGGCCTGTAGCCAATGTAACATCGCTTTGTAGCGAAGCGAAATCGAATGCCAAGCCAACCAATAACGAAAACGATTGACCACGCGAAGCGATAAATGACGTGGTGAATAGTTCCCGCCTTGGTTGGTTTGGTATTCGATTTCGCTTCGCTACGAAGCGATATTACATTGGCTACAGGTGCTGAAATACAGAGAGATATTGCGGGAGGAAGAGCCAGAACCCTCATTCAGGACTTTGGGTCTTCCTCCCGCAATATCACACGTCTCAAATTTAAGCACAGTGCAATCCTTTCTTTCTATTTGCTAAGAAAAGGACATAAGATAAATATTAGTTTGGCCCTGTCATTCTCCTCAACCACCTTGGGAACAGTGGTTAAACACGGTTTTTTTTTTAATTTCGACCTATCGTACTGAGATAGAAGTCTTTTGGCCTCGTATAAGAATTTCTTATTAGTTTTCTGTTTTTTTTTATGTTATAGTAATGTTGATTGTGTTCAGTTTCGTTTGCTTTTATGATATTCCTGTACGAGTCACTACTTTTTCTTTCTATCTTTTTGCTTAATTGCAAGTCTTTGGTTGGATAACCCAATTTACTACCTACGCTATTGAGTACCACCCCTAATTGAAAACCATATCTGATTATTTTACTAGCGGCCGCCAGCAACTTCGTTCGCGTAGAGTTAGTTATGCTCCGCTCTTATTGGTCGCAGCATGATGTTATATAGCCTAAAGCCTTCCTGGATTAATGGGCTATCCAACGTAAAAAGAATTTTTCAAATCGGTCTAGAAGTTCTCGAGATTAGTGTGTTCAAACAACAATCTATACATTAGTATAGATATTCAATTGTCAAATAAACCCGATTTTCAACTACTTATATCTTTAAATCCAGGAATTGACAAAGGTACTTACTCAATTAAAATTAAAATATTTTTTCTAATTCCAGGTCTGTGATTGGCCTCACTTAGCTGGTTGCGAGAACGGGAATGGTAGCTGCTCAGGCGGTGGAAATGGTGGCTGCACTGGCACAACAGCTGCTCCTGGTGATACGACCGGAACAACCGCTGCTACCGGTGGTACAGCCGGAACAACCGCTGCTACCAGTGGTACCGCCGGAACAACCGCTGCTACCAGTGGTACAGCCGGAACAACCGCTGCTACCAGTGGTACCGCCGGAACAACCGCTGCTCCCGGTGATACGACCGGAACAACCGCTGCTCCCGGTGATACGACCGGAACAACCGCTGCTACCGGTGGTACAGCCGGAACAACCGCTGCTACCAGTGGTACCGCCGGAACAACCGCTTCTACCGGTGAAACTGCCGCAACAACTCCTTCCACTAGTGCAACTGACACAACAACCCCTGCTGCCGATGATACGGCCGGAACAACCGCTGCTACCGGTGGTACAGCCGGAACAACTCCTACTCCTGCCGTTACTGACGGAACAACCTCTGCTCCTGAATGTGGCTCTTGCCAGCCTTCACCCGCGGACAGATGCAAGAGTGGATGCAACGTCCTTCCATTTGTCCATGACAACGACTGTGATAAATACTGGATTTGCGAAGGAGACCAACCTGTCTTGGTCACCTGCTCCGAAGGACTACATTTCAACCCCAGTACTTACACTTGTGACTTCATCTGCAATGCTGGGTGCGAGAGGAAGAACGTACAGGTTACAACACTAGATGAAGGAGTCAAAATTTTTCTACCATGGGGTAGCATCACCAATGAAATAAGGGATTTGTTGAAGAATGAATTACATGGGGAGTTGTAGATCTTGATGCTGCAAAAAAAAAACTATTCTGAATTTATCATCATCTGCGTAGCCTCAGAGGGCTAATGCTTACCTTAACTCCACAACTCAGTGTTAATAATATAAAATAATATTCTAAATTATTATTATTAAATTATGTAATAAAAAGATTGTGTAGACCTTAGTTCAGTTAATCGATTTATAAACCGTTTATTATCTTTTAATCCGCAGAGACTAGAGAATTTTATGAAATATTTTTTTTATTTTTTTTTATGAATTTAAATTATTTTATGAATACAAGGATCAAAGTAAGACGAAAATATGTATCCGTAATTTAACATACCTACTGTCTTCGAACAATTTAAAAAAAAGTGAGTAAATAAAAAACTGTATATTTATTAAAATATTATTTTATTTAATTATTAAAAAATAAACGTATTGTAAATAAATATAAAATTTATAATGAGCAGTTTTCTAGGAGCTTTCTTATGATTTCTAAATAGCGCAGCCGGCACTTTTGGTAATATTTAGAAGAATGATGGTTTTTTTTTTTTCTTTAGTTGTATGGCAGAATGTTGTTTTGACATTTTCTATTTGTTTAAATCACTATGACTTATAATATTCTGTCTCTGTCAGTTCTTTCTTGACGTCCTCCGTGGCGCAGCGGTCAACACGCCTGCCTGCGACATGGAGGCCCCGGGTTCGATCCCCGGCCGGGTCATGATGGGAAACGATCTTTTCCTGATTGGCCTGGGTCTTGGATGTTTATCTATATATGTATCTATTATAAAATATAGTATCGTTGAGTTAGTATCCTATAACACAAGTCTCGAACTTACTTTGGGGCTAGCTCAATCTGTGTGATTTGTCCGAATATTTATTTATTATTTATTATTTATTATTTCTTGCCACAGACTAAATTAACCGCGACAAATCAAATAAAAAAAATACCAACAGTTATGGTAGCGCCATCTCTTGATGACTTTGGAAACTAACCTATCGGAAAACTGCTCATTTAAATCTCCACTTAGTGTTATGGCTTATATTAAGTTTAAACTAGATTAAAATTACATAAGGCACAATAAATTTTATTTTTCTAGTCATTCATGTCTCACACCAGTTAGTCGCTAATTTTAAAACCGTTCAGTCGGAATCCAGTCTCAATCTTAACTTCCCTATATTTTCAGAAGTTTCTAACATTTCTTTGTCACTAAGATGAGGCTGCCACCAGATTTTACCAGATTTTACGAGAATAGGAGCCCATGACAAAGTCCTCCTTAGTTTCCATCTACCACTCTCTTTCTCTCTCCCGAGCTGGCACACACCATTCTTTAATAATGGAGTCCAGCTCAACTCGAGCTGGTTTACCACAATCTATACCATTATGTTCAAAAAATCTTCACAATTTCTTATCATTAGCAGTTCTTAAATTGGTTTGGCGTACATAAACTAATAACACCGTAATTTTTTATTGGTTGTCCATTTTAAAATAGGTCTGGTCATACGTCAGACCATTTTTTTTTTTTTATTATAATTATAAACTAGTGCTTGACTGCACTCCCGCCTGATGATAAGCAGTCATGCAATTGTTGATGGTAAAGCGCACTAGTTTATTAAGCCTATTCACTTAAAAAACTAAGGAATAGGAAGGATGAGGGCAGTTGAGCGAGGTGATGCAATGTTAAACCCTAGACCAACACGATCAAACAATGCTGCGCTAGAGGGAGATTGATCTGGAGACTCTCCACGACCAAACTCCCGACACAACAACATTTGGCGCATCGTACCCGCCACACATCGCAACACATCTGCTCAGACCCGTCCTCCGTACGGCTTCACCAGACATCATGCCGGAACACGACGAATCGCTTATTTTAAAAAGGACAACAATTAAAAAATGAATTAATTAGTTTAAGTATACATATACTAGTATACACCGTAAGTATTTATTTTATTAGGAGTCCCTTTTAACATTAGTCTGAAATGCATACACTAATATACACAGTATTTTTTTAATAGGAATCCCTTTATAATTGTTTTGACGTAGTAGGTACACGTGGTGATTTTTATTATAAGGCCCGTTCAAAATTGGTCTAAAGTACCTACATATACCTACTAGTATAAGAGGTGTTTTTATTAGAAGCCCCCTTTAAAATTTTTTTGACGTACATATACTAGTATGCACCGTGTTTTTTTAGGAATCGCCTTTAAAATTGGGTTTACGTACATATAACTAGTATGGGTACATGTTCATTTTAATTAGGAGTCCCTTTTGGAATTGGTCTATAGTACATATACTAGTATAAGGTGTTTTAATTAGAAGTCCCTTTTATAATTGGTCGTACATTGATCGTACAATGTTTTCTACGTTATCCATACTTAATATTATATATATGCGAAAGTAAGTCTGTCTGTCTGTGTGTTACGCTTTCCCGCCTAAACCTCTGAACCGATTTTGATGAAATTTGGCACAGACAGTCTTTAGACCCTGAGAAAGAACAAGGCTACCTTTTTTCCTGAAAAATTTGATATTCCCGAGGGAAATCTAAAAAGCGCGATTTAACCGACCTCCAGGCGGGCGAAGCCGCGGGCGGAAAGCTGGTAGATATTTATATAAACTTTGGTAAACTTTTCTAAAGCTTTTAAATAACAAAAGAAGTATTACATATAAAAAGGCTTCGTTACTAAGATATTTGTAATTTTATGGAGATATGCAGTAAGATAAGGTCTTAATTTGGTCCATACTGCCGTTCAGTATAAATTAAATTATAAATCTATCAAATGCTTCGGTTTCTATAAAAAAGAATAAAAACAAGCTTTGACTGATGTATCCATAATGTTTTTTTTTTTTACAAAATAGACGAACTGGCGTCGATGGCGGATGGAGTGACGTCTTTTTAATAAAATCTCATTAAGTATACTTATTATAAAGGCAAAAGTTTAAAAATGAATGTGTGTTTATATATTTGTTACATTTTCACGCTTATGGGACTGGACCACTATTGAAGAAATTCGGCACACAGATGGCTTATAAAAAAGATTAGACTATTTTCTTAAAATTGTCACATAAATAGCCAACTACTCAGGCTTAGAAAATGTTGAGTCATAAAAATACGTAACTTAGCTTCACATATATTTTTATTATCCATGTAATATCTAACCTAACGATCTCTACAGCTGTACCCACAAAATACTATATATAAAAAAAACTGGGGTTAAAACGACCCCACAAAATTCATAAAAAATTACACAGTTTATTATTACTTTGGACGTTGCTCGTACTAAAATTACCAATACAATAACCTGTAACTTGATGCTTAACAAAATAATTAACAATTTTATTTAAAAATACTCCACTGGAATGTTACGTTTTTTTTTTTAATTTTGTCAAATGACAGCTGTTCTGTTATTGGCTGTCCGCTGCATGGTTTGCTTCCAATACCTGAAAAAAAAAAGTACATCAATTGTATTATCAATGTCAACATGGCGCAATAGGCAAAAACCTCGAGCTATGCTGATAAAAGGCGAAGTGGAAAAATATAATTTTTTTTTAAGTAATTATAAACTAGTGCTTGACTGCAATCCCGCCTGATGGTAAGCAGTGATGCAATCGTTGATGGTAAAGCGCACTAGTTTATTAAGCCTATTCACTTAAAAAACTAAGGAATAGGAAGGATGACAGCAGTTGAGCGAGGTGATGCAATGTTAAACCCAAAACGACCAACACGACCAAATGAAGCTGCGCTAGAGGGAGATTGATCTGGAGACTCTCCACGACCAAACTCTCGACACAGCAACATTTGGCGCATACAATGCAACACAACTGCTCAGACCCGTCCTCCGTACGGCTTCACCAGACATCATGCCGGAAAACGACGAATCGCTTGGCGGCAAGACTTTGTCTGGTGGGTGGTAACTTCTGCCGACAGCCGATGTTATGGCCTACCACCGAGAAAACTACCAACTATCTATAATAGAGGCCAAGTGCCCTTCTGTGACAATCGCACTGTGAACATTTTGGTAAAGGAAGCTGTCATTACAATGAATGCTACGGGATTGACACTACTTATTCATTGATGACAGATGCCAGCTTATTTTACGCTAAATTCATCTTACTTTTCACAGTGAATTCTTTACAGAATTAATCAGCTGTTTTATAAGAAAACATAAGAGTTATGGAAGCGTAGAGAACACAGGATAAGTTTTTAATTTCTACATTCTTCTCTAATTATGACTTCTTACATCTTAGCTCATTAAAGTATCCGGGGTTCAAAATAACCCCAATTACAAAAAATAAGATGCCCAGCATTTTTTTTTTTCACTATCAATTACTTAGCCAAAACGCCTGTATTATAAACCTCAAACGTACCCTTTTAATCTTCTTTCCGTACATAGACCAGAAGGTGACTTTGACTTCTGTTGGTTTGCCAGTCCTCGCGTCAAACACACGACAGCTGTCAAACGGAGGAGAGTAGAGATGTAGGGAGACTGCTCCATCCACGTGGGAGGGATTCTCAACACGATGTAGACCTAATGCATCTGGAAATATAAAAATAAAACAATGAATATTTCCAATATCCATAAAAATCAATCGCACTTTATATTGAATCGAATTATACACAGTCTCTAAACTATGATCCTGTATAATCTAACACCCTGTATATTCCATGAACTTGTATAATCTAAGACCATGTCATTATTTAAACGAACACCCTCTATATTCCATGAACTTGTATAATCTATGACCATGTCATTATATAATCTAACAGCCTGTATAATCTATGACCATGTATAATCTAACCCGTATAATACGACACTTTGAAAATCTATCAACTTGTATAATCTAACACCCTCTATATTCCATGAACTTGTATAATCTATGACCATGTCATTATATAATCTAACAGCCTGTATAATCTATGACCATGTATAATCTAACCCGTATAATACGACACTTTGAAAATCTATCAACTTGTATAATCTAACACCCTCTATATTCCATGAACTTGTATAATCTATGACCATGTCATTATATAATCTAACACCCTGTATAATCTAACCCGTATAATACGACACTTTGAAAATCTATCAACTTGTACAAACACTCCCTGTAAAATCTCCAGAATTTTCCCAAGATTATTTTCGAATAGCTCTAGTCGACTCGACAGCCAATTATTATTTGCCAATATTTTTCTAACAGGCAGTTACAGCAACTCCTACCAATAACAGAATAGCTAAACTACGTTATACGACATCTCCACGACGACCAATCCAGCCCCTCCCGCATCCAGCGGTTTCCCGCGACCTTCACCAAGTCGTCGGTCCACCTTGCCAGCCCACGCTGCGCCTTCCGGTAAGTAGCCACGACCTCTCAAGGTCAACTACTGATATCAGATACTAACCGTTAATGTAACAGACGTCATTGACTTCCAATCTTGTCCTCCCCCTAACTTTCATATCCCTCACATCATACCCCTCGTCTTCACTTCCATCTTCATAACCACCCTCCCGCCCATTCTGACAGCTGTCACTCTGCTTTCTCTTTTGACAGCTATCACATACGAAACTGTCACTGTCGTGACTACTGTCATCGTCGATTTCCAGTTCGGATACGCTGTCCGGTAAATCTTGACTCTCGGAGCAGCATTTTCTTCTAGGTTTGTTGTTGTTTAAGACCTTCATCACTTCCGGCTGTACGTTCTCAGGCCACTCGTATCTGGAAATCATTAATTATTTTTAATTATTTGAGTTATTCAGGTCATTGGATTTTTGTATTAATTTTTATGATTCGGCGATAATGTACCTACCTACAAAATTATAAACAAAGAAAAATTATTTTTATTTTTCGTATTTTCTATTGGCAACATTTCTATTATATCACCAGCAGCCTAATCGGTGATCACATTTTTGTCAAATGATTGCGACTAGTTGGGATCATTTTGATATAATTATTGTGTAAAATAATATCAACCTAAAATTATATCAACTGCGGTTGCAATCATTTGACAAAAATGTGTTGGCCGTAAAATAATATATCAACTGCGGTCCAAACGATCGATATTGTGACTAGTTGGGATCGTTTGGACCGCAGTTGATATTATTTTACACTAAAACTATATCAACTGCGGTCCAAACGATCCTAACTAGTAGTTACGTAATTACCACAGTTTAACGATATTCTTAACATTGTTTACGTTGTTCAACAGACACATTATTCGAACTTAAGTAGAAATGGAATAGCAATAGGCTTCAAAATAGTTTAAACTTGATTAGCAATGAGGGCCCTAGACTTTTATGTAATAAAAAATGTAAGCCCGTGGAATAAAATTGACAACTGACAGTTTTAGTGTACTGAAATACTGTCTTTAATTCAGCTAAAAAAATCTATATAATAACTAGCGGACCCGGCAGACGTTGTCCTGCATTTGATATTTCAAGCGGTTAGGGTATTAAAAAGTATGAAAGGAAAGATCAATAATATTATTATTATTCAGTGGCAAGTGTTGTTAGGTAATTTGATTCCCTTCAAAATGGTTGAGCTAAGTGGGGCTAATGCGCGCGTCATGCTCGTGAACGGGGGCCGTCAGTGCAGACTGGTCATCTCTTAGCTGCCAGTGGGCCTAATTAATTTTCTATCTTTTCATTGATTTTTATAATTATACATTGTGCTCACATGATAGAAGCAACAGAAATATGTAATGAAGATATGTAATCCATATTATGATTTTAGAAGAGTGTTCATGGAGTCTCTTGCACGTTCTTCTCCATAGAGATCTACGCTTTGGAAGGTGCTATATAGCTTCACTTTTCTTGGACTGACCGACATTGACTATTCAAAAGTACCAACTGTTGGTTAATTTGAAATAAACAATTTTGATTTTGATTTTTTGATTTTGATTCTTTATTTTGAAACAACATCAATTTTTCGAAAACAGTTATAATCAATAATTGCACGAAAAACTTGTTAAGATGCGACGAATGTTTTACAATAACCGCTGAAACCTTCAAGTTTTGCATCAAATGCGGTCACAATTTGAGCCAAATAATACGAATTAGTAGGGCTAAGGAACAAAAAAATCGAGTGAAGAAACTACTTGTTATAACGGAAATACATCTCAACAATGTCACCATCATCTTCTGAGGCAATAACATTTTCAGAGCTTAATTTAACTGTCGAAGAACTAAACGATTTAAATGAGGTAAAAAAAGTCAGGAGCGCCTGTGATGTTTGATTAATTGCTATATGTTGCCAGAGTGATTAATATAGTCTAGGTATAATAAAAAAAAATGTATCAAATTAAAAAAAATCGTACAAATCGGTCCACCCGTACAGTTGCAGTATAGATAAATAACCTAAATACCGACTACAGCGCCATCTGCCGAATTGTTTTTTTGTGCATGTAAATTTTCCAGTAAAATGTATAAACAAAAATTCATTCAAATCGATCCAGCCGTAAGGGATAAATAACATAGATACCG
This sequence comes from Sesamia nonagrioides, assembly GCA_017933935.1. Classification (NCBI taxonomy): domain Eukaryota; kingdom Metazoa; phylum Arthropoda; class Insecta; order Lepidoptera; family Noctuidae; genus Sesamia; species Sesamia nonagrioides. Next base: position 1,005,027 of record JADWQK010000844.1, on the reverse strand, counting down.
ACTGCAGTGCCATCTGCCGGGCTGATTTGTGAATTTAAACGATCCCGGGCGTCACCCAAACGCAAACAAAAAAATCATTCAAATCAGTCCAGCCGTTTAGTTGCAGTAGGTATAGATAAATAACCTAGATACCGACTGCAGCGCCATCTGCCGGGCAGATTTGTAAATGTAAATTTTCCAGGCCCCCACTTGAATGTATAAACAAATATTTATTCAAATCAGTTTAGCCGTTTAGGATAAATAACCTATACACCGACTGCAGCGCCATCTGCCAGGCTGATTTGTGAATCTAAACCATCCAGAGCGTCACCCAAACCCAAACAAAAAAAATCATTCAAATCAGTCCAGCCGTTTAGGTGCAGTAGATAAATAACCTACATACGACTTGAATGTAAAAACAAAAATTCATTCAAATCAGTTCAGCCGTTTACGATAAATAACCTAAACACGACTGCAGCGCCATCTGTAGGACTGATTTGTGAATCTAAACAATCCAGGGCGTCACCTAAACGCATAAAAAAATCATTCAAATCGGACCAGCGCTTTAGGAGGACTTCAGTGGCGTACACACGTACAGCAGATTAAGGAATATACCCACGGAAAGCATTGTCATCTACATTTTGTAACAAATATATCACACCTCTCTCTACCCCTAGTGCTCTTGTTTCAGTCTCTTAAAGTTAAATAAAAAATTTAAAATATTTATTTCTTTCTATTTTTTTTTTCTTTTAGTTCTTAAGTACAATTTTAATTAAATAAAAAAAATATATATTTATTTTTATTTTTTCCCCTTTCAATTCTTTTATACAATTTTCTTTTTAAGTAACTCCAAAAACCAAAAAAAAAACTATAAACTTGTCTAAAAACAAAAAAAGAAGTACTTGAGTCTGCCTGGGTTTGAACCGAGGAACACCAGCCATCGCGAGTAGAACCATACCTCTATCAACCACGCCACAGCCGCAATGTCAAACCGCGCGAAATTAGCGCCCATATTATGCGTGAAATATTGCGAAAGAGAAAACTCGAAAACATGCGCTTCCGCAGACATAAGACTGAGCTAGATCGATTTCTCGTCCCCGAAAACCCCCACATATCAAATTTTAGCGAAATCGTTAGGGCCGTTTCCGAGATCACATGCTTTTTCAAGCAATCAGCGCCATCTGCCGGGCTGATTTGTGAATCTAAACGATCCAGGGCGCCACTCAAACGCATACAGAAAAAATCATTGAAATCGCTTAAGCCGTTTAGGAGGAGTTCAATGACATACACACGTACAGTAGAATTATATATATAAAGATAAACGTTTGGTGAATCGCTCAAAGGTTTTATGTGTTTTTTTTTTAGTTTTTGTTTTCACAAATTATTATAATAAGTACTTAATATAATAGGTAATACTATATTTACTAAACCAAAAAAGTAAATCTGTTACAAAATTTGTTTTAGCTACTTAAAATTATTATGCTTAGGTAAGAGTCAAAATCAAAACTGTTTATTTCAAATTAACCACCCGTTGGTGCTTTTGAATAGTCAATGTCGTTCAGTCCAAGGAAAGTGAAGCTAAATTGCACGTTCCAAAGCGTAGATCTCTATGGAGAAGAATGTGCAAGAAACTCCATGGACACTCTTTATATAGTATATCAATAACAATTGTGTCCAATTATTAGCATCTGCTGCCGAACTAGGTGTAAAACCTGTGCTTCAGCACGCAGCGCCTCAAGCCCTCGGACTGGGTATGCAAGTACGAGCTCAAAGAATGCCTATTAGAAGTTACCTGACTAATGTAAACTCAGACCTAAATGAAATATAACCGTCTTATTACAAAACTAAATTTAAAGTTAATTTGAGCCAGTACCTATTTGTGTTTCAAACTTTATTGAGATTTATGCGAAGTTCGTAATACAAAAGTGACAACTTAATACCGAACTAAGCTGTCATTTTTAAGTCAGTGTTTGTATTTCGAACTTTATTTAGATTTATGCGAAGTTCGTAATACAAAAGTGACAACCTAATACCGAACTAAGCTGTCATTTTTAAGTCAGTGTTTGTATTTCGAACTTTAATTAGATTTATGCGAAGTTCGTAATACAAAAGTGACAACTTAGCACCGAACTAACCCGTCATTTTTGAGTCAGTATTTGCATTTCGAACTGTATTTAGATTTATGAAAAGTTCTTAACAAAAAAAAAATGACAACTTAGCACCGAACTAAGCTGTAATCCATACTAATATTATAAATGCGAAAGTAACTCTGTCTGTCTGTCTGTCTGTTACGCTTTCCCGCTTAAACCTCTCAACCGATTTTGATGAAATTTGGCACAGACAATATTTAGACCCTGAGAAAGGACATAGGCTACCTTTTATCCCGGAAAAATTTGATGTTCCCGAGGGAAATGTAAAAAGCGGGATATACCTAACCGAACTTTACGCGTTCGAAGCCGGGGGCGGAAAGCTAGTTTTTATATAAAGATCTGCGTTTCCATAACGGTCAGGTTTATAATTCAAAGCCTGATAAAGATTGTTTGCATACTTTTGCTTATAACTCTATTTATATATTAATGAAAGGAAGGAAGAAAGACCTTTGCCATGCAGGGGGATATAAACATCTGATAACATTATTAATAACCTACTAGGAACATTCCACAGAGCAATCATCCTTCAAAAAGCACAATGAACCTCATTATAATCAATAACACACATATTTGTTAGCTAAAAACTAGTCAAAACCAAAGATAAGATCTGATAACAGAGATCCATCTCGAAACTGACCTTAGAACATTTCATCATCAACCTTTTTATCGTCCCACTGCTGGGCACAGATCTTCTCTCATACAGAGAAGGATTGAGCGTAATCACCACGCTTGCTCAATGCGAGTTGGCGATTTCAGACTGAAAGTCCAGGTTTCCTCAAGATGTCTTCCTTCACCTACAGTCATTGGTGTCCAAGATATACTTAGAAAGTACATATAACTTTAGAAAAGTTACATTGGTACTTGCCCGACCTGGTATCGAACCCGTGCTCTGATACTTGAGAGGCTGGTGTTTCAACCACTGTGCCACCACGACTTAGAACTTTTAGGAATATTGTACTATTCGGTACATCGATAGATTTGGCATAACTAGATACTTCGTCTACGGGAGAAACTTTCCAGCGAAACTTACCACAGTTCTTTAATGGCAGATCTGTTTTGGCGCTAAAATGTTGTATTTTTTTTTTTACAAATTCTTTTGTTGAGTATTGTCTGTGAAAACTTTTAATTAGCCTTCTTTCACTAATTATCTTTTACCTGTACAATTAAAGAAAACCCTGTCCGACCCATAAGGATAATAAAGGTTAGGTAAACACTTGACCAAATATACTTGATATAGTAATCATCATGGTCACAATACTAATGAATTTTGAAATAACCTAAAAAGGTTATTTCAAAATTGAATTAATTCGATATATTGATTCCATCTTCCCCGAAATTTGGTAATTTTTAAAAAAGTGACCACACCATTTTGACGGTATTATTATTTAAAGCGATGCGACCACATGCCGTGTGCCCTGTCCCCCGTCGCCCGCGGAGGGGTTGCCTACCGCACATGTAATAAGTTACCTCTTTTTGCGAAATAGTATTTATTTTCTTCGGTGGATTTTTTTAAAGTTTAGTCCGGCTTTGTAGGCATTAGTAGAATCAGTTATCGATACCTGACAATACCTTCATGGATCGGACAGGGTTTTCTTTACATAATGTATATGCTGGATGTAGGTTTCCTTAAAAAAGTAAAAAAAATAATTCAGACTATACTGTTCCCACTCCTGGGACACAGGCCTCCTCTCGGTGAGAGGGAGTGGGCCGTAATCTACCACGCGGGCCCAGTGCGGGTTGGTAGATGTCACATGTCTTCGAAGTTTTACCTCTAGGACATGCCGGCTTCCTCACGCTGTTTTCCTTCACCGTTTTGAGAGCAGTGGTGATGAAATAATTTACATCAAGTAAAACGCCTGTTAAGGTTCGAACCTACGACCTACAACATGTAAATCGCGGCTGAAACCACTAGGAATTTGATGATTATTTTAACTTTATACTTCCCCACGTTCTTATGAAGAGGGGTCTGCGTTGGTAGATAGACTGGTGGGCAATGAATTGATCCTATGAGGAGTAGCAGAAGAAAAGTTCCAAACTCTTCAATACTAAAGATTTTTCCAAGGGGACCACCCTTAAAGTCATAGCTCACTTAATAATAATAATAAAATATGTTAATAAACTTTGTTGCTAGAAAAAATACAGAGATTTTACATTGGCCCCAAACTAGGCAAGCCTGTATCTTGGGTACCAATATGGAGGGTTTATCATTTAAACAGTTTACAAACACATTTAGTAAAAGAGCAAATTTACTTTGCTTCAAATTACTTAATAAAAGAAAAAAATGGAATATAATATTAGAATCAAAATTAAAGAGAACATAATAAAAGTTTAAAAATATAATAAAATCGAGAATAGACTCTACTCCAACACCGCTCTAAAATAAGGCGACTGCTCATAGTCCGCGCGGCGACAGCTACCAGGCACCCAGCAGTCCGCGCTGAGACTGCTAGCAGACGCCTAGCTGTCCACTCGTCGCCTGCCCTAGCTTTTCGCGATTGATACAGTTCGCGATCGGTTTCTATTGCAGTAACTCGTCTTTTTTACAATGCCCCGATTCACAACGCGCGAAGATCGAGGGAGCGGTTTACTTGGTAGATACTGGCGCCGATTCTGTTGTTCACAAACTATACTAATTTTAAGTTTTTTTTTTTTTTTGAAATGAAATGAAATGTGCATCTTTTTCTTTCCATTTTATTAAGAAAAGGACAGAAGATAAAATGTCAGTTTAGACCTGTCAAATTAGTGCGCTCCTGACGTAAACTGACGTATTTTTAGTCGCCATTTTTATAATCGCGTCTCCTCCGTGGCGTAGCGGTAGCGGACGCGGCCGCTGCGTAAGGTGGCGCGGGTTCGATCCCCGCACAGTGCAAGTATTTGTATGCATGAATATGAATATTTGTACTGGTCTGGTCTGCCTCGGAAAGCACGTTAAGCCGTTGGTCCCGGTTGCCCTACGAACATCTAGTGGCAGTCGTTACGGGTTGTTGGAGCCCTCAAAAGTCCTACAATTGTCTAACTGCAATGCTTCGATGTCGCCTTCGGGTTGTGGAGGTCAGACGGCAGTCGCTTCATGGAAAATGTCGAAGTTTAGCCATATCAGCAGTTGGACTGGCAAAGCGAACCCCAGACTCCAAAGCTGAAAAGGCTTCGGATGCGACTGGGATTAACACTGGGATGATGATGATGATGATTTTTATAATCGCGTCTAAATTGTCTATGGAGTATCTTAATTTGTCAGGATTAAATTAAAATGTTATCTTCTATCCTTTTCTTAACGAAATGGAATGAAAAAGATGCAGTTAACTTAAAATCTGTTTAGTTTGTGAACAACAGAATCGGCGCCACTGACTGACTGAGCCACAGAGTACTTGGACTGAGCGCCGGGTGGCGACGCCGCGGCGACTGCTAGCAGTCTGCTTGCGGACGCCGCGCCGACCGCTCGGCTACAACGAGCGATCAGCGAGGCGTCAAGGTCAACTACCGAGCAGTCAGACGGTGGCTGATGGTAAGCTCGCTGACAGCGCGCTGTCTACTAATTTATGATGCCAATGTAAAATATATATAAAGTACAATATTAAAAGCTCATATTTGAATATCACTCTCACCCACTATTTTCATAGCCATTCTCGATAACATAATTGGCAAGTGTGATTGGAGTAAATCAGGAATTTATATAAACGGCAACTACCTAAGTCATCTAAGGTTCGCTGATGACCTGATACTTCTAGCAGAGACAGCCAACGAAACGCAAACCATGATAGAATCTCTACAACGAGCGAGTGCGACAGCTGGATTGGAAATGAATTTAACGAAGACTAAGATGATGACTAATACACGAACCAATCCTATAACTATCAACGGTAACCCTTTAGAATACGTGGACAGCTATATATACCTGGGAAAAAGAATAAGTTTTGAAAAAGACAGCAACATTAAAGAAATAGAAAGAAGGACCCAACAAACCTGGAACAAATATTGGAGTCTAAAAGAAATATTTAAGAGTAATCTACCAATAACTCTCAAAGCTAAAGTTATGAACTCATGTCTTATACCGAGCCTCACCTATGGAAGCCAGACCTGGAAATTCTCCACACAAGCCATGAATAAAATTAATACATGTCAAAGAGGTTTAGAGCGAAGCATGTTAAATATAAAGAAAATGGACAAAATAAGACATTCAAAGATAAGAGGAGTCACTAAAGTTACTAAAGTTACAGACGCCTTGATTTATGCTCGAAAACGGAAATGGCAGTGGGCTGGACATGTGGCGAGAATGACTGACAGAAGGTGGACATCGCGGGTTACTACCTGGTTAGGACCACCAGGCAAGAGAAAGAGGGGGAGACCTTTAATTCGCTGGGAGGATGATCTGAAAAGATCAACGGGCACAAACTGGTAAACCATAGCACAAGACCGACAAAAATGGGCATCTTTGGAGGAGGCCTTTACCCAAACCGGGGTTCTTGTTGATTAATAACACTACTAACATATTATAAACCTACATATATTACTAACATTACTAATACATAGGAATATTAATTGTGTTTCCTGTAAAATTATTACTATCAATTGTAAAACTAGAAATAAAAAGGCTTATTATTATTATTATTTGAATATTATTCTTTTTGCCGAGTGGGACCAGAGTCGTTTAAGTATACCTTTATCCTTAAGCTATGCCCATGCTATTGAACCTTTCCTTAAATATGTCCAGGTCGGCTTCCAGCTTAGCTAGCAGTATTTTATGTTGAAGTCTAATCTCATGTTCACCACCAGTTTTTTACATACCAAAATACGATATCCCCTATCGCTCGCGGCGCGCGTTGGCGGCGTCGGTCGCTGGCGGCCGCTAGTAAGGTTATAAGCTTAAGGGAATATCATACGGGTGAATGTCAGTGAATGTAACAGTATCTCCCTACAACTCATAGTACTCGAAGGAACATTGGGATTTTAGTCGGTAGGATTCCGACATAACCTTCCGTTATTCCCAGACGGATGGTCACATGAGGATTTCTCCAAGAAAATAAAAAGGGGAAGATATAAGTACCGATGGATGGATCGCTTATCGCGGTCCAAAGAAGCGGGCGAAACCAGTAAATATAGTGATAAAAGCCTATCTACGAACAGATAAGGAAGAAGACGAAATTAGGAGGTCAGAGGACCGACCTCATTATAACATGACGTATTAAATATATGACGTACAATAACAGCTAATAATCAGAATAAAATATTATTAGAATCATAAACCGAAATAGAGCTGCGTCATAAGCAGACATAGAAGTTACTCGGTGGTAGGCCATAACATCGGCTGTCGGCAGAAGTTACCACCCACCAGACAAGGTCTTGCCGCCAAGCGATTCGTCGTGTTCCGGCATGATGTCTGGTGAAGCCGTACGGAGGACGGGCCTGAACAGTTGTGTTGCGATGTATGCCGGGTACGATGCGCCAAATGTTGTTGTGTCAGGAGTTTGGTCGTGGAGAGTCTCCAAATCAATCTCCCTCTGGCGCAGCATCGTTGGTCGTGTTGGTCTTGGGTTTGACATTGCATCACCTCGCTCAACTGCCTTCATCCTTCCTATTCCTAAGTTCTTTTTAAGTGAATAGGCTTAATAAACTAGTGCGTTTAACCATCAACGATTTCATCACTGCTTACCATCAGGCGGGAATGGAGTCAAGTCATACTAGTTGATAATTATTAAAACAATCCAAGGGATTTAATACATGTAGCATTTTAAGAAAGAGAGAAGAGGGAAACAGTAGAGGGAAAGAGGTAGGTAGGTAGGAGAAAGAGAGTGCATGGGCTGTAATTTACAACAGACTGCGGACCCAATCCGGATTGGAAAATGTCACATGTCCTCGAATTTTTGATCCTAGGACAAGCCGGTTTCCGCTCGATGTTTCCTTCACAGTTTGGACAGCACAGTTCGAACTTACAACCTCATAAGTCACAGCCACTTTAATTTGCTTACTCTACAAGCAATGCCAAAAGGCCTAAAGGAAGCTTAGAGGTATGAGGAACTGGAGTTAAAGTTCACTTATCCTCCATAGAAAAGGGAGAATCGTCCGACTAGGCGAGTGTTGCATCTGGCGGGCACTTGCCTATCGGTTGATATTGTAAAGTTGTCTGCATGCTAGTTATACTGTAAACTCTTCTTGCGAGATGCAGTACTTGTGTGACGTCATTATGACGCTTTGTTTCGTTTGTGGCGTTGTAGGTGTATTCGCAATAAAGGTAGCTGGAGTAGACTCAATATGGAAGGCGGAGGACAGGGTGTTGTGACACTGTCTAAGACAGGTCGATAGGCTGAATGTATTGATTGCAATACTATAATTTCTTATCATCAGAGATTATCGCCAAAGGTGGTCTGTCAAGCGCGGGCTTGTGGGAGGCGAGCAGTGGGCAGCTCTTCACCCGGTAAGGACCAGGCCAGAGTCGACGGTGCGTTGTGTTTCACGCGTACCTCAAAGAGATGTCAGCACAATGTGACGGGGTCCACGAAGACGGCAGCCTGCAGGCTCAGGGTTGCGGGATGGTTAAAAAAAAAAGCATTGGCCCTGGCGCACAGGCAAGTGATGGAACCCGGGTGGGTTTTAGTCAGTAAAAGTTTGACACGCCCTTCCGCTTCGCCCAGAGCGGGAGAGGTCCTCGGTCCTTGTGAACCCTCCACGAGGACCGATTCCTCCTGTTCCTGGGTTTTAGTCCAGAAAGTCGCCCAGAGCGGGAGAGGTCCTCGGTCCTCGTGGATCCCCAAGTGGATGCCTCGTCAGGGTTGCGGGTTGGTTCAAAAAGAAACCGTGGCCCTGACGCACAGGCAAGTGAAGGAATATGGGTGGGTTTTAGTCAGTAAAAAGCGGCAGAGATCATTTGGTGATTTCCCATCCACAACAAAACAAAAACAAGATGGTCTGCCAAGTTCATCTCATATTACTCAAATATGTTTTAGTTCGGGAATGGACCTCTCTGAGTTATAAAGTCAGTTCATCAAGTTAGTTTCTCCTACCAAGTCTGTTTGACCGCTGTCTTCATTGAGAAGAACGTTATGTAGAAAATAATCTTATCTATTTTGCAAACAGTACGCAAATATTATTTTGAACTTGTTATCTTAGGAATAAACTGAAGAGTGACGACATTGCGTCAGTTATTACATCTTCAGTTCGAAGTATGAAGGTGCCTTATGAGTGAAGATAGGAAGGCATGTTTCACGAGTGATAGGAAGTGATGTTATGGTATGAAGATAATATTTATAGCCTTTCTTTTGATATACGCCCTATACAACGTGTAACATAAAGGGTATATACATAACAAAGGCATGGTATCTTTACATGATATCAAACGATATTGGAAGGGTTTATTAATCCTATCTCTTTATGTTAGGAAGTTATGAGGAAAAACACCGCCTGTGATAGGCTACTATCATACTAGTCTTAAAGAGATATTGAAGACATTTATCGGATTTTGGCAAGTGACGTGACGGGTAACGAGTAGTTATTAACGTATGTAGTGTGCTGCCACGTTTGTTATGATTTAATTTTAAGAAACACACGAAACCGAAAATTTGGTACCAATTTTTTGAGTATTTTATTTTGAGTTGAAACCCTTCCGATATCGTTTGATATCATCTAAAGATGCCATGCCCTTGGTATGTATATACCCTTTTTGTTACACGTTGTATATAAGAAAGAAAGAATGAAAGAAAATATGTTTATTCAGCACAGACATAAAGACACAACATTTAAAATACACATACATCAGGCAGCAACTAATAAAACTAAAATATATAGTAAAAAACCCTGATGTAAAAAAATATCAGCGAAGTGTGTCCACTGTGCCCAGTGGGCGAGGCATCGCGGCTGTACCAAAAAGGTCCAGTTGAGCAAAAATGCCAGACAACTAGTGCCTGACGCTGGTTTCAAACTGAATCTGATGTGAGGTGACGGATTACATAGCATTGTATAACGTCGTGTGTTTTTTAAATGAACAGACAGACGTGTTGCTGGGGAGTTTGATCCGATACTTCTTCTTCCCAGCGAAAGCATTAGGAAGTGGCGAAGGGCAGCCGTTTTGGGGGACTGTCTTATGTAATATTGACGGTCAAAAAGTGCTGATTCTCAGCCTAATTTGAATAAATGGCTTTCGATTTTGTTTTTCTGTAAGAAATAATCAAATATCTTCGTCTCCGGCTGTGTGTAGATTGGGAAAAGTTATTTCTTGGAGCGGGAAGCGTATAAGACGTTTACCTGTAAGTGGCCTGTGCCAGGATACCCAGTTACTGGATTGTGGAGGTCAAGTCATCATCATCACCATCTCAGCCACATGAAGTCCACTGCTGGACATAGGCCTCCCCCAAGGATTTCCAAAAAGAATGGTTGGACGCGGCCTGCATCCAGCGCTTCCCTGCGATTTTGGTCAGATCATCCGACCACCTAGTCGGTGGGCGCTGCCGGTACGTGGTCGCCATTCAAGAGCCTTTCACTTCAGAGTGCTAATCCGCTGGGCTATGTCGGCGACTTTAGTTCTTCTACGAATCTCCTCATTCCTAATTCGATCACGTAGGGAAACACCTAGCATAGCCCTCTCCATAGCTCTCTGTGCAACCTTGAGCTTTGGTCAGGTAAAGTATTGGTATTCAGTTGCACGTGGAAACCGACAGGAAAAGGCTTTTATTTAGTGTTTGACCGCGATCCTGCCTGCTGGTAAGAGCAGTGATGGTAAAGCGGGCTGGTTCATTAAGGGCCTATTCACTCTAGCCTTGAAGACACCTAAATTGTAATCAGACGGGAAGACCGCCACTGGCAAATTGTTCCAGTCCCTCGATGTACGCGGTATAAAAGACTAAGCAAAACGCTTTGTCAGGATCGTAGTGGTGTTGACAAAGTAAGGGTGGATACTCGCCGTCCGATGATGGAACGGTGATGGGGAAATGATGTCATGTAATTCCCGTGCATGCTCTCAAAATGCATCCTATACAATATGTAAAGAAAACCCCGTTCGACCCATAAGGACATGACCCAATAAAATATGAAATTTTACATAATCACCATAGTAACAATAATAATTAATTAATTCCAACTTCTGCAATTTTTTTTAAAAAGTGACGACACCTTTTTTGACGGTATTATTATGAGCGAATAGCGATACGACCGCGTGCCGCGTGCCCTTACCCTCTTCGCCCGCGCATGTATTGCCTACCGCACATGTATTAAGTTACCTCTTTTTGCGAAATAATATTTATTTTTTTTTAAGTTTAGCCCGGCTTTGTTGACATTAGTAGAATCAGTTAATGATAGGTACCTAACAATACCTTCACGGATCGGACAGGGTTTTCTTTACATATTGTAGACACCGAAAAGCTGGCTACCCTTTGATCAGTACCTCAACCCTACATAACAAGACCTTTCTCATATAGAAGGCTATTTATATGCCTATAACTGTCACTGATAATGAACATAATAATATTATTGCAATAATTATCTAAAATATTGCTTATTTCTTCATTGTTTATGTTATTTCTGTGACGAGGCCTGTTCGCGTGTTTTCGCCAAACCTTCTAGTTTTATCTACAGTTCTAATTGATGTCGTTTATCAAAAGTTTTAAACAAAACATTGCTTATACAATATTTATTTTAACCATTTATACAATACTAGCTTTGCCCCGCGGTTTCACACGCGTAAGCTTCGAACCGAAAGAGCTCAGTTGATATAAAATAAGCGCCTGTTAATATAATGGGAGCAATATGTATATCCGCGTTTGCTCCCGTTTTCTCAGCATTTTTTGTTCCTGCTCTGCTCCTAATGGTCATAGTGGGATGTTTTGTAGCATATGTTCTTTCTCAAGCTCTAGACTATCTGTGTACCAAATTTCATTACAATCGGTTCAGTAGTTTTGGCATGAAAGCCGGACAGACAGACAGGCAGAGATACTTTCGCATTTATAATATTAGTATGCATGTAAAAAAACCCTGTCCAATTCAAGAAGGTATTGTTAGGTATCCATAACTGATTCTACTAATGCCTACAAAGCCTGGCTAAATATAAATTACAAAAAGAATGCCCCTTAAAAAATATATATGATTTCGTAAAAGAAGGTAACTTACATGGCAATAAATGCGCGGGCGACGGGGTGCAGGGCACGCAGTCAAACAAAATGCCGCCAGTATTGTACATTCATTAATACAAGGTACCTACCAATAATACCGTCAAAAATGGTGTTGGTTGAAAAGTTGGAATTAATCCACAGAAAAAAAAAGATTATTTCAAAATTAATTTATTATCATGATAATTATGTAGTTTCAAATATAATTTGGTCATGTGATTACCTAACGTTTGCTATCCTTATCGGTCGGACGGGGTTTTCTTTTCATATTGTATATATTATATTTGTATAAGAGAGTTTATATGCTTGTAAACACACCCATGCAGAAGAAATTTTTAATGTGGGGCAATTATAAAAAAAAACAGTCAACCAAGCCAGTCCAAACCCTGTACGCTGGAAGCTTACTAAAAAGGCCAGGGTGCTATACCCGGTTGAAGGCCAAGATATCTAAGGAGACGGCAATCACTTTCCCGTTTTTCTCTCCGTCAAGACCATTAAAAAATAAATTCTTGGCTCATCAACATTTCAGACGCAAGACGTCCACTGCTGGACATAAGCCACCTAAGCATCTCCACTTTAAGCAGCTCTGTGCTTTCCACATCCAATGGAATCCGATGACCTTCGCCAGGACAGGTTCTTAACAAGAATAACACTCAGAACAGTTTATTTCAATACCTGACTTCATCAAGATTTCCGCTCAGTTGTTTCATAAAGCAGTGAGAGTCAGCATGGTCGTGGATGGCAGACGCGTGTCCAGGGCCCCAGCACAAGATCATAATATTGAAGGCTCCGTTGCCAGCGTCAACCAGGTTTCTAGTGTACCTGAATGGAAGAAATAGGTTTATTAACCCGAAATAGTATAGCATACATACGTCATACATGCTAAAAAAAATATTTCCATTCGAAAACAAAATGTTTTAATTTTTTTTCCAATAGGAAAATATTCAATAAAAATTTTAAATTGACATGTAAAAGAAACACACTGTACACGCGAACATGAAAGACGGCAACGTCGCAATTTATTTATACATGACGAGTACTATTTTGGTTTAAAACAGGAGGTTTCAAATTTATTTCCAATTAGAATTTTTTTTTATTCGGATTTTTTTATGCTTATTTTTCTATGCTGATGTTTTTATTTTAATCTATTAATAATATATATTAACGAGTTTAAGGGAACGCCCTCTGTTATTTAACATACTGTATAAAGCCAAGGAGTTTGTTTGTTTGTTTGAACGCGCTGATCTCAGAAACTACGGGTCCGAATTGAAAAATTCTTTTAGATTTGGATAGCCTATTAATCCAGGAAGGCTTTAGGCTATATAAGATCACGATGTGACCAATAAGAGCAGAGCATAACTAACTCCATGCGAACGAAGTCGCTGGCGGTGGCTAGTTGAAAATATTTTGAGACAACGAGATCCATTCAAAAAAACTTGGAAACTATTGCTAATACATTTTTTTTTTTTGGACATCTTCATATGGCCTCTCCGACTCTGGGTACAGCGGAAAAGCGTGTGAGACTTCTGACACGCTCACGACCCGTACCTTTTTTTTTAACCAACCCGCAACCCTGACCCAGGACGCATCGGTCTTCGTGGACCCCATCACTTAGTACTGACATTATTTTGAGGCGCGCGTGAAATAACGCGCCTTCGACCCGGGCCTGGTTCTTACCAGGCGGCGAGCTGCCCACTGCTCACCGATTTCTCCGTTTCAGTGTGCTTTTGTAAATCCCCCGTATCCTCTTCATAAGTAACAAATGTTATTTTCGAAATGACATCATGTAAAGCATCATTATGAGCCGCGAACATCTCAGAGGCTCTGCAGAAACGAGGAACTAATTCGCACTGGTCCCACGTAGCGTAGATTATAGCCCTTTTGAAAGAGGAGGGTTGCCGAGAAGAGGGAATCTATACTAATATATAAAGCTGAAGAGTTTGTTTGTTTGAACGCGCTAATCTCTGGTCCGATTTGAAAAATTCTTTTTGCGTTGGATAGCCCTTTAATCCAGGAAGGCTTTAGGCTATATAACATCACACTGCGACCAATAGGAGCGGAACATAACTAACTCCACGCGAACGAAGTCGCGGCCGCTAGTATTATATATAGGCTGACCCTTCGACTGCAACTTCGACCAAACATTGCTTAACCTCACAGATCAGACCATAAATGTTGTTATTATTGAACTACGACCCCGAAGAAATAAAAAAAGATAAAAAAGAATGATAATGATTGTTAATTAGCAAACCTTATCAGTTGCCATGCCTGTTATCAACACTCAGGTGACTCAGATCAAACAGTACCTACTAACAAATATTATATTTAAAAATATTTAAAAAGCTGAAATCTGTGGAAAAGTTACGAGGTTGTTTCCACCCGACTACGGCAAAGCAAAAGGAGGGTGATTATTTTGACAGGCTATGTATGTATGTATGTTCATCTGTTCCCTCGTAACTTGTAAATTACTTATCAGAATTTGACAAATGACATATCATTAGAAGCGTCTTAATTGTCCGCTGGTTATAGGCTATAAGGGGCTTCACAAAATCTAATGTGGCGCCCTCTAGCGGACAAAACATACAGAGTAAAAAAATAAAGTTAAGATAAATATGCCGTGTTTGGTATCATTTGAAAGCGCTTTACTTGTTGTTATTCTAACATCAATTTTTCCGCTGTATTTCCAATCAAAGCAGCAGGGTTATAGCGTAACACACTATCAGTAGCAATGGGTTTCATCATGGGCGTACCGAGGGGGTGCAGGGGAAGGCGGCTGCGACTGGGATTAACGCTGGGATGATGATGATGAGGACGATGAGTAGACATTAACAAAATGTACGGTGTAATAGCCAAAAAACCGCGTGCGCGTTTATGTTGTTGAGCAGACACATTTTTTGAATATATGGAGCAATGGATTACCAATATGTTTCAATATGATTCCAATTGATAGTAATAGCACAGTCTAAAAATCATACAGTCGTGCAACGAAGACGTCTAGACAGAGCAATCTTGCGGGGTGTGAGGGACGAGACGCGGGTAAGCGGCACCCGAGCTGCGAACAAAACGATGTTCGTAGCTCGGTATCTATCATTAAGGGCTAACATGTCTTTGTTTTTTTATTTGTTTGTTTTATAATTTGATATGAGTGTCAATTTTGAGTATAATTGGCGTGCTTGTAACGAAGAAGCCATCCTTTTTCACATCCAAAATGGCGGACGTCATTTTTTTATAATCTAATATGGGTGTCAATTAAGTAAATGTAATTGTGGTGCTTGTTACGAAAAAGCTATCCTTTCTGAAATCCAAGATGGCGGACGCCAATTTAAATGTATATTAATATGATATGGGTGTTAATTCCGAGGTCGATTGGGGTGCTGGTTACGAAAATGCCATCTAAATAACTTAAATCTGTCTCGAGTTGTTCTCTTAGTAAAAATAGCAAATTAATTAAATATAATACAGCTATCGATGTTGATCTGCAATAAATAAATGATTTCATAAATATTGTTTAATTGTGACAACCCTGGCCGATGTGTTACTGTCTAGATGATGTCGGCATTTTACACGAGATCAAAAGCGTCGACCTACTGTATGATTTTTATACTGTGGTAATAGTGTGTTACGTAATTAGGGTGCGGGCACTGGGAGCATGTCTGTAATTAGGGTGCGGGCACTGGGAGCATGTCTGTAATTAGGGTGCGGGCACTGGGAGCATGTCTGTAATTAGGGTGCGGGCACTGGGAGTCTGTCTGTAATTAGGGTGCGGGCGCTGGGAGCATGTCTGTAATTAGGGTGCGGGACTACTATCTTACTACTACTATCTACTAAACTAAACTGTACTAAAAAGTCACATGCTTACAGACATGCTCCCGGTGGGGAGCATGTCTGTAAGCATGTGACTTTTTATTCGGGTAAAAAAAGTTAGTCGGATATAAATGTTATCTAGGTATAAAAGTTAGCGGGTTTAAAGGGATATTATAGCAAACCCCTCCAATGTAATGGAAAACCTTGGGTGAGGCATTCGTTCAGCAGTGAACCTCTATAGGCTGAAGAAGACGAAGAAAAATACCAGAAACTAAGATAAATTATTACAATTAAATTGTTTGTTCATAATTAATCTTTCTCAGAAGTTATTTGTGAATGAATAGCTATTGAATGTACAGACGACAGCACATCAAGCTACTACAATCTGTCAGATTTCTTTATTGTCAACTTTATCTCTAAGGTATTTCGGCTCAAGGTTGATTGGGTCTCTGTCTGTTGTCGTCCGTACATCATAAAAAAGGTTTTGATTCGGGAGCCTAGGCTTCGAACGTAGTTCAGTTATGATATTTCTTTTCTTCCGCCCTACCTGTAACAAATACTGCCCTACCTCGAACTTGGCTCTGGCTACAGCCCTGAGTAGATAGAAATGAGCCATGTACACTCTGCCTGGAAATAAGCAGACTTACCCCCTTATTCATAAACGCTGCTTAAAATTAACTAGTGATTAACGATTGTTTACCCATACATTTTTGACCTTTTAACGTCACTTAACTTTAATCATCCTATACAACGTGTAACATAAAGGGTATATACATAACAAAGGCATGGCACCTTTACATGATATCAAACGATATTGGAAGGGTTTTTTAATCCTATCTCTTTATGTTAGGAAGTTATGAGGAAAAATACCGCCTGTGATAGGCTACTATCATACTAGTCGCACAGAGATATTGAAGACATTTATCGGATTTTGGTAAGTAACGTGACGGGTAATGAGTAGTTATTAACGTATGTAGTGTGCTGCCACGTTTGTTATGATTTTATTTTAAGAATCACACGAAACCGAAAATTTGGTACCATTTTTTTGAGTATTTTATTTTGTGTTGAAACCCTTCCGATATCGTTTGATATCATCTAAAGATGCCATGCCCTTGGTATGTATATACCCTTTTTGTTACACGTTGTATAAATAAACACAATAGTGTTTAAGGGGCTTATGAATAATCGATGATTAAAGTTAAGTGACGTGCAAATGTCTTAAATGTGTAGTTAAAAAATCGCTAATCAATAGTTAACTTTAAGCAGCGTTTATGAATAAGGCGGAATATTTCTAGAAATAACCTTTATAAAGTTAAAAGTCTTGACTAACCTAAAACGATCGAACTTCGCAAACTTGCTCCAGTCTTTGGGGTCTGACTTGTATGCACCCATCAGTTTCTGAACATCGTGTACGTTGACGTGGTCCCGGGAGAACAGCCTGTGTAACTCCGCGATCATATTTTCCAAGCCGGTAATTTCTCTGTGGACAATTTTTTTTATTAGAGGATGGAGAAAAGTTGTCGGCTACTTATTTAATAGAGATAATTTTATATCAATCAATTAGACGATTTTGGGTCTAATCCAATAAAAAAACATGAACACCTCCCCTATATTACAAAATATGGGTTTTCTTTCGATGAAGTTTAAACCACCTAAATCATAGGCATACCCAGGATTGGGGGCTGGCTCCCCACTCCCTGGAAATCTCGCAGAAGATGTATGAACTCTCCTAATAACTAAACAAAGTATAAACTAAGACTTATCTCTAACTTTTTAATAAAGCACGCAGTAGATGGTAAACGGTGGTAGGCCAAAACATCGGCTGCCGGCAGAAGACACCACCCACCAGACAAAGTCTTGCCGCCAAGCGATTCCGGCATGATGTCTGGTGAAGCCGTACGGAGGATGGGTCTGAGCAGTTGTGTTGCGATGTGTGCCGGGTGCGATGCGCCAAATGTTATTGTGTCGGGAGTTTGATCGTGGAGGGATCCAGATTATTCTCCCTCTGGTGCCGCATCGTTGGTCGTGTTGTTGGGTTTAACATTGCATCACTTTACTCAACTGCCATCTTCCTTCCTACTCACTAAGATTTTTAAGTGAATAGGCTTAATATATATGTGCGCTTTACCATCAACGATTGCATCACTGCTTACCATCAGGCGGGATTGCAGTCAAGCTCTAGTTTATAAATATTAATAAAAAATAAAAAGAAGATACTGACAAAATGTACTGTGTAATTGCCTAAAAACCGCGTGCGATCATGTGCGTGCCTGATTTGCCCCCCCAAGAGTGGGAACACAGGCTTATTATGTTATGTTCTACTTACACGTCAATTTTCAAGGGTCTCTCAATCGGCAGTACTTCCATGTCTGCACATTTTGACACGTTGATCTTGCAGTTAGCATTCTCAACATCCATGGTGATACCTGCAGCAAATAAACAGAAGATATATTTTGGTTGCTTCAGAAATGGATTTCTAAATCTCATCCTTTTATATTGTAGCCAATTAACCAGAAGGGTATTTCTCCTAATATTAAGGACGTTAACATTCATCACCATCATCATCTCAGCGTTAATCCTAGTCGCATCCTAAGCTTTGGAGTCTGGGAACTGCTGATTTTGACTGAACTTCGATATTTTCCGTGAAGCGACTGCCGACCTCCACAACTCGAAGGCGATATCGAAACATTGCAGTTAGACCAACTGTTGGACTTTTGAGGGCTCCAACAACCCATAACGACTGCCATTAGATGTTCGTATGGCAACTGGGACCAACGGTTTAACGTGAAAGAAAGAAAGAAAAATTCTTTATTCCCCACAAACAAAACGCACCTTACAACTAAATACCATAAAATTACAATAACAAACAAAATACGTGCTTTCCGAGGCACGACCAGACAGTGCAAATATTCATATTCATGCATACAAATATTAACACTGCGCGGGGATCGAACCCGAGCCTCCTTGCACAGCGGTCGCGTTGCCGCTACACCATGGAGGCTGTTAAGGACGTTAACATTCCGAAGGCTTAGTTCTCGAAATTAAAAACTTTTGAAGTCTATTCAAAATCTCATCTCGTCATTCGGCTCTCTCAGACAAAACTGTAAAAAATCTAGAGGTAGGATCAGAGCGGCAGTGTTATTTAACGTTCTCACTTAAGCCGAAAAACGTCTGTAGCAATACCTACGAAACGCAGCAAAGAAACAACGCGTCATACTGACGTCACACGAATTCTACATCTCGCAATCAGAGTTTACGGTGCAACTAGCATACATACAACTTGCCAATTTCAACCGTTGGGTATGTGCCCGCCAGATATAACACGGCAACGCACGTCTGGCCGGAGGATCCTCCCTTTTCTATGAAGGATGGGTGAATTTTACTCCCTGTTCCTCATTCCTCCACACGTCCACTACTAGACAGAAGCACTTTCACTTCAAATGATCCTGTGTTTGTTGCAACTAATGGGTTTCTGCAACCAACAAGGTCGTTGGTCGATCTTCGATGCTGCATCTTACGGTAAACGGTCACCATTCCTCTATTCTTCGGCTTCATTGGCCATATGTTCTGCGAGCAATGTAGGACACCTTGTCCACTACCTAAGTAAGTGTGTAAGTTTGGCAGTCAGCGTTATTATACACTGAGACCGTCCGGAACGTAGCGCTGTTAACAACCTAAGGATGGATACTCGACATACAACGGGTCGACCGATGGTGGAATGGAGATGGGGAATTAAATCATGCAATTCCCTCGCACACTCTCCAAAATCCTTCCTATAGAACACCGACAGGCTGGCTACTCTACGCCTGTGCAGGCTTTTAAAACACAGATTATTTGTCATCTGACATCAGATCCGTCTCTCATTCGTGCTGCGCCCGCGACACTGGCAGATGTTACGAAACCAAACGACAACAATCAAACAAATACAAAAAGACAATTAGTTTTTTTTTTTGACGGCAAAGCTGAGTGTCACGCGCATTTTTCATTCGACTTTTAAATTTTTTTATGGTTTCGTTGACTAAATAAAAGCACGTGATTTATGTAGTAAAAAGTGCATTCAGTTAATAATTCACAAAGAACATTGAAATATCGCAGCATAGTGGCCACATCAAGACTTTGTCTCAAACCGGGATCATAGACGGTTCACGCGGTCGTCTTTTTCAACGGTCATTGGCGATATCCGTCAATACTGTGAAATAAAATTTTCAAAGAATTTCTATATAATTTGTTACACGTGTTATTGGCAAAATTGTGGTATCTATTCCACAGAGGTCATTGATCAAGAGTTGAGGTTGAATCTCAGAATAAAAAAGAAAAAAAACGTTTATCTGTAGTAAACATGACGCAAGAGTTTACAAAATCACAAAAAAACTTTTTTACAAAAAAACAACCGACTTCTAAAAACCACTACAAAGTGAAAAATAACTAATTTCGGAAGTCGGTGTCTTTGGTTTTTGTATAGGTATTAGTTTTTGACACCGACTTCCGAAATTAGTTATTTTTCACTTTGTAGTGGTTTTTAGAAGTCGGTTGTTTTTTGTAAAAAAGTTTTTATTTTACACTTTTTAGTTGTGAAAAGTAGGTACTATGTATTCAGTTACATCCGGTCAGACTGGAAGCTGACGCAAATATAGTTGGGAAATGACGTAATTTTGTTTACTTTAATTTTTACCAGTAATTTTGAAGAATTCTCTCGACTGCCTAAGGTCTTAATCATCAGATTTAGGTACTGCAGAACATTATTTTAACCCAATGGGTGCAAAGTTCTCATCAATATAAACAAATTAAAACCAAACACAAAGTAGGTACTGCAAACCGTTGAGGAGTTCCCGAAACTGGCCTTTGTCTTCATCATCAGAGCTCTTATGACAGTCACAACCCATCTAGGTGTAAAGTTCTTATCAATACAAATTAATCAAGCCCAAACACAAGGTAGCTGCTGTGAATTGTTGAGGAGTTCCTTCGACTGTCTTTCGGGTCCATCATCAGATCTACTCCAGACCTTTATCAAATTGTAGTGCTTTAAATACTTAATGAAAATACTAAGAAATGCACTAATCGCCCCTACGATTTTTGAAAGTTCCCCTTGATTTCTCTGGTCCTCCATCATCAGATCCTGATGTCCTTATCATGGGACCACCTTGGGAATCTCTTCTTTCCAACAAAAAAAGAATTATCAAAATCGGTTCATAAACGACGAAGTTATGCGCGAACAAACATAAAAAAAAAGCATATATACGGTCGAATTGAGTAACCTCCTCCTTTTTGAAGTCGGTTAAAAAATAAGAAATAGTTGAGGGAAACATGCGTGACATCCCCGGAAAACGGCTGTCACTCAGCATTATGTTGCGACTCCATGCAAAAACAGAGCGTAGCGCTGGTTTTCAGCAACAGCCGGCGCCGACGTAAAGATTGGTCACAGCTTGATGTTATATAAGCCTTCCTGGATTAATGCATAGTCCATTAATCCAGGAAGGCTTTAGGCAACCAACGCAAAAATATTTTTCAAATCGGACCACTACTTCCTGAGATTAGCGCGTTCAAACAAACAAACAAATAAACTCTTCAGCTTTATATATTAGTATACTCGCGGCCGTTAGTTATGCTCCGCTCCTATTGGTCGCAGCGGGATGTTACAAAGCCTAGCCTTTCTGGATTAATGGGCTATCCAACGCAAAAAGCTTTTTTTTTTAAATCGGACCAGTAGTTCTGGAGGTTAGAGCGTTCAAAGAAACTCTTCAGCTTTATTATATTAGTAAAGACTAGCTGCGTCAACTAATAGCTGCGGTTTCACCCGCGTAGGTTTCGATTTGTTTTTTTAATATATGCTCCGCTCTTATTAGTCGCAGCGTAATCTTGTATGCATAAAGCCTTCCTGGATTAATGGGCTATCTAACGCAAACAGATTTTTTTCAAATCTCTGGAGGCTGAGCAATCATCATCATCATCATCTCCTCGCTAATCCCAGTCGCATCCGAAGCTGGGCTCCGCTTTACCAGTCTAACGGCTGATTTGGGTGAACTTCGATATTTTCCTTTCTGGAGGCTGAGCAATGACGTAAAAATAAGTGAAAGAACACTTTTTTGGATGGGAAATCATCACATGACCTCTCCTGCTCTAGAAGCAGCGGAAAGAACTGTCAGGCTTTTGCTGACTGAAACCCACCCATGTACCTTCACTTGCCTGTGGACCCCGGCCACTGTGTGCTGATATCACTTTGAAATACGCGTGGTACACAACGCGCCGTTGACCCAAGCCTGGTTCTTACCGGGCGGCAAGCTGCCCATTGCTCGCCGCCTGCAAGCCCGCAACTAGGGTGGAAGGGAATCCGTTGTTGTCTCTCGACCAGAGCGATCGGCGAGGGCGCTAAAATTGCCCCTCCTTTACGTGCTCTGCCTCCTCTTTAATGTAGGACCTCTAATTTTATAGCAGCATTTCTGCATTTAATTCACAGAATCACATACTAGGTTCTGAAATTTTCTCGAGTTATCAGTAAATTATGAAAACAAAAGAAATGTGTTTCTTTATCAATACGCTTTGCTGGTCCGGGAATGTAAACAACCACATATACCTACTATTCATTTTGACTCTTCAACAATATTCATTGCGTTATTTCCACTGTAGAGGAGACACATTTTGGGAACATATGTCGCAATAGGATCAACTGTTTCAGATTGTAGTAGCCTACGCAATAAGGCACTTGCTTCCTCCTTTTGCTAAGCAGTGATGCTGGCAAAGGAGGAGGCGGAGCGCGTGAGGGAGTGGGAATCTCAACGTCCTTACGCCACTAGCCGCCGCAGGAGACGCGCTGGCCGGGACATAACATCGAACTCCCGACCACCGTAGACGCAGGCTTGCGTTAGGCCAAGGCCGTTTGGTTCCACGCACACCTCAAAGAGATGTCAGCACATCGTGACGGGGTCCACGAAGATTAATGCCTGTGAGGGCTGCTGTCTTCCAGTGCGTGACCGCCACTCCAGAACCTTACTGCCCCATCGGCCATCGGTTCTACGAGAAATGTGCCCGCCCACTGCCACTTAAGTTTAGCGACTCGTAGAGCTATGTCGGTGACCACACGTTCTTGAGATTAGCGCGTTCAAACAAACAAAGACACTCTTCAGCTTTATAATATATTAGTAATAATTATATTATTTATAAAAATAAATAATATATTAGTGCCAACCCGCCTGCCAAGCATGGCAATCATGGCATTATATCCCCAAGTTGCTTGATCCTTGGGGGAGGCCTATGAACAGCAGTGGACGTCTATCAGCTGAAATGATGATGATCAGGATAATATTTTCAACTTGGTCCCTACAGCATTAATTAGGTAGTTTGGGAATATTTGACAGTATGGTATAGCTTGGATAGCTTACACCTCCCACGTCTGTAATTTTTATTTTAAACTGAGAAACTTTGCGCTAATCGCGAGTCGATAATAATAAAGATTAGGGGTTTATCTATTGTAAGTAGGTTTTAACACACCCTTTTACAACTTTTTTTTATAATAATGAAAAAGCGCTTGACCGCAATACCGCCTGATGGTAAGCAGTGATCGTAATCGTTAATGATAAAGCGCGCTAGTTTATGAAGAGTCTATTCACTCTAGCCTTGAAGACACTTAAATTGTAGTCCGATGGAAACACTGCCACTGGCAAATTATTCCTTCGCTTCTGCTTCGTTTGGATCGTTGTGGTGTCAACAACGTAAGGGTCTAAACTCGCCGTAAGAAATCATGCAATTCCCTCGCACACTCTCCAAAATACATGCACGCAAACTACCATTTTTTTTTTAAACCAGATGAATTCGGCGTTTTCAATCTGACAAGTCTGATAAGAATGTCCGAAACAAGCTCAGAGGTCAAAGCCTCTTTTAAAGTCCCCACATAATCTTGATGAGGTCATAGGTCATGTAGAATCGATATCTGAGATGGTCTTTTAAGAAAAGCGCATAGAAACTGCACGCAATTCTCACAAATGGTGGAGACACTTAAGGGACTCAAGGACGCCCTTTTTTATTGTTGGGATGGGAAATCATCAAACGACTTCTCCCACTCTGGGCGGAGCGGAAGGCCGTGTCGGAATTTTACTGACTAAAACCCACCCATGTTTCTTCACTTGCCTGTGCGACGGCCAGGGCCACGGTTTCTTGTTTAACCAACCCGCAACCTTGACCCAGGAGGCATCGGTCTTCGTGGACCCCGTCACGATGTGCTGATATCTCTTTGAGGTGCGCTTGAAACACGACGCACCGTCGACTCGGGCCTGGTCCTTACCGGGAGGCGAGCTGCTCAACGATGCCCTGGAGTTGCATCACCGTGTCGACCTATCTGTATCGAGTGGTCGAGGCCTATCTGACGGACAGGGCTGTCACATACCCCGGTGACCAAGGAGTGTGGAACCGGCGAGAGATGGGTGATTTCCCATACAGGGAAAAAAAAAGGGAGCTCAAGGATCCGACGAACAATACTGTAGCGGTACCTGCAACCGCCACATGCGAACAACGCGTCATACTGACGTCACACGAAGTCTACATCTCGCAAGCAAAGTTTACCGTGCAACTAACATTCATACAACTTCGGAAAATCAACCGTTGGGCAAGTGCCCACCAGAAATAACACTCGTCTGGTCGGAGGATCCTCCCTTTTCTATGGAGGATGAGTGAACTTTACTCCCTGTTCCTCATACATCCTCAAATACCAAAGAAAGATCATTTGGGTAAACTACATAAACTACTCAAACTACCAGGCCATGACAAAAACTAACAGAACACAAACTAAAAAGTAAATCCCACAATGGTCTTCACAATCATATAGGTACACTAGGTAATATACATATCGACGCTTGAAAGGCAATCATATCTAAGCGACAAAAATTCGTAAATTGAGTTATATACACCAAACGACGCAGAAAAATCTGGCAGTTCGAATGGTGTATATAACTCAATTTACGAATTTTTGTCGCTTAGATATGATTGCCTTTCAAGCGTCGATATAAAGCTGAAAAGTTTGTTTGTTTGAACGCGCTATACTCAGGGACTACTAGTCCGATTTGAAAAATTATTTTTGCGTTGGATAGCCCATTAATCCAAAGGCTTCAGGCTATATAACATCACGCTGCGACCAATAGGAGCGGAGCATAATTAAACCATGCGAACGAAGTCGCTGGTGGCCACTAGTAATAAATAATAGAATACTTTACAAAGTAAGTAAATGCCATTGGAGCCAATTCTCTTGTTTTCTCTTGAATCCTGTCAAATTTTGATACTCGATAGACAGTTTAGACGCAATTATAAACAGGACCAAAAGTACGTGAATTCACGTCAGGAGCGGACTAATGGCGGCCGTCACCTCCTTCTGCGAAGCAGTGATGCTGGCAAAGGAGGAGGCGGAGCGCGTGAGGTAACAGGAATCCCAGCGCCCTCACGCCACTAGCCGCCGCAGGAGACGCCCTGGTTGGGAGATGGCACTAAACTCCCAGCCACCCTAGGCGCGAGCCTGCGGGCGGTAAGCAGTGGGCAGCTCGCCACCCGGTAAAAACCAGGCCCGAGTCGACGGCGCGTAGTGTTTCACGCGCGCCTCTAAGAGATGTCAGTACATCGAGACGGGGTCCACGAAGACCGATGCCTCCTAGGTTAGGGTTGCGGGTTGGTTAAACAAGAAACCGTGGCCCTGGCCGTCGCACTGGCAAGTGAAGAACCACGGGAGGGTTTAAGTCAGTAAAAGTCTGACACGCCCTTCCGCTCCGCCCAGAGCGGGAGAAGTCATTTGATGATTTCCTATCCCATAAAAAAAAAGGAGCGGACTAATTTGACAGGTCTAAACTAAAATTTTATCTTCTCTCCTTTTCTTAACGAGATAGAAAGCATTGAACATAAATTTAATTTAGTTTATGAACCAGGGAATCGGGGCCATTGGCGCCGATTCTGTTGTTCACAAACTAAACAGACGGACAGAAGATAAAATGTCAGTTTAGACCTGTCAAATTAGTGCGCTCCTGACGTAAACTCGCGTATTTGAGTCGCCACGTTTATAATCGCGTCTAAACTGTCTATGGAGTATCTTAAATTTGACAGAATTAAATTAAAATGTTATCTTCTATCCTTTTCTTAACGAAATGGAAAGAAAAAGATGCAGTTAACTTAAAATTAGTTTAGTTTAGTTTGAGAACAACAGAATCGGCGCCATTGTGTATATAAAATTTATCGGTGTGGTACCGGGTTTAGAATGGTGCCAACCTATATCCTCCCGTGGGTGTTGTAAGAGGCGACTAAGGGAACTCTCACCAGGGAAGCGGGCAGCAGCGCTTCTCCTGTGGATTATCAAATTACTGGAATCCCCAACCCGCCAGCCAAGCGTAGGCACAGCCGTCTTAAACTAAGCTAGGGCCCTTGAGCACACAAGAATTGGACGCCCTTTTGGTAAGTAAAAACCGCAAATTATACTTACCAACATTTTTAAAATAAGTTTAATCATTTTTATAGGTAATCAAATACAGTATGAAGTTAAATGTCATCAATGATGTTTGAATGATGCTGTTTTTTTTGGTGATTACGATAATAGAAACAATTATCGTAATCACTAAAAAAAAAAACAGCAGCATGGGTTTTTTATTTTCATTCGGGATTTTTGTTGATCAAAATCTTCTATTTTATCATTCAAAATGAAAAGTCATTTATTTAAATTAGGCTGAGAATCAGCACTTTTTGAACGTCAATATTACCTACTTAAGACAGTCCCCCAAAACGCCCACCCATCGACACTTCCTAGTGCTTTCGCTGGGAAGAAGAAGTGGCGGAACATACTTCCCAGCAGCACAGCTGTCTGTTCATTAAAAAAAAAAACATGAAAATATTATGTATAGTGATGAAAACAAGAAAATACAATAACAATGAAATTATTTACCATATGCCAGCTACAATGCCAAAATACCAGCAAAGCAAAACAAATATATACAATATGTAAAGAAAACCCTGTCCGATCCGTAAAGGTATTGTTAGGTATCGATAACTGATTCTACTAATGCCTACAAAGATAGGCTAAACTTTAAAAAAAAATCCCCCTAAAAAATAAATATTATTTCGCAAAAAGAGGTAACTTAATACATGTGCGGTAAGCAACCCCTTCCGCGAGCGGCGGGGGGCAGGGCACGCGGCACCTGTGACGTGGTCGCGTCGCTATTCGCTTATATTAATACCGGTGTTGTCACTTTTTTTTTAAATTACCAAATTTCGGGGAAATTGGAATTAATTCCCGGGAAAAAAGGATTAATTCAAAATTCATTAGTATTGTTACTATGATGAATATGTAAAATTTTATATTATATTTCGTCAACTGTTTACCTAACCTTTATTATCCTTATGGCTCGGACAGGGTTCTTTACATATTATATATCTATATGTATATATTTAAATGAAAATAAGTAAAAACTTATTACTTAAATAAGAGCTCCAGGCGTAAAGGGCGTAACAGCTCACATATTTATGCATTATAAAAAGTAAATTATATGAACTCATATAACGTGTCAGGAAGCTAATTCCGGAGAAAGAACACAAACATTGTCTTGAGTTAATCAGTGCGACCAGCTATTCTTATCATTTAAATAGTCATTTACGGAATAATGTGCCTTTGAACAAAGCTTGGATTTGATTTGTGCTTTAAATGCATTGTAAGGCAAGTCTAGCAATGGGCATTGTGCACGATCGAGATCGATGCAAAGTACCTTCCTGATGAAAAGACCTTCTTGTTGTTTATATTTTTCTATGATTCCTTTTTTGTATTTATTATTCGTTGTCATGTTGTTTTTAATTGTCATATAGAGTTAGTATAAGTTTGGCTGAATAAACAGAAACACAAAAACATATTTCCTACATTTTTACTCATCAGCCATCAGGAAAAGGCATGCCACAATAGCGGTGGTAAGTCCCCTATTGAGGAGTGGCTGGAGAGGCGCCACGGCGCCCTCACCTTCCGCCTGACGCAGGTCCTCACTGGACACGGTTGTTTCGGGAGGTTCCTGTATCGTATAAGGCGGGAGAAAACACCAGGGTGTCACCATTGTGTGGATCGCCCTGTGGGAACGGTGGAGCGTTCGGTGGAAGTCTGCCCGGCTTGGGTAGAGCACTGCCATGGGTGTTTTACTCGCGCCTCAAAGAGATGTCAGCACATCGTGACGGGGTCCAAGAAGACCAATGCCTCCTGGGTCAGGGTTGCGGGTTGGTTAAACAAGAAACCGTGGCCCTGGCCGTCACACAGGCAAGTGAAGAAACACGGGTGGGTTTTAGTCAGTAAAAGTCTGACACGCCCTTCCGCTCCGCCCAGAGCGGGAGAAGTCATTTGAGTATTTTCCATCCCAACAAAAAAAAAGGCAAGTCTAACAAAGCAGAGGGTATCTTGTTATAAAAAATTATACCAATAAAATCAATGTTTTGAAGGATATCACTTTCAATGCCCATAATTAATGACAATAATTTGTCATTAATTATGGGCATTGACTTATATGATGATGACTGAAATTATGGGCTTAGCCGTTCTTGTAACATTGTTGTTCGCAATTTATTTCTTACTAGCGCTCGCGACTTCGTTCGCGTGGAGTTAGTTATGCTCCGCTCCTATTGGTCGCAGCGTGATGTTATATAGCCTGAAACCTTCCGGGATTAATGGGCTATCCAACGCAAAAATAATATTTCAAATCGGAACAGTAGTTCCTGAGATTAGGGCGTTCAAACAGACGAACAAACTCTTCAGCTTTATATATACAACGTGTAACATAAAGGGTATATACATAACAAAGGCATAGTATCTTTACATGATATCAAACGATATTGCAAGGGTTTTTTAATCCTATCTCTTTATGTTAAGAAGTTATGAGGAAAAACACCGCCTGTGACAGGCTACTATCATACTAGTCTCACAGAGATATTGAAGACATTTATCGGATTTTGGCAAGTAACGTGACAGGTAACGAGTAGTTATTAACGTATGTAGTGTGCTGCCACGTTTTTATGATTTGATTTTAAGAAACACGAAACCGAAAATTTGGTACCAATTTTTTGAGTATTTTATTTTGAGTTGAAACCCTTCCGATATCGTTTGATATCATCTAAAGATGCCTTGCCCTTGGTATGTATATACCCTTTTTGTTACACGTTGTATATATATATATTAGTATATAGATTCTCTTATGCTGCGAAAATGACCGCTCTCCACTACAATACTCAGCGAGCTATGGAGCGGGCTTTGTTGGGCGTCTCTCTGAAGGACCGCATCAGAAATGAGGTGATTCAACAGAGTACCAGCGTCACCGACATAGCTGAGAGGATTAGCAAGCTGAAGTGGCAATGGGCTGGTCACATATGCCGCAGGACCAACAACCGATGAACGAGTCCTCGAGTGGAGACCGCGTCTCGCCCAAGGACGTCCTAACGCTCTTGGGCGAGATGGAGCGACGACATCAAAAAGGTGCTGGTAGTGCCAGGCGGAGAACTACTCAGGATCGAGCTTGTTGGCGTGCCATGAAGGAGGCCTATATCCAGCAGTGGACGAGTAGGGGCTGATAATGATGATGATTAATTTCTACGTTTGGAAGTTTCTTCCAATTTATCTCATCATCATCATCAACCTTTTTATCGTCCCACTGCTGGGCACAGGTCTTGTCTCATACAGAGTAGGAATTTATCTGCTTTTATATATTTTTTTAACATCTCACCATATCACTGATGATATAAGATGAGACATTTTAATCCGCCGATTGCTTTGCTATGTTATCTATTATATTGACTTAAATGAAAACAATCTGTTTCGAACTTATCTGCATTTATGCCTTTATGATAAAATTTTGCAAATTCTTTACATTTTTGGTCGACTCATTAGATTCAATTGTTGTTAACTGATGAAGAAAACTAAATCGACTTGGTATACTGCCGAAAGATTTTTTGAACGTTTAACTAATGTTTCAATTATAGGAATGAAATTATCTATACGATACTTTTTATAGCCTCTTAATAAATACCTATTATTCTATAACGTGTAAAATTGATCAGTGATCCTTGCTTAATAAACGATTTCATTTCATTTCATTGTGCCGTCTCTGATGATCCTTCAAAAAAAGTGGTGCTTGTGCTGCGAAATTTCTTTCAAATGTGTCTTTGTAGTCAGCATATGGATTTTTTTCTTTAGCAGCCGTTTCATACTGATCAACATTATCGCGTGCGGTATTTACATAACTGATCAGAGACTTGTAATGTTTCGTTACAATGGCCCATGTTATCATCATCATCATTATCAACATTTTCAACACAGGTCTCCTCTCATACAGTGAAGGATGTCCTATGTTATAATGCGTTATAATGTCCATGGTCATAGTACTATTCTGTAAACTTAGACTTGTGTTATTCATAATTCCCTAATTAATAGATAATTCCATATTTCCGTTAAAAGACTAGTCTTAAATTTTTGCTAGGCTTTGGTCTTCCTTTCTAGGATCTCCTGATTGATTAATGTCACTAGCAATTGGACACAATGCTTCAGAAATGTTTAAATCACCATTTTGCGAAGCATTAATAGCATTGGCACGTCCAGATCATCTAAATAGTTTCCGAAAGAGACTTCAAGATTCTATTTGCAACTAAATGTTCTGTCAAAATTTTCAATCGTTTTGTCAAACCCGATTAATTTTGTACAAATTGAAAGTACTTATTAGATCATTGTTGTTGAGTATTGTTACATCTTCAGTAACGCCCTAAACAGCCTGCATACCCACAAAATTTAGCGGACGTGCCACATATGGAACGTAAATCGCAAATTCATAAACTTCTTTATTCTACACTGAACACCAGAGTAGGTACTTCCCAGACATATTTGATGCATTGTCATAGCTCTGCCCAGGACAATCTTTTATAGAAATATCAAGGCTTTCAAAAAAGTTAAAATGGTTTCTGCGAAGTATATATTGCGCATTATGTTCATCCATTATCCATACAAAAATTGCAAAAACTCTCTCAATTGGATATCCGTATTTTACGTAGATATCTAACAATGAAAGTCAGTTTATCAACTTGGAACAGATCTACGTTAATGGAGTAGTACTTTGCTGTTTTGTGTACGTTCTTTGATAATGGTCTTCAAAACTTGCTGTACCATTAAATTAATAAATTCATTTCAAATATTTTCCGATAACTATGATATACTTCCTTTTCCCCGATTTTCGCAGTTTTGTATGTAATCGGCAAAAAAAGGAACAAACTCACTAATCAGTTCTAAGCATCTCAAATAAATAATTTCCATTATATAGCGATCCTAATATCTCCTTATCACCACGAAAAGCAAGACTTCTTGAAGCGAATAATTTCACTATCGCAACAATCCGCTTAAGTACATTTTTCCAATAGTTAATTTCCCTATTATATTGATACAGCAACTCAGTAACTATTCGTCGACTCATCATCACCATCATCATCTGAGAATGGGGGCCCTGGGCAAGAGTTTCGTGTGCCCTTATGGTAAATACGGTATTCAGCGTAGGGATTGTGGTAAAATCCCAATGCCATGAAAGCCTTGAGGGAGGCCTTTGTCCAGCTGTGGACCTCTATAGGCTGAAGAAGAAGAAGAAGAATAAGACATAAAATTTATCAATGTCAGAGTGTATTTCAAACAAATGGGACATTATATTTAACTAGCTGCTCCTCGTGGTTTTGCCCGCATAAGTTTCGATCTCTTGGGAATATCGGGATAAAAATGTGTGTCCTATATTGTATTCCTGGTTATAAACTATCTGTGTGCCAAATTTCATCCAAATCTGTTCAGTAGTTTTTGTGTGAGAGAGTAACAAATATATCCATCAATATTTTCTAACATACTTTCGCATAATTAATCTAAGTATACTAATATATAAAGCTAAAGAGTTTGTTTGTTTGAAAGCGCTAATCTCAGGATCTACTGGTCCGATTTGAAAAACTCTTTTTGCGTTGGATCAACATATATTATTTCTTCAAGGGTCTGAAACCGTTTTGTCCCTTTTTCTCTCTTTCTATCGAACCAATCTGAACGTCCGACCCACCAATCGACAGATATTCGTCCCTGGTACCATGGAATACTATTTTCAAATTATTCCGCTTCACTGTTTATTTATAAAAACGACTTAAAAATTCTAATTAGTATAGTGCGAATTTTTCGCACGGGTCAGCTAGTAGCCCATTAATCCAGGAATGCTTTAGGCCATATAATTTTACGCTGCGACCAATAGGAGCGGAGCATAATAACTCCAAGCGAACGAAGTCGCTGGCGGCCACTAGTTATTAATATTAGTAGATAATACATCTTGAAGATGGATTGGTAATTAGTCCCTATAAATATGTAACTAACTGGGCAAAAACACAATCTCAACTTCCAGCTTGATAAGAGAGAAATTCCCGTAGCATTCTTTTGCTTCAACTGGGTATTGAACTCAGTAATCCTGTTCTGCAGTCCTGTTTTTCGCTAGCGCTACTAGTCAATGGAATGGCTTTTTAACAAAGTTTGAACTTCATTGCGTAATTATGATTGCGTATTTTTTTGTTATCTATTTATTAATCATGTAAGGATCAAAAGTGCTATTTTATTTGAATTAAATGGCGAGTATTTTTTATTTGATTAAATGCTGAGTATATTTTATTTGATTTAAATGATTTATTTTAATTTATTACTCATTCATTACTCTTTTACTAATTTATTGCTTAAAACAAATTAGCAAAGCAAGTCGATAAGAAATATTGAACACAAAGCTATCTAGGTACACTTTAAAGGAAATCCATGGACGTATTTATTGATTCTAAAATATTATTTTTCTAAATATATACTTATTAGTTTTAGTATTTCAGGATTTGTGAGTTTATTTATATAAAAAATAAGTGATATCAAACAAAAACACTATTTAAATAATAATTATTATTTTTTCGTGCAATTTTAATTAAAAAAAAAAAAATGTATTAAGAGTTAATTTTACAATCTTCAGAGAGGCGATTCTCGTATTTTTAAGAACATTTGCGTTCTGATTCAGTCTCAATATATCAATAAAGAATAATACATACAAGATAGGAGCTAAAAACATAACCCTCCTGGCAGTCGGGTAAAAATGAAAGGAATTTTCATACATTATTGACAAGTTTGTGACATTTTTCACAAGTTTCTGACATTGGTTGTCGCTGAGATTGCGAGTGAAATTTGAACGTGTTTTTAAGTCCAAAAGTTGGCCTTCAGATATCTCTACATTAGGAATTACACAAACAAATTACATAAACATCAAATAAAAAAATTATAGATAATTTTTCTAGGGGTAAACCAGATCACAGATTCTCAAAACAAACCTTTTTTCACAGATTCCACAAACAAAAAACTCCGAAAAAAAAAAATACGTCACAATTTTTCAACAGTTCCAAATTCAAACTGACTCTTGACAATAATAACACAGTCTACTGCCATTAACTACCAACAGAACAATTTTAATTATCCGACCACTTTTCTCCGATAACTTATCGTTTAGATATCGAAAGCACTGTACATTAAAATTTAAAAAGAAAAGATATACACAGCACTATACTCACACGAAATCTCGAAATTTCTTTAAGAAAGTCAAGTTAAACTAAGAAAAGTAAACAGTTTTATAGTTTTAAGTATATTTCGGTCGAACGTCCGTTCTTGTGCGCGAACTAACTTGCAATGTACCATGTTTTCTTAAACCGATGATATAAGCGCGCGAAAGTATTTCTTAAAGCGGTCTTCCACGGTCTGGTTGCAAGAATGAGAAAAATATTTAGCAAGAAACTTCATTTTTTTATGGAATCTAGGTCCTGTGGAAAGTGTTCTGAGAAAAACGGCCGTTTAGCTTAAAAGGGACAACTAAAAGGAGGATCTTATAATTTCGTAAGTAATGTTTTAATATAATTAATTGCGTAACACAATGGCGCCGATTTTGTTGTTCACAAACTTAACTAATTGTAAGTTATGTGCATTTTTTTTTTCATTTCGTTAAGAAAAGGATAGAAGATAAAATTTTAATTTAATCCTGTCAAATTAAGATAGGATACAAGATAAAATTTTAATTTAATCCTGTCAAATTAAGATACCTACTCCATAGACAGTTTAGACGCGACTATAAACATGGCGACTAAAATACCTACGCCAGTTTACGTCTGAAGCGCACTATTTGACAGATCTAGACTGACATTTTATCTTCTGTCCTTTTCTTATAGAAATGGAAAGAAAAAGATGCACTTAACTTAAAATTAGTTTATTTTGTGAACAACAGAATCGGTGCCATTGTCAGTAGTGATGGGATTAATTTTGACAGTTTACCATCATTCTTATTAATTTTGACAGTTTACCATCATTCTTATTAATTTTGACAGTTTACCATCATCCTTATTAATTTTGACAGTTTACCATCATTCTTATTCATATTTACAGTTTACCATCATTCTTATTAATTTTGACAGTTTACCATCATTCTTATTAATTTAGACAGTTTACCATCATTCTTATTATTTTGACAGTTTACCATCATTCTTATTAATTTAGACAGTTTACCATCATTCTTATTAATTTTGACAGTTTACCATCATTCTTATTAATTTTGACAGTTTACCATCATTCTTATTAATTTTGACAGTTTACCATCATTCTTATTAATTTAGACAGTTTACCATCATTCTTATTAATTTAGACAGTTTACCATCATTCTTATTAATTTTGACAGTTTACCATCATTCTTATTAATTTAGACAGTTTACCATCATTCTTATTAATTTTGACAGTTTACCATCATTCTTATTAATTTAGACAGTTTACCATCATTCTTATTAATTTAGACAGTTTACCATCATTCTTATTAATTTTGACAGTTTACCATCATTCTTATTAATTTAGACAGTTTACCATCATTCTTATTAATTTTGACAGTTCACCAACATTCATTGCGTAATTAACGTTGTTGCGCAAATATATTTTTGGAACATATGGAGCAATGGATTAGCAATATGCTTCAAAATGATTCAAATTGATAGTATTAGTGCATTCTACAATTAAGGTGGATGAGGCTGGCACAGGGCCGAGGATTAGTACAAGAATAAATATAATTTAAAAAAACTAAAAAAAAAAAAACATTCTTTTAAAGGATATCAAACTAAAAAGTTAAAAATAATTTTAAAATTTAATTTATGACAATTGTATATGTATAAACAATACTAGTATAAATGAGAAAAAAGCGTGAGGCGCTTTGTGCCATATTTTTTGTATATTAAGCGCGTCACGCTTTTTTTTTTAGTTTTTTAAACTACATGTATTTTAAATTTTTTTAGTTCGATGTTCATTTTTTTAATAATATACGGATAACACGAACGCTAAGTGGTGCTCATTTGTTTTTACCAAACTTTTCTTGATCTCCAACAGACAGAATAGCAAGTGCTAAAATTCGTAATGATGCGACCCAAGTAACTAAATCTAAATCTAAACTAAATACTTTGCCTGCACAAATTAATACCGCTCGGCCAACGAGCGTATTGAAAACGGTGGGACATTTTACAGTAATGAGCCGCTCACTCGTAGTTCAAAGAGTTAGAGACGGACAAACAAACAAACAAGCAAGCAAACAAACATACAAGTGAAGCTAATAAAAAACATGTAAAAACAAACCTATGTTGAGCAGTAGGTGAAGACAGACTGTGAATTATGATGATGATGAATATTATAAATGATCTACATTTTATATCATCATCATGTTAGTCACAGGAAGTCCACTGCTGGACATAAGCCATCCCCAAGGATTTCCAAAAAGACCGGTTGGATGCAGTCTGCTTCCAGCGCTTTTTTCAGGTCATCCGACCACCTAGTCGGTGGGTGTCAGAGGCTGCGCTTGCCGATTCGTGGTCGGCATTCATAAGCCTTTCTACTCCATCGACCATCGGCTCTACGAGCTATGTGCCCCGCTATACTGCCACTTCAAAGAGCTAATCCGGTTATGTCGACGACTTTCGTTCGTCTACGAATCTTCTCATTCCTGATTTGATGACGTAGAGAAACACCATACGCATTCCATTTCTATAATTTTTTTTTTTTCATGCTGTATTTTAGATACCTGTCCAGTATTTTTAAATAAAGAACCTATGTACAATATTTCAAAAAGATATCATGAAAAACCACAAAGTAAAGAGCTTGTTATCCTACTTGGCTGTCCCGACAAAAATATGGTCCGTATCTACCGTGCCCGCTCGGTAACCACACTGCAATAATATCTAAATTGATTTGGGAAAAATATAACATGGTGTAAAACTGATTGGAATCGATTCAGTTGCTTATTCTGAACTAACTATATTCAGGTATCGCAAAAACAAAAAAATAACGTTGAATAGAAGATCTCGTTTAGAGCCAGTAAATTAACCACTCAATTACCTGCAACCATACTCCAAACTTCTTATCTAATAATTTAATTGCGAAAGTGTGTTTGTTACGCTTTCACGCGAAAACGGCTGAACGGAACATACTGTCGTCATCCTTCCTATTCCTAAGTTTTTAAAGTGAATAGGCTTAATAAACTAGTGTGCTTTACCATCAACGATTGCATCACTGCTTACCATCAGGCGGAATTGCAGTCAAGCACTAATCAATACATAGTATAAAACAAAGTCGCTTTCGCTGTATGTCCGTATGTATGCTTAGATCATTAAAACTACGCAACGGATTTTGACGCGGTTTTTTTTAATAGATAGAGTGATTCTTAAGGAAGGTTTGTATGTATAATAAATGCATAATATAGTAGAGAAACACTGAGAAATCTAAAAAGCGCGATAAAACCGAACTCCACGCGGGCGAAGCCGCGGGCGGAAAGCTAGTTTATAATAATTAAAAAAAAAAGGATTTAGACAAAATTTAGCACACAGATAGACCATGACTAAACATACAAAATCTTGGATTGCAGATGAAGTCGCGAATAATACCTAGTTTAATATTTATTTAACTAAGCATGCATTATTCAAAGTAAATACCAATTAAAATTATAACATGGATACTGTAAATAAAAATTTTGTAAACTAGTACTTGATCTGATCCCTTCTGATGGTAAGCAGTGATGCAGTAGTTGATGGTAAAGCGCGCTAGGTTATTAAGAGCCTACTCACTCTAGCCTTGGATGCCGGTGTCTAAAATTCCGTGGTTATAAAATTATTATTATGTTTTTTATTAATTCACTAGCTTTCCGCCCGCGGCTTCGCCCGCGTGGATTTCGGTTATATCTCACTTTTTAGATTTCCCTCGGGAATATCAAATTTTTCAATAAAAGGTAGCCTATGTCCTTTCTCACATTTTATCATTTCGTAACAGACAGACAGATAGACAGACAGACAGACAGACAGACCGACAGACAGACAGACAGACAGAGTTACTTTCGCATTTATAATATTAGTATGGATTAGTTTAATGACATTGGTTGGTTGGTTTATTGCTTGGTCGGAAGGCGGTTGGAAGGTGGTTGGTAGTTGTTGGTTGGTTGGTTTACTGCTTGGTTTGTTAGTGGTTGGAAGGTTGTTGGTTGGTTTGGTTGAGTGATTGCTTGTTTTGTTGAGTGTCTTCAAGGCTAGAGTGAATAGGCTCTTAATAAACTAGCACGCCTTACCATCAACGATCGCATCGCTGCTTACCATCAGGCGGGATTGCGGTCAAGCGCTGGTTTATAAGTAATAATAATAAATAAATTGAAATGTTTACTATATTTATCAATGCTTTTTTGATAATTTAAGACGTATTAATCGATAGTTTACACGTATTAATACTTATGCGAGTGAAACCGCGGGTCATTGCTAGTCCAATAGTATATAAAAATTAGAAAATTATGCTTACCTGAAATATAACACTAGGACTGGGCCCAGGATGTCCTTCCAACGTCGGCTGTTAATCAAAATCAAAATCCTTACTACTCAACATGGAGGGCAGAGGGCTACTAAAATTAGCGTAATACGGCACAAAATCTTCTCGTAACCCTCCTTCGTATCAAAACCTACACTAAACTTGCAACCTTTTTGTTGACATAATTTTTATCTATACTAATATATAAAGCTGAAGAGTTTGTTTGTTTGTTTGAACGCACTAATCTCAGGAACTACTGGACCGATTTGAAAAAAATCTTTTTGCGTTGGCTAGCCCGTTAATCCAGGAAGGCTTTAGGCTATATAACATCACGCTGGCAGGCGCTAGTCATCAATAGTTTAGGGTGCTCAACAACTCGTTGATTGATTTGGTATAAATAGGTGTACTGTGTTATTTGCTATACTTGGCAACGATTGTTATCTTTTAAAATACTGATTCATGAAACGTTATCAATGTACCGGCCTCCCGCGAACTTGTCACATAGCTAGATTAGCATTTAATCTTAGTACCTAATTATTGCGTACTAAAAATATAGTATAACATGTATATTAGGTACCTATAAGGGTTTTAAATAATGTTGGCCATTATCAAAAACACTGATTAGGTAGGTAAAGTACTTATAGATTTGAACGTGAAAGATGGTCAGATTTTCTTTACTCGGCCAACGCGCGTGATATCTATTTGCTAACAAACTATCAGTAGTAAGTCGTGGTGGCCTAGTGTTTAAAACACCAGCCTCTCAAGTATGAGTGCGCAGGTTCGATTCCAGGTCAGGCAAGTAACGATGTAACTTTTCTAAAGTTATATGTACTTTCTAAGTATATCTTAGACACCAATGACTGAAGGTGAAGGAAAACATCTTGAGTAAACCTGGACTTTGATTCTGAAATCGCCAACCCGCATTGAGGAAGCGTGGTGATTACGTTCAATCCTTCTCTGTATGAAAGGAGATCTGTGCCCAGCAGTGGGACGATAAAAAGGTTGATGATGATGATAACTATCAGTAGCAATGGATTTTATTTTAGTAGTTCATTCATTGCGTTATTTCCGGGTTGCAATGGGTTAACAAAACTTCACGTTCACTTCACCTCACCAATTATGTACAAAGCTGAGAAATAAACAATTAATTTATTTTATTTATTTATTTACCTTATACCACCTTACCCATAGTTTTTATGGTAATAAGATAAAAGAATCGCCATGCTTGTTACTTAATCTGAAGGCGAACACAAACAGTAAGCCATTTTGCGATGTGTGCCTGGTAATCATCATCATCAGCCTCTACCCGTCCACTGCTGGACATATGCCTCTTCCATGGCACGCCAATAAGCTCGATTCTGAGCAGTTCTTCGCCAGCCACTACCAGCCACCTTTTTGATGTCGTCGCTCCATCTCGCCCAAAGGCGTCCTACGCTACATTTGCCGAGACGCGGTCTCCACTCGAGGACTCGCTTATCCCAACGGTTGTCGGCCCTGCGGCATATGTGTTCAGCCCATTGCCACTTCAGCTTGCTAATCCTCTCAACTATGTCGGTAACTCTGGTCCTCTGTCAGATCACCTCATTTCTGATGCGGTCCTTCAGAGAGACGCCCAACATAGCCCGCTCCATAGGTCGCTGAGCGGCTTTAAACTTATGAACTAGTCTGACCGTTAGTGTCCACGTCTGCCTGGTACGCGCCAAATGTTGTTGCGTCGGGATTTGGGTCGTGGAGGGCCTCTGGATCAATCTCCAGGTGCAGCATCGTTGGTCATGTTGTTGGGTTTAACATTGCATCACCTTACTCAACTGCCCTCTTCTTTCCTATTCACTAAGTTTTTGAGTGAATAGGCTTAATAAACTAGCGCGCTTAACCATCAACGATTGCATCACTGCTTACCATCAGGCGGGATTGCGGTCAAGCACGAGCTTATACCTACTAATAAAAAAAAGTTAGCGCAGTCCGCTTTTGTACGGACGACAGGAGGTCAAGCTATCCGAAACTGTCAAATACTCCCAATCAACCTTGAGCCTTAATGCTTTAGAGATAAAATTGTAAATCTAATAAAGAAATATGTCTGATTATAGTAGCTTGCGGATCTCCTCATTTCTGATTCGATCACGCAAAGAAACACCGAGCATATCTCTTTCCATCGCCATTTGTGTGACTCTGAGCCTTCGGATGAGGCCCATTATGAACGACCACGTTTCAGTTCCGTACGTCATCACTGGCAACACATACTGGTCAAAGACTTTGGTCTTGAGACACGGTATCTAAAATTAAGTAGCAGTGGGCTGAGCACATTGCTCGTAGAACTGCCGATGGGGCTGTAAGGTTCTGGAATGGCGGCCACGTATCGGAAGACACAGCGTAGGGAGGCTCCCAACAATGTGGACCGACCTGGTGAAGGTCGCGGGAAAACGATGAAGGACCGGTCATCGTGGAAAGCCTTGGGGGAGTAGGCCTTTGTCCAGCAGTGTACCTCTATAGGCTGAAGAAGAAGTAGTAGCTTGATGTGCGGTAGTCTGCACATTTATTACGTTATAAAAACTTTAATCCTTATCTATTAAGGAGTTGTTTTGAACACGCTAATCTCCAGAATTAAAAAGCGGATGTGATTAAATATTTTTGTATTTGATAGCAATAAGCAACAATGGCGTAGTGGTATTGGCCAAGACTTAAAATTTGTAGGTCGGAGGCCTCTCGTTAGGTGATATCATCATCATCATCAACCTTTTTATCGTCTTAGGCACAGGTCTCCTCTCATACAGAGAAGGATTGAGCGCAATCAGGTGATTTACTTTGTGCAAATTATGTCATCACCACTGCTCTCAAAACGGTGATGAAAATCATCATGAGGAAACCGGCATGTCCTGGAGCCAAAAGACATGTGACTTCTACCAACCCGCACTGGAACCGCGTGGTAGATTACGGTCCACTCCCTCTCACCCAAAGGAGGCGTGTGTCAGGAGTGGGGACATTATAGGCTGATTAAGTTATGCTCGGAGTTTCTCTGCGTGATCGAATCAGAAATGAGGAGATCCGCAGAAGAACCACAGTCACCGACATAACTCTTAGAGTCGCTAAAATTAAGTGGCAGTGGGCAGGGCACATTGCTCGTAGAACTGATGGCCGATGAGGCAGTAAGGTTCTGGAGTGGCGGCCTCGTACTGGAAGACGCAGCGTAGGGAGGCCCCTAACGAGGTGGGCCGAAGACCTGGTGAAGGTCGCGGGAAGCCGATGGATGCGGGCAGCACAAGACCGGTCAGCGTGGAAAGCCTTGAGGAAGGCCTTTGTCCGTGGAGAACATTATAGGCTGATTATGTTATGTTAGATAGCCCAGTTTCTGAAGAAGATTTAAGGCTACCTAACATCAAGTTTTGAAAAAATAAAAAACGAAACAAAATTTAAGGAAGTGAAAAAAGTCTGTAAAGCACTAAAATGGCAATGGGCAGGACAGATGTTAAGAGAGGAAAATGGGAAATGGACCACAAAAATATCAGAATGGTACCCTAGGGATAGTAAAAGAAGTAAAGGACGGCAAACGAAACGCTGGGAAGACGATATTAGGAGAGTGGCTGGTCCAGAGTGGATTAGGATAGCCAGAGACAGAGAGAGATGGAAATCTTTAGAGGAGGCCTTTGTCGAAGGACAAGCTGTTTCAAATAATACCAATCGTCAAAATGTTAAATTGTAAATTAATTAGAGATATTATTAATAACGATATTAGTCATAAGGTTCATTTGTAAACTTCAAACAGTAATAAAGGCTTATTTTATTTTATATTTATTTATTTTATTTATTTAACATCAAGTTATGACCGTAAGAATCCGAGCAATATGAAAATAGTACTAAAACACCCGAATCTTCTTTTCCATTCATAATTATTAACTTTATCGTGCCCGACAAAGTCCTAAATTGATTAGATATTTTATCGTATACCTACATCTAAGTATCATAATATCATTATTAG
This sequence comes from Sesamia nonagrioides, assembly GCA_017933935.1. Lineage (NCBI taxonomy): Eukaryota > Metazoa > Arthropoda > Insecta > Lepidoptera > Noctuidae > Sesamia > Sesamia nonagrioides. The sequence continues at coordinate 963,162 of JADWQK010000844.1, read as the reverse complement.
CCTTTACTTTCCCACTCATGGGCAAAAGCCGCCCATTCCTTATACCTCTCTCTGTTCAGCAAGGTAATTACGTAACACACTATCAATAGCAATGGGTTTCATTTTGACAATTCAACAATATTCCTTGCGTTATTTAATTTGTTGAGGAGACACGTTGTTAGAACGTATAGAGCGATGTATTAGCAATATGGTTCATAATCATAATCATAATAATCATAATCATACGTTTATTTGCTAGAGATACATTTTTTTATAAAGGTAAGTTCTTAAAACCTAAAAGTTATAGTACTCTGCTTGCATGCAAGCGTGCAAATGTTTGATGTTATACAATATTTATTCCTTTTTACTTACAATTTACATCTATTCAAATTATCCTTAAACATTTAAATTTTTATGTTCCAAAAATTCCTTAATACTATAAAAAGAATATTTCTGAAGCCACTCTACCAATTTCGTTTTAAAAACACCACCCTCCAATAGTTTCAAGTTACTTGGAATGTTATTATAAATTAAAATACACATATTAAATACATTTTTCTTATAAATATCTTTTCTACAAGGTGGTTGATATAATAAGTTTTCGAACTTACTCCTCTTTTGTCATGTCAAGACCTCACTGCGTAACTTACAATAATGCATGTACTTTTTGGTAAAAATACAGATGTCTCTTATATACATACAAGGTAGAGGAAGGATTTTACATTTTTGAAATAGAGGTTTACAGCCGTCTAAGAACCATGCTTTATTAATAACTCGGATACACCGTTTCTGTATTTTAAAAACTCTGTCGGTGTCGACTGAATTTCCCCACATTATAAGACCGTAACTTAGTATAGATGACACGTAGCCATGGTAAGCTGATAGAGCCGCTTCTACAGAAACATTTTGTCTTAGTTTTTTTAATGCGAACACAAATCTATCCAGTTTCTGACATATGGATTCAATGTGTACTTTCCAGTTTAGATGTATATCAACATGAAGTCCCAGAAAATTTAAATGATCTATTGATTGTACCTTTTCATCTTCATATGCAATGTCTAAATCTAATTTTTTGGCGTTGTAAGATTGAAATTCAATTAATTTAGTTTTACTTATGTTTATGTTTAAATTATTATCCTTCATCCAGTTATCTACACTTAAAAGAGCTTTTTCTGTAACGGATTTGTATGCATTTTTATCTTGGCTTTTTATAACAATAGTAGTATCATCCGCGAAAAGGATGCAGTTCTGCAAGGTGCTTTCTGGAAGATCATTGATATATATCAAAAAAGCGGAGGGCCGAGAATGCTACCTTGCGGAATACCACTTCTATTGAATATCTCAACTGATTTAAAATTCTTTTTAGAATATTTTTTACTATTTTCCATAATGACTTTGGATATCTCTGTGTACTGTTTCCTGTTTCGTAAATAGCTGGATATCCATTCATGCGCTTTTCCTCTTATGCCATAAAAATTTAACTTGTGTAAAAGTTTTGCATGATTTACAAAATCAAAAGCCCTGCTCATGTCAAGAAAAAGAGATACCGCTGGATTACCATCGTTTATGCTCTGTGATACAAGTTTTATCAAGTTAAAGATTGCTAAGGCAGTTGAACTTCCCTTGCGAAATCTAAATTGCTCTTCACGTAATACATTATGTGTTGAGAGAAAATTATTTAACCTACAGAGAATTGCCTTTTCCAGAATTTTCGATATAATAGGAACTATAGATATAGGCCGATAGTTGCTCGGGTCTGATTTATCTCCCTTTTTAAAAATTGGTTTTACAATTGACTTTTTTAACTGTTCAGGAAATTTACCTTCCCAAAACGATAAGTTGATAACATGCGCTAATGGATTACATACCCAAATAGCACATTCTTTTAAAACCCGTGTAGTAATATCATCATATCCACATGTTTTGCTGTTTTTCAGAGACATTATGATTTTGTGAACCTCCATTGCATCTGTAGGATTAAGGAAAATAGTATTACAGTTTCTGTTTTTTTGGTCAAGTGTAATATTGCTATTGAAATTTATGGGCTGTTTAGACGTTGAATTAATGAAGTGGTCATTGAAAGTGTTGCAAATATCTATTGGATTATTATATATCACATTATTAAGATGAATTTTTTGTATATTATCTCTATTAAGACTGTTGTTGCATATGGTTGATGAGATTGCATTCCAAGTGGCTTTACATTTATTCTTGTGATTTTGTATACGTCTGGTGTTCGTAAGTTTCTGAGCTTTATGTGCACAATGCTTAAATATGTGATTATAATTATAGTTTATATTTTTTCTCGCTTTGCTTTTTTTTTACGTTACTACTTTTAAATTTTAAATATAGGTGACGTTTAGTTTTGCTGGATTTTCGTATGCCTTTAGTTACCCAGTTTAGTGACGTTGGCTTATTATTTACTTTAACCCTAATTACAGGAAAACACAGATCATAGAATAGTTTGAATGCATCATAAAAAATAGTAAAAGCTTCTGTTAATGTATCTAATTCATAAATTTCTGAGAACGAGAGGGATGCCATACAACTGCAAAAAGTCTGAAGATTATTTCGACAGTAGTCACGTTTTAATTCAAACCAGCTAGATATTATTTTTTGATTATTAACTGTTATGGTCACCATCTGTGCTGTTTCGTGATCTGAGAGACCTAGGTGACATATTTCCGGCTGAACATGTTTTATGTTACTAGCTATCTGGTCAATGCAAGAGTTATCCCGAGTGGGCAGTTTTATATGAGCTTCAAAATTATAGTTATGAAGTAAACTTATGAGTTCTTTTGTTGTTGTAGTGCTCTTTATTAGGTCAATGTTCTAGTCACCGCATACAATAATTTTCTTTCTCTTATATTGGTCCGTTATGTAATTTAATAAGTTATCAATTTTATGAAGAAATATACCTATTTGAGCTTTTCTCTGATCGGGTATTCTGTATATATTGATAACTATTACGCCTAGACCAATAATCTCTATACCACAGCATTCAAAATAAAATTTAGTTGGTAAATTTGAGGGAATATTTAATGCTTTAGTCTTAAATACTTTACTAGTTAAAATACATGTGCCACCTCTACACTTATCTCGAGTAAATATTGCAGCCAGATTAAAATTGTTTAATTTAATGTTCGATTTCATACCTTGTTTAACAAATGTCTCACTAAAACATAGTATATCAACCTCCTTAAAGTTCTCCTTTAATTCTAATAAAGTTAATTCTAACAAATCCAATTTGTTACAAATACCAGCTATGATTTGGTTCAAATCAAATTGCAATCAGGGTGCTGAGCTGCAAAGAATCAATCGTTTCAAGAGTTCAGATCATCACGTCATCTCCGTCTGGTCCTACTGCGATGTCCTTTGTCACCAAATATGTTTTATTTTTATAATATTATTATAAGCTAGTGCTTGACTGCAATCCCGCATGATGGCAAAGCATGCTATTTTATTAAACCTATTCACTCAAAAAAACGGAGGGAATAAAAAAGGGAAGGAAGACTGCAGTTGAGCAAGTTGATGCAATGTTAAACCCAACAACACGACCAACGATGCTGCGCCACAGGGAGATTGATCTGGAGACCCTCTCCGACTAAACTACCGACACAACAACATTTGGCGCATCGTGCCTGGCACACATCGCAACACAACTGCTCGTAAGTGTTGTTTGGTCCATTATATCTACCTACTTGTATAAACGACGACACATCAAGCTACTACAATCTGTCAGTGTGTTTCTTTATTAGATTTTCTACTTCATATCTACAGCAGTAAGGTTCAAGTTTGATTGGATTGGGAATATTTGACGGTTTCGATTTTTTTTAAAGAAAACTAGCGATTTTAAACTTGTTCCAGGACATTTGCCCTGATCGAAAATTCGTAAGACGGAAGAAGAGTAAACCGTCGTCGTATAAAGGAGGATGTAATAGCCCCTTCCTTTTCTATCGCGCGGCGTAAATGTATGCCTGCTCTTGCTGTTTCATTTCAGCGGCGCAGGGCGCTTGTGTGAGAGTGTCTGTGTGTTTTTACTACAGCCTGATACGCGTATCTACGGACAGTGACTGTTAATGGTTTAACCGTCTGTATACTTGTTAAATTCGTTTGTTTAAAACACAGTAACAACGTGTTTAGTAATGAGCAATTCGTGCGAAATTATTCCCCTAACCAGCCGTTTTGCGTGGATGTGACGCATGTTTCCCTAAACTATTTCTTATTTTTTGTGTTTTTGTAAACTTTTGCGTCATGTTTACCGCGAGTAAACGTTTTTTCTTTCGTTCTTCTTTATTTCTAACCATTCCCAAATATTAAAAATGCCCAAGTTTTCACTTCTGCCGGCACTCCTGGAGTCATCATCATCATTAACCTTTTTATCGTCCCACTGCTGGGCACAGGTCTCCTCTGATACAGAGAAGGATTGAGCGTAATCACCACGTTTGCTCAATGCGGGGTGGCAATTTCAGACTTAAAGTCCAGGTTTCCTCAAGATGTTTTCCTTCACCTTCAGTCATTGGTGTCCAAGATATACTTAGAAAGTACATATAACTTTAGAAAACTTACAGTGGTACTTGCCTGACCTGGAATCAAACCCGCGCACTCATACTTGAGAGGCTGGTGCTTTAAACATTAGGCCACCACGACGCACATGCGCTCCTGGAGTGTAACCAGTTATTTACTTTGTTGTTTTTTTTTTTTATGAAATGAAATGAAATGAAATGAAATCGTTTATTAAGCAAGTAGGATCACTGATCACTTTTACACGTCATGTTTATTTTTTATTTTATTTTTTTTAACTAGATGAAGCCGGCATTTCCTAACTGACTACCTTTGAGAAGAAATAACCGAAACAAACTCAGGGATCATCGTCTTTTTTCAATTCCAGACATTAAAAATGAAAATGTTTACAATAATTTACCTTATAATTATGCATATTGCTTAATAACAATGCTTAACAGAGCGAGCAGCTCAGTCCTAAGCTTTTTTGTCTTCTAAATAATCTGTGATTTTATAATACCCCTTTTTGCAAAGTTTGGCCTTTATATGGTTCTTAAATCGTTTAATGGGTAAGTTTCGAATGTCCATGGGAAGCTTGTTGTAAAAGTGTATACATTGACCCATGAACGAGTTGCCTACTCTGTGGAGACGAGTGTGATGTACAGCAAGATTGTGTTTATTCCTGATTATGAATATCGCTTATTTTCTTAAAATTCGAGATATTTTTATGAACATACATAAGATTTTTAAATATATATTGTGAAGCTACAGTCAGAATGTTCACCTCTTTGAACTTTTCTCTAAGAGAATCTCTAGGACCAAGGTTGTAAATGGCTCCAACAGCCCTCTTCTGTAAAACAAAGATGGAATTGATGTCCGCACAAGTTCCCCAGAGAAGAATCCCATAAGTCATAAGACTATGAAAATAACTAAAATAAACAATTCTGGCTGTATCCACATCAGTTATCTGTCTAATTTTCTTAACAGCAAAGGCGGCAGAACTTATTCTACCCGTCAGCTTCTCAATGTGAGGACCCCATTGTAACTTGGCGTCAATAGTTAATCCAAGAAAAACTGTCGACTCGACAGGGATCAACTCTACTCCATTCAGTTGAACATTGGTACTTAGCTGCCTGACATTTGGCGTAGAAAATTTAATGAGTTTAGTTTTTTTTTTTCATTTAAAAGGAGGTTATTTACATTAAACCAATGGACAACTTTAGAGAGTGCATTGTTAACTTCATCAAAATTTGTTAGCTGACGCTGGACTTTAAAAATAAGAGAAGTGTCATCCGCGAACAATACTATGTTGTGATTATCCCTCACGTGATGAGGTAAGTCATTAATATAAATTAAAAACAAGAATGGACCTAGAATTGAGCCCTGCGGAACGCCCATGGTGACCACAGGTCCTGCAGATCTCTTGCCATTAACATCAACCCTCTGAATTCGATTATTCAGATAAGAAGTCAGAAGGTCGAGAGCTCTGTCCCTCAAACCATAATGGTACAATTTCCTAATAAGAGTATCATGATGTACGCAATCAAAGGCCTTGGACAAATCACAAAAAATACCAAGAGCATCTTGCGATTCCTCCCAGACTCCAAATATGTTCTTTAGCAACGCCACGCCCGCATCTGTAGTATTTGTTTGAGTCTTTTAACTTTTCAAATTACATAGGCAAATATTATCTTGAAAATGTTTATAAACAAAATCGTTCTTGCTTAAAAGCCTTGCAAGCAATTTTTTTTTTTTGTTTGCCTTCTCGTGGGAGGGCTACCTTATCTTACGAGAGAACAAGACAACTACATACCTCAATAGAGATGGGCTTGCTACAGGCCGAATATAATTTTAGTTCGTTTTTTAAGGCCGAATATTAGAACACGTTTTTGAATTTATGCCAAGTTAAACAATAAATAACGGTTGAATAATGTGTTAAATCTATACTTATATATAAAACTGAAGAATTTGTTTGCTTGTTTGAACGGGCTAATCTCGGGAACTACTGGCCCGTAAATTCTTTTTGCGTTGGATAGCCCATTAATTCAGGAAGGCTTTAGGCTATATACCATTGCTGCGACTAATAGGGGCGGATCATATAAAAAAAGCGAACGAAGTCACGGGCGGCAACTAGTCTTTGATACATGGAATATGTTCTATGTTATATTCTTGGTTTTCGCACTTAGTCCTCCAAGTGCGCTTCACGGACCAGTGTGCGTGAACCATGGTAGCGTCCGGTGGTTATTCCAACCAGTCGATCTCCCTCCAGAAGTTGATTACGTTTTTTGGCCTCTCTTAACCTTAATACAGGACACATAAACATTCAATCTGGACTTAGGAAAACGACGAACAAGTTGTGGAGATATGAGGAGCAGGGTATAAAGCTCACTCATCCTCCATAGAAAAGGGAGGATCCTCCGACCAGACGGGTGTTATGTCTGGCGGGCACTTGCCCAATGCTTGAAATTGGGAAGTTGTATGCATGCTAGTTGCTCGGTAAACTCTGATTGCGAGATGCAGAATTCGTGTGACGTCAGTATGACGCATTGTTTATTAGTGGCGTATGTAGGTACCGACACAAAGTTTATTAAAATTATTTTAATTATTAATTTTAACTATGTATTTTAATAATTATAATTATTCTACCTGATAATTTTAAATTTATCTTTACTAATATTATAAATGGGAAAGTGAACTGATGTGTTTGTTTGTTCCGCTTTCACGCCGTAACTACTGAACCGATTGCTTTGAAATTTTACAGACGTAAAGTTAGAAGTCTGGGTTAAATAATAGGGTACTTTTTATCCCGGAAAAAATTGATATTCCGGAGGGAAATTCAAAAAGTGCGATATAACCGAATTCAACGCGGGCGAAGCCGCGTTCGGAAAGCTAGTTAATTATAATTTAAACTATTTTTTTAATAATATAAACTAGTGCTTGACCAAATCCCACCTGATGGTAAGCAGTGAAGCAATCGATGATGGTAAAGCGTGCTAGTTTATTAAGAGCCTGTTCACTCTAGCCTTGAAGACACTTAAATTGTAGCCAGAAGGAAACACAGCCGCTGGCAAATTGTTCCAGTCCCTTGATGTATGCGGTTTATAAAACGAGGCGAAATGCTTCATCCAGTTCGTAGTGGTTACAACAACGTAAGGGTGGATACACGCCGTACGACGGGACATCCAATGGAGGAATTAACGCACGCACACTCTCCAAAATGCATCCTGTCGAAAACCGACAGACTGGCTAATCTACGTGTGAGCTTCAAGCTGTGGGGCTCATTTTGAAACTTTTTTTTTCCGGGTTGGAAATCCTCAATGGATGTCCGCCGCCCTGGGGTGGGCGACGGGATCTGTCAGACTTTTACTGACTAAAACCACCCCGATGTCTCTTCTATCAGGAGCGCGTGTGGGGCCGCGGGAGTCTAAATTCTTCCGCGGCCCCACACCCTCGTGCTGGCCCGGTCTGTCCGGGCCTCGTCTCCTGCACGGGGTAGTGAGGTGTTAAACTACCCCGTGCATCGCTTCAGAGGCGCGCGCCGATACTCGCGCGCGCCTCCGCCCAGGGGTCCATCGAATAGGGGGCGGGGACTTCCCCATGTCCCTCGCCCCTGGACCCATTCATGGAGGGCGGAAGAGGGCGTTATCCGCCCTTCCTTGGCGCACGGTGCGTCTTCTGCGGCCCGGGAAGGGAGTTGAAATCTCCCTCTCCCGTTCCGCAGCTTCCTTCTGCGATATCACGTCCTCGCAGAAGGAGCACATTTTGAACCTAATCTGGGTCGCCAATTAGCCTCTTCAAAATAAAAAATCAAAATCAAAATTGTTTATTTCAAATAAACCATCCGTTGGTGTTATTGAATAGTCAATTTCGGTCAGTCCAAGAAAAATGAAGCTAAATTGCACGTTCCAAAGCGTACGCCTCTCCACCGAATCTAAGGTTGCAGGTGTCGTTTTGCAGCACCAGCCCAAATGTGGCTGCAGGACTCCACACACGAACAGACCTGTGCTTTGTATAAATAGGCCCTTTATTTTAAAGAATCATCATCATCCCAGCGTTAATCCCAGTCGCATCCGAAGCCTTTTCACCTTTGAAGTCTGGGGTCCGCTCAACTGCTCATATGGCTAAACTTCGACATTTTCCGTGAAGCGACTGCCGTTTAACCTCCACAACCCGAAAGCGACATCGAAGCATTGCAGTTAGAACAATTGTTGGATTTTTGAGGGCTCCAACAACCCATAACGACTGCCACTAGATGTTCGTATGGAACCGGGACCAACAGCTTCAAGTGCTTTCCTAGGCACGACCAGACACACACAAAGTGCAAATATTCATATTCATGCATACAAATACTTGCACTGTGCGGGGATCGAACCCGCGCCACCTTGCGCAGCATTTATTTTAAGAATATCTGCACATATATATGTAGTAGTTAGTATAGTTCAACTAAATATTTACAGTAGATAATACTAAATACTTACTCTAGATAGGCGGAGATCTTAATCCATACTAATATTATAAATGCGAAAGTAACTCTGTCTGTCTGTCGGTCTGTCTGTCTGTCTGTCTGTCTGTCTGTATGTCTGTCTGTCTGTCCGTTACGCTTTCCCGCTTAAACCTCTCAACCGATTTTGATGAAATTTGGCACAGACAATCTTTAGACCCTGAGAAAGAACATAGGCTACCTTTTATCCCGGAAAAAATTGATATTCCTGAAGGAAATCTAAAAAGCACGATATAACCGAACTCCACGCGGGCGAAGCCGCGGGCGGAAAGCTAGTAAATCAATAAAAGATTCCATTATACTAATGTTACTCTCTTTTTTGCGTACTCGTCACATGTTTAAAGGAATCTTCTACAATGTTCTAGAAACTTCGCATCGTCTTCATTAATAGAGTAGGAAGAGCAGCCGGCCAGCCAGTAGCAACCAGCAGCACTCAGATTGTAGACGGAGCGATCGCAAATCAGTTTCGCCTTATACAATGTTATCTATTTTTTCTTCATACAAAACCTGAATATAGTTTGTTCAGAATAAGCAACTGAATTGATTCCAATCATTTTTACACCATGTTATATTTTTTTCCAAATACATTTAGAAATTGTTGCAGTGTGGTTACAGAGCGCAGAACTCAGCTGACGTTAGACGTACAAGGCGCGTGTGATAGGGCCACCCGCACCGCGCCACTGCAGGCGCGGGAGGGCGGACGGTGCGTTGACCATAATTTTGTGGAGACAACCAATTAAGATAACAAGCTCATAATTTTGTGATTTTTCATATCTTCTTGAAATTTTGTACATAGATTCTTTACTTTGTTGAGGTTGAATTTGATTATTGTCTCTGGCAGCTAACATTTATAAGGAAAAATATTTAAGTTTGGAAGACGAGGTAGACAGGAGCAAAACTTTTACTGTTTCGTGTGAATTGTTTTCGGTAGCATCACAAGGAGAAAGACTGCAGTCAAAGTAAAATGTAAAATTCTAGTGTTTTTATATAGAGTTTTTTTTTTTTGTGTTTAAAAGTGTGGCAAAGATTAAAACAATGATGCGTTTATAATGGTATATTAATTTATTTTTGAAGTCCTTTTTTTTAATGTAAAGGATCCCAGAAGGTACTGTCTGCACTCAAATTACTATTTCATCATAACTATAACATACCTACTTAAAATTAATGGACACGTGTTTCGGGTTTCGCATATATAACATATAACGTTGTATAAAGGTATGTACACACATCAAAAGTGTCTAGGGATCAACATATATTTTTGCAATAACTTTTCTCCTGATTGATATTAATTAAAATTTTCTTTAAGGATTCATCAAATAAAGTGTTTTCGTTTGTCACAGTAACGATAAACCACCACCACCAGTCACCTTTGCATTAATAAAGAAATTTGCCATTTTCCTAATAAAGGGATATTTGACATTTGAACCACTAACACAAAAGTTCGAAAAAAAGACTGAAATAACAGTTTTCTCCAAAATTTTATTGGGTAACTTAAACAATTAATAATCCGTGTTTCTACCGCGAACACTAACAACACAAGAACATCGGTTTGGCATACTCAAAATGAGTTCATCAAAATCACGCTGTGGAATGGCCGCCCATGTTCGTTGCAACAACAAAAAAAGGTCTTCTTGCGACTGGATACCCTCCATATTCGGCAGAGCTCTTCTCTGTAGCATATCCCATGCATGCTCAATCGGGTTCAAGTCTGGCGACTGAGCAGGCCAGGGCAGGACATTGATGTTAGCTGCGGCGAGAGTCTATCTTACAACTCTTGCGGTGTGCGGTCGTGCATTATCATGCATTAACTGAAATAAGGGACCGATTTGCACTTGTAGAGGAACGATGACGTCTGATACAATCGTTTCAGCATAAATTTGAGCGTTGAGGTTGCCTCTGATCCAAATCAACTCAGTTCTTCCGCCGATCCAAATACCCGCCCATACCATGATGGTTCCACCACTATAAGGATGGACTTCCTGGCAGGATTTTAATCGCTGTTGGCGTCAAGGGGTTCTCCAGTGTCGTATACGTCTTGTATCCGGTCTCATACCAAAACGAGACTCATCAGAAAAGCACACGAAACGCCATTGTTCTTCTGCCCAATTTCTGTGTTCAAGAGCCCATTGATATCGAATCTACGATTGTGCATTGCTATAGGTGGTACCCGTAGCGGTCTTCGGGAATGAAGGTTCACTTCATGCAAGCGGTTTCTGACTGTTTGGTCGCTAATTAAGTTCCCTGAAGAGTGATGAAGCCTCACGGCTAACATCATGGCGGTTATTGTTGGAGCTCTTCGAGTTAAGATTTGAATGTATCGGACTTGTCTCCGTGTGGTGCAGCGATACCGTCCTCCATGGCGCTCAGCCACGGTACCAGTGCTTCGGTAACGTGTCCAAAGTCGACTGATAACACTCTGACTTGTATTCAGAGCTAAAGCCACAGTACGTTGCCGGGAACCAGCTTCTATCATTCCCACGGCTCTGAGCATTTCTTCCCTGCTTAAATGACGTCGCCGCTCCATAATAACGTTGGTTTAATCAGTAGTAGGGAAACAGTAGCACTAATAATGTCTTCAATGCGTTGTATGTTTTTATAGGGAAAATATTGACAGCTGATTTTCATCTTTTACTCGAATTTGATTCACAGTTCCTGATTCAAATTATGAAATGCACCAAAAAGGATCCATATAAATTTATAAAATCATAAATTTATTACAAAGCCACATCTCAATCTCAAGAAATCCGCATAAAAATGCTTGATCCCTAGACACTTTTGATGTGTGTATTTAGAGATACCTAGATAAAATGCAATTATTTATAAAAGGCGAGGCCGAAAAAATACAAAAGACGAAAAATATTTTCGTCACTGAGTGACTTCACTAGTCGTCCGATCATAAACAATGTATAAGTTCTTTGCCCTTTCTACAACAATTAAAACAACACAGAGTTTGGCGGGAATGTCAAGATGAGTGTCACGCTCATTTTTCATTGGACTTTTAAAATTATTTATAGTGTTGTTTACTAAATAAAAGCGCGTTACTTATGTAGTAAAAAGTACATTCAGTGAATAATTTATAATTTATAAAGAACAGTGAAATATTGTAGCATAGTGGCCACATCATGACCTTACCCAAACTTCCTCCTTGTCGGTCTGACGCGGGAAACGAAAGGAGATAGGATAGGAGTTGGATTAGTTAAGATAAGTTACAAAGGAAGACAATATATAATTCAAGACGAGGCTATCATGGTCTGAGATACCTTTGCCTGCTCAGTGTAATGCACTGGCAAATTGAACAAACAACAATTAAAACAACACAACTAGGTACATCATTTTGAAGTAATGAATAGACATTTGTTATTTAATTTATTTACTTTCCTATAAAACTCAATAGTTTTTACTTTTATAAGTATGTAATCGTAAATTATTTTTTGCTTTCAGTTTCAGAGCAATATTCACAGATCGCATTTGAAAATTACTTTTTTTTAAATGTTATAAACCCCCCAGAGATATAAGGTCCCGACAGATGGTAAGCAGTGATGCAATCGTTGATGGTAAAGCGCGTAAGTTTATTAGGCGTATACACTAAAAAAAAAAAACTGAGTGAATAGGAAGGAAGGCGGCAGAGGTGATGCAATGTTAAACCCATGTTAAACCCAACAACACGACCAATGATGTTGCGCCGGAGGGAGAATGATCTGGAGACCCTCCACGGCCAAACTCCCGACACAACAACATTTAGCGCATCGTACCCGGCAGATCGCAACACAACTGCTCAGACCGTTATTATGAGCCTATTCCGGAAAAGGCTTAATTATGACTTTCCAATGGTCAATCACTGACACTCCATTGAAAGAATTTGTATAAAACAGAGGGGTAATCATTGATAAAATATTAAACTAAGGTAGATATGTCACTAGCGCACTAAAAATGAAGCGTACAAAAGGAAGTAAGTCCTGTATCTCGCTTTAGTCACTCTCGATACACTCGTAAAAACAAACGACAAAAACTAACAGCGCAAACGACAAACACTAGCCATCTTTTTCTTCTCTATGCTTTAGATTGCGCCCTATCTCACTCACACTGTACCAATGTATGCCGAATAAAAATATGCATGTGTGCTTTTTATTTTTGGTCAGTTTTTTAGAATATATCGTATCTGTTTAATATTTTATCAATGGGGGTAATTTAACTAATTTTAAGAATGTTCACAGTATGGCCTCATTCTGTCAAAATTTCTCGGTGGCAGCCCATAACATCGGCTGCCGGAAGAAGCTACCACCCACCAGACAAAGTCTTGCCGCCAAGCGATTCGTCGTGTTCCGGCATGATGTCTGGTGAAGCCGTACAGAGGATGGGTCTAAGTAGTTGTGGTGAGTTGCGGGTGTGGGTTTTAGTCAGTAAAAGTCTGATACGCTGAGTCACTTCTCCCGCTCTGGGCGGAGCGGAAGAAGTAAACAAAAAAGGTAATAAAAGTAAGTAATTCCAAAGTGCGGTCTGTGAATATCGCTCTAAGATTCCACTCGGAACTGTTTGTGAAGAAACTCGTCCTGGGAACTACCGCTACGTATTGTGTATGTCATTTAGTTTCCAAACAAGTAAACAAACATGACACATTGAAAAAAATGCTCTAATATTTATACAATAAAGCTCATTTGGCGCAAAATTTTCGAATATTCTTATAATTTTTTCAATGGTACTTGTCACTCTAAAATAGATTTAATTGCTACTAAAATAAAGTCGATATTTGCTTAACTTGAACATCGATTGAAGAGATGAATTCGTAGTCTTTGCATCTGTTTCTCTGCCGCCAAGCGACGTCGTCATGATCCGGTTTGAAATGTATGGGTAGTAAATTACACACACAACATGACGTATTCTTTCAGCATTGTCTTTGGGATGACAACATACCTATCTATGATGTCACTTTCATCCATGTCATGTCCATAAGTCGAATGTTTCTTTGTTTTTTTCCATAATTTTGATTTAGTGTTAACACACGACGGGCAGGCGCCATCGGTAAATTCAACTACTTTTCTCGGTGGTAGGCCATAACATTCGCTGCCGGCAGAAGTTACCACCCACCACACAAAGTCTTGCCGCCAAACGATTCGTCGTGTTCTAACAATGTCTAGTGAAGCCGTACGGAGGACGGGTCAGTTGTGCTGAGAGTAGTTGTGGTTACGATACGCCAAATCTTGTTGTGTCAAAAGTTTGGTCGTGGAGGGTCTCCAGATTAAACTCCCTCTGGCGCAGCATCGTTGGTCGTGTTTGAACATTGCATCACCTCGCTCAACTGCCGCCTTCCTTCCTATTTACTCAGTTTTTTTGAGTGAATAGGCTCTTCTTTAGCGTGCTTTATCATCAACGATTGCATCACTGCTTACCATCAGGCTGGATTACGATCAAGCGCTAGTTTAAAATTATAAAGAAAAAAAAAAACACGTTCTTAGATTGCAATTTTTGCTCTCTCTCGTGCATGGCATAAAATGGCTTCTAGCAGCGGGCCCGGCGACCCGTGGAGATCGTAGCCTCACCTAGCCCAAGGACAACCCATTTTTTTTTTGGAGTTTATTCCTTAAGAATCGATTTTCATATATAAGGCGCCCGGTATGAGAAAAATCCGAGGGATAAAACCTAGGTACTAACGAGTAACGAATTTTAAGCGTTACTATTTTAGTGCGCACCTTTGGTGCGCAACTTTCTAATCTAAAAAAGTGACATACTTATCTTTTTACAACTATATTTTGTTAGTTATTAAGATGTTATATTTAAAAAAAAAATATAATAATTTAAATAAAATGTTTATAATTTTTTTTATTATCAAGTTTCTTAAAATTGGTTAAAAGTTTCATAAATATGCATTTATAAATTTTTAATTTTTTTGTGATTTATTTTATAAATAATTTTTAAAATAATAATAATATTTTTTTTTTATTTTATTTATTTTTTTATTTTTTAATATTTTTTTTATTATTGTTTTTTTTTTCTCGTACTTAAGGAGTAAACTCCAGTCGTGCGTCGGAGCTGACACACACACTTTTTTATTTTTGGGGATCGGAAATCATCAAAATACTTCTCTCGCTCTGGGTAGAGCAGAAGGGCGTGTCAGACTTTTAGTGACTAAAACCCACCCGTGTTTCTTCATTTGAGCGACGGCCAGGGCCACGGTATCTGGAGCGACCTATCTTATGTTTGCCTTTCTTCTTCTTCTTTTTCTCAACCAATAGAGGTCCACTGCTGGACAAAGGCTTCCCCTAAGGCTTTCCACAATGACCGGCCATGTGTTGCCCGAATCCATCGGCTTCCCGCGACCTTCATCAGGTCATCGATCCACCTTGTTGGGAGCCTCCCTACACTGTATATAGGTATACCTTCAGCGTGTTTACCATTAGCGATATGTATCACGTTCACTGCGGATCAGGCCTAAAGCAGCTTGCCGCGGAATTTCAGCTGGTGCGGACGAACAAAACTCAGTCCCTCTCGCTGGTGCGGAACGATTATCTCAGGTGTTTGTAAAGGTACGACAAAGATTTGTGCCGATTGGCCTAGTTCTGTTCTGTCTCCTGCTTATTATGGAGGGAAGTGGAAAAAATATCTTTTTTCTTACTCCTCCGCTATTCTTTTCTGATTAATTTCGTTGCGGGACCCAAGACAGTTGAATCGTTTCTCCGGGACTCGTCGAGCTTCATTGTTCGGCGTTTTTCTGGCGGTTTCCACTGTTGATTCTGGCTTTCAGGAGTTGCAGTGAGTTGGGAACAGTGTGGCGGGTTTTGTCACAAAAAAAAAGACAGTTTAGACGCGATTATAAACATGGCGACTAATACCTAATAAAAAGTAAAAAAACTAAAACCCAACTATGACAAAAAACGACGCTGAAAAAGTATAAAACAAGATTTTCAGAATACTGAACTGAACAAAGTTGCTAATGTAGTTGCAAGTAAATGGACACAGTAGACTCCACTAAGATGCCTTCTTTGTAAATTGACAATAATGTCATACAATACTATTCTGAAGTATGCAATATTCACTATGAAGAGATAAATTTTAATGTTTGGAAAACCGCAGTCACACGTTATCCAAATGCTACGGTAGGTATGTAACGTGTGACTACGCCTTTCCAAACATGAAAATTTATCTCTACATTGTTAATATTGCATACTTCAGAATAGTATTGTATGACATTATTGTCAATTTACAAAGAAGGCATCTTAGTGGAGTCTACTGTGTCCATTTACTTGCAACTACATTAGCAACTTTGTTCAGTTCAGTATTCTGAAAATCTTGTTTTATACTTTTTCAGCGTCGTTTTTTGTCGTAGCTGGGTTTTAGTTTTTTTATTTTTATTATTTGTACTATTTTGGTGTTAAAGTGTATTTGTGGCGTATAATATTAACAAAAGTTAAATTGACGAACTAAAAACTAGGTAGTTAACATACATCTCTTTTGACTTATGTATCGGCGTATAGTAATATGTAGAGATATCCTATTTTACTATTTCTTAGCGCGTGGATCGTAGCACGTATAGCAACGGTTTCCCCGTATGAAGCTCCCGGTTTTTCGTAGTAGCGACGCACATTTGCGTCGATGGAAGCGAATAGGTCATGAATTAGTGGATGAGGTCGTTAGTATAAATAGATTGGATGTTTCATATATTAAGAGGACCTGGGAAGATTTCTTAATCTATTTAATTCTGCTAAAGATCGACTGTTATGTGGATTTTTAAGTAATTTATTATGATCCAAGGCACTTATAAATAATCCCTCTATGGTTTTGACTCTACTGAAAGCGACATAGGCCTGTCCTTTAGCAAACAATGACTTTCCTAGACCGATAACTTTTTTACCTAGAGTACAACCTTGTAATTTATGTACAGTACAACCCCAAGAAAGAATCAGCGGGAGCATTTTACGCTGAATTTGCCCAGACGGGGGTCAAGTCGTCTAATTCAGTGAGGCAAGGCTCGATTTAGATAAGTCCGTTAATATCTGCTTTTATGGATGCGTCGTCAAATTGTATGAGAAGAGCGTTTGGCTGTTCTCCTGTTCCAACTGATCGAACCGAAGAGCAGGCCATTCGAAGGCCTTCACCACTCCCATCGCTCCTTTTACCAAACCCTGGTCTACATTCAAATATCTACGAAGACTCTACGGATTTCTACGGAGACTTTTTACTCGGGATTATGTACAAACATAAAGTACTCGTGAAGCTCTTTCAAATGATACCAAATACGGTATATTTATTTTAATTTTATATTAACATAGAACTTTTTGTCCAATAGAGGGCGTAATACTAAATTTGGTGACAAGCTTTATAGCTCATAACCAACAAAATATCAAGGTCCTTCTAATGGTTCTGTAGTGGTCTTATTCTGATAAGTAGTAAAGAAGCTATCTATGAACGAAAAGATGTGAATTATATGCAATCAACCCATGAATACAGGTAAAGTCACAAGCAAATGCTAGTAATATATATATATATTCAAAATGTACAAGTAAAGCGCTTTCAAATGATACCAAACATGGCATATTTATCTTAAAATTTTTTTTTTACTCTGTATGTTTTGTCCGCTAGAGGGCGCCACATTAGATTTTGTGAAACTCCATATAGCCTATAACCAGCAGACAATTAAGACGCTTCTAATGATATGTCATTTGTCGAATTCGAATAAGTAGTTTAGAAGTTACGACTGAACAGATGAACATACATACATACATACATACATACATACATACATACATACATACATACATACATACATACATACATACATACATACATACATAGCCTGTCAAAATCATAACCCTCCTTTTGCTTTGCCGTAGTCGGGTAAAAATACGCCAGTTTACGTCAGGAGCGCTCTAATTTGACAGGTATAAACTGACATTTTATCTGCTGTCCTTTTGTTAATGGATTAGAAAGAAAAATATGCACTTAACTAAATTTAATTTAGTTTGTGTAACAGAATCAGGTCCACTGTCTTATGTAAATCAAGCTTATTTATAACTTATACTAGCTTTCTGCCCGCGGCTTCGGCCACGTGGCGTTCGGTTATATCGCGCTTTTTAGAATTCCCTCGGGAATATCTAATTTTTCCGGGATAAAAGGTAGCCTATATCCTTTCTCAGGGTCTAAAGATTGTCTGTGCCAAATTTCATCAAAATCGGTTGAGAGGTTTAAGCGGGAAAGCGTAACAGATAGACAGACAGACAGAGTTACTTTCGCATTTATATTATAACTAGCTTTCCGCCCGCGGCTTCGCCCGCGTGGAGTTCGATTATATCGCGCTTTTTAAATTTCCCTCGGGAACATCAATTTTTTCCGGGATAAAAGCTAGCCTATGTTCTTTCTCAGGGTCTAAAGATTGTCTGTGCCAAGTTTCATCAAAATCGGTTGAGAGGTTTAAGCAGGAATGCGTAACAGACAGACAGACAGACAGAGTTACTTTCGCATTTATAATATTAGTATGGATTATAACTTATATATACTTATTTTTAATTTTGGCAATTGATCGTTTCATGCCAAAGATCAATGCGGATGTAAGTTAGCCACGAGCCTCGGATGAAACAATTGTTGGCTGCACAATTCTACGTACACACAGTTCTTTCAGAACAATTGAAAAACCTGAAATGTTTACTAAACAATACCTTTTGTAGTTGTATTCGGGAGCATTTGTTGTGTAGCAGCTGAGAATATAATGATAAATGCTCACTCGTATTAAACCACGATTAACAACAAACTTGTACAGAAAGGAAAAGTATAGCGGCATGTTGTTTGTTCATTTGTAAGGGCTATGGTTGGGGTTTCACTGCATGATCAAATCGGAAATGAGGAGATCCGCAGAAGAACGAGAGTAACCGAGATAGCCCGAAGGATTGTAACACTTAAGTCTGTAGAAGCGATGCCGATGGGGACGACGGATTCTCGAGTGGCGACCATGTCCTGGAAGATGCAGCATGGGTAGGCCCCCGACAACGTGGACCGATGAGCTGGTGAAGGTCGCGATAAACCGCTGGAGGCGGGAGGCGCAGTACCGGTCGTCGTGGAGATCTTTGGAGGAGACCTATGTCCAGCAGAGGACGTGTTTTGACTGAAATGATGATGATGTTGTTTCCACTGCTCTGACTTTGGCCTCTGCTCGAAGAATGGGCTATTATATATTTTTTTTTATAACTATAAACCAGTGCTTGACTGCAATCCCGCCTGATGGTAAGCAGAGATGCAGTCGTTGATCGTAAAGCGCGCTAGTTTATTAAGACCCTCTTCATTCAAAAAAAACTGAGTGAATAGGAAGGAAAACGGCAGTTGAGCGAGGTGATGCAATGTTAAACCCAGCAACACGACAATCGATGCTGCGCCAGAGGGAGATTGATCTGAAGAGCCTCCATGACCGAACTCCCGACACAACAACATTTGGCGCATCATACCCGGTACACATCGCAACACAACTGCTCAGACCCGTCCTCCGTACGGTTTCACCAGACATCATGCCGGAACACGACGAATCGCTTGACGGCAAGACTGTCTGGTGGGTGGTAACTTCTGCCGGCAGCCGATGTTATGGTCTACCATCGATCTACAACGTGGGCTCAATGCAGTGGTAGATGCCACACGTCTTTCAGTTTTTAGCTCTAGGACATGCGGAAACCACGTTTCTCTTTGAAGCGATATCTACAAACGCCACATGCGAACCATACGTCATACTGACGTCACACAGAACCTGCATCTCACAAGGAGAGTTTAACGTGTGTGGAAGCATGAGGAACAGGGAGTAAAGTTCACTCATCCTCCATAGAAAAGAGAGGATCCTCCGACCAGACGGGTGTTATGCCTGGCGGGCACTTGCACAACGGTTGAAATTGGGAAGTTGTATTATGCTAGTTGCACGGTAAACTCTGATTGCGAGATGTAGAATTCTTGTCACGTCAGTAGGACGCGTTGTTCCATGTGGCTTTTGCAGGTACCGCTACAACGTGCAATTAGCACATGTAACCTGGTCATGTGTAAACCTAACATTTATTATCCTTTTTGGTCGGACGGGGTTTTCTTTACATATTGTATGTATGGAAAAAGCCCACCTTTCTTCATACATTGGATCATCCGAACTTTCAATTATCCGGATGCCTACCGACAACAATTAGTCCGGATAGTCCGGTAATAGAGTAAAGAGGGTCAGGTCATGCCTCGGAAAGCACGTTAAGCCGTTGGTCCCGGTTGCCATACGAACATCTAGTGGCAGTCGTTACGGGTTGATGGAGCCCTTAAAAGTCTAACAATTCATCTAACTGCAATGCATAAATATCGCCTTCGGGTTCTGGAGGTCAAACGGCAGTCGCTTCACGGAAAATCTCGAAGTTTAGCCAAAGATCAGCAGTTAGACTGGTAAAGCTTTTCAAGTTTATGAATGTGAGGCACCATGGACTACGGTTTGTTTTTTTTTTATATAACTTGTTTGACATTACGAGCGTGGCAGTTGAGAGTTTCTCATGCTCACTCAAATGTCTTGCTGATAGTGGCGCGTGTTGTTGGGTCATTTGGTTCCCTTAAAAATGGTTGAGCTAAGTGCGGCTGAGCGCGCGTTATGCTCGTGAACGGGGGCCGTCTGTGGAGACTGGTCATCTCTTAGCTGCCAGTGGGCTTAATTCATTTTCTATCTTTTAATGAATTTTTATATTTATACATTGTGCTCACATAATAGAAGCAACAGAAATATGTAACGAAGAAATGAAACCCATATTATGTTTCTTTTTTTTTTAATAATTATAAACTAGCGCTTGACTGCAATCCCGCCTGATGGTAAGCAGTGATGCAATCTTTGATGGTAAAGCGCGCTAGTTTATTAAGCCCAATCACTTAAAAAAAACTTAGTGAATAGGAAGGAAGACGGCAGAAAAAGAGTGTCCATGGAGTTTCTTGCACGTTCTTCTCCATAGAGATCTACGCTTTGGAACGTGCAATTTAACTTCACTTTTCCTGGACTGACCGACATTGACTATTCAAATGCACCACCGGATGCTTAATTTGAAATAAACAATTTTGATTTTGAAGCAGACCCCAGACTCCAAAGCTGAAAAGCTACGGATGCGACTGGGATTAACGCTGAGATGATGATGATGATGAGTCCGGTAATAGAGTGGTTTAGTTATTGGACAAGAGAGACATGACAGCCTCCGTGGCGTAGTGATAGCGGACGCGGCCGCTGCGCAAGGTGGCGCGGGTTCGATCCCCGCACAGTGCAAGTATTTGTATGCATGAATATGAATATTTGCACTGGTCTGGTCGTGCCTCGGAAAGCACGTTAAGCCGTTGGTCCCGGTTGCCATACGAACATCTAGTGGCAGTCGTTACGGGTTGTTGGAGCCCTCAAAAGTCCAACAATTGGTCTAACTGCAATGCTTCAATGTCGCATTCAGGTTGTGGAGGTCAGACGGCAGTCGCTTCACGGAAAATATCGAAGTTTAGCCATATCAGCAGTTGGACTGGTAAAGCGGACCCCAGACTCCAAAGCTGAACAGTTACGGATGCGACTGGGATTAACGCTGAGATGATGATGAGTCCGGTAATAGAGTGGTTTAGTTATTGGACAAGAGAGCCGGTGCCAACACCTTTCAGATTTTTATTACTTTAATATCTTGAATACTTACTTTAATATCGTACCACACTATTATCTCATTATTAGTTTTTACATAAAATAGCTTATCTCGCAAATATTTATATGATCAAATATTAGATTACTTTTTTTAGCAACATGCGTAATTTCGCACAAATAACTGATAAAGGTCGCTAAGTGCTTAAACATTTTAAAAAACAATGTGTTTTTGTACGTATTAGGTACGCAACTAGCTAGATTTATGCGTCATGAAAATATTTGCGCTATATTATCTTTTGTTGATAATTATTATCGCATCACTAGCGGGTGCCTTTAAAATTATGTTATTATAAACATCTGTCGTCATTAAACTTGCATCACTTGATTCCACCATCATCGGACGACCCGTCGTCTTGTCCGATGAAGGCCAGCCCGCGCCGCAGCTGAGCCAGTAATATCATAATATCCCAACAATGACCTCTGAGTTTGTTTCGGCGTTTCATCTCTAGCTAGTACTAGGAAACGTCGTGGTCATCAAACCATTAAGAATACATTCGATCCAGCCGTCCCTTGCTGTCCTCTCTAGCGACGCCCTAAGCCGAGGTTCGTACCCCACAGGGGGTGCCCTTAGTGCGTAGTCGCCCAATTTTAATTTAGTTTTAAGTGCCCCTGGCTGGAGGCTTCATTTTAATTAAGGCATCCACAGGAAAGTCCGGTTAAGTAGTTACGGCTTCTAATGGCCACCTACGATGTGCCATATCAAAAAAAAAACGACCCGTCGCGTCGTACGGCGAGTACGAACCCACCCACCCACCCCACCCCCCACCACCGGTCCACCCTTACATTGCTGACGCTACTACCACAGTATAAACATCATACAGTACGGACGACGCTTTTGATCTTATGTAAAATGCCGACATCGTCTAGACTCTGGACAGTAACGCATTGGCCGGGGTTGTCACAATAAACAATATTTATGAAATTATTTATTTATTAAATCTTATTAAATATTATATTAACATCGATAGCTGTATCACACAGCTCATTGACAGCTTCCGTGGCGTAGCGGTAGCGGACGCGGCCGCTGCGCAAGGTGGCGCGGGTTCGATCCCCGCTCAGTGGAAGTATTTGTATGCATGAATATGAATATTTGCACTGGTCTGGTGGTGCCTCGGAAAGCACGTTAAGCCGTTGGTCCCGCTTCACAGAAAATGTCGAAGTTTAGCCATATCAGTAGCTGGACTGGTAAAGCGGACCGCAGACTCCAAAGCTGAAAAGGCTTCGGATGCGACTGGGATCAACGCTGGGATGATGATGAACATCGATAGCTGTATCATAATCAAAACAATATTACATCCATACTAATATTATAAATGCGAAAGTAACTCTGTCTGTCTGTCTGTCTGTCTGCTTTCCCGCTTAAACCTCTCAACCGATTTTGATGGAATTTGGCACAGACAATCTTTAAACCCTGAGAAAGACCATAGGCTACCTTTTATCCCGGGAAAATTTGATGTCCCCAAGGGAAATCTAAAAAGCGCGATATAACCGAACTCCACGCGGGCGATGCCGCGGGCGGAAAGCTAGTATTAATATAATACTGAAAACAATTTTTACCCCGCTCTTTACTGCATGTATTATTAAGGAGTTGAGTATGACAATAAAACAATGCAGTTGAGGCGTATACAAAGGCATTACGTTTTTAATACTTCAAAGTGAAAAAATTACAAAACGTTGTCACAAAACTCAGTTAATCATTATTAAATAGATTTAACAAAAACAATGATTAAAATGACAGCCTCCGTGGCATAGCGGTAGCAAACGCCGTTGCGCAAGGAGGCGCGGGTTCGATCCCCGCACAGTGCAAATATATGTGTGCATGAATATCAATATTTGCACTGGTCTGGCTGTGCCTCGGAAAGCACGTTAAGCTGTTGGTCTCGGTTGCCATACGAACATCTAGTGGCAGTCGTTACGGGTTGTTTGTGCCCTAAAAAAGTCCAACAATTGGTCTAACTGCAATGCTTCGATATCGCCTTCGAGTTGTGGAGGTCAGACGGCAGTCACTTCACGGTAAATATCGAAGTTTAGCTAAAATCAGCAGTTAGATTGGTAAAGCGGACCCCAGACTCCAAAGCTGAAAAAGCTTCGGATGCGACTGGGATTAACGCTGCTATGATGGTGATGATTAAGATCAATGTTAATACCTTTTAAATAGGTACTAGCAAAGTCATTCACCACCACTAGCCGATCGCAGGGACTTCTATAAAACTTGTTACGGTAGGTCGAAAACCGGTTGATATCGTATTACGTAAGAATATAGCTGGTTGTGTGTCCAAGAATTCCTAAACAGGTATGTAGAATAGCGGTAAATCGCCTTCTACAAACAGCTTAGATTTACTGCGTTTGCGAATTTGCTTCCAAACATGTAAGCAGGCAGATGTATGCTTATAAGCGCAGTGGTTAAGCTATTCACTGCTGCGTTGCGTGTAGCGGGTTCGATTCCCGCACGACACAAATATTTGTATGACCTATTAGTAGTTGTTCCGGGTCTGGCTGTTTGTGTGTGTGAGTTTATACAGGATAAAATTATATCCAGTGCGCAAACTTTGTCAACTTATAGCTAAATAAGTTTAATAGATAAAAATATTATTACTTTGGTATGTTTTAGTACAAAAAATATAGTTATTGATAACGAAAGATGTTTATTATGAAATCGATATTATGGTTACCGCACGCGGTCCCATTCATGGTCGGCGAAGTGGGGACGGACGGCGGGAACATCACAGGGCCCCCGCGCGCCCGCGCCGCCCGCATGTTCACTACGCGACCATATGCTAATACTACGATATTGATATGAATAATCGGTGTCTCTCATTTGCTGATTTTAGGGCGGACAAAAACATGATTTTTTATTTTAAACTAATAATGCAGATTTGTTCTGTTATTGATTCTGAGCCCCCATTTTTTTTTTTGCGCACTAGTATAAAGATTTCCCTGTATGTTTGTATCCACGATACAGGAGTAATTCTTAGTGCTTATAAACTCATATACACAAACAAAAAAAACCTGGAACAAGTAATAGGGTAATTGACTAAAAAAACTAATTAGTCCGCCAGATATCCAAAAAATACTAGACACGTATTTTTTCTTTTTTCATATACACAAAAAATGAAGACGACACAGCGCGTTGAAAACTCGTGTGACGTCACTGGACGGTACACTTTTTAGCGACTAGTGACGTCACCAGCCACCACTCCTGATCTTTGATACCTTTTATATTGGTCAATTTTTGTTTATGTGAAAAAAGAAAAAATACGGTCTAGTATTTTTTGGTAATCTGTCTGACGGACTAATTATTTTTTTTAGTCAAATACCCTATTGTAGGCCATACAAATATTTGTTCCGTGCGGGAATCGAACCCGCGAAACGCGGTGCAGCAGTCGATCGCTCAGCCACTACACTAATCTTGTAGACAAATTATCTTTAATAGGTACTTATTAATAAACTACTAAAATATTTACAATTTTATTGTGCAGGTTTTTTTTTCTCGGTGGTAGGCCATAACATCGGCTGCCGGCAGAAGTTACCACCCACCAGACAAAGTCTTGCCGCCAAGCGATTCGTCGTGTTCCGGCATGATGTCTGGTGAAGCCGTACGGAGGACGGGTCTGAGCAGTTGTGTTGCGATGTGTGCCGGGTACGATGCGCCAAATGTTGTTGTGTCGGAAGTTTGGTCGTGGAGAGTCTCCAGATCAATCTCCCTCTGGCGCAGCATCGTTTGGTCGTGTTGGTCTTGGGTTTAACATTGCATCACCTCGCTCAACTGCCGTCATCATTCCTATTCCTAAGTTTTTTTAAGTGAATAGGCTTAATAAATTAGTGCGCTTTACCATCAACGATTGCATCACTGCTTGCCATCAGGCGGGATTGCAGTCAAGCACTAGTTTATAATTATTAAAAAAAAGGTATTGTAGAATATTTTTAAATATTTACACCAAATATCAATTGAATTGAAAGTAAGTACTTAACAATGGAACTCTAGTGGTGCTTTCTCTATACAAACGTATTCCGCTGATTTCTCCGTGGATAATACTTTTAGAGCAATTATTTTTATTCTACAATGTTACCCCGTGGTTCTACATGCCCCTATCATTTGTTTTTTCCGAAACTTAATTAACAAAAGAAATACGATACTTCAAAATCGCGAAAAATAACCCATTTTTATCGTGATGTTCAGATGACTGTTAGACAAACGTGATAATTTGTTGACAAAAAAGAAAATAGTAGAAGCGTAAGTATACTTTTCCTCTAGATTTGATATAAAAATAATTGAAATCTGTCGTGTTTAAAAAAAAAAACAGTGGAATACGAAACGTCTTTTGGTCAACGTTTTTGTAGGTAAAATCAGCCTGAGCTGCAACTGTCCTTTTCGCACTTTACCGGGAGAGGTTGGAAGCAGCGCGACAGCAATAGTTTCTTCAAATACCTATTTTCCAAATTCCTCGGCACTAGAGTCCCCTCTTAAGCTATTCATTTGTCACCTTTATTACAAAAGGTGGTGATCTACGAGGTGATCCAGCAAAGAACGGAAATTGTCGGCATAGCTCATAGAATAAGCACTGAAGTGGCTATCTATGGGGCGGCCATATTAGCCGTAGAATTGACGTCAGTTGGAGTCGACCTGTTCTTGAGTGGAGACCGTAAATCGGTAAACGTAAGGTGGGAGACCCTTAGGATAGGTGGAGTGAGGACCTTAGCCTTGTCCGATGAAGGCCAGCCCACGCCGCAGCTGAGCCAGTATATAAAAATTCCCGACTATGACCTCTGAGTTTGTTTCGGACGTTTCTTCGAAACGCCGCGGTCACCAAACCGAAATAAAAAATAAATATACGAACCTATAAGGGTAACGTTTTTTTGCCATTTGGCTACGGAACCCTAAAAAAGGGTGAGGCCCTTAATATACAAAAATTATGGCACAAAGCGCCAAACGCATTTTTTAAAATTATTTTAAACTTTTTAGTTTGATATTTTTTAAAAGCGTGTTTTAGTAATTT
The DNA here is from genome assembly GCA_017933935.1 of Sesamia nonagrioides. Classification (NCBI taxonomy): domain Eukaryota; kingdom Metazoa; phylum Arthropoda; class Insecta; order Lepidoptera; family Noctuidae; genus Sesamia; species Sesamia nonagrioides. The sequence continues at coordinate 936,533 of JADWQK010000844.1, read as the reverse complement.
TTTAAACTACATATATTTATTTTTTTAGTTCGATTTTCTTTAAAAAAGAACGAACGAACGAACGTTTTGAAAACGGTGGGAAATTTTAGAGTAATGAGCCGCTCACTCGTAGTCCAAAGAGTTAAAGACAAACAAACAAACAAGCAAGCGAACATTCAAGTGAAGCTAATAAAAAGCATGTAATAAAATTTCGATCCAGCCGTCCCTTGCTGTTCTCTCCAGCGACACCCTAAGCCGAGGTTTGTACCCCGCATGGGTGTCCTTAGCGTGTTGTCGCTTAGTTTTTAGTTGCCCTGGCTGGAGGCTTTAAATTCATTTAAGGCAGCCACAGGATAGTCCGATTAAGTAGTCACGACCTCTCAAGGTCAACTACGAGATGCCATATTAAAAAACAAAACAAAACGATGATCTTCGCAGGATGGCTGGTAGTAACTGGATGAGAGTTGCCCAAAGTCGAGTTGAACAGCGTCATTAGGAGAGCTAATGTCCAGCCAGGTGGCTTAGTGGTTAAAAAACCAGCCTCTCAAGTATGAGTGTGCTGGTTCGACTCCAGGTCAGGCAAGTACCTATGTAACTTTTTATAAGTATATCTTGGACACCAATGAATGATTACAAGGTGAAGGAAAACATCTTGAGGAAACCTGGGTTTTAAATCTGAAATCAACAACCCGCATTGAGCAAGCGTGGTGATTACGCTCAATCCTTCTCTGTATAAGAGGAGGCCTGTGCCCAGCAGTGGATCGATAAAAAAAGGTTGATGATGATGATGATGATGTCCAGCAGTGGACTGCTATAGGCTAATGATGATGATTTTACAAAAACTAGAGGATTTGCAAATGATCTACTGGGAATTCAAGAAATTAATCACTCTTATTGATTCTATATTATTTTATGTTTTTATTTAAACTTTTCTTAAAGTGGCGATATTGCTTAAAGTGGCCTTTTTAGCCACTGTTATTTGTGTTAATCTCAAATCAAGGTCCTTTTGTTTTATCAACGTTCTGTGTTATCGATCGCCGTGTGGGATATCAATGGGAACAATGATTATGTTACCTCGCAAAGAGTAATTAGCCTATATTGCTCCCACACCTCCGTGGTGGGCCACACCATCGGCTGCGGGCAGAAGTTACCACCCACCAGACAGTCTTGCCGCCAAGCGATTCGTTGTTTTCTGGCATGATGTCGGGTGAAGCCGTACGGAGGAGGGGTTTAAGCAGTTGTGTTGCCATGTGTGCCAGGTACGATGCGCCAAATGTTGTTGTGACGGGAGTTTGTTCTTAGAGGCTCTCCAGATCAATCTCCCTCTGGCGCAGCATCGTTGTTCGTGTTGTTGGGTTTAACGCCGCCTTTCTTGTTATTCACTTTTTAAGTGAATAGGCTTAATAAACTAGCGCGCTTTACCACAATAGTCAAGCAGTGGTTTAAAATATTTAAAAAAAAACATATACACGAGTCTTGAGTTTTCTCTAACAGACGCTTTTAACACGTACGACTGCCTGCATCGTTCTCATAAGGATAAATTCAACATAAATGATGTTATCAAATAATTTGTAGCTTATAATTATGATGTTTAAGAGTGTCCTTAGAATTTTTTGCCTGTTCTTTTCCAGAGAACCCTAGACTATTAGGAATATGCGATTAGCTTCATCTTATTGATTGACCCTTTGAAAATTAAAAAGTAGATATCTATAATTGGTTTCTTTGAAATAAATGCTTTGATTTTGAGTCCTACTCAAAGAGAGGGGTCTGGTGTTTCCGCAGTGGAAACATTACACCTGTAGGCAGATAATACTTACGATTATCTACTTAAAAGTCATCACCCTATTAGAAAGCTACCACATACAACGAAAACTAATCCTTGTAAGCAGATTATAAAGATTGTAAACTCGTAAACGAAAGCATTTTTCTATCTGTTACGCTTTCAAAATAACTGCAACTTCCATAGAAGTAAAACAACGTTTTTTCCCAACACTAGCTAATAACTTACGCCATTTTGTATCCAAAGACAATTGCCGCGGAAAGTGGTATACCATTTCTTAAACCGGAATAAAACCTTTTTGAATGAAGAACGTCTTATCCTTTTGCTAAAACAGTATGCTCTTACTACCTTTTAGAGTTTAAACGAATCCGTCCAAAAGTAGTATACTATATTTTTCTTTGAAAGGATCAAAGGTCTTAACTCCACACAAAATGGCCGAACATACGTCGTTACGGTATTGATAATCAGCGTTGAGCAAATAAAAATTCGTGAACCGTAATCCAAATATAGGTGAACGAGTGATTTTGGACGTTCTATGAATTATTTAAACTTTTAAATGTCGGCTTGTTTTTGTTCTAGTACCTATGTAACGTTTTTTTGGTCACGTTTTGGGGATTGGCAGATCTATAATCGGCTGTGGAATCGATTTATTTTAACCGATAGTAAAACTAACTTCAGCCCATGAAGTATATTGTTCTTCCAAAGGACCCCATAGCATCGCATCGTATCGCCTGACCGCGCTATTTTCGCTCAGTTTTATGTTTAACTTTTTTGTTTGCTTAGATTCTAACAGGCTTGGCGAGAGGCTTCATGTGAAATATAATAAGGTATTCTTGCTTAAAAAAATTAATGAAGATTAGAAGAGCAGTGTTCGTTTTTTTTGAACCCAGACAGGCATTTTCCTTTGTGTAAATTATTTCATCACCTCTGCTTTCAAAACGGTGAATGAAAATATCGTTTGGAAACCGGCATGTCCTCCGACTACGACGATTCAAGTATTACCAGTATTTGATAAAGAAATAATTCAAATCAAGCACTAGTCGTGGTGGCCTAGTGGTTAAAACAGCAGCCTCTCAAGTATGAGTGCGCGGGTTCGATTCCAGGTCAGGCAAGTACCAATGTAACTTTTCTAAAGTTATATATTATGTGTACTTTCTAAGTATATCTTGGACACCAATGACTGAAGGTGAAGGAAAACATCTTGAGAAAACCTGGACTTTATAAGTCTGAAATCGCCAACCCGCATTGAGCAAGCGTGCTGATTACGCTCAATCCTTCTCTGTAAGAGAGGAGACCTGTGCCCAGCAGTGGGACGATAAAAGGTTGATGATGATGATGATGACTAGTGTGCTTGACCGCAATCCTGCCTGCTAAAGCGCGCTAGTTCATCAAGAACCTATTCACTCCCAAACACCGCCGCGGGCAAATTGTTCGTCTCTGGATGTATGCGATATAAAAGAAGAGGCGAAATGCTTCGGCCGGATCGTAGTGGTGTGAACAACGTAAGGGCGGGTACTCGCCGGACGACGGCTCGTCCGTTGATGGAACGAAGATGGGTAAATTATATTGAGGTTGAATTTTATTATTGTCCAGAGACAATAATAAAATTCAACCAAAAAAAAAACAAACCAAAATTCATTCCTTTTTATATAAGTCATCAGCCAGAGCTGATGACTTATATAAAAAGAAATGAAATTCAAGTTTGGAAGAAGTCAGACTTGATAGATATGTGAAAAAAATGTTTTTTATATTCATCATCATCCCAGCGTTAATCCCAGACGCATCTGTAACTTTCCAGCTTTGGAGTCTGGGATCCGCATTACCAGTCTAACTGCTGATTTTGGCTAAACTTCGATATTTTCCGTGAAGCGACTGCCGTCTGACCTTCACAACCGGATATACCGGATTGCAGTTAAACCAATTAATGGACTTTTGAGGGCTCCAACCAACCCGTAACAACTGCCACTAGATGTTCGTATGGCAACCGGGACCAACGGCTTAACGTGCTTTCCGAGTCACGACCAGACCAGTGCAAATATTCATATTCATGCATACAAATATTTGCACTGTGCGGGGTTTGAACCCGCGCCTCCTTGTGCAACGGCCGCGTTCGCTACCGCTACGCGACGGAGGCTGTCAAAAAAAATGTTTTTTATATTAGTTGTAAAAATTACTTGTAAAAATGCGGTCACAGAGAATTTATTAAAGATCTGATGATATGATGTTTTATAGAGTTTTTGGTGTTTAATTAATGAAATGAATAATAAAAGTTTATTGAAGTGAATTTTGATTGATTTTATTTTTGAAGCTTTTACAAGGAAAAGGATCCCAGAAGGTACTGCATCCAATTCATTTTATCATAACATCAAATTAAATCATAAAATTCCCCCGCTGACTCTCCAAAATATATCTTAAAGAACACCACAGGATGGCTACTCTTCGCCTATGCTCCATGCTTTGAAGACCATTGTTAACCAAATCTGGGTCGCCAATCAGCCTCTTCGCACGCATCTCTGCCGAATCTAAAGTTGCCAGAAACGCTTCGTCCGGATCGTAGTGGTGTCAATAACGAATGATGAAATTAAGATACTCCATAGACATGTTTTTTTTTTTTGGTTCATTTCTTTCCGTTCGGGCGAATGGAAAAGGCAAAGGCATAGTACGCCATACAGCCAAGTCTTCAGTATTTTTTTTTCTTCATTAAATATCTATCCTAACTTATCCTAGCATAACTTAACCTAAACTAACTCCTTTCGTTTTACGCGTTTGGACGATAAGGAGCGGTTTAGCGTAAAGACATGATGAGGCCACTATGCTACAATATTTCACTGTTCTTTTTGAATTATTCACTCAATGCACTTTTTACTACTTAGATCACGCGTTTTTATTTAGTAAACGACACTATAAATAATTTTAAAAGACCAATGAAAAATGAGCGTGACGCTCATCTTGACATTCCCGCCAAACTCCCCTCCATAGACAGTTTACACGCAACTAAAAACATGGCGACGTGATATGTCTATGACATGTATTTCCGTCAGGCGCGAACTAATTTGACAGAACTAAACTAATATTTATCTTCTGTTCTTTTCTAAAAGAAATAGAAAGAAAAAGATGTACCGAACTTAAAGTTTTGTTTGTGAACAACGGAATCGGGTCAATTTAGAATAAACTAGTGCTTGACTGCAATCCTGCCTGATGGTAAGCAGTGATGCAATCGTTGATGGTAAAGCGCGCTAGTTTATTAAGCCCATTCACTTAAAAAACCTTAGTGAATAGGAAGGAAGACGGCAGTTGAGCGAGGTGATGCAATGTTAAACCCAACAACACGACCAAACCTCCGACACAACAACATTTGGCACATCGTACCCGGCACACATCGCAACACAACTGCTCAGACCCGTCCTCCGTACGGCTTTACCAGACATCATGCCGAAACACGACGAATCGCTTGGCGGCAAGACTTTGTCTGGTGGATGGTAACTTCTGCCGGCAGCTGAAGTTATGGCCTACCACCAAACCAAAGTAATAAAAAATCTGACAGATTGTAGTGATGTGCTGTCGTCCTTACCTACATACATAGCTCTATTGTGAAAGTTTTGACTTTTAGTAGCCCTAGTGCCCTCGTAGCCGGGTGCTCGGGCTAGGTAGGAAGCAATCCGGTCTAAAAGAGAGGCTATGGTAAGCGTAGGTACGAATGTTGCGCTACAGGCAGTCTCCGAAGGGAGCGAAGCCAATCTTGTGGCGTTCAACGCTGCCAAAACAAGAGTGTCTATTTATTGCGAAAAGAAGCCCGTTCACCTTGGCTCCTAAGTACTTTTCGGAATGTATCCTTGGAGTGCACCGACCGCCTTCAGCTTTTAGGAGTTGAGATTGTCTCAAACCTGAACTTTGGGTGGTTCGTTGAGTCCAAAGCCAAGGTGGCTGCCAGGAAATTTAAAGCGTTATTACAAAGGTGCGACGGTACTTCACACCAGGATAGCTTCTAATGTTATACAAAGTACAGGTCCGTTCGTGTGTGAAGTACCTACTACAGCCTAAGCCTACAAAAAGCCCCCTGGGAACTTTGGATTCAGCAGAGATGCGTGTGAAGAGGCTGATTGGCGACCCAGATTTGGTTAACAATGGTCTCCAAAGCATGGAGCATAGGCGAAGAGTAGCCAGCCTGTGGTGTTCTATAAGATATATTTTGGAGAGTCAGCGGGGGAATTTTATGATTTAATTTGATGTTATGATAAAATGAATTGGCTGCAGTACCTTCTGGGATCCTTTTCCTTGTAAAAGCTTAAAAAATAAAATCAATCAAAATTCACTTCAATAAACTTTTATTATTCATTTCATTATTTAAACACCAAAAACTTTATAAAACATCATATCATCAGATCTTTAATAAATTCTCTGTGACCGCATTCTTACAAGTAATTTTTACAACTAATATAAAAAACATTTTTTCACATATCTATCAAGTCTGACTTCTTCCAAACTTGAATTTCATTTATTTTTATTTATGTCATCAGCCCGAGACAATAAAATTCAACCTCAACATACCCTCTAAATTTTATATTGTCTAAAATTAAAAATTTTAAATCATCTCTATAAACCCAAGACATAACTTTCAAACAGTCACTTCAATACATAACTTTAAACAACTTCAATACATAACCTATATAAAACTTCAATATATAACCTTTAACAGCTTATATGTATAAAACTCGTAACCCCCTCAATACAAAACAACTCGTAGAAAACTTCAATTCAACATCTACAACTTCAACTCACTATCTATAGCTTCAACAAACTCCCTATCTATCCGTCAGTCCTATCCGTCATATCCGTCAGTCAGATTTCCAAAAAATACTAGACACGTATTTTTTCTTTTTTCATATAAACATAAAATAAAGACGACACAGCATGTTGAAAACTCGTGTGACGTCACTGCACACTACACTTTTTAGCGGCCAGGGACGTCACCAGCCACCACTCCTGGTCTTTGATGCCTTTTATATTTGTCATTTTTTATTGATTTGATAAAACAAAATATACGTGTCCAGTATTTTTTGGAAATCTGACTGACTAATTAGTGTTTTTTTAGTCAAATACCCTATTATAAAAAAAGGGAAGCACCCAAAAAGGTGCACCGATGACATGGTGACGGTCGCTGGAAGCCAATAGAAGCTGGCAGCACATGACCCGTCAAAGCCTTGGTCCACTGCTGGACATAGGCCTCCCGCCTATGTCCAGCAGTGGACTGGCTGAAGAGGCGGGATTGCGGTCAGGCATTAGTTTATAATTATAAAAAAGGCTGAGTTGCATAATCACGACATCTCCAGTTTGTATCTCCTAAATGGTACATACTAACATACATGTACACTGTAGTCGAGGTATAGGTGTCAATCTATCAGTCTGTCCAAAGAGTATAATAATAATAGGGTAACCTGAGTCTGTCACTGAGACTGGTCAAGGTTAGACGCGTGCTGCTTGCGATACGAGTGTAGTGGTGAGCAAGTGTTACTGTAAGAGCAACGGACAAGTGGCTCACTAGCAATGCTCATACATTCTTTTTGGTCCCATATGAATTTTATAAAAAAGTAGTTTGATATGTATACCAAAACACGGAACACTAAAAACGGAATACAAAATGCAGCAGCAGTTCTTTTCACAACTCAAAAGTGTAAAATATAAACTTTTTTTTTACAGAAACAACTGAGTCCCAAAAAAGAACTCTTACAACGTGAAAAATAACTAATTTCGGCCCACCAGCCAACACCCAAGACCCGAGGCCAAAGCCCAAGGCAAAGGCACGAGGCTAAGGTCCGTATTCCAGAAGGAAACTCAAGCATTGATATCTGCTTGAGCATTACTTAAAACTAGTTTCAACCAATCAAAAGGCTTCAAACGAGACTTAAGTAAAGCTTGAGTTTTGAGCCACGTTCTATAATACACACCTAAGGCCCTAGGCCAAGGCCCAAAGCCAAGACCCGAGGTCAAGGCCCATATCTAAGACCCGAGGCCAAGGCCTAAGACCAGGGCTCTAAGTCCAAGATAGGGCTCTAAGGCCAAGCCCCTAAATCACTCTCCGTCCCCTCCCACTCCAGCTGCTAATTGAGCGCGTAGTGGAGCGAGAGCAACCTTTATACCATTCTTACAAAACCATTTTACGTTTTCTACAAACATTGCGAGAAAATAATAAAAATCGAAAGTTTTTTTTAAACAGTTTTAATAAATCAATCGTCATCATCTTCATTGTCGTCTTCTTCATCACTGTTCCTCTTCGCCAGCTTAGCCTCCAACTCCTTAGCGGGGTTGAACATTCCGTTAGTCTGAGTATTACAGATAAAACACCGTGTCGACTTCTTGTAGTTTTCTAAGGCACATTTTTCGCAGAAGTAGTGTTTGCATCTATGGACAAGGGAGATTGGTAGAATTTGTACCTACGGTAAAATATGTCTTTCTACGACCAGTTGGTAATTTGCATACATAACCATAAGTCATATCTCAATAGTACTCATTCTAGCCAAGTCGTGTTACAATGACCATTTTCACACGGAAAAACCGTACTACAATTAAACCTTTTTTTCATGGCTATGGCATCAAAAAATCAACATAATTATGAGTATGCCAAAAAGCGCGCGTATTTGCGTCACGACTAAACATCGCATGATATTTGGCTATATGGATGAATTGCCTTTGCCTTTCATTTGTGGGATTATAACAACAAAACAACATTGCACGCGCCGCGCTATTTTCGCGCCATTGATCATAGAAAAAGTTTTGCATGTTACTGTCACAACCAGCTATTGTAATACTCGTGCTGATCTATTGTGCCACTCAGCATCGCTTCGTGGCACAAACTATCACTCATATTATAATAGCTATCATTGCTTGACAGTGGCAATAGCCATCTAAGTTCCCTCCATCTAGGTACTCAACCACTGGACCGACATCTCATAAGTTAGCGACGCCATAGAGGATGTATGAGCGAAAGCAGGTCCAGCTACCCGAAACTATAAAATATTCCCAATCAACTTTGAACCCTAATTTTTTAGATATAAAGTTGAAAATTCCACAGTGGTAGGCCATAACATCAACTGCCGGCAGAAGTTACCACCCACCAGACATAGTCTTGCTGCCAAGTGATTCGTCGTGTTCCGGCATGATGTCTGGTGAAGCCGTACAGAGGGCGGGTCTGAGCAGTTGTGTTGCGATAAATGTGCCGGGTTCTCATCATCATCAACTTTTTTATCGTCCCACTGCTGGGCACAGGTCTCCTCTCATACAGAGAAGGATTGAGCGTAATCACCACGCTTGCTTAGTGCGGGTTGGCGACTTCAGACTGAAGTCCAGGTTTCCTCTAGATATAATAATAATAATAATTTATTTGCATCACCTTAACTTCTAAGCCACCAGGCTGTGTGCCGGGTACGATGCGCCAGATGTTTAATTTCCAACTTCACCACAGTCGAGAATCACTATATCCCAAAAATGCTATTTTTTACAGCGAATCACAAAAAACGTAGCATTTCTATTCAAACTAACAATAAAAATCTCCACTAATTATAAAATAGCTACCATAAAAATCTTCTATTGCTACTATAAAAATCTGCCATTGCTACCACAGAAATCTACTATTGCTACCATAAAAACCTACTATTCCTACTAAGTGAATTCCAAAGATATCAGAATACCTAAAACACTGAATTAAAACTACCATTGCTACCAAAAAAAATACCACAGGAATAAAAGTGCCCCCGCACCCGCTAAACTCTAATATACTTTACTTAACCTGCTTCTTTAGTCAAAGTTGACTCACTTGGTAACAACGGGATCGGTGAAACTGTTCCTGCAAATAAAGCAGCGGAAAGGCAGCTCATCATCACTGTTGACCTCGTAGTCGGAATCTCCGCCACCTGCTGCCCCCTCGGCTTCCTCGCGTTCCAGCTGCCAACCGTGTTTATAGTCGGAGCGGTCGTGGAGAAATTTGCAGGAGTCTGGAAAGATAAAAGTTTACATACTACAACAACCTGTCAAATATCTTTATTATATTATTAAATGCATACCGCAATCCCGCCTGATGGTAAGCAGAGATGCAATCGTTGATGGTAAAGCGCTAGTTTATTAAGCCTATTCACTCAAAAAAATGAGTGAATAGAGGAAGATGGCAGTTAAGCGAGGTGATGCAATATAAACCCTATAACACGACCAACGGTGTTGCGCCAGAGGGAGATTAATCTAGAGAACCTCCACGACCAAACTCCCGACACAACAACATTTGGCGCATCGTGCCCGACACACATCGCAACACAACTGCCCAGACCCATCCTCCATACGGCTTCACGAGACATCATGCCGGAACACGACGAATCGTTTGACGGCAAGACCTTGTGTGGTGGGTGTTAACTTCTTCCGACAGCCAATGTTATGGCCTACCACAGAGGAATTTTCAACTTTATATCTAAAGAATTAAAGTTCAAAGTTGATTGGGAATATTTTATAGTTTCGGGTAGCTGGACCTGCATTCGCCCGTACATGCTCTATGGCGTCGCTAACTTATGAGATGTCGGTCTAGTGGTACAGCAAACCAATTTCCAGATCTGCTGTTAATTTCATCACCGTTGCTCTCAAAACAGTGAAGAGAAACATAGCGAGGTAACTGGCATGTTCTAGTACCAAAAATTCTGAGACTCCTACCAAGCCATACTGGACCGGTGTGGTAGATTACCGCCCACTCCCTGTCAAGAGAGACCTGTGTCGCAGAGGTTGGTATTTTATAATCCGACTGCTATAAATATTATAAACGCATAAGGATAAGTTATTTGTATGAAAGATTACGCGGTAATAAGCGGTTTACGATTTACGAGGTATTAAAAAAAACTACTTACTAGATCTCGTTCAAAACAATTTTCGTTGGCAGTTTTTATAGTAATGTACATCATAAGTTTTTTTAGATTTTTTATTTTCTTATTTTAGAAGTTAGAGGGGGAGGGGGGGGGGTGGTTACTATTTTCCACTTATGGAAAATTGGTGGTTAATATTTTAGAAACCTCGATATCATTTTTAAAGACCTATCCATAGATACCCCACACGAATGAGTTTGATGAAAAAAAAATTGAGTTTCAGTTCTAAGTATGGGGAGCACCCAATATTTATTATTATTTTTTTATTTTGCATAAAAATCTTAATGCGGTTCACAGAATCCATCTACCCACCAAGTTTCAACAGTATAGCTCTCAGTTTCGGAAAATATTGCTGTGACATACAGACGGACAGACGGACAGACAGACATGACGAATCTATAAGGGTTCCGTTTTTTGCACTTTGGCTACGGAACCCTAAAAAGAGATTGTGATGTTTGAGACTGCTTCGGCCTTTCTTCTCAGTAGTCAGAGGAAACACCGAAACCATCTCATCGATCATTAATCTAGTAGGCAAGTTACTGACCTCCAAACCCGCAGAATCCTGTCTCCTTGTAATCCTTACAGATGTCCGGTTGGTAGTCCCACCGTACAGTGGCTCTGAGATTGGCCGGGGCTCTGATAGGGCCCTTGCGTACGAGGCCAGAGCTTGCATTGCCGGCAGCTGTGTCGCGTTTCTTATAGTATTGTGCATAGTTATTCATGCCACGATACACCTAGAATAGTATTTGTATTATTAAACTTTGTCGCTTACCTTGCGAGTTGCTAAAATGAATTGCTGATAGGGCATGCCGACCCGTGGCTTTAGTAAAATGAAAAGAAATTGAAGTGAAATGGAAATTAGACTATGGGTCTCAACGCCTTTAATTCTGACTTCGAAAATTAAAAAAAAAAAATTTACAAACAAAAAAACCCGCCTGCATAAAAATCTACAAGCTGATAAAGCAGAAACAAGTTGAACAGTCTCAGTTGGGGGACTGTTCTAACCTCGACTCGTATCTCGACACCACGACCTGACTTCAGAAATCAAATTAATTATTATTAATATTTTCGCCTCGCCTTTTAGCCTGACAATATAAATCAGACTACTAACATTACAAAGGCGAAAGTTTGAGACTTTGTGAGTGTTTGTATGTTTATTACCTCTTCATGCCCAAATGGCTGGACCGTGTTAGGCGAAATTTGGCACACAGTTGGTTTATTACCAGGATGAATAGAATGGAATAGAATACTCTTTATTATGTACACCGTATAGATTACAGAACATAAATATAAAGATTTTACAAAGGGTGACACAATGGGCGGTCTTATCGCTAAGAGCGAGGATTAACACATACTGTGTTAATCCTCGCTCTTATTTTATTATCTCGATATTTCTTCGGGATTGAATCTAGACACTACAAGAGTGCTTATCTATACTAATATAAATACAGAGAGTGCATACAGAATGGTGCTGACAATACGACAATAAATTAAACATCGTGTACCTCAACACATTCTCAGTCTACCTATAAAAAAATTACATAAATATATCAATTAGATTAGTCACAGGAAATTATTTTTCATTTTTCACATTTTATACATGATGTACATGTTGATAAGGAAGCGCTTACAGGTTGATGACCGCCGCATTCAGCGGTACTAAACTTTAATAATAATGGCGCGAAAAAGCAAGTCGATACAGGAACGCGCTGTCGCCCGCTGATCGGAGGTCAATGTACCAATATTTTAAAGGATGTTTTATTCCGTTTGCAATTTTATGCGATTTAGTTTGTTTGAAATTTTCATTTTTTTTTATTTTTGATGCTAGGTTTTTTTCTATTGCTCAGGATTATTCCTATGGACCAGCATGGTCTGTGTTTTCATTTATTGTCGTATTGTCAGCACCACTCTGTATAAAGCTGAAGAGTTTGTATGTTTGTTTGTTCGCGCTAATCTCGAAAAATACTGGTCCGATTTGAAAAATTCTTTTTGCGTTGGGTAGCCCATTAATCCAGGTAGGCTTTAGGCTATACAACATCACGCTGTGACCAATAGAAGCGGAGCATAACTGACTACGCGAACGAAGTCGCTGGCGGCCGCTAGTAGTAAAATATAAATCAAATCATACCTTATCATCGGCTTGTCCTGACAATTCTTCATTAATCTTCTGAGCCTTCTCAAAGATGGCCTGTGCATCCCTGTCTCGTTCGGTATCCATTTCATATGTAGCTGTTGCATTTTCCCTCTGTTGTTGAACCGATAGCGTTGTACGTTTGTTATTCTGTAAAGGTATTAAAAATAAAATTATTTAGTGCAGGCACAGGGTTATATTTGTTTGAGTTGGCTATTCATAAGTTGCAAAGGCAGCAGGCAGTGCTGTATCTCGAGACCTAGGTATTAGAGAGATCCCGTCGGGAGGAGTCGCCGCGGTGTCACCACTGTGACTCTCTCGACGACACGGCCGAGCACACCTTGGTGGAGTGCCCGGCCTGGCGAAACGAGCGCCGCGATCTCGTTGCGGCGCTCGGAGGCGGAAGCCTCTCCCTGGCAACCATGGTGCGAGCCATGGTTGAAAGAGAGAGTGCATGGGAGGCTGCCGCCTCCTTCTGCGAGACCGTCCTCTTGCAGAAGGAGGCAGCGGAGAGGGAGCGGGAAGAGAATGCTCTTGCCGCTCCCATCCGGCGTAGACGGGCGGGGCGAAGAAGGCGGGGGACGAACCCCCGTCTCCTTTAGCCCCCGAGTGTGACCAGCGTGTGTGGGTAGCTCCCGCACGCGCATTGCACTGGTCACCACGTCTGGGGATTATCCATTCCCGGGTAATCCTCCCTAGGCGCGGTAACCGGCCTACATTAGGCCGGTAAGCCCTGAGAGTGGCCCGGAGTCAGATCTTCGGGCCGAGCCCGGGTCACTCTCAACGCAGGGCTCGAGGGAACCGAGTGTTTTTAGTGGGTATTCCCGGCTCCGGCCGGGCGAGTCCCACACACGCCTGTCGCCTAGCTAGCGGCGGGTACGGTGCGTAACGCATTTTCACTCGTATAAAAAAAAAAAAAAAAAAGGTATTAGAGAGATACAATATAAAAACGCATTGCTAGATCTAGGGCGGCCTATCGAATGGTACAGGTTTCATAAATATTGTTAACAAATATAAATAAATATATACGGACAAATCACACAGATTGAGTTAGCCCCAAAGTAAGTTCGAGACTTGTGTTACTTATGGGATACTAACTCAACGATACTATATTTATAATAGATACATATATAGGTAAACATCCAAGACCCAGGCCAATCAGGAAAAGATCGTTTTCCATCATGACCTGGCCGGGGATCGAACCCGGCGCCTCCACATCGCAGTCAGGCGTGTTGACCGCTGCGCCACGGAGGTCGACATCGAAATTTCCAGAAAATCGTCTCCGGCAAAGTACCTATAGGTACCTACCGAACGTACTCGAAATTATGCGCTATTATTATTGATTCTGGACACATCTGGAATATTCGATCAGCTGATCTATATAAAGACCCGTGACACCAGCGGGCAGTCAGTCTACATTCGACTACCGAGACGAAACAAGCGACAGTTACGAAGCGATCTCTGAGAATACCTACTGCGACAACTGTAACGAGAACTGTAGTGTTATTGTGTATGTACGACACGGACTTCGTGGACGTAAGGGAAGACTTCAGTGCGACATCAGCTACGATCGACTGTACCTTCGTTGCCAAAAAACTTCAAAACCCTTAACCGGCATTTTAATACCCGTAGCCCGTAACAATACCAACGTCTAATCATGCCTCAGAAGGCATTTTAAGTCGTTGGTACTGGTTGTCAATTGTAGATCTTTGAGTCGTCTTGGGTGGTCAGAAGCTTGAATTTGAAACACCCAGTCATACCAAGGGGTTTTGTATTAGCCAGTATCTGGATTCTGGAGGTCAGATAGTCAGTCTCTCCATACAAAATACTGGTATTTAACTGCTTCTGCTAAGACTGGAAGCTGTTTTTAAACTGATTGGGTAAGCTTTGGCAGGTTGATTGATGGAGTAGGTAATCCCATCCCAGTAAGCTTCGCCGACCCAGGTACGTTCTCACCGACCCTGACGGCCAAAAACCCTCCACCAAGAGGCCAATAGGACCACTAGCTCAAAATACAAAACTATGACCTTCCGACCTCGCCGCCGAGGTCCATCGCGACGCATCCAACGTAGATTCCCCCAATCCCTTGTCCGATGAAGGCCAGCCCGCGCCGCCGGTAAGCCAGTAAATATAAATTCCCGACTATGACCTCTGAGTTTGTTTCGGACGTTTCTTCTCAAAGCTAGTACTACGAAATGCCGCGGTCATCAAACCGAAATAAAAATAAAATTTCGATCCAGCCGCCCCTTGCTGTTCTCTCCAGCGACCCCCTAAGCTGGGGTTCGTACCCCACAGGAGGTGCCCTTAGCGTGTAGTCGCTTAGTTTATAGTTGCCCTGGCTGGAGGCTTTAAATCCATTTAAGGCAGGATAGTCCGGTTAAGTAGCCACGACCTCTCAAGGTCAAATACGAGAAGCCATTATAAAAAAAAAAATAGAGTAGGTAAAGTACATACTTTCTCCTCATCACTACTATCACTTCCTCCAAGTTCTATGTCAGGTTTGTTCTTCTTGGAACCAGCAGTTCTCTGTATGTTGGGGTTCTCCTTCTGAGGTTTCTTCGTTGGCTGTACCACAGTCTGCTCATCTGAATCTGAACTGTTTTTTTCTGAAATGATAATGATTTTCCATAATCAGACTATAATATTCCCACTGCTGAGACTCTAGACTTCTTTGGTGGGTCGTAATCTACCACGAGTGCCAACAACCATTAAGCCATGCCATTAAGCAACAGTGTGGTGGCCTATTGGTTAAAACACCAGCCTCTCAAGTATGAGTGCGCTGGTTCGATTCCAGGTCAGGCAAGTACCAATGTAACTTTTATAAAGTTATATGTACTTTCTAAGTATATCTTGGACACCAATGACTGAAGGTGAAGGAAAACATCTTGAGGCAACCTGGACTTTGGGTCTGAAATCGCCAACCCGCATTGAGCAAGCGTGGTGATAACGCTCAATCCTTCTCTGTATGAGAGGAGACCTGTGCCCAGCAGTGGTTCGATAAAAAGGTTGTTGTTGATGATGATGATGATTATTATTATACAACATTATTTTAAGCTATTGCATAGCTTCTATCGGCCTTAAGCGGGGAGACCAAATACAGAAATTCCGTAACGAAAATAACCTTTAATGACATTTTGACAAGGGTTTTTGGGGGCACTGATCACGAAAATGACGTATTTTTTTAGCTATTGCATGGCTGCTTCTATCTCTTTATCAAAGTCAAACACAAAACATTGAATAGTCTACTTAGTCGCTAAATGGCCACTATTTTTCGCACTTGATGTTCAAACTGTGATGATGTTCTGGGTAACCACACTGCAACAATTTTTAAATGTATTTGGGAAAAAATATAACATGGTGTCAAAATTATTGGAATCGATTCAGTTGCTTATTTTGAACAAACTGTATTCAGGTTTCGTATAAACAAATAATAATGTTGTATGTATATTGTATAAGAAATCTGTTTCAGAGTAAGTTACAAAGCCTATTGTATGTATATTGTATAAGAAATTTGTTTCAGAGTAAGTTACGAAGCCTATTGTATTGTAAAGGATGTCCCAAAATTAACGCAAGATTTGAATTAAATAGAAAACACAGTTTTTAGTCTTTTGATTGTAATTTTTTTATTGATGCATAAAGAACATAGGATAGGGTTATTTATGGAATAACACATCGGGCGAATGGCCTCCGCGGCTTTGCATACACATACGCACTCGTTTGTCGAAATTTTCCATGACCGTTCTGCATAAATGTGGCTGAATTTCGTTGATGCAACGTTGAATCTCCTCCTTTAATGCACGCGTAGTTGTGGGCTTGTTGACGTAGACCTGTGATTTTAGATATCCCCTTATAAAGAAATCTAATGGTGTTAAATCACACGATCTAGGGGGCCAATTCTGATCACCGAAACGAGAGAGTACACGACCTGGAAATGTCTCATGCAATAATTGAAGTGTTTCACGGGCTGTATGGCATGTGGCACCGTCTTGTTGAAACCACATATTAGCCACATCAATATCATTCAATTTCGGCAAAAAGAACCGTGTTATCATGTCGCGATATCGAGCAGAAGTAACAGTCACTGCTTGACCAGCCTCATTTTCAAAAAAGTATGGTCCAATTATGCCTCCAGCCCAAAATACACACCAAACTGTGACACGTTGTGGATGCATTTGTTTTTCGACAATCACATGTGGATTTTCAGAACCCCAAAAGCGGCAATTTTGGCGATTAACAAAGCCATCAAGGTGAAAATGTGCTTCGTCGCTTAGGATTGAAATTTTCGAACTACGGCCGCCAAGCATTCATTATTTTTGAAATATTGCTCAACAATGAAGACACGCTGTTCTATTGCGTAAAGCTCCATTTTTACTAACCCTAAACTGTCAACTGTCGATTTATTTTGTTTTTAGGGTTGGCAACACTGTACTGCATAAATGGCGGCAAATTCAAATCTTTCGTTAATTTTGGGACACCCTTTATGTATATTGTATAAGAAATTTGTTTCAGAGTAAGTTACAAAGCCTATTGTATGTATATTGTATAAGAAATTAGTTTCAGAGTAAATTACAAAGCCTATTGTATTGTATGTATATTGTATAAGAAATTTGTTTCAGAGTAAGTTACAAAGCTTATTGTATTGTATGTATATTGTATAAGAAATTTGTTTGAGAGTAAGTTACAAAGCCTATTGTATTGTATGTATATTGTATAAGAAATTTGTTTCAGAGTAAGGTACAAAGCCTATTGTATTGTATGTATATTGTATAAGAAATTTGTTTCAGAGTAAGTTACAAAGCCTATTGTATTGGACAAATTTATACCCAGGAGACAGGTTTTTACCTGTCTCCTGGGTATAAATTTGTCCAACTTGTTTTAGGATAGGGTCGCAGCATAATCCTGCGCGACAGCTTTTGCGTGGATGTGCTTCATGTTCCCTCAATGATTTCTTTTTTTTTCATGTTTACAAATGTTGATTAAATGTTTTTGTTTCTTCTTTTAAAATGGACAACTGCTAATATTTTAATGGAATTCCTTGCATGTAATTCTGTATATTGACCTTGTAGGGGTGTATTCATAAATAATCTTCTTCTTCAGCCTATAGATGTCCACTGCTGGACAAAGGCCTCCCCCAAGGCTTTCCACAATGACCGGTCTTGTGCTGCCCGCATCCATCGGCTTCCCGCGACCTTCACCAGGTCTTTGGTCCACCTATTTGGGAGCCTCCTACGCTGCGTTTTACGGTACATGGCCACCACTCCAGAACCTTACTGCCCCATCGCCCATCAGTTCTACGAGCAATGTGCCCTGCCCGCTGCCACTTAAGTTTAGCGACTCGAATAGTTATGTCGGTGACTTTGGTTCTTCTGCTTCATCTTCTTCTTCAGCCTATAGATGTCCACTGCTGGACAAAGGCCTCCCCCAAGGCTTTCCACGCTGACCGGTCTTGTGCTGCCCGCATCCATCGGCTTCCCGCGACCTTCACCAGG
Organism: Sesamia nonagrioides; assembly: GCA_017933935.1. Taxonomy (NCBI): domain Eukaryota; kingdom Metazoa; phylum Arthropoda; class Insecta; order Lepidoptera; family Noctuidae; genus Sesamia; species Sesamia nonagrioides. Next base: position 918,260 of record JADWQK010000844.1, on the reverse strand, counting down.
TCATCGGTCCACCTTGTTGGGGGCCTACCTACGCTGCGTCTTCCAGTACGTGGCCGCCACTCCAGAACCTTACTGCCCCATCGGCCATCGGTTCTACGAGCAATGTGCCCTGCCCACTGCCACTTAAGTTTAGCGACTCGCAGAGCTATGTCGGTGACTTTGGTTCTTCTGCGGATCTCCTCATTTCTGATTCGATCACGCAGAGAAACTCCTAGCATAGCTCTTTCCATTGCCCTTTGTGTGACTCTGAGGCTTCGTATGAGGCCCATTGTGAGCGACCACGTTTCAGTTCCGTAAGTCATCACTGGCAACACACACTGGTCAAAGACTTTAGTCTTGAGACACTGTGGTATTTTGGACGACGTGTAGCGTAGCTTCCCGAACGCTGCCCAACCGAGCTGGATTCGCCGGGACACCTCTTTCTCGAAGTTGGACCTACCTAGTTGGACTGTTTGTCCCAGGTATACATACTCGTCAACAACTTCGAGTGCAGAGCAACCAACTACAATTGGAGTGGGTGCGACATGAGAGTTCGACATGATCTTAGTCTTATCCATGTTCATTTTTAGACCCACTTGTTGGGAAGCTCTGCTGAGGTCATTGAGCATTTTGCCCAAGTCTTCCAGGGTCTCAGCCATCACCACGATATCATTTGCGAAACGGAGATTAGTGATGTACTCGCCGTTGATGTTGATGCCAAGTCCTTTCCAGTCCAGGAGCTTGAAGACATCTTCCAACGCAGCAGTGAACAATTTAGGAGATATGACATCTCCTTGTCTCACTCCACGCTGCAGTTGGATCGGTTTCGAGTCCTGATCCTGGAGACGGACTGACATGGTGGCGTTTTTGTACAAACAGTTTATCACCTCAATGGTTCTTCTGCGGATTTCCTTGTTTCTGATTTGAGCACGCAGAGAAACTCCGAGCATAGCTCTTTCCATTGCCCTTCAATGAATGATTAAAGTTAAAAAATATATGGTTAAACAGTCACTAATCACTAGTTCATCGGCAACCTTTATTGTCCCACTGCTGGGCACAGGTCTCCTCTCATACAGAGAAGGATTGAGCGTAATCACCACGCTTGCTCAATGCGGGTTGGCGATTTTAGATTTAAAGTCAAGGTTTCCTCAAGATGTTTTCCTTCACCTTCAGTCATTGGTGTCCAAGATATACTTAGAAAGCACATATAACTTTAGAAAAGTTACATTGGTACTTGCCTGACCTGGAATCGAACCCTCACACTCATACTTGAGACGCTGGTGTTTTAACCACTAGGCCACCACGACTTACTAGGCCACCACGACTTAACATATACTCACTAGTTACTATAATCACTAGTTAACATTAAACAACTTTTATGAATAAAGAGATTAAAGTAATGTAATTGTTAACCAACCCAGCTTGAATAAATAGAAATTATTTTTTTTTATCCCTTGATCCAGTGTTTGTATGAACTAGGGTTGTAACGGAGGCTTGTTAGCGGAGGCGGAGGCGGATGCGGAGGCAACGAGTCTCACCTCCGCGGATGCGGAGGTTAACGGAGGCGGAGGCGGAGGTGAAAGTACATATAGATAAAATTGAAATTTATGGTTAATTAAAACATTTTTTTTATTTTAAATACGTACATTAATAGTAGTATACTTGGTAAAAAAAATATTACCTTCTTGTAATGAAAATTACGGAGAAACAAATTGTGCTTGTAGCATTCCCGCCTCGCACTAGTTGATTCTTGACCATTTCACTCTCAAACGCGGCCGGACTACTTATTTATTCCATAAATACGTAAATAAACCTCCGTTATAACTCCGCTAAAAATTATGCGGAGGCGGAGGCGGAAGCGAAGATATGATTTCTTGCGGAACTTCCGCAGTAACGGAAGCGGAGGCGAAGCTCCGTTACAACCCTAGTATGAACTAATCCTTATTTTTTTATTATTATTATAATTATAAATTAGTGCCTGACCACAATGCCGCAGGATGGTAAGCAGTCATGCAATCATTGATGGTAAAGCTCACTAGTTTATTAAGACCCTATAGTCAGACGAAAATACTGCTGTTGGTAAATTGTCATATCATTATCTATTTTATTGTGCGTACATAAATAATAAAATAAATAAAAAGACGAGGTGAAATGTAATAAAGTAAGTAGGTATGTGAATAATTTACATACAATCTGAAAAAACAGAACTCATGCACTTCTTTTCTGTATGGCATCTCGTTGTTGACCTTGAAAGGTAGTGACTACTTAACTGGGCTATCCTGTGAATGCCTTAAGTAAATTTAAAGCCTTCAGCCAAGGACACTTAAAAACCTCGTACCTCGGCTTAGGGCGTCGCTGGAGAGCGCAGTAAAGGACGGCTGGATCGAAAAAGATTTTAATCTGTTTAATAACCCGGTATTTCATAGTACCATCTCTGAGAAGAAACGCCGAAACAAACTCAGAGGTCATAGTCGGGAGAGATGGCATTTAATTGGCTCAGCTGCGGCGCGGGCTGGCCTACATGGGCAAGGGATTCATACATAGGAATGCATAGTTTTATAATAAAAAAAACATTAGCAAAATGAAAAATTCTTCACATATTAGACAACATAACCTCAAAGTTACAATCAATTTTAGTTAATTCGCCAAATAAATTAATAAGCACACACAGTATTACCTTCAGAACTAGAAGCTTTTCGTTTTCTGCCGCCTCTGTTCTTGATATTTCGCTTTTTAAATGTAGAAGGAACTTCGACCTCTACGTCGGACATTTTTGTTTTTGGTTCTTAAAAGTTATATTTAACACTCATTATAAATTAACGTAAACTATGTTTTACGCTTATTAAACTTCGTTTAAAAAATACGGTACGATCCTATTCACAGAACACAATTACTCCTAGATCCTATTACAGAAATAACAAATTAACAACAATTTTAGTGACAGCTTGTGGCTTGTTTACAAATCGTGTATGACAGATATGACAGATGAGTGATGAGTGATGACTGCTACTTTTTTTATTATTAAATTTTCTTGCTAGGTTACTCGACCTTTAAGCCATGTCATTATTTTGAGTGCACTCTTATTTACAAGAACCTGGCTGCTAGTGCTAACACTGCTAACACACGACCACTAGGGATGATCGATGAACATCGATGTTAGATGATCATCGAAGTTAAATGAAAAACGTTGATGTTTTAACATCGATATTGATATGCGAAAAATATCGTAACATCGATGTTAGATGATCATCGAAGTTAAATGAAAAAAAATTGATGTTTTAACATCGATAATAATATGCGAAAAATATCATAGCATCGATGTTAACGTAATCAATCATCGATATTAATTTCCGGCCTCACGCAAGAAACGTCACACGACCCATGCTATTACGAAACAATTACCCGAAAGATAAAAACAGCGGTGAAATAAATTTGAGTACTACCGCTTCATCAACGCCATCCGAACGACCGTTTTGAGTTTAAAAAGCTGCCTCTGTATTTATCAACAAAGAAATAGATTGAAATGTTTTTCTTTATCAGAATTACTTTCCTCTCAATCAATTGATAAAAAATATTCGAATATGTAAAAATTGTATCTATTCCTTATTAAATTTTGAACTTATAAGTACCGTGTTTTATTTCTTTGTTAATTAATAATCCAAAAATCGTCGATGGTCACCAACATCGACGTTCGGTTTTCGATAAATATCGAACACCGATGTTAGGCTTTATATTATGACATCGATGTTTCTCGAATATCCATCATCCATAACGATTACTGACGCGCACGACGTACCCATAGTTTGGCGGGAAAGCTAAGATGAGTGTCACGCTCATTTTTCATTGGACTGTCAAATTATTTATAGTGTCGTTTACTAAATAAAAGCGCATGATTTATGTAGTAAATGATGCATTCAGTGAATAATTTATAAGGAACATTGAAATATTGTAGCATAGTGGCCACATCACGACTTTACCTCAAACCTCACTCCTAGTCGGGTCACGCGGAAAACGAAAACAGATATGTTAAGTTAAGTTAAGATAGATTACGAATCCGTGTGCAGTTTCTGGCCTGCCATCGGACACGTCCCCAGGTGGCGGATAGGGGAACGGCCTCCAGATATGGGGGTTACCGGTTTACCGGCACGTACCAAAGCCAGACGCGGGGACCGCTCCTGCGGTCGTGCCTGCGGTGGGTTGGCCACCACTCCAGGTGAGCTGATATGACCCGAACTCCGGGGCGCCATCGGGCAACCCGGGCTCCTCACTGAGAGAAGCTGGGGGCCCCGCTTGCATGCGTGCAAGCGAGTGCGGCTAAGAGGGAGGACACCTCGCTAAAAAAGCCTTGGCTGCTGCGTCTTCTCGCACAAGAAGACGTACCCAGCCCGGCCCATCCCTATGGAGGGCGGGGGATTGGTAGCGCAGGCTCTGCCGGATTCCCATGACCCCGTCACAAAAGTGGGTATACCGGGAGGCTATCTCCCGGGGAGTCCCACATACTCCTCGGGGATGCGTAATTATCATTTTACACAGCGACAAAAAAAGGATAAATTACGAAAGAAAACAAGATTAACGAAGAAATGGCTCAAAGGTCTTAGCAACCAAGCCAAAAACTCCTTTAATTAAAAAACGACCTACCCATCGACATATACTAATGGACATGCCTTAAAGATGAGAATTGTGGCACCCCGAAAGAAAAAGACAAAACGAAGTTTCGACTATCTTTATCTTTCTCAAAATCATCAATCATATAATATAAGAGATAGTGCTACATCGAAAGCATAGGCCACAGGCTCTCTCTCACTCTTTTCAAGTTAAAAAATTACTGCAGATTATACGCGCGTAGTATATGTATATGGACGTACAGACTGCTCTACAGAGACCTCACCCTCCAAAGACGTTTACGCCCGCCATCTCTGATTTATAAATAAAACTAAAAATTCTAACCAGAAACAAAATACTAACGGACGCTCGCGCTCATGTAAGCGATCGCTAAGTACACACATCAAAAGTGTCTAGGGATCAACATATATTTTTGCAATAACTTTTCTCCTGATTGATATTAATTAAAATTTTCTTTAAGGATTCATCAAATAAAGTGTTTTCGTTTGTCACAGTAACGATAAACCAAGTCACCTTTGCATTAATAAAGAAATTTGCCATTTTCCTAATAAAGGGATATTTGACATTTGAACCACTAACACAAAAGTTCGAAAAAAAGACTGAAATAACAGTTTTCTCTAAAATTTTATTGGGTAACTTAAACAATTAATAATCCGTGTTTCTACCGCGAACACTAACAACACAAGAACATCGGTTTGGCATACTCAAAATGAGTTCATCCAAATCACGCTGTGGAATGGCCGCCCATGTTCGTTGCAACAACAAAAAAAGGTCTTCTTGCGACTGGATACCCTCCATATTCGGCAGAGCTCTTCTCTGTAGCATATCCCATGCATGCTCAATCGGGTTCAAGTCTGGCGACTGAGCAGGCCAGGGCAGGACATTGATGTTAGCTGCGGCGAGAGTCTGTCTTACAACTCTTGCGGTGTGCGGTCGTGCATTATCATGCATTAACTGAAATAAGGGACCGATTTGCACTTGTAGAGGAACGATGACGTCTGATACAATCGTTTCAGCATAAATTTGAGCGTTGAGGTTGCCTCTGATCCAAATCAACTCAGTTCTTCCGCCGATCCAAATACCCGCCCATACCATGATGGTTCCACCACTATAAGGATGGACTTCCTGGCAGGATTTTAATCGCTGTTGGCGTCCAGGGGTTCTCCAGTGTCGTATACGTCTTGTATCCGGTCTCATACCAAAACGAGACTCATCAGAAAAGCACACGAAACGCCATTGTTCTTCTGCCCAATTTCTGTGTTCAAGAGCCCATTGATATCGAATCCTACGATTGTGCATTGCTATAGGTGGTACCCGTAGCGGTCTTCGGGAATGAAGGTTCACTTCATGCAAGCGGTTTCTGACTGTTTGGTCGCTAATTAAGTTCCCTGAAGAGTGATGAAGCCTCACGGCTAACATCATGGCGGTTATTGTTGGAGCTCTTCGAGTTAAGATTTGAATGTATCGGTCTTGTCTCCGTGTGGTGCAGCGATACCGTCCTCCATGGCGCTCAGCCACGGTACCAGTGCTTCGGTAACGTGTCCAAAGTCGACTGATAACACTCTGACTTGTATTCAGAGCTAAAGCCACAGTACGTTGCCGGGAACCAGCTTCTATCATTCCCACGGCTCTGAGCATTTCTTCCCTGCTTAAATGACGTCGCCGCTCCATAATAACGTTGGTTTTAATCAGTAGTAGGGAAACAGTAGCACTAATAATGTCTTCAATGCGTTGTATGTTTTTATAGGGAAAATATTGACAGCTGATTTTCATCTTTTACTCGAATTTGATTCACAGTTCCTGATTCAAATTATGAAATGCACCAAAAAGGATCCATACAAATTTATAAAATCATAAATTTATTACAAAGCCACATCTCAATCTCAAGAAATCCGCATAAAAATGCTTGATCCCTAGACACTTTTGATGTGTGTAATATCACAGATTACAGAATACTACGTGTAATATCCATCGCATCTTGGTACTTATCTTGTGCATCCTACAGCTTGGAAAAAAAGAATAGAAATTAACAGGGGCGCTACTGTACTGTTCTCTATTAATTAAAAATAGTTTTATTATATATAGTATAATAGTTAAAAAAAATGCTTCGATGTCGCCTTCGGGTTGTGGAGGTCAGACGGCAGTCGCTTCATAGAAAATGTCGAAGTTTAGCCATATCAGCAGTTGGACTGGTAAGACGAACCCCAGACTCCAAAGCTGTGAAAAGGCTTCGGATGCGACTGGGATTAACGCTGGGATGATGATGAGTATAATAGTTAAAATTCATCATCTTAAGAGAGAATCGAACCTGGTCCCGAATGTTGCACTACAGGCTGTCTCTGAATGGGGCAAAGCCAGCCAATCTTGTAGCACTCAATAATACCGCCAAAACACAACGTGTCTATTCACCGCTAAAAGAAGCCTTGGCTCCTACTTTTCGGAAATTATCCTTGTATTGCACCGACCGCCTTCAGCTTTTGGGGGTTGAGATTTCCTGACATAACTTAGAGCGGTTCACTGGTTCGAAGGCCAAGGTGGCTGCCAGAAAACGATCCGGCGGTACATCACACCGGGGCAGCTACTAATGTTATACAAAGCAGAGATCCATTCGTGTATGGAGTACCGCAGCTACATTTGGGCTGGTGCTGCAAAATGCCACCTGGATACTTTGGATTCAGTGGAGAGGCGTAGGAAGAAGCTAATTGGGGACTTAGATTTAACTCGAAACTCTCCAAAGCCTGAAGCACAAGCGAAGTGTAGCCAGCCTTACGGTGTTCTTTAGGATGCATTTTGGAGAGTGTGCGAGGGAATTGCATGATTTAGTTGCCCTTCTCCGTTCCATCATCGGACGACCCGCCGTACGGCGACTTTCCACCCTTACGTTGTTGACATCACTACGATCCCGAAGAAAGCGTTTCGCCTCGTCTTTTATACCGTACGTGGTGATCGAGGGACTGGAACAATTTGCCAGTAGCGGTGTTTCCGTCGGACTACAATTTAAGTGTCTTCATTCATTCTTAATATACTAGCGCGCTTTACCATGCATGATTGCATCACTGCTTACCTAACTTTAAGCTTTTTTTTTTATAATTATAAGCTAGCGTTTGACTACAATCCCGCCTGACGGTAAGCAGTGGGCAGTGATGCAATCATTGATGGTAAAGCGCGCTAGTTTATTAAGCCCATTCACTTAAAACACCTTAGTGAATAGGAAGGAAGACGGCAGTTGAGCGAGGTGATGCAATGTTAGACCTAATAACACGACCAATGATGCTGCGCCAGAGGGAGATTGATGTGGAAACCCTCCACGACCAAACTCCTGGCACAACAACATTTGACGCATCGTACCCGGCACACATCGCAACACAACTGCTCAGACCTGCCGCCTAATCAGCGAATACATTTTTGTCAAATGATTGCGACTAGTTGGGATCGTTTTGACCGAACGGATCAATGGGCGGTTCGAACGATCCCAATTGATGCCAACTAGTCGCAATCATTTGACAAAATGTGTTCGCCGATTAGGGGGCTGTCCTCCGTTCGGCTTCACCAGACATCATGCCGGAACACGATGAATCGCTTCGCGGCAAGACTTTGTCGGGTGGGTGGTAACTTCTGCCGGCAGCCAATGTTATGGCCTACCACCAAGAACGAGAGATTATACTAAAATGTTAACTTTGCTATCCTTTTCTTAACGAAATGGAAAGAATTAAATGCACTTAACTTAAAATGAGTTTAGTTTTTGAACAACAAAATCGGCGCCATTATTTACTTTCTACTGCTATAACTTCGAGGAACGCATACTTGCAAACTTTATTATTAGTTTTTTTTTTTTTTTTATATATTATAAACTAGCGCTTGACCGCAATCCTGCCTGATGGTAAGCAGTGACGCAATCGTTGATGGTAAAGCGCACTAGTTTATTAAGAGCCTATTCACTCCAGCCTTGAAGACACTCAAATAGTAGTCCGACGGAAACACCGCCGCTGGCAAATTATTCCAGTCCCTCGATGTACGCGGTATAAAGGAGGAGGCGAAACGCTTCGTCCGGATCGTAGAGGTGTTAACAACGTAAGGGTGGAAACCAGCCGTACGACGGGTCGTCCGCTGGTGGAACGGAGATGGGGGAATTAAAAGGGGGAATTCATGCAATCATGCAATTATGCAATTCCATCGCACACTCCCCGAAATGCATTCTATAGAACACCGAAAGGCTGGCTACTCTACGCCTGTGCTCTAGGCTTTGGAGACCAACTCGAGTTAGATCAGGGTCACCAATTAGTTTAATTATTAGTTTAACCGATTAGTTTAATTATTTTTGTGAAACAGGGCCCGTTTTTGCATACCCATAGATACCGGGCATCAGCAGATCGTTAATATGCAACAGGAACAGAGTTGCAGAAAGAACAGACCCCTGTGGAACACCGGCATTAGTCGACATGGGCTCCGATGAGCATCCGTCGACAACAACTCGGAGGGAACTTACAATCAGGTAGTACCCAGCCAGTCTGGCCAGCGGAAATGCCATACGGTGGAAGCTTACTCAAAAGGGCAGTGTGCCATACCCTATCAAAACAAATAAAAATCAAAACATTTATTTCAAATAAACCAGTTACAGGCACTTTTGAATTGTCTTCATCTTATTGACTGACCGACCTGGTCAGTCAATAAGATGAAGCTAGTCGCCCATTCCAAAGAGTAGGTACCTATGGGAGAAGAACGGGCAAGAAACTCCATGGACACTTTTAAATTTTCAAGCTATTGTTACAAATATTTGATTACATCATTCATGTTGAAGTCAACCGTGTGCAATATATTGTACGCTGAAAGCGTCCATTATGGAAAACACACAAAAATCAATTCAAAAATTAAAATACGCCGTGGTAGCTAAGAGATGACCAGTCCCCTCTGACGGCGTCCGTTCACGAACATGACGTATGGATCAGCATCATTCAACTCAACCATATTAAAGGGAACCTAATGACCCAACACACACGCCACCATCAGCGAGACATTTGAGTGAGCATGACATACTCTCAACAGCCAGAGCACAATCAAGTCAATAAAGAAGGATCAATATCGAAGGCTTTCGATACATCATGACTGGCTAAGGAACTCGATCATAGTGAATTAGAGCCGAACCATGTTATTATGTAACGCCTTTAAATTCGCGGTATCACAAACCCGTGTTGACTACAATGGCATGACCAACACGATTTACGTAGATATCGTTTTTCTTATTAGTTACGTATATAAAAACGATGTATTTCTTTCAAGAAAACTCGTTACCGCCGATACGCCTTTTCCCAAGAAGTGTGTATCCCGGCTGCTACTTTTGAATACAAGCCAAAAACCATACTTTACCTATAAAAAACATAGTTTTAAAAATTAAAAAAATGCTTTTAAAAATATCAAACTAAAAAGTCTTTAGTTTGATATTTTTAAAACCATGTTTTTTTAACTATATTTATTTTCAACTTTTTAGTTCGATTTTCTTTAAAAAAAAAACGAACGAACGAACTTATTGAAAACGGTGGGATATTTTACAGTAATGAGACGCTCACTCGTAGTTTAAAGAGTTACTGACGGATAAACAAACAAGCAAGCAAGCAAACAAGCAAGCGAACAAGCAAACAAGCAAACATACAAGTGAAGCTAATAAAAAGCATGAAAAAAAAAACGGCCAAGTGCGTGTCGAACTCACGCACAAAGGGTTCCGTTTTTCCGTTCCGATTTATGAAATTAAAGGATTTAAGACGCTGTGAATAGCAAACTTTTAGGTATTTGAGGGGGTGAAGCAGACGAAGTGGGACACGACTAGCCCCGCCCACTGCGGGGCGCGGGGCGCTCCGCGTGAGTACATCGATGCGTGAGGTGAGGCGTCGTGCATCGAGAAATACGCACGTTCTATTAAATCTATACCAACCATTCTCTAGTCCATCTACATTTAGAAGCGTAATTTCACAACCCAACCGCGAGCATGGCTAGCTCTGTTCGTCACAGTCCCGGTTCGCATTAGACGAGCACCAGGTTCGAATCCCAACATCCGTTTACTTTACCTTGCGATTTTCGAAAATGTGTATTTTATACATATTTTCATTTTTTGTTATTTTTTTTGTTTTCTTTTTTATTTTATAATGCGCTTTGTCCGTTCTGCTTAAATTTTTTGTGTTATGTCCTTTTTTCATGAAACTGTTAGAAATATATCATTTCTAGAAATTACTATTTATAAACAGCTGTTTAAGAGTAACTGTTAAAAAAAATGCATTTTCGGATATTTAAAAAAATAAAAGATTTTTTCTTCAAAACAGCAACTCTTATCGAAATCGGGTTTGTACGAGTGAAATAAATGGAGGTACTTGGAGGAGGCCTATACTGAAAGGGGCCATGAATAATGCAACAAAATGAAATCTAAATTTACTGTTTTGAACTATTATCAAATTAACTGTTATTTTTATTGTTTTTCTTTTGTTAAATTATATTATGAACTAAGAAATTCATGGTTAAATAAAGGCTTATTATTATTATTTATTATTAATTTCTAGAAATTTGTAGAAAGAAAATTATAACGAATTGATTTTAAATATTAGTTTGCATTATAATTGTTACAAAAAGAATATATTTAAAAAGATGGAACAGTTACTACAAAAAATACAGAAAATCGGATAAATTAATAATAATTAAAAAAAAAAACAATTGCAAATAAGTAATCCAACAAAAAGCATACAACGTAAAGCTGGGGTTTGAACCCGAACACATACAGGTGAAGAAAAATTTGCCGCGAAAAAGTAAAAAGAAAGAATAATTACAGAAAAAAATCAAATAAAATATCGGCAAAAATACAACAGTAAATTAAAAAGCATTTATTTCAATTAAAATCTACAAAAAGCATATAATGTAAACCTGGGGTTTGAACCCGGGCAAAAACGAAATATGATTATTCATCAACAAACAGACACGTAAATATAATTATTTTCTGTGCGGGGTAAAGCAAAAAGTGATATAGGTCCGACAAGCAGCGCGCCTCAGCGGTCACTGTCGCTAAGCATAGAAGTGAAAGAGAAGGCAATGGACGCCGCGATGGAGCGACGTTTCGTTCACGTTATTTATCATTAAATACATTATTTATTTTAGAATATCTTAGTTAAATCGATAAACAAAAACAATGGTTTCATTTACTATTATATTTTACATCGCTCTTCTCAATTTTATCAAGATTTGATGATTAATAATACAGTTACAACTGTTATAAATTCAATTTTAGGGGTTACTTTAGGATTTTTTTCTATCGAGAAAATTAATTCAAAACGTGTTTTGAAAACAATGGTTTTCTGCTACATATAATCAAGATTAACATATAAATTTTTGGCTGCTCTGAAATGTATACATTTGGCTAAAAAATTGTTTTTTGAAGCCTATTTTTACTGAGCACAGCGCCTTAAGTTATATCATGATCAACCTTTTTATCGTCCCACTGCTGGGCACAGGTCTCCTCTCACACAGAGAAGGATTGAGCGTAATCACCACGCTTGCTCAATGCGGGTTGGCGATTTCAGACTTAAAGTCCAGGTTTCCTCAAGATGTTTTCCTTCACCTTCAGTCATTGGTGTCTAAGATATTCTTAGAAAGTACATATAACTTTAGAAAAATTACATTGGTACTTGCCTGACCTGGAATCGAATCCGCGCACTCATACTTGAGAGGCTGGTCTTTTAACCACTAGGCCACCACGACTTCTGCTATCTTAATTTGAAAAAACTCATCATCATCATCTCAGCGTTAATCCCAGTCGCATCCGTAGCTTTTCAGCTTTGGAGTCTGGGGTTTGCTTTAACAGTCCTAACTGCTGATTTTGGCTAAACTTCGATATTTTCCGTGAAGCGACTGCTAAGCGCGATATCTAAACATTGCAGTTAGACCAATTGTTAGACTTTTGAGGGGTCCAACCAACCCGTAACGACTGCCACTAGATGTTCGTATGGTAACTGGGACCAACGGCTTAACGTGCTTTCCGAGGCACGACCAGACCAGTGCAAATATTCATATTCATGCGTACAAATATTTGCACTGTGCGGGGATTGAACCCGCGCCTCCTTGCGCAACTGCCGCTTTCGCTACCGCTACGCCACGGAGGCTATCCTTAATTTGAAAAAAGCTATGTAAACTTAATTTGAAAAAACTATGTAAACTAATATTTTATCTTCACCAGATGAAATAGAAAGTAAAGACAAAGTCTTGCCGCCAAGCGATTCATCGTGTTCCGGCATGATGTCTGGTGAAGCCGTACGGAGGACGGGTCTGAGCAGTTGTGTTGCGATGTACGTGCCGGGTACGATGCGTGAAATGTTGTTGTGTCGGGAGTTTGGTTGTGGAGGGCCTCCAGATCAATATCCCTCTGGCGCAGCATCATTGGTCGTGTTGTTGGGTTTAACATTGCATCATCGCGCTCAACTGCCGTCTTCCTTCCTATTTACTCAGTTCTTTTGAGTGAGTAGGCTTAATAAACTAGCGCGCTTTACCATCAACGATTGCATCACTGCTTACCATCAGGCGGGATTGCAGTCAAGCTCTAGTTTGTAATTTATATAAAAAAAATTAAAAAAAAATGTTACGCTCGACTTAAATTTAGTTTACTTTGTAACTAAGGTAATCGGGACCATGTCAATAAATGTAGCTATTATAAAATTGATTGAAATAAAGTACCTATGTATATCAAATCAAATCAAAGCATTTATTTCAAATGAACCAATTATAGTACTTTCAATCGTCAAAATATAAGACCGTGTAAGTTTTTTCTTGTAGTCGTTAAATCATCATCATCATTATTTCAGCCGAAAGACGTCCACTGCTGGACATAGGCTTCTCCCAAGGATCTGCACGACGACCGGTCCTGGGCCTCCCGCATCCAGCGGTTTCTCGCGGCTCCACGCGCGCTCGTGTTAGAAGAGATACCGGGGTGGTTTTAGTCAGTAAAAGTCTGACAGACCCTGTCGCCCACCCTAGGGCGGCGGACATCCTATGAGGATTTCCACCCGGAAAAATAAAAGAGGTCGTCGGTCCACCTTGCCGGTCGCTACCCACGCTGCATCTTCCTGTGCGCGGTCGCTACTCGAGAACCCGTCGGCCCCATAGGGCATCGGTCCTACGGGCAATATGCCCGGCCCACTGCCACTTGTGTGCTTGCCACAGTGAAACCCCAAGCATAGCTCTCTCTATTGCCCTTCAGCTTTCTTATAAAACCTATTGTTAGTGACCACGTCTCAGTTCCATAAGTCATCACTGGCAACACACACATTAGATCTTATGTGCATATAATTTTATTTTAACATAGTGACCATCCTTACCATCCATACTAGTATTATAAATGCGAAAGTATCTCTGTCTGTCTGTCTGTCTGTCCGGCTTTCACGCCAAAACTACTGAACCGATTGTAATGAAATTTGGTACACAGATAGTCTAGAGCCTGACATAGGACATAGGCTATAAAACATCCCGCTATGACCAATAGGAGCAGAGAAGGAACAAAAAATGTTGCGGAAACGGGAACAAACGCGGATGTACTACATATTGCTCCCATTATTTTAACAGGCGCTTATTTTATATCAGCTGAGCTCATTCGGCTAGAAGGTTACGCGGGTGAAACCGCGGGGCACAGCTAGTACATACATAAATTATAAATCGGAAAGTGAGTTTATTTTGTTTGTTCCACTTTCACGCCGTAACTACTGAACCGATTTCTTTGAAATTTTGTAGACGTAAAGTTAGAAACCCTGATTTGGTAATCGAGTGCTTTTTATCGCGTTAAAAATTATATTCTCGAGGGAAATCTAAAAAGCGCGATATAACCGAATTCCACGCGGGTGAAGCCGCGGGCGGAAAGCTAGTTATAATATAAAAAGATACCGCAATAAAAACAATAGGTTGATAGTAAGTTCCTCGAGGATCCTGAGTTTAGAAAGTACCTATACTGGCTCCGAGGTCTTGGTGCACAAACTAAACTAATTTTAAGTTCATCATCACCATCATCAACCTTTTTATCGTCCCGCTGCTGGGCACAGGTCTCCTCCAATACAGAGAAAGTTATATGTACTTTCTAAGTATATCTTAGACATCAATGACTGAGGGTGAAGGAAAACATCTTGAGGAGACTTGGACTTTAATTCTGAAATCGCCAACCCGCATTGAGCAAGCGTGGTGATTACGCTCAATCCTTCTCTGTATGAGAGGAAACCCGTACCCAGCAGAGGGACGATAAAAACGGTTGTTGATGATGATGATGTTGACTGCCGTCATGCTGCCGTTGCCGTTGCCGTTGGACTTTTGAGGGCTCCAACAACCCGTAACGACTACCTTTAGATAAGTATTCGTATGGCAACCGGACCAAAAGCTTAACGTGCTTTCCGAGGCACGACCAGACCAGTGCAAATATCATGCATACAAATATATGCACTACGCGGGGATCGAACCCGCGCAGGTTGTCACAGCTCACTACTAGCAGTGTGGTTCTGTAACCTTCTCAATATGAACTCTTAAGCGAAGTGGGCAAGGAGTCAGTTGTTATTCCAACTAATGCTGGAGGTCCACACTATTGACAGAACACTCTGAATCAGAGACGGGGCAAGATCTAAATTTGATGCAAGACAAAGTTCGCGAGGCCGTGGTCTATGGCGATCTGAAGACGGATTTTACATCATCAGCAATCTTTTATCGTCCCACTGCTGGGTGCAGGTTTCTTCTCATACAGAGAAGGATTGAGCGTAATCACCACGCTTGCTGAATGCGGGTTGACGATTTCAGACTTAAAGTCCAGGTTTCCTCAAGATGTTTTCCTTCACCTTCAGTCATTGGTGTCCAAGATATACTTATAAAGTAACTTTAGAAAAGTTACATTGGTACTTGCCTGACCTGGAATCGAACCCGCGCACTCATGCTTGAAAGGCTGGTGTTTTAACCACTAGGCCACCACGACATAATTTTAACCACTAGGCCACTACGACATAATTTTAACCACTAGACCACCACGACATAATTTTAACCACTAGGCCACCACGACATAATTTTAACCACTAGGCCACTACGACATAATTTTAACCACTAGGCCAGCACGACATAATTTTAACCACTAGGCCAGCACGACATAATTTTAACCACTAGGCCACCACGACATAATTTTAACCACTAGGCCACCACTACATAATTTTAACCACTAGGCCACCACGACATTATTTTAACCACTAGGCCACCACTACATAATTTTAACCACTAGGCCACCACTACATAATTTTAACCACTAGGTCACCACGACATATTTTTAACCACTAGGCCACCGCGACATAATTTTAACCACTAGGCCACCACTACATAATTTTAACCACTAGGCCACAACGACATAATTTTAACCACTAGGCCACCACGACATAATTTTAACCACTAGGCCACCACGACATAATTTTAACCACTAGGCCACCACGACATAATTTTAACCACTAGGCCACCACGACATAATTTTAACCACTAGGCCACCACGACATAATTTTAACCACTAGGCCACCACGACATAATTTTAACCACTAGGCCACCACGACATAATTTTAACCACTAGGCCACCACGACATAATTTTAACCACTAGGCCACCACGACATAATTTTAACCACTAGGCCACCACGACATAATTTTAACCACTAGGCCACCACGACATAATTTTAACCACTAGGCCACCACGACATAATTTTAACCACTAGGCCACCACGACATAATTTTAACCACTAGGCCACCGCGACATAATTTTAACCACTAGGCCACCACTACATAATTTTAACCACTAGGCCACAACGACATAATTTTAACCACTAGGTCGCCACGACATAATTTTAACCACTAGGCCACCACGACATAATTTTAACCACTAGGTCACCACGACATATTTTTAACCACTAGGCCACCGCGACATAATTTTAACCACTAGGCCACCACATATAGACATAATTTTAAGCTAATTTTGCAAAAATCATGTTGTACTTTTAGTGCATCTCTTTCTTTCTTTATAACTAAAAAAGACAGAATATAAAATATCAGTTTAATCCTGTAAAATTAAAATACTCGATAGAAAGTTTAGAAGCGATTAAAACCTGCGGACTAAAAATACGTCAATTTATGTCAGCGATCTCCGTTCCGATTTCCTGGTTCACAAACTAAACTAATTTTAATTTAGTCTTATAAATCATATTCAAATTTTAGTGCATTTCTTTCTTTCTATTTAACTAAAAAAAGACAGAATATAAAATACTAGCGGTCGCCAGCGACTTCGTTCGCGTGGTTTGGTTATGCTCCGCTTCTATTGGTCGCAGCGTGATGTTATATAGTCTAAGGCCTTCCTGGATTAATGGGCTATCCAACGCAAAAATAATTTTTCAAATCGGACCAGTAGTTCCCGAAATTAGCGCGCACAAACAAACAAACAAACTCTTCAGCTTTATACAGTATGTTAAATAACAGAGGGCGTTCCCTTAAACTCGTTAATATATATCATTAATAGATTAAAATAAAATTATCAGCATAGAAAAATAAGCAAAAAATCCGAATAAAAAAAAATTCTAATTGGAAATAAATTTGAAACCTCCTGTTTTAAATCAAAATAGTAGTCGTCATGTTTATATAAATTGCGACGTTGCCATCTTTCATGTTCGCGTGTACAGTGTGTTTCTTTTACATGTCAATTTAAAATTTTTATTGAACATTTTCATATTGGAAAAAATTTTAAAACATTTTGTTTTCGAATGGAAATATTTTTTTTAGCATGTATGTATGCTATACTATTTCGGGTTAACGGGAACGCCCTCTGTTAGTTAACATACTGTATATGAGTATAGATTAGTTTAATCCTGTAAAATTAAAATACTCCTACAGTTTAGAAGCGATTAAAACATGCGGACTAAAAATACGTCAATTTACGTCACATGCGGAATTTTTTTGACAGTACTAAACTAATATTTATTTCCTGTCCTTTTCTCCTTAAACTAGAAAGAAAAGCACTGAACTTAAATTAGGCCCTGTGTCTGTGATTGTAAAGTCTGTTCTTCCATGGCTAGACGTGTTTTATAAAAAGCAAAACGTATATTTTTTTTATGCTAAAACTACTTATAATATGATAAAAAGTTGGTTGGCGGTTGTCATGGTACGGGCATGTGTTACGGAGAAATGAGGAGAATGTCGTGAGGAGAGTTTTAATTATGAATGTTGATGGCTATAAGAGTAGGGGAAGACCAAAGAAACGATGGATGGAATGTGTGAAGGATGATATGGCTAAGAAGGGGGTGACTGCCGAGATGGCTTCTGATAGGGATGTATGGAAGAAAAAGACATGTTGCGCCGACCCCAAATAAATTGGGATAAGGGCAGGAGAATGATGAAGAATGATGAATATGATAAAAAGTACGAAATTACAAAAACGCATAAATGATGATTATTGACCGTATAACGCGCCTTTAAGGACAATCTTTTAGCCATATGTATTTAAAAAGCGTATGGCTAAAGGATGGGAGGCTAAGATTGAGGCAAAGATGGAGGCTCTATCCATACAAATATTATAAATGCGAAAGTAACTCTATCCGTCTGTCTGTTACGCTTTCCTGCTAAAACCTTTCAACCGGTTTTGATGAAATTTGGCACAGACAATCTTAAGACCCTGAGAAAGGACATCTAAAAAGCGCGATATAACCGAATCCAACGCGGGCGAAGCCGCGGGCGGAAAGCTAGTTTTAAATATATTATAGTCGGTATATATTAAGGTTTCCTATTCATCCTGGTCGGGAGATAACATCGAACTCCCGGCCACCGCAGGCGCGGGTTTGTAGGCGGCGCGGCGCGGTAAGCAGTGGGCACTTGGGCAGCTCGCCGCCGCCCAGTAAGGACCAGGCCCGAGTCGATGGCGCGTTGTGTTTCACGCGCGCCTCAGAGAGATGTCAGCACTAAGAGACGGGGTCCACGAAGACCAATGCCTCCTGGGCCAGGGTTGTGGGTTGGTTAAAAAAGAAACCGTGCCCCTGGCGCATAGGCAAGAGGAACACGGGTTATAATTAGTAAAAGTCTGACACGACCTTCCACTCCGCCCAGAGCGGGAGAGGTTATTTGATAATATCGCATCCTGAACAAAAAAAAGGGGGGACAATCCTTAAGCCATATTCTTTTTAGACGCATACCCCCTATTTTAAACATGTTATGGTCGGCTCTCAAGTATGAGTGCGCGGGTTCGATTCCAGGTCAATGTAACTTTTCTAAACTTTGTACTTTCTAAGTATATCTTGGACACCAACGACTGAAGGTGAAGGAAAACAACCTAAGGAAACCTAAACTTTAACTCTGAAATGGTGATTACGCTTAATCCTTCTCTAAATGAGAGGAGACTTGTGCCCAGCAGTGGGACGATAAAAAGGTCGATAATGATGGTCGGTACATAAGGTTTCCTATTCATCTCTTTTAAAGTTCTATGTTATATGATATAGGATACAGTTTACGTCATAAAAATAAATATTTTACGCATTTCTTTTATTTTCTTGTTTAATCAATTTATATGGTCATTATTTATAACTACGATTGTCGATTGTGTTTTTCTTTATATGTTTATTATATGCATTGTTTTGTGAGCGGCTTGTGAGTGGGGACTACCGAAATGGGTAAATAAATGTGATTTTTTATATTGTTTATTATTAATTATTATTATTATTTATTCATGTTAATACGGCTTCTAAAAGCCAATTACATTAACATACATACAAAATTAAATAAAACAAATAGGTACATATTGAAATTCAAATAATAATATAGGTGAATCAAAATATAAACGGAAAAAAAAGACAAATCAGAGGAACATTAAAAATGGGAATAAAATAAAATCTAAAAATTAAAACAATAAACGAACTAATTAATTTTTTTAATAATACAATACAATAAATAATAAACAATACTAATTAATAACCAATACTCACCCGACCCAATACCCAGACTAATTAATTTACTTATTAATAGTAATTATACAATATGTTAAGAAAACCCTGTCCGACCCGTAAGGATAGTAAAGGTTAGGTAAACGCATGACCAAATAACATATGAAATTTACATAATCATCATAGTAACAATACTAGTGAATTTTGAAATAATCTTTTTTTCTCGCGAATTAATTCCAACTTCCCCAAAATTTGGTAATTTTTAAAAAGTGACAACATTATTTTTGACGGTATAATTCTGAGCGATTAGCGATGTGACCGCGTGCCGCGTGCCCTGCCCCTTTTCGCCCGCGCCTGGATGGCCTACCGCACATGTTTTAAGTTATCTCTTTTTGCGAAATAATATTTATTTTTTTAGGGGGATTTTTTTTAAGTTTTGCCCGGCTTTGTAGGCATTAGTAGAATCAGTTATCGATACCTTACAATACCTTCACGGATCGGACAGGACATCTTTACATATTGTATACCTAGGATACTTAATTAAATTTGTAAGTTAATTAAATTTAGTATCATAAATCCGTCTATATGCAAATTTATAGATAATAATTATCACAATAAAAAATCTAAATACCCAACAGAAATAAAAAATAAGTTTATTTATTAATTGGACTTCTACTTTGGACAGAGAAAACATCTTAAATGGTAGATAATATAAATAACAGGATATGACCTTCTGCTTTTCCATTTATAAGAAGTCACAGCAGGCAAATAATAATATAGCAGCATGAATACAAATGGTTAACGTTGTATCAAATTAAATTTTAAAACAATGTTATATTAATTAAATTTTAAACCAATGTTATATCAAATTAGATTTTAAAGCAATGTTATAATAATTAAATTTTAAAACAATCTTATATCAAATTAGATTTTAAAGCAAAGTTATAATAATTAAATTTTAAAACAATGTTATATAAAATTAGATTTTAAAGCAATGTTATATTAATTAAATTTTAAAACAATGTTATATCAAATAAGATTTTAAAGCAATGTTATATTTAAATTAAATTTTAAGACAATGACAACAAAATTATATTAAACAAAAAATTCCATCGAGACACAATAACAAGCATTTGATTATATAAAAGTAAACATGTAATTAAAAACATAGTTATAATTCACATAAAGATAAGTACATACAAAATTAAATTTTGCCCCACACTAGGCATTACTCCTGTGTCATGGATGTGTTTACAAAAATTTGTTACAAACATTCAAACTCACATATACAAACAGCCAGACTGGAAACAAGTATCTGTAGGCCATACATTTGTTCAGTGCCGTAACTAAGGCGGTGCCAGCAGTGCCCAGGCACAGGGCGCAGACCCTGGAGGGGCGCAGAAATGACCAGGACTAGTATCTAGTTTTATCTCATGCATGGTAGCTAAGCCTGGTTAGAGCATTTTTCAAGGGCGCAGATTTGAAAGCTCGCACCGGGTCCATAAAAGGCTAGTTACGGCACTGCATTTGTTCCGTGCCGGAATCCAACCCGCGGCACTAAGAGCAGCAGTCGATCGCTAAGCCACTACACCAACCGTGTCGACTGAATTAAAACGACAGAATCAGTTACATTTTTTTTTATATATATATACAGCGTTATTTTTACTTTATACAAACCCTAAATATGGTGTATTTAGAATAAGCAACTAAATCGATTCCAATAATTTAAAAATTTGAAATTTGGCACAGGCAATCTTTAGACCCCGAGAAAGGACATAGGCTACTTTTTATCCCTGAAAAATTTGATGTTGTGTAGTGAAAACCGAACTTTACGCGAGCGAAGTCGCGGGCGGAAGTTGCTAGTATACTATATGTAAAGAAAACCCCGTCCGACCCAAAAAGATAATAATATATAAAGTTTAGGTATACACATTCCTTATGCCTTCGCGCATCAGATGCCTTAACAGACAGATCTCAAAGTCTCTGACTCGCGATATACGCCAATTTAATACAAATTGTATTAAAGAGGCTATCGAGCGGAATAAAGGCTCCAAAGTGTTCGCACGAGAATTGTCTGTTGGACAGAGTCTACTTGCGAAGCTGAAGACTGGGGATGGTAGGATCGTCACTTCAAAGCCCGAGCTTTTGGGTGAGATCGAGAAATTCTACGGAGAGTTATACACATCAACACACGCACCTGTTGTAAGCCTGGCTAATGATCCTAGAGCCAGATTAACCCGACACTACACCGACGATATCCCGGACGTCAGCCTGTACGAGATTGGTATGGCCCTGAAACAGCTCAAGAACGATAAGGCGGCTGGAGATGATGGAATTACGGCTGAGCTTCTGAAAGCGGGTGGCAAACTGGTTCTTAAAGCGCTTCAGAAGCTATTTAATTCCGTCATTCTTAAAGGCGAAACGCCTAAGGCGTGGCACAGGAGCGTGGTGGTTTTGTTTTTCAAAAAGGTGACAATACCCTCCTGAAAAACTACAGACCGATATCCCTCCTGAGCCATGTCTACAAGCTGTTTTCTAGGGTCATCACGAATCGTCTCGCTCGCAGGTTTGACGACTTCCAGCCTCCCGAACAAGCAGGCTTCCGAAAAGGCTTTAGCACCATAGACTACATTCATACGCTGCGGCAAGTTATACAGAAGTCCGAGGAGTATAACAAACCACTATGCTTGGCGTTTGTGGACTATGAGAAGGCCTTCGATTCGATTGAGACTTGGGCGGTGCTACAGTTTCTCCAGCGGTGCCAAATTGACCATCGATACATTGAGGTGATAAAGTGTTTGTAAAAAAACGCCACCATGTCAGTCCGTCTCCAGGATCAGGACTCGAAACCGATCCAACTGCAGCGTGGAGTGAGACAAGGAGATGTCATATCTCCTAAATTGTTCACTGCTGCGTTGGAAGATGTCTTCAAGCTCCTGGACTGGAAAGGACTTGGCATCAACATCAACGGCGAGTACATCACTAATATCCGTTTCGCAGATGATATCGTGGTCATGGCTGAGACCCTGGATGACTTGGGCAAAATGCTCAATGACCTCAGCAGAGCTTCCCAACAAGTGGGTCTAAAAATGAACATGGATAAGACGAAGATCATGTCGAACTCTCATGTCGCACCCACTCCAATTGTAGTTGGTTGCTCTGCACTCGAAGTTGTTGACGAGTATATATACCTGGGACAGAAAGTCCAACTAGATAGGTCCAACTTCGAGAAAGAGGTGTCTCGGCGAATCCAGCTCGGTTGGGCAGCGTTCGGGAAGCTACGCTACATCTTCTCGTCGTCCAAGATACCACAGTGTCTCAAGACGAAAGTCTTTGACCAGTGTGTGTTCCCAGTGATGACTTACGGAACTGAAACGTGGTCGCTCACAATGGGCCTCATACGAAGGCTCAGAGTCACACAAAGGGCAATGGAAAGAGCTATGCTAGGAGTTTCTCTGCGTAATCGAATCAGAAATGAGGAGATCCGCAGAAGAACCAAAGTCACCGACATAGCTCTGCGAGTCGCTAAACTCAAGTGGCAGTGGGCAGGGCACATTGCTCGTAGAACCGATGGCCGATGGGGCAGCAAGGTTCTGGAGTGGCGGCCACGTACTGGAAGATGCAGCGTAGGGAGACCCCCGACAAGGTGGACCGATGACCTGGTGAAGGTCGCGGGAAGCCGATGGATGCGGGCAGCACAAGACCGGTCATCGTGGAAAGCCTTGGGGGAGGCCTTTGTCCAGCAGTGGACATATATAGGCTGAGGAAGAAGAAGGTATACACATGACCAAATAAAATATGTAATTTTACATAATCTTCATAGTAACAATACTAGTGAATTTTGAAATAATCTTTTTATTCCGTGAATTAATTCCAACTTCCCCATAATTTTGTAATTATGAAAAATTGACAACACCATTTTATACAGTATTATTATGAGTGATGCGACCACGTGCTGCGTGCCCTGCCCCCCTTCCCCACGCATGTATGCCTACCGTTTTGCCTACTGCACATGTTTAAAGTTACCTCGCTTTTTCGAAATAATATTTATTTTTATAGGGGGATTTTTTTTAAGTTTAGCCCTGCTGTAGCATTATTAGAATCAGTTATCGATACCTAACAATACCTTCACGGATAGGATAGGGTTTTCTTTACATATTGTACATGTAGAAATGTGTTTGCTGAGCGCACACAGCTGATGGAACATTTTTTTGTCATTTACCTTTTACGACAACTACCGGCTAATTTTCGAAGCGATTTTAACCAATACAGCATTAATCCTTATTCAATTTGATACCTTATGCATTTTGATTTAATATCGACCTTTACAGTACATGATTTAAATGAATATTTTCGAAGATATTACAGATTTAAAAATCCCGGATGATCGGG
Organism: Sesamia nonagrioides; assembly: GCA_017933935.1. Classification (NCBI taxonomy): domain Eukaryota; kingdom Metazoa; phylum Arthropoda; class Insecta; order Lepidoptera; family Noctuidae; genus Sesamia; species Sesamia nonagrioides. The sequence continues at coordinate 894,323 of JADWQK010000844.1, read as the reverse complement.
AGCGGCGGGTCGCTATGTTTTTTATACAACGTTCACAGTTTTTGTGTAGTGTATTATTTTAATATCAGCATTGCACCCGTGCGAAACTGGCCCTGGCCGCTAGTAACAATAATAATAACCTACCTTAGGTTTCTACCTTAGGCATTATTTAATAATTTGTAGTATAATTAGTTTTAAAAGTTTGAAAATTAACAACGTACCTAATATGCAATATGTAAAGAAAACCCTGTCCGATCAGAGAAGGTATTGTTAGGTATCGATAATTAATTCTACTAATGCCTACAAAGACAGGCTAAACTAAAAAAAAAAACCCTAAAAAAATAAATATTAGTTCGCAAAAAGAGGTAACTTAATACATGTGCGGTCAGCAACCCCTTCCGCGGGCGGCGGGGGCAGGGCACGCGGCACCTGCGACGTGGTCGCGTCGCTATTCGCTTATAATAATACCGGTGTTGTCACTTTTTTTTAAATTACCAAATTTCAGGGAAATTGGAATTAATTCCCGGGAAAAAAGGATTATTTCAAAATTCATTAGTATTGTTATTATGATGATTATGTAAAATTTTATGTAATATTTGGTCATGTGTATCATCATCATCATCATCAGCCTTTACTCGTCCACTGCTGGACATAGGGCCTCTTTCATGGCACGCCAACAAGCTCGATCCTGAGCACTTCTCCGCCAGCCACTACCAGCCACCTTTTTGATGTCGTCGCTCCATCTCGCCCAAGGGCGTCCCACGCTACGTTTTCCGAGACGCGGTCTCCACTCAAGGACTCGTTTACCCCAACGGTTGTCGGTCCTGCGGCATATGTGACCAGCCCATTGCCACTTCAGCTTGCTAATCCTCTCAGCTATGTCGGTGACTCTGGTCCTCTGTCGGATCACCTCATTTCTGATGCGGTCCTTCAGAGAGACGCCCAACATAGCCCGCTCTATAGCTCGCTGAGCGACTTTAAATTTATGGACTAGTCTGACCGTTAGTGTCCACGTCTCGGCTCCGTAAGTCATGACGGGTAGGACGCACTGGTTGAAGATTTTGGTCTTCAAACATGGGGGTATGGGCGACGAAAATACCCGACGAAGTTTACCAAATGCTGCCCATCCCAGCTGGATCCTTCTATTTGCCTCCTTCTCGAAGTTGTTTTTCCCTAATTGCAACGTTTGCCCGAGGTATACATACTCTGAAACAACTTCGAGCGGCATTCCATTTACGGCAACCGGTCCCGGAGTGACCCGTTCATTGAACATAATTTTGGTCATGTGTATACCTAACCTTTATTATCCTTTTCGGTCGGACAGGGTTTTCTTTACATATTGTATAAGTTTGGACCTGGCAAATTACTCCGCGTCTGACATACCTACCTAAATTGATGTATTTTTGGTCGCCATGTTTACAATCGCGTCTAAACTGTCTATGGAGTATCTTAATTTGACAGGACTAAACTAAAATGTTATCTTCTATCCTTTTCTTAACGAAATGGAAAGAAGAAGATGCACTTAACTTAAAATTAGTTTAGTTTAGTTTACGAAATAGAGAATTGGCGCCAATTAACTAATTAAACAATTAATTACTTATACAATATGTTAAGAAAACCCTGTCCGACCCGTAAGGATAGTAAAGGTTAGGTAAACACATGACCAAATAACATATGAAATTTTACATAATCATCATAGTAACAATACTAGTGAATTTTGAAATTATCTTTTTTTCCCGCGAATTAATTCCAACTTCCCCAAAATTAGGTAATTTTTAAAAAGTGACAACATTATTTTTGGCGGTATAATTCTGAGCGAATAGCGATGCGACCGCATGCCGCGTGCCCTGCCCCTCTTCGCCCGCGCCTGGATGGCCGCGACGCATGTTTTAAGTTACCTCTTTTTGCGTAATAATATTGATTTTTTTAGGGGGATTTTTTTTTTAAGTTTAGTAGAATCAGTTATCGATACCTAACAATACCTTCACGGATCGGACAGGGTTTTCTTTACATATTGTATTTTAACTAATAAAACTATCTATTTTTTTTTTTACATACTTATTATAAGCCAGCGCTTGACCGCAATCCTGCCTGATGGTAAGCAGTGACGCAATCGTTGATGGTAAAGCGCACTAGTTTATTAAGAGCCTATTCACTCTAGCCTTGAAGACACTCAAATTGTAGTCCGACGGAAACACCGCCGCTGGCAAATTGTTCCAGTTCCTCGATGTACGCGGTATAAAGGAGGAGGCGAAACGCTTCGTCCGAATCGTAGTGGTGTTAACAACGTAAGGGTGGAAACCAGCCGTACGACGGGTCGTCCGCTGGTGGAACGGAGATGGGGGAATTAAATCATGCAATTCCCTCGCACACTCCCCGAAATACATAAATATATATATCTATATATATTTTTTTCTTTACAGAGTCCCATCTAATATTTCTGCTCCTATACTCAATCTCTGCCCTCGCCAACCCATGCCGATACCGTCAAAATTTTGCCTTCCCACATGAGACAAACTGCCAAGAATATGTTTATTGCATGCAAGGAGTTCCCATTGTGGGGGTGTGCCCGGATGGACAGTTCTTCGATGTTCATGAAAGCGTGAGTCTTAATTAATCGATTTTAACGGTATTATTTTAACGAACTTAACGAAATTTTATAATTAGTTCTGTCAGATTAATCGTGTTTTTGATCACGTTTGAACTGTTAGAGTAGATATCTTAATGTGACAGTGCATAACTAAAATTCATTTTATGTCCTTTTCTTATTAGAAATAGAATAGAAAATATGCTCTTAATTTTTAAATCTAAGCTGAAGAGTTTGTTTGTTTGAATGCGCTAATCTCAGGAACTACTGGTGCGATTTAAAAAAATATTTTTGCGTTGGATAGCCCGTTAATTCAGAAAGGCTTAACTATACTAATATATGTATAAAGCTGAAGAATTTGTTTGTTTGTTTGTGCGCGCTAATCTCAGGAACTACTGGTCCGATTTGAAAAATTCTTTTTGCGTTGGATAGCCCATTAATCCAGGAAGGCTTTAGGCTATATAACATCACGCTGCGACCAATAGGAGCGGAGCATAACTAACTCTACGCGAACGAAGTCGCTGGCGGCTGCTAGTAAGCTATATAACATCATGCTGTGACTAATAGGAGCCGAGCATATCAAATATATGCTGTATATTATGATCTAGAAGTGTATATATAGAAATGAACTAAGTATTTTGAGTTAAAATAAAAAGTTCAAAATATAAATCCACGCGAATAAGTACAGACATGTACAAAACTTCAATGACAAAAATTAAAATTTTGTAATACTTGATTGAAGTGTAAAACTGCCCCCTAATCGGCGAACACATTTTTGTCAAATGATTGCGACTAGTTGGGATCGTTTGGACCGAATGGACCAATGAGCGGTCCGAACGATCCCAACTGATGCCAACTAGTCGCAATCATTTGACAAAAATGTGTTCGCCGATTAGGGGGCTGTTCTGATAGAAGAATAAAGCCACTAATTGAATGAAGTCACGGGCTGCCGCTAGTTTAGTATAGTTTCTAAACAATTCAATTGACGCCAGTATCGTAATTTATTATTTTGTTTGTGAGATCATTTTTACCCATAGCCCGCAAATTAGGAGTCTCAAAAAAACTAAAAAAACTAAAACCCAACTACGACAAAAAACGACGCTGAAAAAGTTTAAAACAAGATTTTCAGAATACTGAACTGAACAAAGTTGCTTATGTAGTTGCAAGTAAATGGACACAGTAGACTCTACCAAGACGCCTTCGTTGTAAATTGACAATAATGTCATACAATAATGTCTGAAGTATGCAATATTCACTATGTAGAGATAAATTTTCATGTTTGAAAACGCGTAGTCACACGTTACATATACCTACCTACCGTAGCACCTTGACAACGTGTGACTACGCCTTTTCAAACATGAAAATTTATCTCTACATAGTGAATATTGCATACTTCAGAATAGTATTTTATGACATTAATGTCAATTTACAACGAAGGCGTCTTGGTAGAGTCTACTGTGTGTTTTTATGTAAAGAAAACCCTGTCCGATCCGAAGGTATTGTTAGGTATCGATAACTGATTCCACTAATGCATACAAAGCCAGGCTAAACTTAAAAAAAATCCCCCTAAAAAAAAAATATTTCGCAAAAAGAGGTAACTTAAAATATGTGCGGTAGGTATAATACATGCGCGGGCGAAGGGGGGCAGGGCACGCGGCATGCCGTCGCATCGCTCATAATGATACCGTCGAGAATCTGATATTTTTTTTTTATACCAAATTTTGGAAAAGTTTTTTTTTTATAATTATAAACTAATGCTTGACTGCAAACCCGCCTGATGGTAAGCAGTGACGCAATCGTTGATGGTAAAGCGCACTAGTTTCTTAAGCCTATTCACTTAAAAAACTTAGGAATAGGAAAGATGACGGCAGCTGAGCCAGGTGATGCAATGTTAAACCCAAGAACAACACGACCAACGATGCTGCGCCAGAGGGAGATTGATCTGGAGACTCCACGACCAAACTCCCGACACAACAACATTTGGCGCATCGTACCCGGCACGCATCGTAACACAATTACTGCTCAGACCCGTACACCAGACATCATGCCGGAACACGACGAGTTGAAAATAGTTAGCGGAAAAAAATTATTATTTCGAATTCATTAGTATTGTTACTATGATGATTATGTTAAATTTCATATTTTATTTGGTCATGTGTTGACCTAACCTTTATTACCTTATGGGTTTTTTTTACATATTGTATTTTACATTGGCATCATAAATTAGAACACAGCGTGCTGTCAGCGAGCTAACCGCCGTCAGACGGCTCGGTACTTGACGCCTCGCTGGCCGAGCAGCCGGAGCGGCGGCGTCGCCACTAGTACCCGCCGCTCAGCGTTCAGTCCAAGTACTTTGTGGCTCAGTCAGTCAGTATCTACCAAGTAATCCGCTCCCTCGATTTTTCGCGAGATTTTCAGAGTTGCTTCAATGGAAACCGATCGCGAACTGTATCAATCGCGAAAAGCTAGAGCGGTCGACGGGTGGACAGCTGGGGGTCTGCTAGCAGTCTCCGCGTGGACTGCTGGGTGCATGCTAGCTGTCGCCACGCGAGTATCGGCGCGCGCCTCTGAGGCGATGCACGGGGTAGTTTCACACCCCACTACCCCGTGCAGGAGACCAGGCCCGGACTGACTGGGCCAGCACGAGAGAGTAGGGCCGTGGAAGAATTTAGACTCCTGCGGCTCCACGCGCGCTCGTGATAGAAGAGATACCGGGGTGGTTTTAGTCAGTAAAAGTCTGACAGACCCCGTCGCCCACCCCAGGGCGGCGGACATCCTATGAGAATTTCCACAACGGAAAAAAAAGAGTCGTTTAAGTGTGCTATGACCTTAAGAGGGGACTCTAGTGGCGTTTTCTCCATACAAACGTATTCCGCTGTTTTCTTCATGGATAACGCTTTTAGAGCATTGTTTTTTTCTTTCCTACAATTTCACACCTTGATTCTACACGCCTCTATTATTTGATTTTTTTGAAACTTAATTAATAAAAGAAATATGATGTTTCTAAATCCCGAAAAATAACCCATTTTTACCGCGATGTTTAGACGACTATTACACAAATGTGATAAGTTTTTGACAAAAAAGAAAATAATAGAGGCATAGGTATACTCATCCTCTAAATTTTGATATAAAAATAATTGAGATCTGTCGTGTTTTGAAAAAGAAAACAGCGGTATACGAAACATCTTTTGGTCAATGTTTTTGTAGGTAAAATCAGCCTGAGTTGCAACTGTCCCTTTCTCATTTTACGGGGAAAGGTTGAAAGCAGCGCGACGGCAAAGTTTCTTCAAATACCTATTTCTCAAATTCCTCGGCACTAGAGTCCACTCTTAACGCTTACGCTGTCACGCTGTGCGCACGCGCCTAGTACCACTGATCTACCGTGAACTGTGTTGTGCACTCAGTTGCCGTGACACAAATCGTTGCAGCGTGGTAACACTGTAACAATTTCTGAATGTTTTTCGAAAAGAATACATGTAACATGGTGTAAAGTGATTGGAATCGATTCAGTTGTGATTTGTTACGCTTTCATGCCTGAACTACTTAATGGATTTGAATGAAATTTATGGTTCAGTTGGTTTATACCCAGGAATAACAAATGGGATATTTTTTTCTGATATTCCCATTGGATCAATCTTACTCGGGTAAAACCCGGGGCGTAGTTACTGGTTAAATAATTGTGTGTTTATCAGTGACATTTATTTTTTATTTATTTATTTATTTGCCTCAAGCAACAAAGGCCCATAATAAAATACGGTAATACTATACTATAACTTACACTAAAAACAAATATAAAATACTATACATATTTAACTTTATAAACTCTATATAAAAGTAAACTCATATACGATTATTTTGCAGCATCGGCGTCGTGTATTGCGCTGTGTCAGGTATCCGGCCACGGAATCCCTGGAAAATAACGCCTTTCGGCCAAAATTCTGGAGACATGAATTTCTCGAGATCCTCAGTTGGCACTCCCACCACAAAGGAATTAAAATTCACGGTGTGACGAGACTCCAACCTCGCAACCCTCAAAGTCCTTCTCGCCTTGATCTGTATGTACTCCACAACGTCCTCGGATTTTGTAGAGTATTGCAGCCTGGATACATACAGCGGCGTCACTGGTACAGCGGGACGCAGCAAATGGTTCGCTCCGGTCAATACTAGCGGCCGCCAGAGACTTCGTTCGCGTGGAGTTGGTTATGCTCCGCTCCTATTGGTTGCAGCGTGATGTTATAGCCTAAAGCCTTACTGGATTAATGGACTATCCAACGCAAAAAGAATTTTTCGAATCGTTCAGGTAGTTCCTGAGATTAGCGCGTTCAAACAAACAAATAAACAAACTCTTCGACTTTATATATTAGTATAGATAGATAGATAAAAGAGTTCACATCTAAAAAAAATATTTCCTTTATCACTTAGTAAGAAATAGTGCCAAAGTTAATGAAATGCATTCAAAATGCTACCAACAGTACAGCCTGTTAATACTTACCTACAAATTTTATTGTAAAACACAACCAATGCCCCCTAGGCATTGGTTGTGTTTTACAATAAAATTACGCCGTCAACAACAAGAATTTAGACTACGATTACGCCTTCAGTACTTAATACGCTAAAAAACTACGCGGCCAACAATCCACAGTCTTGCCGCCAAGCGATACGTCGTGTTCCAGTATGATGTCTGGTAAAGCCGTACGGAGGACAGGTCTGAGCAGTGGTATTGCGACGTGTGCCAGCTGCGAAGCGCCAAATGTTGTTGTGTCGGGAGTTTGGTGATAGAGGGTCTCCATCACCAAACTCCCTCCTCGCTCAACTGCTGTCTTCCTTCCTATTCACTCATTTTTTTTATGGAATTGTGTTTTTAAACTAGCGTGCTTTACCATCAAAAATTTCATCATCAGGCGGGATTGTGGTCAAGCACCAGTTTAAATTAATTAAAAAAAAGACATGCCTAAACATGAGGCAAGATACAGCGTAACAGTAACAACCGCTAGAATCACTACGCCATCTACTACGGCCAATACGCCAACAACAACCTTTACTACATCGTCAACCACCTTGGCCACCGTGCCTTTTTAACTTTCGTTAATATTTTGCAGGAATGCCTTTCCGAAGAGATCGCAAATTGTAATGTACATACGACAAACGACAAAGTGATTACTAGCCAAGATCCCTGGCCGGAGTGTGGTCCCTACGACGATTGGTCTCGACCCGACCCTAGAGACTGTACAATGTACTACTTCTGTTACATGGGAGATATGTTGCATGCGACGTGTCAAATTGGTACTGAATTCAGCCCAACAAAGCTTGTAAGTACAACTATAGGGTTTATTTACAGACCTAGAGACTGTACAATGTACTACTTCTGTTACATGGGAGATATGTTGCATGCGACGTGTCAAATTGGTACTGAATTCAGCCCAACAAAGCTTGTAAGTACAACTATAGGGTTTATTTACAGACATAGCTTATTTATATGTGTTTGTAGCAGCCACACACATATGTGTTTGTAGCAGCCACACACATATGTGTTTGTAGCAGTCACACACATATGTGTTTGTAGCAGCCACACACATATGTGTTTGTAGCAGCCACACACATATGTGTTTGTAGCAGCCACACACATATGTGTTTGTAGCAGCCACACACATAGGTGTTTGTAGCAGCCACACACATATGTGTTTGTAGCAGTCACACACATATGTGTTTGTAGCAGCCACACACATATGTGTTTGTAGCAGCCACACACATATGTGTTTGTAGCAGCCACACACATATGTGTTTGTAGCAGCCACACACATAGGTGTTTGTAGCAGCCACACACATATGTGTTTGTAGCAGCCACACACATATGTGTTTGTAGCAGTCACACACATATGTGTTTGTAGCAGCCACACACATATGTGTTTGTAGCAGCCACACACATATGTGTTTGTAGCAGTCACACACATATGTGTTTGTAGCAGCCACACACATATGTGTTTGTAGCAGCCACACACATATGTATTTGTAGCAGCCACACACATATGTGTTTGTAGCAGCCACACACATATGTGTTTGTAGCAGTCACACACATATGTGTTTGTAGCAGTCACACACATATGTGTTTGTAGCAGCCACACACATATGTGTTTGTAGCAGCCACACACATATGTGTTTGTAGCAGCCACACACATATGTGTTTGTAGCAGCCACACACATATGTGTTTGTAGCAGCCACACACATATGTGTTTGTAGCAGCCACACACATATGTGTTTATAGCAGCCACACACATATGTATTTGTAGCAGCCACACACATATGCTACACAATTCCAACGACCTTATTTATTTGTTTATTTATTTATTCTTTCGCACATGATATGTACAGAGGTGGACTTAATGCCTTAGGCATTCTCTACCAGTCAACCACAGGTGGTGAAGAGATAAGATGGTAGGTGCTTTAGATTGAAAGAAAATTGTAAAGAAAAAAAAAAGCCCTGAAAATTATTAAAAAATACTTAAATAAGCTAAATATACATACGTATTATTACCAAAATATATACTTATAATATATACATAAAAACTAAAATTTGGGGGAGGGGTGTAGCACCCCTCTCCCAAATTTACATAATACTCTACGCTAGTTGTTGCGAAAATAACTCTGCAATTTCCGCTTAAATGCAAACCGACTGGCGGCCATCCTGATATCAAGAGGAAACGCATTCCACAAAAGAATGGATTGAATGTGAAATGAAGAATGAACAAAGTCAGACGTATGTGAAGGATAGAGTAAGAGGAGATTGTTAGAAGAACGCAGATTCTTAGAGTGTGAAGAACTTATGTATTGGAAGTGAGTCACAAGATAAGAAGGAGGAGTGGGTGATTTAAGAAGGGAGAAAAGCGTGGTCAAGGTGCGCATTTTTTTTTTCTTTTTGACCTTCCCCAAAAGGTTCCTATAAATCACACTGGGTTCGCGGAAGTCGTAGCGGGCGTCCCGACCGCCCAGCGCGAGGGTGCCGACCGCCCAGCGCGAGGGTGCCTATAAATCTCACCCCGAAAGCACATCTGGCCCATGTGCGTGGGAGCGTGTGAAACTATAGCGAACCATACGTGCACGTGACTGTAAATTGGCGCGCTCTCTTCACCGACGAATCACCGAATCAGCATCGAGGACGCACGCGCCACCTTGAGGATTTCTACGGCACAGCAAGCTGATGTCCTATTGGTCACCCCACTGTTGTTTAGAGACAGCTAGTTTATTTAAGTTAATGCATAACCAGTAAGAGACATTCTATTCCTGTCTTCACTCGTGTACATACACATTCTTTTCTTATATCGAGTCGCATTTACACTCTATTCCTGTTCACTCTTAACTTATATCACGTTATTGTACACGTCATAGTATATATTGTATTCCTTTACTTACGTGCAATACACAACGTTCTATCTATCCGAGTTTTAATTACGTAACACGACCTACGCGCTACAAGTTGTTTAAGCGACGAAAAAGTAATGAAATTTTCTCTTTCGCGGATGACACCGCGCTGATGTTTGCGGGTGATAGTTGGGAGGAGGTTTTTACTATCGCACAGAATGACTTAGACATGACTAAGCGATGGCTGCCTGGCTGGCTGACAAATAAACTTGGTTTTGTCTATACAAAACCAAGTTTATTTGTATGAGCATTAGACTGGCGGTGCGTATTCGTGATGACTTAAGAATTGTTTCTCATGAGTGCGATTCTGCGGATAGTTGCTCATGTTCACCTTTGGAACGCGTACGGACTCTAAAGTACCTTGGTATAAAATTAGAGAATAACTAGCGACCCGCCTCGGCTTCGCATGGGTGCAATGCTGATATTAAATACACTACAGAAAAACTTTGAACGTTGTATAAAAAACAGCCGCGGACGCCGCGCCGTGTACCGCCGGCAACGCGACACCCCGCAATTTTTAAATCCGTAATATGTTCAGAAATATTAATATAAATCATATGCTGGAAAGGGCTATATAGATATATATTCAATCAACAATGTATTTAAGGCATTTAAGGTATTAAATTGGATAATTATTAATGCTATATTGGTTAAAATCGCTCCAAAAATTAGCCGGTATTAATCGTAAACAGTAAGCCTAGAGCACAGGCGTAGAGTAGTCAGCCTTTCGGTGTTCTATAGGATGCATTTCGGGGAGTGTGCGATGGAATTGCATGATTTAATTCCCCCATCTCCGTTCCACCAGCGGACGACCCGTCGTACGGTTGGTTTCCACCCTTACGTTGTTAACACTACTACGATCCGGACGAAGCGTTTCGCCTCCTCCTTTATACCGCGTACATCGAGGGACTGGAATAATTTGCCAGCGGCGGTGTTTCCGTCGGACTACAATTTGAGTGTCTTCAAGGCTAGAGTGAATAGGCTCTTAATAAACTAGTGCGCTTTACGATCATCGATTGCGTCACTGCTTACCATCAGGCAGGATTGCGGTCAAGCGCTAGTTTATAATATATATAAAAAAAAAAGACAAAACAATATTATTGTGGGATATCCATAAGAGAATAGGGATAGTCATATACCATTGCGGTCTATTTTGTAGACCTTTTTAATGTGTACAATATTTAGTACATTATTTTGATAAATCTCATAGGGATTTTTTATTAGAAAATTAATTACTTTAGAAAACTCAAAAATAATAGTATTTCTCCATAATTTAATGAATGTTATTATACACACAAACCTTTCTCTTTAATCACTCTAGGTATCTACTAAAAAAACCGCATCAAAATCCGTTGGGAAGTTTCAATCATATAATCATAGAAAGGGACACAGGGAAAGAGAAAGTTACTTTGTTTTATAATATGTAGGATCTCAACTTTAAACACGTAGGTATATTAACTTTCGTACTCTATTGAAAAATCTACGTCGTGTCGCAGACTCTGCACTCCTGAAGCGAATTTATCAGGCCCTTTGTCAGTCGCTCCTTACCTACTGCCTCTCCTCCTGGGAAGGTATCTAGCTGCAAAACCACCATAAAGTTAGTTGAGGTTGCCCAGCGAGCGAGAGATTCTTTTATCGCTGTAGTAAGAAATAGTGCCCAAAGTAATCAAAAGGCATTCAAAATGCTACTAACAGCGTGTTAATACTTACTCGTCATCGACGCGACGTTTTATTGTAAATTACAACCACTACCGAGCGTGTACGCCATCACCGACAAAAGTTTAGATAGACTACGCCTTCCGTATACATATAAAGTACGCGGTCAACGATTCACACACATCTATCCCTAAACATGACGCAAGATACAGCGTAACAGTAACAACCAGTAGGATCACTACGCCATCTACTACGGCCAGTACGCCAATAGCAACCGACATCGTCAACCACCTTCGCCACTGTGGTTTAAATTCAACCACGTATGAATTGCACATTGTATTTATATGCCATTTTAACTTTCGTGTAATACTTTGCAGGTATGCCTTCCCAAAGAGATCGCAAATTGTAATATACATACAACAACCGACATAGTGACCAATACCCAGGATTCATGGCCGGAGTGTGGTCCCTACGACGATTGGTCTCGACCCGACCCTAGAGACTGCACAATGTACTACTTCTGTTACATGGGAGATATGTTGCATGCGACGTGTCAAATTGGTACTGAATTCAGTCCAACAAAGCTTGTAAGTACAACTTTAAGGTTTATTTACAGACATTGCTTATTTTTATGAGATATTTAAACAACGAAAATGTAATGAAATTATCTCTTTCGCGGATGACACCGCGCTGATGTTTGCGGGTGATAGTTTGGAGGAGCTTTTTACTATCGCACAGAATGGCTTAGATATGATTAAACGATGGCTGCAGAAAAACATACTTACTTTGAACATGGACAAAACTAAGTACATATATTTATTTCAGCATTAGACAGGCAGTGGGTATTCGCGATGACCTAAGGAATTGTTTCTCATGAGTGCGATTCTGCAGATAGTTGCTCATATTCACCTTTGGAATGCGTTCGGACTCAAAAATACCTTAGTATAACTTTAGACAAAAATCTCAACTTCAAAGAACATGTCAAAGTTCTTTGCTACTGCAACGAATTTTGACTAGATTTGTTTGACTAGATTTTTAAACAGGTATATTCATTTTCGTACCCTAGTAAGTACGAAAATGAATATACGTGCTTAAAAATCTACGCCATGTCGCAGACCCTGCACTGTCAGTCGCTCGTTACCTACTGCCTCTCCTTCTTGGGAGGTATCTGCAAAACCACCTTAAGGTGGTTTTAAAATCAGTTGAGGTTGCCCAGCGAGCGAGAGATTCTTTTATCGCTGTAGTAAGAAATAGTGCCCAAAGTCAACAAAATGCGTTCAAAATTCTACCAACATTACAGCGTGTTAATACTTAACAATTTTATTATATATTACAACCACTACCAAGGGTACACCATCAACGACAAGTATTTACATACACTACGCCTTCCGTAAACGCTACAAAAGTACGCGGTCAACGATTCACACACATATGTATATCCCTAAACATGACGCAAGATACAGCGTAACAGTAACAGCGGGTAGGACCACTACGCCACCTATTACGGCCAGTACGCCAATAACAACCTTTACTACATCGTCAAGCACCTTGGCCACCGGCACGGTTTTTAACTTTCGTTAATATTTTGCAGGAATGCCTTCCCAAAGAGATCGCAAATTGTAATGTACATACAACAAACGATAAAGTGATTACTAGCCAGGATCTCTGGCCGGAGTGTGGTCCCTACGACGATTGGTCTCTACCCGACCCAAGAGACTGCACAATGTACTACTTCTGTAACATGGGAGAAATGTTGCATGCGACGTGTCAAATTGATACTGAATTCAGTCCAACAAAGCTTGTAAGTATAACTTTAAGGTTTATTTACAGACATTGCTTAATTATATTAGATATTAAACTACAAAAATGTAAATGACATAGACAGAGTCGCTTTGGAAAGTGGGGTTCGTCGAACGGTCACTTTGTATCGAGACGCGGACCAAGGCACTTCTCCGAACCGAAACTGTCGGTTTGCCTATTCAAATTGTTATTATGAAGATTGGAGGGTATATCAACATGTTGTGCTTCAATTCAAAACTCACCTACGAAATGAAACCTGTACCACCACACCAAGATGCTGTCGATCCTACCGCTCTGCCGTCGCTGTCCTCGACAAATAAATAAACAAAATGCATCCAAAATACTACCAATATTACAGCGTGTTATTAATTATCAATTTCATGGCAAATCACAACCAAGACCGAGACTACGTCATCAACAACAAGAATTTAGAATACGCCTTCAGTACCTACCTACTTAATACGCTAAAAAAGTACGCGGTCAACGATTCACACACATACAATATGTTAAGAAAACCCTGTCCGACCCGTAAGGATAATAAAGGTTAGGTAAACACATGGCCAAATAAAATATGAAATTTTACATAATCATCATAGTAAGAATACTAGTGAATTTTGAAATTATCTTTTTTTCCCGCGAACTTCCCCAAAATTAGGTAAATTTTTAAAATGTGACAACACCATTTTCGGCGGTATCATCGTTTGATTTATTGTTTGATATTAAATGTATAAATTTATGTTCAATATTTGGCGGTCCCGTTTGTGATGCCGGCGCGCAGCGAGTTTGTCGGTGTCCTCAAAGAAAAAAGTACGTGAAACTAGAGATGTACTATTTTTTGCGTAATAACGTTTTTTTATCGCTATCAATCGAAACTTGTATCTGGTTGAAGGATTTGTTGTAAAAACACAGATTACCCAATGGTAAAAGTACTTTTGTTTGTTTATCGATTATACTAATAACATTATTATAACACAAGTATTAGTAAACAAAAACAAGAAAGACTTATGAAACACAATTTTAGTAAAGTTTTACAAATATTTTATCGGTCAATATCATCGATATTAAGACAGAAACTGAAATTAATACTTTGGCATGATTTTCATTTACAGCTGTGTACCTCGCTAATTTGAGTTTTGTAAAAGTTCTAAACAATTCCATGCGATGTTGAATCGAGAATAAGAATGAGAAACTACAATACTAAATCGATACCAAAAATAGACGAGTATCAATCGATAAAAAAACAATATTTTGATTACTTACACATCTCTATCAAAGCATGCCGCCGCCAGCCGCGTAGATACCTATTTTTATAAAATAAAAATAATTTTTACTTTAAATTATTAGTTGCGCGTAAACATTGCCGGTGTACACACTATTCGTGTATTGTGTGATCATGTCGTTTTCTAACGTAGAGTAATGTAACATGCTGATGGAGGTAGTAACTGCAATTAGCTGTGTTGTGATCAGGTGTTAGACGATTTGGAAGTGGGTACTTATCGGTCAATGCACGAGGGTTCCAGCATGACGGTGCCTCACGATATTTTTTCCGACCTGTACGTGAGTACATTATCATTATTGTCCATTATCAGTTCGGCGAGCAGTGGATTGGTAGGGGCCAACTGTGGCCAACGCGGATTTGACACCACTTGATTTTTATTTGTGTGCATGTCCGTGCTAATCTCGTGCGACGAAATATGGAACATCTCCGCCACAGCCATTGTGCTCATCCAATGAAATGATACATTCGGAGAGTCAGACGACCTTCCTACTTAAAAAAAAATTCTTTTCTCGAGCTGCCTAAGTATCATTGTTTCTTTCGAGAGTTGATAAACGTGAACAAGCTACCTATACCTACAAGCATGAGGTCAACTGCGGTCATGACCTGTGCCTGTGTTGCCATGAAATTACCTATTTATTTTATTTAAGTTATTTATTTTTTAGGGGGTATTTTTTTTAAGTTTAGCCAGGTTTTGCAGGCATTAGTAGAATCAGTTATCGATACCTAACAATACCTTCACGGATCGGACAGGGTTTTCTTAACATATTGTATATCCCTAAACATGACGCAAGATACAGCGTAACAGTAACAACCAGTAGGACAACTACGCCATATATTACGGACAGTACGCCAATAACAACCTTTATTACATCGTCAACCACCTTGGTCACCGTGCTTTCACTTCAACCATGTATGAATTGCACTTTATATGTTTTTTTAACTTTCGTGTAAAATTTTGCAGGAATGCCTTCCCAAAGAGATCGCAGATTGTAATGTACTACATGTAACAATCGACAAAGTGATTACTACCCAGGATCCCTGGCCGGAGTGTGGTCCCTACGACGATTGGTCTCGACCCGACCCTAGAGACTGCACAATGTACTATCTCTGTTACATGGGAGATATTTTGCATGCGACGTGTCAAATTGACACTGAATTCAGTCCAACAAAGCTTGTAAGTATAACTTTAAGGTTTATTTACAGACATTGTTTAATTATATTAGATATTAAACTACAAAAATGTAATGAAATTTCCTCTTTCGCGAATGACACCACGTTGAAGTTTGCGGGTGATAGTTGGGAGGAGGTTTTTACTATCGCATAGAATAGCTTTGACATGACTATTCGATGACTGCAGATAAACATACCTATTGTTAACATGGACAAAACCAAATATATATATTTATTTCAGCATTAGACAGGCGGTGGGTATTTGCGATGATCTAAGAATTGTTTCTCATGAGTGCGATTCTGCGGATGCTCATGTTCACCTTTGAAACGCGGTCGGACTCTAAAGTACCTTCTTTTTTTTATTTGGGATGGGAAATCATTAAATGATCTCTCCCGCTTTGGGCGGAGCGGAAGCGCGTGTCAGACTTTTACCGACTAAAACCCAGCTATGTTTCTTCACTTGCCTGTGGGCCAGGGCTACGGTTTCTCTTTTACCAACCCACAACCCTGACCCAGGAGGCATCGGTCTTCGTGGACCCCGTCACGGTGTGCTGACACCTCTTTGAGGCGCGCATGAAACACAACGCACCATCGACTCGGGCCTGGTCCTTACCGTGCGACGAGCTGCCCACTCCTCACTGCCGATCGCCACCAATAGGACACGGCGGTGCTGTACCCAAGCCGGGCAGACCTCCACCGTATGCTTCACCGTATGCTCCACCGTATCCTCAAAGCGATTCACACAATGGTGACACCCAGGCGTTTCCTCCCGCCTTATCCGAAACATGAATCTCCCAAAAAACCCGTGTCCGGTGAGGACCTGCATCAGGCGGAAGGTGAAGGCGCCATGGCTCCTCTCAAGCCACTCCTCAAAGAGGGCACTCACCGTCGCTATTATGGTGTGCTCAACACTGGGTTGTGACAATTGCACTCTCCATGTCGCCATGAGATCCCGCCGGAGCTCTGTCAGCCGTACCGCGATTTCTCGCGGTAGCGTAGTTTTGCCTCCTCTCGCCACTCCCACACGTGGACGAGGCCTTTAGCCTCAAAATTTTTATTTTAACCACAGCCAAGGCCGAGAATACGCCATCAACAACAAGAATTTAGACTACGCCATCAGTATTTAATACGCTAAAAAAGTTCGTGGCCAACAATCCACAGACATATATATCCCTAAACGTGACGTAAGATACAACGTAACAGTAACACGTTGTATCTGTTGGCCACGAACTTTTTTCAATCAATAGGATGACTACGCCATCTACTAAGGCCAGTACGCCAATAAGCTTTACTACTATAAGGTTTAACTTCAACCATGTATGAATTGCACATTATACAATATGTTAAGAAAACCCTGTCCGACCCGTAAGGATAAGGTTAGGTAAACACATGACCAAATAAAATATGAAATTTTACTTAGTCATCATAGTAACAATACTAGTGAATTTTGAAATTATCTTTTTTCCCGCGAACTTCCCCAAAATTAGGTAATTTTTTAAAATGTGACAACACCATTTTCGGCGGTATCATCGTTTGATTTTTTGTTGGATATTAAATGTATAAATTTATGCTCAATATTTGGCGGCCGGGCGGCCCCGTTTGTGATGCCGGCGCGCGGCGAGCTTGTCGGTGTCCTCAAAGAAAAAAGTAGGTGAAACTAGGGATGTACTATTTTTTGCGTAATAACGTTTTTTTATCGCTATTAATCGAAACTTGTACCTGCAGCCTAATCGGCGAACATATATTTGTCAAATGATTGTGACTAGTTGGGATCGTTTGGACCGCAGTTGATATAATTTTAGTGTAAAACAATGCTGGTTGAATGGTTTATTGTAAAAACAGATTACCTAATGGTAAAAGTACTTTCGTTTCATTATCGATTAATTACTAATAACAGTATTATAACACAAGTACCTATTAGTAAAAAGAAAGGAGAAGGTCTTATGAAATACTCTTTTAGTAAAGTTTTACAAATATTTTATCGGTCAATATCATCGATATTGAGACAGAAACTGAAATTCAAACTTTGGCATGATTTTCATTTACAGCAGTGTACCTCGCTAATTTGAGTTTTGTAAAAGTTCTAAACAATTCCATGCGACGTTGAATCGAGAATAAGAATGAGAAACTACAATACTAAATCGATACCAAAAATAGACGAGTATCAATCGATAAAAAAATCTATATTTTGATTACTTACACATCTCTACTCAAAGCTTGCCGCGAGGCCAGCCGCGTAGGTACCTATTTTTATAAAATAAAAATAATTTTTACTTTAAATTATTAGTTGCGCGTAAGCATTGCTTAAGTGTAGACTATTCGTGTATTGTGTGATCATCTCGTGTTCTAACGTAGAGTAATGTAACATGCTGATGGAGGCAATAACTGCAATTAGCTGTGTTGTGATCAGGTGTTAGACAATTTGGAAGTAGGTACTTATCGGTCAATGCACGAGGGTTCCAGCATGACAGTGCCTCACGATATTTTTGCCGACCTGTACGTGAGTACCTCCATTATTCGTTCGGCGAGCAGTGGATTGGTAGGGGCCAACTGTGGCCAGCGCGGATTTGACACCATTTGATTTTTTTTGTGTGCATGTCCGTGCTAATCTCGTGCGACAGTGCCAGGCCTGTATGATTCTTAGTGAACGAAATATGGAACATCTCCGCCACAGCCATTGTGCTCATCCAATGAAATGATACATTCGGAGAGTCAGACGACCTTCCTACTTTAAAAAAATTCTTTCACGAGCTGCCTAAGTATCATTGTTTCTTTCGAGAGTCGATAAACGTGGACACACTACCTATACCTACAAGCATGAGGTCAACTGCGGTCATGACCTGTGCCTGTGTTGCCCTGAAATTACCTATTTATTTTATTTAAGTTATTTATTTTTTAGGCGGTATTTTTTTTTAAGTTTAGCCAGGTTTTGCAGGTATTAGTAGAATCAGTTATCGATACCTAACAATATCTTCACGGGTCGGACAGGGTTTTCTTAACATATTGTATATGCTATTTCAACTTTCGTGTAATATTTTGCAGGAATGCCTTCCCAAAGAGATTGCATATTGTAATGTACATACAACAACCGACAAAGTGATTACTACCCAGGATCCCTGGCCGGAGTGTGGTCCCTACGACGATTGGTCTCGACCCGACCCTAGAGACTGTACAATGTACTACCTCTGTTACATGGGAAATATGATGCACGCGACGTGTGAAATTGATACTGAATTCAGTCCAATAAAGCTTGTAAGTACAACTATAAGGTTTATTTACAGACATTGCTTAATTATATGAGATATTTAAACAACAAAAATGTATCCTTACTAATATTATAAATAATTATTTTATTGTTGAATATATCATTTTCGGGAAAGTATATTGTCCATATTACATCAAGCTATAATCAATAAGAACGGAGCATTCGTGGAAAATGTGGCCACCATTTCAGTGGCATATTTACCAGCGCGATAGTTGGCACTGTAGCTGTTAAGACGTTAATAGAAAGCGAATACGCATAGCTGCGAAAGAGTTAATTGTATTAGGACGCTCCTAATACAATTAACTCTTTCGCAGCTATGCATTCCCAAAGAGCAGGCAGGCTGTTCCGTACCTATGACGACGAGTACAACGACGAATACAATGACCACAACCCCTGGCCGTTATTTTGACGACTGGTCCTTACCATATCCTTCTGATTGTACTAAGTTATATAGGTGTAATAGCAGCGAAATCATGATAATAACTTGCCCAAATGGTAGCGAGTTTAGCCCAACACAGCAAGTACATAAGCAAAAACTTTCGAATTGAATAATAATTTAATTGCTAAATATATCATTATCAAGAAAGAATTTAGACTATGTAACATCATGTTGCAATCAATAAGAGCAGATCGATCATGAACGGAAAATGTTGTACATAGATTTTTTTTGAGAAATGCGTTGCGTTCGCAAATTGATTGATTCGTATCGTACGCTAAAAATACTGGCATTTAGACTACGCCGTTAATGCTCAGTACGTCACAGATAAAAAGGTCTTAAACTACGCCAGCGATTTAATACATACTTAATATTATAAAAGCGAAAGTATCTCTGTCTGTCTGTCTGTCTGTCTGTCTGTCCGACTTACACGCTAAAATTACTGAATCGATTGTAATGAAATTTGGTACACAGATAGTCTAGAGCCTGAGAAAGGACATAGGCTATAAAACATCCCGCTATCACTAATAGGAGCAGAGCAGGAACAAAAAATGTTGCGAAAACGGGAGCAAACTCCCATTATTTTAACAGGCGCTTATAAAATAAGCGCCTATTAAAATAATGGGAGCATCAATATATATATATCAACTGAGCTTTTTCGGTTCGAAGCTTACGCGGGTGATACCGTGGGGCACAGCTAGTATTATATACAGAGCAATACTTACAACTGACACCAACCCAAACGTATTTAAAAAAAAGTTTGGGGTAACCCAGGGCACGTATTTTAGGTGCCTACATAATTTTAATGAAGAGCTCAGTGAATACTGTTATTAAATCATTTTATCACATAAGTATGTAAAAAAATTAAGTGCCAGGTAGAACTTTGGTTGCTAGGAATAATGATAAACAAAAATAAACTCCGTAACAGCAAAACCATAAAGATAACTACGCCATCTACTACGGCCAGTACGCCAACAAAAACCTTTACTACGCCGTCAACGACCTTACCACCTTGGCTACCGTGCGGTTACTATGATCATTGGGTTATACTAGATACAGCTGATTGTACTGATTACTACATCTGCTTTAACGGCGACATCATGAGGTTGAAATGCGGAGATGGTTACGAATTCAGTGTGCGCCATTTTTTTTAGGAAATTCTTGTAATTTTGTAACCCACACTACATAATCGGCCTATAATGTTCCCACTGTTGGGACGGCTTGACACAGGCCTCTTCACGTTGAGAGGGAGTGGGCCATAATCTACTACGCTGGGCCAGCGCGGGTTGGTAAATATCACGTCTTCGAAGTTTTTGGCTCTAGGACATGCCAGTTTCCTCACGGTGTTTTCCTTCACCATTTTGAGGGCAGTTGTGATAAAATAATTTATACAAAGTAAAGCGCCTGATGGAGTTCGAACCCACGTCCTACAACTTGTAAATCGCGGCCGATACTAAACACATAACACACATAAAGACAAAACGGACATGCCTGAACCACAAATTAACACTGAAAGAACAAATTCTTGAAAAAATATAAACAAACTCATGACACAAACCGAACAAAGTATTACTGACAAACATGCAATCGAATAAGCAAACATTGGAATAAACGACATCTCTGGAGCGGCTGGGCAAAATTAACAGCTTATAGTTTAAACTCCGACACGACAAGGTTCAGCCGGGCGAGTATAATAAAACCTATTAGGAATTTGACACATTTTTAATAGAGTGCCTTGTAATAAACCCGCACGGGGCCAGCGTGGTAGATTACGGCCCACTCCTTCTCACTGAGAGGAGGCCTGTGTCCCAACAGTGGCAACATTATAGGCTGATTATGAATTAAAAAAGGCCCTTTGCAATTATTTTTTTGATAACTCGAAGCAGACAGTGATCTGCTTCCTAGTACTAAGTTAATTGTTATTCTATGTGTGAAAACTTGACCATCCATCACCATGTTAAAGATTTAGTAAATATTGTGTCTGGTTAGCTGTAAGCTGTTCAGAAAAAAAAATGACAAAATATATTCAAAAAGCTGTGTCTGTGAAATGTCGTTAATAAGTGTATTGCTCAATAATGTCTCATATAATCCCTTGTCTTAAACAGTTATGTCTGCCGGAAAAAGAAGCTGATTGCAAAACTTCAACAACAACATCATGGATCACGACAACGACTTCGCTGTCAACAACAAGTAGTAAAACTACGCCACCAACAACTTCTACAAAGACTACACCGTCACCAACATCGACTAAAACTACGCCATCAACAACTTCTACAAAGACTACACCGTCACCAACATCGACTAAAACTACCCCAATAACAACTTCAATAAAGACTACACCGTTACCAACATCGACTAAAACTACGCCAACAACAACTTCTACAAAGACTTCACCGTCACCAACATCGACTAAAACTACGCCATCAACAACTTCTACAAAGACTACACCGTCACCAACATCGACTAAAACTTCGCCATCAACAACTTCTACAAAGACTACACCGTCACCAACATCGACTAAAACTACCCCATCAACAACTTCAACAAAGACTACACCGTCACCAACATCGACTAAAACTACCCCAATAACAACTTCAATAAAGACTACACCGTCACCAACATCGACTAAAACTACACCATCAACTACAAGTAAAAAGACTACGCCGTCAACAACGTCTACTAAAGCCACGCCAACAACTCCATCAACAACGAGTATTTCCACTACGCCGTTCACAACTACCACTCAGGCTACGCCGACAACTACGGACAAACCATTTCCTTATTGTCACAAATATGAGATGTGGTTACGACCAATTCCAGGAGATTGTAAACACTTCATACACTGTCTTTACGGAAGAGTAACACGTGAACAATGTCCGACTGGATACGATTTCAACCCTGTTGCATGGGTAAGTCCTTTAAATATGATTTAGTCACAAACGATGTTCAATTCAGGACATTTACAATACGTTAGTAATACAATACAAAACAGGCGGTTTACCTTTGGTATTGTACTTTCAACATTTGGTCATGTTCAACTTTTACAGTTTGGAGAACGTGCAAGGGAATTGCACGATTTAATTCCCCTATCACTGATACTATAGCGGGGGCGGGATTGCGCTCAAGCTCTAGGTAGTTTATAATTAAAACTTTTAAAAATAAATCTCACACTTATATTAAGATCCATCGTCTGTAGGTAAAATACATGTAAACGCGTCGCGTCGAGCCAAAGACAGTCGAACCTGTCTATTATTATAATCAAATCGCATCGCGTCGTAACATGGACAATCGAGAAGTTCTATGCCACGCCTGTGAGAAAAATTAATCATAGCAATTCTTTGTAACATGTCCCATGCCTGTTCATTGGGATTAATGTCGGGGGACTGAGTACGCCAGTCCATAACCCTTCGTATTCCCTAAGCACAGTATTGATATCAACTGAGCCGTACGGGCATGGGGATTATCGTACATGAGTTTTAACTCTTGACCCGCTTGTACCCTGTGCGGGTAATCTCAAGTTCCACTACCTCATTGCAATATTTCAATGCATTCATGTTTCCTCTTATCCAAATGAGATCGGTTCGCGCACCCATGATAGTCCGCCTTAATATGAATGGATTTGTAGATGTTGGAGACGGCTTCATCTACCAGAACCTCGCCAAATCCTTAATCTTCATAAATCCGGATGAAATCCAAACCGAGATTCACCAGAAAAAAGCACGGTGGACCATTGCTCATCATCATCATCATCTCAGCGTTAATCCCAGTCGCATCCGAAGCTTTTTCAGCCTTGGAGTCTAGGGTCCCCTTTTACCAGTCTAACCGCTAATATGGCTGAACCTTCGACATTTTCCGTGAAGCGACTGCTGTCTGACCTCCACAACCCGAAGGCGACATCGAAGCATTGCAGCTAGATGAAATGTTGGACTTTTGAGGGCTCCAACAACCCGTAACGACTGCCACTAGATGTTCGTATGGCAACCGCGACCAATGGCTTAACGTGCTTTCCGAGGCACGCCCAGACCAGTGCAAATATTCATATTCATGCATACAAATATTTGCACTACGCGGGGATCGAACCCGCGCCTCCTTGCACAGCGGCAGCGTCCGCTACCGCTACGCCACGGGGCTGTCTTTGCCGGACCATTGCTCATCACTCCATGCGAAATTTTCTCGAGCCCATTATAGTCTCCGTCCATGATGGCTACGCTTAAAGCCGGAACCCGAAGTGGTCTGAGAGAATGAGGACCAGCTTCATGTAATCTTCTTACAGTTTCACTAAAATTGATGATCAGATTGTAGCGTTTGAACCATTTGCATAGCCGTAATATGGGGTTACGCTCAATCCTTCTCTATATTAGAGGAGACCTGTGACCAGCAGTGGGACGATAAAAAAAGGTTGATGATGATGATTAAGATGAATATGGGATTGTCTTCTAGCGATACTTTGAAGAAAACGGTCTTGTCTAGGAGTGGTGATTCGATTTCTGCCTGCAACATCATCTGTAGCTCGATAACCTTTTTTTTTTTTTGATGGAATAGGATATCATCAAATGACTTCTCCCGCTCTGGGCGGAGCGGAAGGGCGTGTCAGACTTTTACTGACTAAATCCCACCCGTGTTTCTTCACTTGCCTGTGGGACGGCCAGGGCCACGGTTTCTTGTTTAACCAACCCGCAACCCTGACCCAGGAGGCATCGGTCTTCGTAGACCCCGTCACGGTGTGCTGACATCTCTTTGAGGCGCGCGTGAAACACGACACGCCGTCGACTCAGGCCTGGTCCTTACCTGGCGGCGAGCTGCCCACTGCTCACCGCCCGCAGGCCCTCGCCTACGGTGGCTGGGAGTTTGGTGTCATCTCCCGACCAGGGCGTCTCCTGCGGCGGCTAGTGGCGAGAGGGCGCTGGGATTCCTGTTGCCTTACGCGCTCCGCCTCCTCCTTTGCCAGCATTACTGCTTCGCAGAAGGAGGTGACGGCCTGTCATGCACTCTCGCTCTGGACCATGGCCTGGACCAGGGTCGGACGCGAGAGATCGCCGCCGATCGCCGCCGCAAGCCGGGCAGACCTCCACCGTATGCTCCACCGTGTCCTCAGGGCGATCCACACAATGAAAACACCCTGGCGTTTCCTTCCGCCTTGTGAGAACCTGCGTCAGGCGGAAGGTGAGGGCGCCGTGGCGCCTCTTTAGCCACTCCTCAAAGAGGGGACTTACCGCCGCTTATTATGGCGTGCCCAACGTGACCATAACCTGGAGATTCAATTTTGACTGGTTTGCACTTTCAGCAACCGAATAATATGCAACTTGAATATGTAATGGGGCCCGACGGGTCCTCGAGTGGCGACCACGCACCGCATGACGCAGTGTGGGTAGGCCCCCGACAAGGTGGATCGACGACCTAATGAAGGTCGGTGGAAACCGCTGGATACGGGAGGCGCAGGACCGGTCGTCGTGGAGATCCTTGGGGGAGGCCTTTGTCCAGCAGTGGAAGTCTTTCGGCTGAAATGTGATGCTGAATGATGATGATGATGAATGAATGAATATGTTGATGAAATTATCAACTACTTTGGTAATACATTAATATTTAGCTGTAGGCTTCTACAGTATACTTTAATAGGTATCCGTTTTTTTTTTAAATAATTATAAACTAGTGCTTGACTGCAATCCCGCCTGATAGTAAGCAGTGATGCAATCGTTGATGGTATAGCGTACTGGTTTATTAAGCCTTTTATTCACTTAAAAAACTAAGGAATAGGAAGGATGACGGCAGTTGAGCGAAGTGATGCAATGTTAAACCCAAGACCAATACGACCAAACGAAGCTGCGCTAGAGGGAGATTGATCTGGAGACTCTCCACGACCAAACTCCCGACACAACAACATTTGATGCATCGTACCCGCCACACATCACAACACAACTGCTCAGACCCATCCTCCGTACGGCTTCACCACAGCATCAACTTTGTCTGGTGGGTGGTAACTTCTGCCGGCAGCCGATGTTATGGCCTACCACCGAGAGAAACCAACTACCGGTTTTTTTATTGGCGTGGCCAACTACATAATAATGTGTTGAATAATTTAAGTGAAAATTGAATATTCAGTGTTGCGTTGTTACTTACTTACTTATAACTACTATGGCATACATTTAAGTATAATCTAACTGAACAGAGAGCTGAAATGAAATTTCCTGACTACCTCAGAAGAAAAAGCCGAAATAAACTCAAGGATCATCGTCTTTTTTCAAGTCCAGACATTAATAAAGACACTGTTTACAATGATTACCGTGATTAAAAAAAAACGATGTTTAAAATGTCATAATTGTAGCACAATTACGCATATTGCTTAATTACAATGCTTAACAGAGCGAGCAGCTCAGCTCAGCTGTACTACTGGGGACTTAGACGCGCTACCTACTTTTCTTTCCCAGGAAAGCACTAGGAAGCAGTGAAGGACAGGCTTTTTAGGACTGTCTGATGTCATTTTGACGTTCGAAAAGTGCTGATTCTCAGCCTAGTATGAAATGATGATTTTTGATTTTGAGTGAAAACATAATGGCCCTGGGTATAATGTAATCTAAATACAAATTGCTCCTTTTTAACTTCGCTTAGATTAAAACAATCATGATTTTATTATCAACAGCATCATTTATGTTTTCAATTAATTTACAGCAATGTCAACCAACATCTGTGGCGGGTTGCTTTACAACAACAACAACTTCAACAACGACTGAGCTAACTACGACTAGCAAAAAGACATCTCCAACCTCAATAAAGACGACACCAACTACAACAGAGACTACACCAACCACAACAAAGACAACTCCAACCACAACAAAAACAACACCAACCACAACAAATGTTACTCCAACCACGACAAAGACAACACCGACTACAACAAAGACAACATCAACCACAACAAAGACTGCACCAACCACAACAAAGGTTACTTCAACCACAACAAAGACAACACCAACTACAACAAAGATAACTCCAACCACAACAAAGGTCTCTTCAACCACAACAAAGACACCTCCAACTACAACAAAGACTACACCAACCACAACAAAAATAACTCCAACCACAACAAAAGCAACACCAACCACAACAAAGACTACTCCAACAACGACAAAGACAACTTCAACTACAACAACGATCACACCAACAACAATAATAACAACTCCAACCACAACCAAGGCAACTCCAACCACACCAATGACTACACCGACCTCGACACAGACAACACCAACTACAACAGAGACAACTCCAACCACAACAAAGACAACACCAACCACAACAAAGTCTGCACCAACCACAACAAAGGTTACTCCAACCACGACAAAGACAACACCAACTACAACAAAGACAACTCCAACGACACCAATGACTACACCGACCACGACAAAGACAACTTCAACTACAACAACGATCACACCAACAACAACAATAACAACTCCAACCACAACCAAGACAACTCCAACCACACCAATGACTACACCGACCACGACACAGACAACTCCAACCACAACAAAAACAACACCAACCACAACAAAGATTACTCCAACCACGACAAAGACAACACCAACTACAACAAACACTGCACCAACTACAACAAAGACACCACCAACTACAACAGATACTACACCAACCACAATAAAGACAAGTCCAACCACAACAAAAACAACACCACCCACAACAAATACTACACCAACAACAACAAAGCATACTCCAACCACAACAAAAACAGCACCAACCACAACAAAGGTTACTCCAACCACAACAAATACAACTCCAACCACAACAAAGGTCTCTTCAACCACAACAAAGGTTACTCCAACCACAACAAATACAACTCCAACCACAACAAAGGTCTCTTCAACCACAACAAAGACACCACCAACTACAACAAAGACTACACCAACCACAACAAAAATAACTCCAACCACAACAAAAGCAACACCAACCACAACAAAGACTACTCCAACAACGACAAAGACAACTTCAACTACAACAACGATCACACCAACAACAACAATAACAACTACAACCACAACCAAGGCAACTCCAACCACACCAATGACTACACCGACCTCGACACAGACAACACCAACTACAACAGAGACAACTCCAACCACAACAAATACAACACCAACCACAACAAAGTCTGCACCAACCACAACAAAGGTTACTCCAACCACGACAAAGACAACACCAACTACAACAAAGACTACACCAACCACAACAAAAATAACTCCAACCACAACAAAAGCAACACCAACCACAACAAAGACTACTCCAACAACGACAAAGACAACTTCAACTACAACAACGATCACACCAACAACAACAATAACAACTACAACCACAACCAAGGCAACTCCAACCACACCAATGACTACACCGACCACGACACAGACAACTCCAACCACAACAAAAACAACACCAACCACAACAAAGGTTACTCCAACCACGACAAAGACAACACCGACTACAACAAAGACAACACCAACCACAACAAAGACAGCACCAACCACAACAAAGGTTACTCCAACCACGGCAAAAACAACACCATCCACAACAAAAACAACACCAACCACAACAAAGACTGCACCAACCACAACAAAGGCCACTTCAACCACAACAAAGACACCACCAACTACAACAGAGACTACACCAACCACAACAAAGACAACTCCAACCACAACAAAAACAACACCAACAACAACAAAGACTACACCAACCACAACAAAGACTACGGCAACTACAACAAAGATTACTCCAACTACAACAAAGACAACTTCAACCACAACAAAGACAACTTCAACCACAACAAAGACACCACCAACTACAACAGAGACCACACCAACCACAACAAAGACTACTCCAACAACGACAATGACAACTTCAACTACAACAACGATCACACCAACAACAACAATAACAACTCCAACCACAACCAAGACAACTCCAACGACATCAATGACTACACCGACCACGACACAGACAACACCAACTACAACAGAGACTACACCAACCACAATAAAGACTACACCAACAACAACCAGTACTATGCCATCAACAACTTCTACTAAGACTACACCGTCAACAACGTCGTCTGTAACCACACCAACAACAACCAGTACTAAAACAATACCGACAACAACTGCTACTACGCCATCAACAACGTCTACAAAAACCACGCCTATAAGTACCAGTACTACGCCATCTACGACGAGTAGAAAGACTACGCCAGCAACGACAAGTACAAAGACTACGCCGTCAACAACTTCTACTAAACCCACGCCAACAACTACCAGCAGTAAAACAACTCCACCAACAACAAGTATTTTAACTACGCCGTTCACAACCACCACTGATATCGTTCCGACAACTACGGCCGACCCATTTCGGGACTGTTTCATTACTGACATGTGGTTACAACCATATCCAGAAGATTGTCAAAGCTTCATACTCTGTGTTTACGGACGAAAAACACACGAACATTGTCCGGCCGAATACGAATTCAACCCCATTACATTGGTAAGTCCCTAAAGTCTGAATTAGTAATAGACGTTCTTTAATAAATTAAATTTACAATAAGTTAGCATTACAATGCAAACAGGTGGTTTACCTTTTGTATTGTACTTTCAATACTCACACTTACATTAAGAACCGACGTCAAGGTGACATGCATGCGAACGCGTCGCGTAGAACGATTGACAGTTGAGCCTGCCTATTATCATAATCAAATCGCATCGCATCGTAACATGGACTATCGACGCCTCTCTATGAGCGAGACCTCTTTATGAATAACTAGCTTTCCGCCCGCGGCTTCGCCCGCGTGGAGGTCGGTTATATCGCGCTTTTTAGGTTTCCCTCGGGAACATCAAATTTTTCCGGGATAAAAGGTAGCCTATGTTCTTTCTCGGTGTCTAAAGATTGTCTGTGCCAAATTTCATCAAAATCGGTTGAGAGGTTTAAGCGGGAAAGCGTAACAGACAGACAGACAGACAGACAGACAGACAGACAGACAGACAGACAGAGTTACTTTCGCATTTATAATATTAGTATGGATTTCGCGTCGGGGAGAAAAATCAACCATAGCTCGTAGCTCATAGGATGAATGTTGGGGGACTGAGCAGGTCAGTCTATAACCCTGAAGTTCAGGTTCAATTTCCCCAAGCACAGTTAATATCAGCTGAGTAGTACCGGCACGGGCATTATCGTGCATGAGGTGGAACTCCTGACCCATTTGTACCCTGTGTGGGATAACCACAAGTGCCACTACCTCTTTGCGGTATTTCAAGGCATTCATGTTCTTAACCAAATGAGATCGATTCACGCACCCATACAAATACCAGCTCAGACCATGATATTCCCGTCTTATTAGTCGCCGATGTTAGAGACCTACTAGAAACTCGCTGAACATCATCTTCATGAATCCGGATAACATCCAAACCAACACTCATCAGAAAAAAGCACCTTGGACCATTGCTCATTGCCCACGCGAAATGTTCTGTAGCCCACAACAGTCTCCGCCTACAATTGCCACCCCGCAAAGCTGGAAGCCGAAGTGGTCTGCGAGAATGAAGACCAGCTTCATGTAATCTTCTCTTTACAGTTTGGTCACTAAAATTGGTGATCATAATATGGTATTGGTGAACCTAAGATGGGGCGCCCGCAGGCTAGGTGGAGCGAGTTACCAAAAATCGGATTGAATTGTGTGAAATAGAAGAGGCCTATTTCCAGCAATGGACTGCTATAGATTGATGACGATTATGATTTTGATCAAATTAGCAGTTATACTGGTAAAGAGGTCCCCAGACTCCAAAGCTGAAAAAGCTTCAGATGCGACTGGGATTACGTTGAGATGATGATGATGGTAAAATGTAAACTAAATACAAATTACTCCCTTTCAACTTCGCTTAGATTAAAACAGTCATGATTTTATAATCAACAATAACGTTTATGTTTTCAATTATTTTACAGCATTGTCAACCAAAATCTGTGGCGGGTTGCTTGGTAACAACAACAACTTCAACCACGACTGAGCTAACCACGACTAGCAAAGAGCCAACAACAACAACATCAACAACTGTCGCTACTCCCACAACAACTAGCACAAAGGCCACCCCAAGCACTACAAAGAAGACAACAACAACTGTCGCTACTCCCACAACAACTAGCACAAAGGCCACCCCAACCACTACGAAGAAGACAACAACAACTGTGACCACGCCATCAACAACTAGCACAAAGTCTACACCAACCACGACAGAGACTACACCAACCACCACGAAAACAATACCAACCACTACAAAGGTTACTCCAACCACAACAAAGACAATTTCAACTACAACAAAGACAACACCAACTCCTACAGAGACTATACCGACTACAACAAAAACTACACCAACCACTACAAAGGTTACTCCAACCACAACAAAGACTACATCAACAACAACAAAGACAACGCCAACCACAACAATGACAAAGAAAACAACTCCAACCACAACGAACACTACACCAACACCGACAAAGACAACTCCAATTACAACAAAGACAACACCAACCACCACAAAGACAACTCCAACCACAACAAAGACAATATCAACTACAACAGAGACTATACCAACCACAACAAAGACAACTCCAACCACAACGAAAACAACGTCGACAACAACAAAGAAAACGTCAACCACAACAAAGACAACTCCAACTACAACAAAGACATCTCCAACCTCAACAAAGAGAACACCAACTACAACAGATACTACACCAACCACCACAAAAACAACACCAACCACTACAAAGGTTACTCCAACCACAACGAAGACTACACCAACAACGACAAAGACAAGTCCAACCACAACAAAGACAACACCAACCACAACAAAGGTTACTCCAACGACTAAGACTACTCCAACCACAATAAAGACAATACCAACCACAACAAAGAGAACACCAACCACAACAAATATTACTCCAACCACGACAAAGGTCACTCCAACCACAACAAAGACTACACCAACAACGACTAAGACTACTCCAACCACAACAAAGACTACACCAATAACTACAAAGACAACGCCAACCACTACAAAGGTTACTCCAACCACAACAGAGACTACACCAACAACGACAAAGACAAGTCCAACCG
This sequence comes from Sesamia nonagrioides, assembly GCA_017933935.1. NCBI lineage: Eukaryota > Metazoa > Arthropoda > Insecta > Lepidoptera > Noctuidae > Sesamia > Sesamia nonagrioides. The sequence continues at coordinate 862,580 of JADWQK010000844.1, read as the reverse complement.
CAACAACGACTACACCAACAACTACAAAGACAGTTTCAACCACAACAAAGACAACTCCAACCACAACAAAGACTACACCGACAACTACAAAAACATCGCCAAGGACAACAATAACCACGACACAGACATCTCCAACCACAACAAAGACAACTCCAACCACAACAGAGACTACACCAACAACGACAAAGACAAGTCCAACCGCAACAACGACTACACCAACAACTACAAAGACAGTTTCAACCACAACAAAGACAACTCCAACCACAACAAAGACTACACCGACAACTACAAAAACATCGCCAAGGACAACAATAACCACGACACAGACATCTCCAACCACAACAAAGACAACACCAACTACAACAGAGACTACAACGACCACCACAAAAACAATACCAACCACTACAAGGGTTACTCCAACCACAACAAAGGCAACATCAACCACAACAAAGACAACACCAACTACAACAGATATTACACCAACAACTACAAAGACAACGCCAACCACATCAAAGATGACTCCAACTACAACAAAAACAAAACCAACCACGACAAAGGTCACTACAACCACAACAAAGACTACACCGACAACTACAAAAACATCGGCAAGGACAACAAAGACAACAACAACCACAACAAAGACATCTCCAACCACAACAAAGACAACACCAACTACAATAGAGACTACAACGACCACCACAAAAACAATACCAACCACTACAAATGTTACTCCAACCACAACAAAGGCAACACCAACCACAAGAAAGACAACTCCAACCACCACAAAGACAACTCTAACCACAACAAAGACAACTCCAACCACAACCACAACAAAGACATCTCCATCCACAACAAAGACAACACCAACTACAACAGATATTACACCAACCACCACAAAAACAACACCAACCACTACAAAGGTTACTCCAACCACAACAATGACTACACCAACAACGACGAAGACAACCCCAAAGACAACACCAACCACAACAAAGACAACACCAACTACAACAGAGACTACACCTACAACTACAAAGACAACGCCAACCACATCAAAGACAACTCCAACTAGAACAAAAACAAAACCAACCACGACAAAGGTCACTCCAACCACAACAAAGACTACACCAACAACGACAAAGACAACTCGAACCACAACAAAGACAACACCAACCACAACAAATGTTACTCCAACGACTAAGACTACTCCAACCACAACAAAGACAATACCAACCACAACAAAGACAATACCAACTACAACAAAGACAACACCAACCACAACAATGACAACACCAACCACAACAAAGACAACACCAACCACAACAAAGACAACTCCAACCACAACAAAGACTACACCAACAACCACAAAGATAATGCCAACCACATCAAAGACAACTCCAACTACAACAAAAACAAAACCATCCACGACAAAGGTCACTCCAACCACAACAAAGACTACACCAACAACGACAAAGACAACTCCGACCACAACAAAGACAAAACCAACCACAACAAAGACAACACCAACCACAACAAATGGAACACCAACCACAACAAAGACTACACCAACCACGACAAAGAACACTCCAACCACTACGAAGACATCTCCAACCACAACAACGTCAATACCCACTACATCAGAGATTACACCAACGACAACAAAGACGACTCCAACTACAACAATGACTACACCAACCACGACACAGACTACAACAACCACGACAAAGACAACACCAATCACAACAAAAACTACACCAACAACGACAAAAACAACTCCAACCAAATCAACTGTGACCACACCGTCAACAACTAGTACAAAGACCACTCCAACCACAACGAAAACTACAACAGATAAACCACATCCCTCTTGTGGTGATTTAGAATCCAAGTGGATACCTGATCCCAGTGACTGCAGGTTCTTCTATGTTTGTTTGTATGGTGACTTAATGTACGAACAATGTCCAGATGAACAGGAATTCAACCCCGTTGATTTTGTAAGTATGAATTTATTACAGGAGCTTTTTTTTTTTATATATTATAAACCAGCGCTTGACCGCAATCCTGCCTGATGGTAAGCAGTGACGCAATCGTTGATGGTAAAGCGCACTAGTTTATTAAGAGCCTATTCACTCTAGCCTTGAAGACACTCAAATTGTAGTCCGACGGAAACACCGCCGCTGGCAAATTATTCCAGTCCCTCGATGTACGCGGTATAAAGGAGAAGGCGAAACGCTTCGTCCGGATCGTAGAGCTAATTTAAGTTGCATATAATCAACCTTTTTTATCGTCCCACTATTGGGCACAGGTCTCCTCTCATTCAGAGAAGGATTAAGCGTAATCACCATGCTTGCTCAATGCGGGATGGCAATTTTAGACTTAAAGTCCAGGATTCCTCTAGATGTTTTGCTTTACCTTATAATCAGTCATTGGTGTCCAAAATATACTTAGAAAGTACATATAACTTAGAAAAGTTACATTGCTAATTGCTTGACCTGGAATCGAAGCCGCATACGCATACTTGAGAGGCTGGTGTTTTAACCACTGGGCCACCACGACTCCGTAGGCCACCACTAGTTCCCAGGACACCACGACTTTTTACTTGACTAGCATACTCTAGTCAATAATTCAACACATGATCCCAGGACCCTACAGAGTATTTTTTTTTTTATCCGTACCTACTATATAAATGCGAAAGTATCTCTGTCTGTCTGTCTGTCTGTTCGGCTTTCACGCCAAAACTACTGAACCGATTTTGATGAAATTTGGCACAGACAATCTATAGAGCCTGAGAAAGGACATAGGCTATCTTTTATCCCGGAAAAATTTGATGTTCCCGAGGGAAATCTAAAAAGCGCGGTATAACCGAACTCCAAGCGGGCGAAGCCGTGGGCGGCAAGCTAGAGTTATAAAAAAAGAAAACTTGTATTGTACCATAGTTTCATTATGGTACATTCAGTTTATTGCCATCAAAATAAATAATCAATCAAGTCATTTATTCAAATTATGCTGAGAATCAGCACTTTTTCAAACGTCAATATTAGATAAGACGGGTATTAAATAAATAAAATAAATAAATATATGCGGACAATTAATTACACAGATTGAGCTAGCCCCAAAGTAAATTCGGGTCTTTTGTTCGTTCGCGTGGAATTAATTATGCTCCGCTCCTATTGGTCGCAGGGTGATGTCATATAGCCTTAAGCCTTCCTGGTTTGATGGGCTATCCAACGCAAAAAGATTTTTTCAAATCGGACCAGTAGTTTCTGAGATTAGCGCGAACAAACAAACAAACAAACAAACAAACAAACTCTTCAGCTTTATATATTAGTATAGATTTATAAACATCCAGGACTCTGGCCAATCAGGAAACGATCGTTTTCCATCATGACCTGGCCGTGGATCGAACCCGGGGCCTTCACGTCGCAGGCAGGCGTGTTGACCGCTGCGCCACGGAGGTCGATCAATCGACTTAGGTCCGTATTACAGAAGGAAACTCAAGCATTGATCTCTGCTTAAGCATCACTTAAAACTAGTTTCAACCAATCAAAAGGCTTGAAACGAGACTTAAGTAGAGCTTGAGTATGAGTGACGTTCTGTAATACGCACCTTAGTTATCGTAAATGGCGCGGAGTTTTCGGAACTATGTTTTGTAATTTTAACGTTCGAAAAATGCCAATTCTGTCATCATCATCACGACAGCGTTAATTCCAGTCGCATCGGAGTCTGGGGTCCGCTTTACCAGTCCAACTGCTGATATCGCTAAACTTCGATATTTTCCGTGAAGCGACTGCCGTCTGACCTCCACAACCCGAAGGCGACATCGATGTATTGCAGTTAGACTAATTGTTGGACTTTAGAGGGCTCTAACAACCCGTAACGACTGCCACTAGATGTTCGTATGGCAACCGGGACCAACGGCTTAACGTGCTTTCCGAGGCACGACCAGACCAGTGCAAATATTCATATTCATGCATACAAATACTTGCACTGTGCGGGGATCGAACCCGCGCCATCTTGCGCAGCGGTCGCGTCCGCTACCGCTACGCCACGGAGGCTGTCAAAAAAATGCTAATTCTCTGCCTGATTTAAATATATAATTTTTGATATTGGTTTTAGATCCAATTCATGTTCTCGCTCCATTCTTTAAATTATCAGTTTTTTCCAGAAATGTCAACCTCCTGAGAAAGCCGGCTGTAGCATTAAAACAACTAACACCAAAAATGTAAGCCCTCCATATGAATGTCGTATATATGACGACTGGTCCAAACCAGACCCGAATAGTTGCGAACATTTCTACTTATGTGTCTACGGGCATCAGTTGTTTGAGACGTGCCCAGACGGATACGAATTTAGCCCCACTAAATTGGTAAGTACGCATACCTATATCATAGTATTAAGAAGTATACCTAAGAGAGGAGGCTATTTGACAGATTTATAATTTCTATCTTCAATTACTTGGTTGCGGTTAAGAAGTGTACCGAAAGTATTTTAAATACGTATTTCGTAAGAAACATGCAAATAAAAATTCCAAATTCAAATAAGCCGCCGAAACGCTTTATTCAACAATATGGCTTCGCGCCTTGTAAGTGACGTCACAAGACGATATAAACGATTTTCGGTTCCGCAGTGGTGTTTGAATTTATCTGTTATTTGTTGTTTTTTATGTAATAAAATGGTTAACAAGTGGTGTGCTGTACCGGGTTGTACAAATACATCCATAAAACATCTGAGAACACAGAAGAACAACAAACTGCTGATGCGCGTATGACGTCATCGTGACATTAGCCAATCCGGATCGTTTTACATTATGGGCGCGAGATACAAAAAGTCAAACATATTTTTGTGTTTTTGGATATACAATATGTAAAGAAAACCCTGTCCGATCCGTGAAGGTATTGTTAGGTATCGATAACTGATTCTACTAATGCCTACAAAGCCGGGCTAAACTTAAAAAAAATCCTCTAAAACAATAAATATTATTTCGCAAAAAGAGGTAACTTAAAACATGTGCAGTATGCCATACAGGCGCGGGCGAAGAGGGGCAGGGCACGCGGCACGCGGCCGCATCGCTATTCGCTCAGAATTATACCGTCAAAAATAATGTTGTCATTTCTTAAAAATTACCAAATTTTGGAGAAGTTGGAATTAATTCGCGGGAAAAAGAGGTTATTTCAAAATTCACTAGTATTGTTACTATGATGATTATGTAAAATTTCATATTTTATTTGGTCATGTGTTTACCTAACCTTTATTATCCTTACGGATCGGACAGGGTTTTCTTAACATATTGTATAAATTGTTATTATTTTTATTAAAACTCATGTAAATGACATAAAGAACCCTCATTTTATGCATTTAAAGACTATGCTATGCTTTTATGAAATTTTCATACTATCAACATTCGAAATCACAAAAAATTTCATACTGTCAAATAACCTATTTGGAAAATAGGTATTTGAAGAAACTATTGCCGTCGCGCTGCTTCCAACCTCTCCCGGTAAAGGGCGAAAAGGACAGTTGCAGCTCAGGCTGATTTTACCTACAAAAACGTTGACCAAAAGACGTTTCGTATTCCGCTGTTTTCTTTTTCAAAACACGACAGATCTAAATTATTTTTATATTAAAATTTAAAGGAAAAGTATACCTATGCTTCTATTATTTTCTTATTTGTCAAAAACTTATCACGTTTGTCTAATACTGATCTGAACATCACGGTAAAAATAGGTTATTTTTCGCGATTTTGAAGTCTAGTAGTCAAAGTATTTCTTTATTTAATTAAGTTTCGGAAAAAATCCAATGATAGGGGCACGTATAATCACGGTGTAAAATTGTATAAAAAAAACAGTCCCCTCTTAAGAGGATAATCAGCCTATCTTTACTATTCTTTAGTACTTTTCAATCTATCTATTAGCTTGTTAAGTTTTGAGCTGAGTGGCACAATTTCTGACAAATTCGTGTACTGAATGGACGGGTCCACTCAGCCTAGTGTTTTTTCCTCAGATCAGTGTTTTTTTGTCAGATATCGATTCTACATGGTTTTTTTATGATCTGACCAAGATTATGTGGCTGCGGATCTTTTCGCCCTTTCTTCTCCAAGCAGTCAGGTAGAAACCGCCGAAGTGTCTAGTTAAAAAAATTACTTGTAAATTGTTTAAACCTACTTTAAGAAAATAAATAAATAATTTTATTCCCCTCACAGGGACACGAGTACCTACTACTTTTACCTGACCCACCCAGAAGCAGAATCATCATCATCATTTCAGCCGAAAGACGTCCACTGCGGAACATAGTCTTCCCCTAAGGATCTCCACGACGACCGGTCCTGCGCCTCCCGCATCCAACGGTTTCTCGCAACCTTCACTAGGTTGTCGGTCCAACTTATTGGGGGCCTACCCACGCTGAGTCTTCCGGTTCGTGGTCGCCACTCGAGAACACGTCGGCCCACTGCCACTTTAGTGTTGCAATTCTTCGGGCTATGTCGGTTACTTTCGTTCTTCTGCGGATCTCCTCATTCCTGATTCAATCACGCAGTGAAACCCCAAGCATAGCCTTCTCCATTGCCTTTTGAGTGACCTTGAGCCTACTTATAAGGCACATTGTTAGCGACCATGTCTCAATTCTGTAAGTCATGACTGGCAACTGGTCGAAGACTTTTGTCTTGAGACACTGCGGTATTTCGGACGAGAAGATTCTACGTTGCTCGAAAGCAGTCCAGCCCAGTTGGATTCTACGATTCCCAGTCGTAGAATCCAACTGGGCTTGGCTTCATCTAACAAGCAGGATCCGAGCAGTGGATCAGCCTCTGGAAGTGAGGAAGCCCGTTTCAGTGCGCACATTACATGCTGTTTATCCTATTTTAAAACACATTTTGCCCACAGAATTGCAGTCCAAAAGCTGAAGCCGGCTGCAGTGTTATACCAGAAAAACCAATAGCACTATCACTCCTTGGTAAACGACATCAGAAGACTCGTCGCAACTTCAGTCACGACACTCGTCGTGGTAATCACGACTCCAAGTGTCTCAACCCGATTTCTGAAAGTCTTCTGTACTTCGCAGAAGATCCAGAAGACCGTACAAGATACTACTTCTGTTCTTTCGGAAGGAGTACTCATCTAAAGTGTCCTGAAAACTTTTATTTCAGCTCTAAATTTCAGGTGGGTTAGATTTCAATGTCCATCACCAATCACCATTTTAATGTCCATCTCAGAGACAAAACTGAAATGTCCATAGAGATTTGAGGAACATAGTGACAAGTTATCTGAGCTTCATAGAAAGGGAAGGATCCTCCAACCTGGCATCTGTTAGTCTGGTGTCTACTACCCGACGAATTTTCATGTAGTATTGTAGATGACACCACATGTTTGTCAGACAACGGTATACCTGTTCTATAGTACAACCAGAAGCCCATTATTATCGACTGGTTATCAATCCAAATTCCGGGCTGTTACTCACAGATTTTTAATAAAAATCCAGGCTCCATTTGGGAATTAAACCCAGGCCTACATCTTTCGTAGTAGCGCTTGAAATTTCATTTGTGTAGTAACACCAAATGAGGAACCACAGTGAGGTCAAATATTCAACGTTAGTTTTTGTTTTTGCGAAACCTGAATACAGTTTGTTCAGACTTCAGAATAAGCAACTGAATCGATTCCAATCAGTTTTACACCATATTATATTTTTTCCCAAATACATTTAGAGTGAGACCACAAGATAATTACCGAGCGGTTACGATAGATCCCAGCTGACGCCAGAGGTCAACGCCTTTTTTTTTCGGGGTAGAAATCCTCATAGGATGTCCGCCGCCCTGGGTTGGGCGACGGGGTCTGTCAGACTTTTACTGACTAAAACCACCCCGGTGTCTCTTCTATCACGACCGCGCGTGGGACCGTGGGAGTCTAAATTCTTCCACGGCCCCACACCCTCATGCTGGCCCGGTCTGGCCGGGCTCCGTCTCCTGCACGGGGTAGTGGGGTGTTAAACTACCCCATGCATCGCCTCAGGGGTGTGCGTCGACACTCGCGCACGCCTCCGCCTCGGGGTCCATAGAATAGGGGGCGGGGACTTCCCCATGTCCCTCGCCCCTGGACCCATTCATGGGGGGCGGAAAAGGGCGTTATCCGCTCTTCATCGGCGCCCGGTGCGTCTTCTGCGGCCCGGGAAGGGAGTTGAGATCTCCCTCTCCCGTTCCGCAGCTTCCTTCTGCGACATCACGTCCTCGCAGAAGGACACCACTGCGTCCTACGACTCTGCGCTACCGACCATCCTCCGCACTACTGCCGGCAGCGTCAGGTCGCCTCCTACTTCATTTGTGAGGACACGGCGCTGCTCCTCGACAAGCTACACACTCGGAGAGCGTGTGCTGCGCCGTGTCCTCCCCGAATTGGACGCAGTGGTGGCACCGAGCGTCCGGCTCCCTGCCTAAGCGACGCAGGTACTTGCCGAAGCAGCCGTGCCCCGACAGCATCTGCGTCACCCTGAATGACAGGGAGCCGTGCCTTCTCCCGAGCCAGTCATCGAGTACTGGCCGGATCGCCTCGACGGTAGTGAGGCCGGCGGTAGGGCGCATAAGCCTCTGCCGCCAGTCCGCCACCAGGACCTAACGGAGCTCCTCTCGGTGCAGCTCGATCTGCCGCTGCACCGGACTGGAGCCCCGTTTCCGCTCTTCCTCGCGCCATCGGTACAATGACGCGAGTACTTTCGCCTCTAGGTCCCAGGGCGGGGATCCGGCCAGGACGCAAGCCGCCTCGTAGGAAATCGTGCGGTACCCGCGGACGACCCTGACGGCCATCGCCCTCTGCGGCTTGCGCAGAATGACGAGTGTTCCGGCCGCCAGGTCCATCGCCCACACAGGGGCCCCATACAGGGCCATGGACCGCACGATTCCCACGTACAACCGCCTTCAGGCGGCGCTCGGGCCCCCCATGTTGGGAAGCAACGTTGATAGCGCGCCTGCTGTACCCATCAGCTTGGGCGCCAGTTGCCGGAAGTGGGGCCCGAATTCCCATCGGCTGTCGAGCACCAATCCCAGATACTTCATGGTGGACTCGACAGCTATCCGGGCTCCACTGACCACGATATGCGATCCCGGCGCCGGCGCACGCCGGGGGCCATGGAAAACCATGGCCTCCGACTTGTCAAGGGCCACCTCCAGGCCCAGGCGCCGGATGCGGTCCACCACCTGTGATACCGCAGTCGTGGCTACCAACGTCCAGAGGTCAACGCCTGCGCTAACCCGCCTGTACGGATCTTTGATCATATTTTTTTGGGACAACCAAGTAGAATAGCAAGCTCATAACTTGATGCTTTTTCATTGTCTTTTTGAAATTTTGTACATAGATTCTTTACTTAAAAATAATGTTGTATATACAACATTACTTTTAGGTAAAGAATATATCCACAAAAAAAACATCAACATCAAAATCCACAAAGTCAATATTGACTTTGTGGATTTTACTATATTAATATCTAAATCCTCTTTCCAGATTTGTCAACCTTCGGAACAGGTGAAATTCAAGGATGAGCAGATTCAAAAAAGCGAGAAAGAAATAAATTTAGTCTAGTTTAACTTAAGAGTATGTTAATAGTTTATCGAACCACAATAGAGCAAATAATATAATATTATGTTAACAATAGGAGAATTATAATATCAACATTTTATGGATTATAAATAAAACAAAACTGTACATTGAATTATAGGAATAACATTTTATTTATCTTAAGAGCTCAGTTGATATAAAATTTGCGCAACATTTTTTGTTACTGCTCTTCTCCTATTAGTCATAGCAGGATGTTATATAGCGCCATAGGCTATATAACAAATTTGGTACAGTGAAAGGCCATAGGCCCTATGGCCTTTCACTGTACCAAATTTCATTACAATCGGTTCAGTAGTTGTGGCGTGAAAGCCGGACAGACAGACAGAGATACTTTCACATTTATAATATTAGTATGGATTAAAAAAAACTGAGTGAATAGCGAAGGACGATGACAGTTGAGCGAGGTGATGCAATATTAAACCCAAAAACACGACCAACGATGCTGCGCCAGAGAGAGATTGATCTGGAGAAACTCCCCGACCAAACTCCCGACACAACAACATTTTGGCGCATCGTACCTGGAACACATCATAACACAACTGCTCAGACCCATCCTCCGTACGGCTTCACCAGACATCATGCCGAAACACGACGAATCGCTTGGCGGCAAGATTTTGTCGGGTGGGTGGTAACTTCTGCAACGGCAGCCGATGTTATGTCCTATCACCGAGAATAAAACAAAACCCTAAATTGAAAAACAAAACTGGACAATAAAGGACGAATTTTTGATTACCAATAAGCCTTTATTTTTATATTGCATATTTGTGTAAATATACAGTATGTTAAATAACAGAGGGCGTTCCCTTAAACTCGTTAATATATATCATTAATAGATTAAAATAAAATTATCAGCATAGAAAAATAAGCATAAAAAAATCCGAATAAAAAAAAATCTAATTGGAAATAAATTTGAAACCTCCTGTTTTAAATCAAAATAGTAGTCGTCATGTATAAATAAATTGCGACGTTGCCGTCTTTCATGTTCGCGTGTACAGTGTGTTTCTTTTACATGTCAATTTAAAATTTTTATTGAATAATTTCATATTGGAAAAAATTTTAAAACATTTTGTTTTCAAATGGAAATATTTTTTTTAGCATGTATGTATGGGTATGCTATACTATTTCGGGTTAACGGGAACGCCCTCTGTTAGTTAACATACTGTATGTACATAATTTGGTTTAAAAAATACACAAATAAACAAAAATGAATGTATTTTTATTTCTCGATCTATAATTCACCATCATTCGGTTCCAACCCAATTCTTCACCATTTATGAAAATAATAATAATCCTCCAAACCATGTTTCGATCAAGACAGCGTATCTCAAAGATTTAATTTAAATAATAAAAAGTAAAAAAACTAAAACCCAACTACGACAAAAAACGACGCTGAAAAAGTATAAAACAAGATTTTCAGAATACTGAACTGAACAAAGTTGCTAATGTAGTTGCAAGTAAATGGACACAGTAGACTCTAGTACTTTATGCTTGTACATAATTACAAGAATGCTTTAATGATGTTAAATATGAGCGATAAGAGTAAAGCCCGGATCACGGGAACTGTGAATCGCTTTATGCAATGTAGAGCAGTGTGAACATTAATAGAATATGTAATGCACTAATGAAAACGACATAAGCTGGGAGTAACTCCACGCGGTGAAGGCGGAAACAGTTTGATAACTGGCTAAAACTCCCACAAAAATGTCCTCTGCACTATATGCCTTCGGGCTTATGTTGTTATATGTGTGTGTAGATGTAATATGTCAAGTACCTAGTTTTTAGTTCATCAATTTAACTTTTGGTAATATTATGCGCCACAAATACACTTTAACACCAAAATAGTACAAATAATAAAAAGTAAAAACTAAAACCCAACTACGACAAAAAACGATGCTGAAAAAGTATAAAACAAGATTTTCAGAATACTGAACCTAACAAAGTTGCTAATGTAGTTGCAAGTAAATGGACACAGTAGACTCTACCAAGATGCCTTCGTTGTAAATTGACAATAATGTCTTACAATACTATTCTGAAGTATGCAATATTCACTATGTAGAGATAAATTTTCATGTTTGGAAAGGCGTAGTCACACGTTACATATACCTACCTACCGTAGCACTTTGATAACGTGTGACTGCGGTTTTCCAAACATGAAAATTTATCTCTACATAGTGAATATTGCATACTTCAGAATAGTATTGTACATATGACATTACTACTGTGTCCATTTACTTGCAACTACATTAGCAACTTTGTTCAGTTCAGTATTCTGAAAATCTTGTTTTATACTTTTTCAGCGTCGTTTTTTGTCGTAGTTGGGTTTTAGTTTTTAACTTTGTTTTATTTGTACTATTTTGGTGTTAAAGTGTATTTGTGGCGCATATTTTGTTAATACAAAAGTTAAACTGATGAACTAAAAACTAGGTACTTGACATATTACATCTACACGCACATATAACAACATAAGCCCGATGGCATATAGTGCAGAGCCTCTGCAGAGGCCTTTTTGTGGGAGATTTAGCCAGTTATCAAACTGTTTCCGCCTTCACCGCGTGGAGTTCTCCCAGCTTATGTCGTTTTCATTAGTGCATTACATATTCTATTAATGTTCACACTGCTCTACATTGCATAAAGCGATTCACAGTTCCCGTGACCCGCTCTTTACTCTTATCGCTCATATTTAACATCATTAAAGCATTCTTGTAATTATGTACAAGCAAAAAGCACTCGTGAAGCTCTTTCACGTGATACCAAACACGGTATATTTATTTTAATTTTATATTAACATAGAACTTTTTGTCCGCTAGAGGGCGCAATACTAAATTTGGTGACAAGCTTTATAGCTCATAACAGAATATCAAGGCCCTTCTAATGGTACTGCAGTGGTCTTATTCTGATAAGTAGTAAAGAAACTATGAACGAAAAGATGTGAATTATATGCAACCAGCCCATGAATACAGGTAAAGTCACAAGCAAATGCTAGCAATATATATATATATATATATATTCAAAATGTACAAGTAAAGCGCTTTCAAATGATACCAAACACGGCATATTTATCTTAACTTTATTTTTTTACTCTGTATGTTTTGTCCGCTAGAGGGCGCCACAGTAGATTTTGTGAAACCCCATATAGCCTATAACCAGCGGACAATTAAGACGCTTCTAATGATATATCATTTGTCGACTTCTGATAAGTAGTTTAGAAGTTACGAGGGAACAGATGAACATACATACATACATACATACATACATACATACATACATACATACATACATACATACATACATACATACATACATACATACATAGCCTGTCAAAATCATAACCCTCCTTTTGCTTTGCCGTAGTCGGGTAAAAAGACAGAAAATAGATAATTAGCCTAGTGGTTAAAATACCAGCCTCTCAAGTATGAGTGTGCGGGTTCCATTCCAGGTCAGGCAAGTACCAATGTAACTTTTATAAAGTTACTAGTTTTCCGCCCGCGGCTTCGCCCGCGTGGAGTTCGGTTATATCGCGCTTTTTAAATTTCCCTCGGGAACATCAATTTTTTCCGGGATAAAAGGTAGCCTATGTTTTTCTCAGGGTCTAAAGATTGTCTGTGCCAAATTTCATCAAAATCGGTTGAGAGGTTTAAGCGGGAAAGCGTAACAGACAGACAGACAGACAGAGTTACTTTCGCATTTATAATATTAGTATGGACCACAGAACAGATGAAGTAATTAGAATGGAAATAGTTCGGAATCAGTATTAGAACGCGTGTCGCCGCTTGATTCCCCTCTATAACTCGCCTGTAAACAAGAGACCAATATGGAAGCGCATTACGCACACAAATAAATACTCGCACTTCGATTTTAAGTTTGTAATTGGTGATCACACTAACGTAAACAGTGCATTTGACGTACTATTATAGGGTCCCTTGCAAGAGGCTTTTTAAAAAAAAGAATTATTTTAATTAAAATAAAGTTTATTAGAGTAAACTTATTTAAGGGACCCTTATGCAACCGATCGCCAAGAAGGTTGGGAATAGACTGACCTAGGCTGCTAATGAATATTGCTGCCTGTGAGATTACTGAGCCTTATCATGATTGACTCATCGTTTTGGGGTTCAGTGTCTGCTTATAACACCTCCCCTCTTAGTGTGAACTTCGGGGAGAAATACCGAAGTTTACTCTAAAAGGACGTTCTTAGTGCTGGAGCAGGAATTTCTGATAAGTTCTGATCCAGTTCTATAGAACCCGATTTAGATTTGGATTTATTGCTTTTGCGGAAAATATATTTGCTAAGGTTGCAACTGGGCTTACAAAAAACTAAAACCTTATAAACCGAATACAAAATTATAAAGCATACAATTAAACTTATAACTATTGAATAGTGTGTCCCATATTTAATCATGTGAGGAATTTCTTGAGTTTTATCAGTCTCTGATAAAAGTTTGTCCGTTAATATACTGATTTGATTCATATCATCTAAGTTAATGTTCTTTAAGTGAATAGGGGAAATACTGTTCGTTAGGTTATCTATTCTACAACAATTACTAGTTATCAAATTAAAATCTGGCAGGTTAATAGGTGAGGTTAAGTTTAAAACGTTGTTATATTTAGGTAATAATGTGGTACCTTTACAATAGCCAATACAATTTCTTGGTATAGATAAGATACCTATGCCGAACATGTCTAGTTCCTGTATCTGATTAAGACCTTGACAATCTAGTGAAAGTTTGGTAAGCTCAGATTGAATATATATAAATCTATTACCACTAAGCATTTTAAATGTACTTATTTTACCATGTATAATCTTGGTATTACATTGTATAGGGATATCCGTAATTGTTTTAGATAACAGCTCACTTTCGCAACTAGGATTCGAATCAGTTTTAAAGGTTATGGGGATTTCACATAAATATTCTGCTGGGCTTAATAGTTTACAGTTTTCCAATGATTCTAATTTACAATAATTAGACTTGTCTTTCGTTATGGCAATGTATTTGCTGTTTGGTAAAATTAAACCAAAAGTGTGTGGCTGATTGATATCATGAGGGGTTGGTAGTGCGATATTATTATACAATAAGTATTCATGATTAGATACTAGGGGGACACGCAAAATAAACACTAACTTATAGTTAAAGTAATAACATAGTAAAACTGACGTTCTTATAATAGTATGTATTGAACTTATGTCTAAGTGTACAGGTAAGTTTAGATTGTCAGGCAAGTGCCTCACGTTATCAGCCAATTCCCGGTACACGCCGGTAGGCGAGATAACTGAAGGATGTAATATGTTTTGACTACAGAGTATTATTGCATTTGTTATGTCTTCAAGTTGAAATGCTAGGGTGACTATGGATGTTTCCAGACTATTAAGTACAAAATCTAGAGTTAGTCTTAATTCTAAATTATTCGTTATTCTAGATAAATTCTGGATATTACTTGAAAGTTGATTAACGGCATCATTTAATTTAGCTTCGTTTTGTTTCAATTTTTGAAGTGTGTTATTATATGTAATCATAACGGATTTAGTAATTAAGATATTTTGTCTAATCAACGACAGGTGTTTATCCTGACTATGTTGCAGTGATTCAATTGCTTGATCATACTTGATAGATCGTTTTCGTCTAAAGTGCCAAAAACTTGTTTGAGAATAGTACCAATTCCTCCGATCCAGGCTCGTTTGGATCTATGGTCTCCATTGTCAGTCAGATAAGAAATGGAACTCAATAATTTTATTATGTTACGTTTTTGAACTACTAGTGGCTCTACTATATTGTGGCATTCTGGGTAGGGTAGGCTGGATTGTTTACATAAGTGTACGACTGTTTCTAAGGCTGAATCTATATTTTCTACATGAGATTTAAAATGTGAGACGTCCATTGGCATGATGATATTTAGGATGCCATTATTAATTTTCAGTTTTTCTATGTAATCGAAATATATCCCAGGACTCGCAGTTATTGCATGGACGTACTCGTTGGGTGCTTGGGGCTCTGCTGAAGCGCTGTAAGTACATATACTTGTATCATAAGTGATAATGTGTCTCGCTTATTGTTATTAACCTAACTACACCTATAGAGTTAAGATTATATAACTAAGATTATTTTATATCTAGTATATTAATTCTAATTTATAAACTTTATGTTTACAGGTTGCTGCCGATTTCAGCCAGCTTTATCTCGTCATAATGATGACGGACGTGGCGTCTGTTTATTAATAGTGTCAATGTGTTATTGCCGTGAACCTTTATGACTTTATATGGTCCTTTCCAGATGGGGGACAAGGCCTTTCTCAGTCTAAGGTGGTTCTTTAAATAAACATAGTCGCCAATTTTATATTTTACGGGTCGACTATGGGAATCGTAATAGGTCTTAGACGATTCCTTAGATTTATGAATGTAGTCAAGGGCTTTATCACGGGAATATTTTAAGCGGTTTTGTAACATACGAACATAATCGGGATACGTGGTTCCAAGGGGCTCGTCGCATATGGAGTTTGGTATAAACGGTTCATTACCGAACACTAATTCGTACGGAGTGTAGTGTGTTGTGGAGTGAACGGAAGTGTTATAGGTTAGCATGGCTGTATACACATAACGGGGCCAATTCGTTTGTTCGTCATTAACGAATGATTTGAGGTATTCTTTTAGGGTTGAATGGCTCCGTTCAAGGGCGCCTTGTGTTTGTGGGTGATACGGGGTTGACCATAGCTGTTTAATTTTAAAAAACTCACATGTTCTTTTAAATAGATCCGATGTGAAGTTACTTCCCTGGTCAGTTAAGATCATTTTCGGGAGGCCAAATATTGATATGAAATGTAATAAGCATTCGCTTGTTTCCTCGGCAGTTGTGTTACGAAGGGGATAAGCGGTGGAAAACTTTGTGAGGTCATCCTGTAGTGTTAATATGAATTTCAATTTTGCTGGTCCGGATTCTGGAAGGGGTCCTACTATGTCTAATGATATGCGCTCCCATGGTTTACATGATGTACTTGTTATTTGCATGGGTGCGCGATTTATCTTACGCAAAGCTTTATTTTCCTGACACAATTTACAACTTCTTACATAAGACTCTATGTCGTTGCGCATACCTTTCCAATAATATAATTGTCTTAGTCTATTATACAAACGACTGACACCAAGGTGACCAGCTATAGGTAAGTCATGATTATCATGGAGGATTTTTTTTATTTCGGAAGGTGAAGGATAGGTTACACTATTATGATATATATTTATTTGTATATCTGTGTTATGGAATACGTAGTTTAAAATATTATATATTTTAATAAAACTATGTTTATCAAATGGATCACGGAAGTCAGATATAGCAATTTCCCTAGTCTGTTCGACAATTACTATTTCATCACGAACTGATTTGAGAGTTTCGAATATTTCACAATACGACGTTTGGTCAAAATGATGTACTTTTATATATAAAAGGTAATAATCTTTGTTGCCTGATTGGACCTTAGAAAAGGTGTGTAATTGCTTTTCTTTGTTTAGAATTAAGTCCCGATCTTCCAGGTTGCTTAATATTTCTTCAATATATGGATTTGAGTCATCGAGATCGATTGCTGTGGGCACTAAGATGACTTTACAGGTAGTTTTCAGTAAGCTATCATTATGTTCAATGATATTTGTGTTAAACGATTTATTTTTATCAGCGGTTTGCTTCAGGAAATCTGAATAGCCGTCAGTAGGCAAGTCAGGGTCGGGACTGAGGTGAGTATGTTGGGTTATTGGGTCCTCAGATGGTTGAGGCGGTCCAGAAGACGAGGGGTGCCGTGGGATATCTGTTGGGTTAAAATTTGGAGAAGCTACGTTTAAAAGTTCTGGGGTAGGTATTTCTAAGAGGTAATCAGGATCAAGTTCGTCTGACGGAAAGGAAGTTGATGACGTAATTAGGTCAAATAAATCTCTGTCTGAATTGTCTAGATTTTCAGCTGCGTTATTAAGGTTAGGATTTGAAACATTGGGTGTTGGTGCTTTATCAGTAGCAGGCTGGACAGGATTTACGGGAAATCTGGATAGGGCGTCTGCGTTAGAGTTTATTTTTCCCTTTTTGTACTGTATATCATATTCAAATTCTTCTAATTTTAACCTCCAGCGTATAAGTCTGGAACCGGGATCTTTACAGTTAAATAGCCACTGAAGGGGCTTATGGTCCGTAATAATGGTAAAACGTCGACCATATAAGTATGGTCGGAAGGTTTTGGTTCCAAATACTATTGCTAAACATTCTTTTTCGGTGACGCTATAGTTACATTCGGCTTTATTTAAGGTACGAGACGCATATGCAATGGGTAAATCACTTCCGATGGGACCTTGAGACAAGATAGCTGATATGGCATAATTAGACGCATCACAAGTTAGTAAAAAGGGTTTGTTGAAATCGGGATAGGATAGAATAGGTGCTTCGACCAGTTTCATTTTCAGAGTCTCGAAGCCAAGCTGTTGTTCATTGGTCCAATTAAATGGGACGTCCTTTTTTAGGAGTGAGGTAAGGGATTTGGCTAGCTTCGAAAAATTGGGGATAAAACGCCTGTAGTATGACACAAGGCCTAAAAAGGATTTTATGTCTTTGGGAGACTTTGGGACGGGATACTGAGTTACGGCCTTGACCTTTTCTGGGTTTGGCTTTACGCCGTTTTGGGTAATGATATGACCTAGGTAAGTTACTTCCTTTCGGAGAAATTCACATTTTCCTGGTTGTAATTTAAGATTAAACTGTCGAAGTCTATCAAAGATGGCCTTGAGATCTTGGATTGCTGATTTTAGATCAAATGCATACTGGACAATATCGTCTAAGTAAACAAAACACCGATAGCCTTGTAGTCCTGTAAGGCAGTTATTCATAAGTTTTTGAAAGGTACTTGGAGCATTTTTTAAGCCAAATGGCATTCTATTGAATTGAAAATGGCCTTGAGGTACAGAAAAGGCTGTTTTGGGTGCGTCTTCTGGCGTAATCATGATCTGATGAAAGCCTGATGATAGGTCTAAGGTGGTGAAATATTGGCTCTTACCTAATTGGTCGAGGATCTCAGTAATTTGAGGGATAGGATAAATTTCGCCTACTGTGATGTCGTTTAGTTTCCTGTAGTCGATTACAATGCGCCATTTCTTTTGCCCGGAGGCATCAGCTTTTTTTAGGTACAATCCATATGGGAGAAGACCAGGGAGAAGATGAAGGTTTAATAATATCCTGATCCAACATTTTGTTTATTTGGGTTTCTACTTCTTTCTTATGACACTCAGGGAATCGGTATGATTTTGTATTAGTAGGAGTATTACTTGTAGTTTTAATATCGTGTTGGATGGCTGATGTGAATGATAAGGGTTCATCTGGTAAGTGGAAAATGTCAGAATAATCTGAGCATAAATTTAATAGAGCTTCGGCTTCTTCACCGTTTAAGTGGGAGGTCCTCAGACAATTAAGGACTTGTTTAGTTCGCTCAGCTACGTTTTCACTTTGTGAGTTCGTCTGAACAGGGTAAGCATCGATTTTGTCTAATCTAAGGTTAAGGTTATGTTTAATTTTCGTGGCTTTATTAGAAATATTAATAACGGATATGTTGATTCTATTGTTATCTTTAACCTTCACTAAACAGTTGGCCACTAAGAGAGTTTCAGAAAGGTGTTGATCTAGTATTACGCCCTCCTTTAACTCTGGATTTATGACAGAACATTCTATCACCGTTTCTGTTCGTGGTGGTATTATGTAGCATGAATCGAAGAAATGAATATTAATTTCATTGTGATTTATTTTCAGAACGTCACGACAGTAGTCTATGTTGCAGCTGTTAGTTGTAAGGAAATCGTTACCTATAATACCGTCATAAGGTAGATTAATGTCTTTGATCACATGAAACTTATGGCTCACTGATTTAGTGCTGGAAACCTTGAATTTTAAATTGAAATGACCTACGGTCTGAGTGGTTTCCTCGCCAGGATCAATACCTTTAATGTTTATAGGTTTGGGAGTGATTTTAGGTTTGATTAGTATGCTTGATTCTTTCAACAAGCAGATTGCAGAACCTGAGTCTACAAGAAGTGTGAGTGGGATGTCAGACACCTGTGACTCCACTAGCACATGGGGTAATAGCTTTTTCGAGGTATCAATGTTAATCTCGTAAATTTTGCTATCAGAATTAAGGTTTCCGTTTTGGGACTGGTTACCCTGGTGTATAACCTTACAAGGGATGAGGTTTCCGTTTTGGGGCTGGTTACCCTGGTGTATAACCTCGGAAGGGATGAGGTTTCCGTTTTGGGGCTGGTTACCCTGATGTATAACCTCGGAGGGGTTAAGGTTTCCGTTTTGGGGCTGGTTACCCTGGTGTATAACCTTAGAAGGGATGAGGTTTCCGTTTTGGGGCTGGTTACCCTGATGTATAACCTCGGAGGGGTTAAGGTTTCCGTTTTGGGGCTGGTTACCCTGGTGTATAACCTTAGAAGGGATGAGGTTTCCGTTTTGGGGCTGGTTACCCTGATGTATAACCTCGGAGGGGTTAAGGTTTCCGTTTTGGGGCTGGTTACCCTGGTGTATAACCTTAGGATCTATGCCGACTTTGACCTTACGTCCTGTGCGGCATGGTTGCAGGACATTCGTTAGTTTAAATCCCCATCACCGGCATCTTTGCCTTCTTCATCGCAGACGGACTCATCGGAATCGCCACAGTCATCGACGAAGTTGACTTGAGAGGGGTTAGGAACGGGTTGGAACCCGGAAGATCTACTGGAATCTTTTTGAGATTGAGGATTAGGATATCGTTTCTGCCGTTTTTGACAGTTATTGATATCATGACCGACCTCTTTGCAATATCTGCATGATAGGTGCGGGTCATGTTTAGGATTGCTTCCCGACGTACTCGGTTGCGAGGATGATTTCTGCGCGATCTTACTGCTACTTTGAGCAGAGGCTTTCGATTTGAATTGATTTTCTTTAGCCTGTTTATCCTGATGTGAGCTGTGATTGCGCTTGTATAAGGTTTCTAGTATCCTTTCTTCGGAGATAGCTAAGTTCACGGCTTCGTTAAAAGATTTAGGCATTCTACATCTCACTATATTTGAAACGCGGGGATTTAAACCCATAAGGAAATGGTGGAGTGTTAAGTCCTCCATGGCTGCTGTGCGACCCGGTATTTCTTTCACTTTATAATTAGAAAGTGATATTTCAGTTAATAACTGTGAGAGATGAGTCTCCATTCGAAGGGCGAATTGTCCAACATTTTCTGAGGAAGTCTGTTTGGCTTCTTGGAGATCAGTAAGTAAATGTGTGTAGTGTTTCCTTTCCGAAAATTGAGTTTTTAGAAATTCTTTTAGTTGTTCCCAAGACGTGAATTCTTTTATTGAGCAGGCAGTTTCTGCCTTGCCTGTAAGTTGGCACAATATGTATTTAAACAAGATTGATTTTTGTGGTTCAGTCGCTAGCTCGTAAGCATTGTTGCAATTATTAAGGAATGAATTTAGTTGTTCGCGACTGCCATCATATGGTTTTACAAACTTTAAAAAAATATTAAGGTCCATTTCTACTGCTGTTTGCCTAGTTATCCTGGGTGATAGGATCGGAGATTTTAGTTCCGGAAGGTCTGATGGAATTTCGATTTGCAGCTTACTGTCTTCAGTTTTAGGCACTTTAGGAGGCATAACATAAATTAGACATTCAATGACTTAAACAGTAAAACAACTAGTAGATATCAAATAGCACAGGAAGTTACAATTAGCAAACGTTCAATAACTTACAGGAACGCGTAGGCGGCGATAAGGGTTAGCAATGGGAATAGCTGCATAGTGACGCTCACACGCAGATAACTCAATTTACACTTAACTCCACTGGACACTGATAAGCACTGTACGAAACACTCAAGAGATGCTCGGGGGTCGGCACACGGGGTGCCTGGAGGATTTGATGCGTGAAGAACTCGCAGGATACGTGAAGGACTTGCAGGACTCGCAGGATGCCCGCAGGATGCTCGCAGGATGCTCGCAGGATGCTCGCAGGATAGTAGTAGGCTGCGCTTACTATGCGCTCAGGGTGATAGAGTCACGCAGAATCACGACGTGTTACACATAGAACACTTATTGGTTTTTACCATTTTTATTTTATAAGGTTGCAGGATACGGAGAGTCTATGCACTTGTTTTAAGTAAATGTATTTTACGCGAATCGGCACTGGGGATTTCCGTATCCCACCGCTGCCACCAAATATTATAGGGTCCCTTGCAAGAGGCTTTTTAAAAAAAAGAATTATTTTAATTAAAATAAAGTTTATTAGAGTAAACTTATTTAAGGGACCCTTATGCAACCGATCGCCAAGAAGGTTGGGAATAGACTGACCTAGGCTGCTAATGAATATTGCTGCCTGTGAGATTACTGAGCCTTATCATGATTGACTCATCGTTTTGGGGTTCAGTGTCTGCTTATAACAGTACACTCCTACATTCACAAATTTCTCATACACGCTATGGCGACCAAAAGGTCGATATTTATATCGATAGTTTATATCGATAAAATTGACAGAAAAGGATTAATTGTGTTCTCATTATGTAGTTTCGTAAGAATTAGGATCTTTACATATAAGTATACATGAGATTCCAGTTATATGATTTTTAAGTAATTTGTACGGGATTAAAAAAAAAGAAATGTACTTATAAATTTACGTAACTTGATAATGTGATTTTTTGTTTATGGTGCTATCAACATAAAATTAGAGTTGAATGAAAGGTTTAGGTGTAAAACAGTTTTACAAGAAGTTTTGAGGTGATAGGACTTTTCGAGATTTTAGCAAAAATGTGTAATAAAATGTCGTACCTACCTAACTTTACTTATTTTAAATATTTTTTCCTATAAACAAATATATTTCCTATAAATAATAATTTATTAAAAGTTGTATTGTGTCTGTTTAACCTTAAGGATCAAATTTGTTCATAATTAACGATAGTAGAAAATAGGAATAAAATACGGAACCTAAGTCCAACAAATATCAGCACAACGGTTATGACAAAACTTACCAAAGAACAAATCCGAACTATTTGCTCTCTTGGGACCATACCTGGTTTTAGGTACCTTTTACCCGGTTTTTTAATGATATAATCATTTTCGATAAAATGTTTAGAGCAAATAGTACTAGTCTTTGTCGGAATCCTATTTACGCTAGGTTGTTTAGGAAACCTAAAATTTATAATTTATTTATTTTTATTTGCAATTTATTAAAATAAATATTAATATTTATATCATTCCATTACATTTATTCGATAAGATAAGATATTTTATTTTGCACATAAGGGTGCAAACATGGCGGTACATAATATTAATACGAACAGCCATATTTCGACAATTAAAAGGCACAATTAAAATGTTCACAATTTAAAAATACATCATATCACATACAACATATACACAAATTAAATCATATAAGTAGTTCTAGTTCATTGTTTGCTTAATAATATAATTCCATCAATTAATACAATAATTTTATTCAAATTCATCGGTCAATAATATAATTAGTGTCAGTTTCTAATAATTAAATTATATAAAATAGTCAACCAAGATGTTTCTAAAACAAAAAGTCTGCAATTCTGCAAAACTATAATAATAAGCCTTGACCACATAAAAATTACGAAGGCTTTTCTTAAACAATTAGTAATATGTTATTTAAATATGTCTAATTAAAAATAAAATATTATTAATTTAATATAAAATGATTCAAACAATATATTTATCATACTCGTATATTTCTGAATTCTATCGATAATTTTAATTAACCACATGGTCACCTCACTATAAATAAACATGGCGCCCTGCATTTCGGCCAATCAGGGCAAAGGATAAAATGACAATGAGTAAAGTGTAGAGGACGCATTGGATTCACTACATCGTACGCGGACTTTCTTATTGTTTTTCCAAAGCGAAGACAAACCGAGCAATGTAATTTTTTTTCTTCCTTGAAGCAATAATATCATGGATGTTTGGAATATCATTGTTTTCAGTATGTTTTTGTGTTTTTTACAAATTTTACTACAACATAATATTATTTTCGACTTACCGATGGAAAGATATACCACTTCGTTGTATAGTTGAGGTCTGGCTTTTTGCCCTGCATGTTATAATTTCACAATACAGCATTTTAAAGCGGAGCTCCGACTCGTGAAGTACTTTTAAGAATACTAAATGAATGTTTCGGACGTTCGGTCGACATAAGATTTGCGTCTCACATGTGTGGCACGGCGGCCACGCCTACTCGGCCTTTCCAGTCTTATATTAACTATTCCGTGGTATGGACAATATGTACCTTCTAAGTTATCTTGGACACCGAAGACTGAAGGTGAAGGAAAACATCTTGAGGAAACCTGGACTTTATAAGTCTGAGATCGCCAACCCGCATTGAGCAAGCGTGGTGATTACGCTCAATCCTTCTCTGTATGAGAGGAGACCTGTGCCAAGCATTGGGACGATAAAAAGGTTGATGAAGATGACTGTCAAATTAGGATACTCCAGAGGTCGTACGAGGCGAGTAAGTGAACTCTCACCAGGGAAGCGGGCAGCAGCGCTTCTCCTGTGGAATAACAAATTACTGCGATCCCCAACCCGTGTGCTAAGCGTGGGGATTATGGCAATTCCTCCAATTTGAGGCCTTTGTCCAGCAGTGGACCTCTATAGGCTAAGAAGAAGAAGAAGGACTCTCCGTATACAGTTCAGACATCATCATTCTCCTGCCCTTATCCCAATTTATTTGGGGTCGGCGCAACATGTCTTTTTCTTCCATGCATCCCTATCAGAAACCATCTCGGCAGTCACCCCCTTCTTAGCCATATCATCCTTCACACATTCCATCCATCGTTTCTTTGGTCTTCCCCTACTCTTATAGCCATCAACATTCATAATTAAGACTCTCCTCACGACATTCTCCTCAGTTCTCCGTAACACATGCCCGTACCATGACAACCGATTTCCACACAACTTTTCAGCTACCGGTGCCACTTTCAGACTTCCTCTTATGTACTCATTTCTTATTCTATCCATTCGTGTAACACCACACATCCCTCTTAGCATTCTCATCTCGGCTGCATGCAATTGCCTTTCATTCATCCCTTTCGTAGCCCAACATTCTGATCCATACAAGACAGCAGGTCGGATCATGGTTTTATATATTTTCCCCTTAAGTTTAAGGGGAATGCGGGAGTCGCAGATTGTTCCCGTGACCTGCCGCCATTTCATCCACCCAGTGTTAATTCTGTGCTTAACCGTCCGATCTATTTCGCCATCGCTTTGCACGAGTGAACCGAGATACCGAAAGTCGGAGCAGATTGGTAGGAGTGCGCCATCAAGGGCTATGGCTCCAGAAGTGGAGAGACCGCCGAAATCGCAGAACATATATTCGGTTTTGGTTCTGCTGATTTTCAAGCCAACATTCTCCAGCTTCTGTTGCCATTTCTCCAATCTGCTCTGGATCTCAGGTCCATCTTCACCGACGAGAACAATGTCATCGGCGAAAAGCATGCACCAGGGTGCCTCCTCCTGGATGTCCTACGTAAGAGCGTCCATAATCAACAGGAAGAGGTACGGACTTAAAGCCGATCCCTGGTGCAAGCCTACCGCCACACTGAACTCGTCGGTATTGCCAGCAGCCGACCGGACGTAGGTACGAGATCGACTGTACATAGCACGAATTAACTCTACATACTTCCCAGGCAAACCTTTCTCTTTCAGGGCCCACCACAGCACATCACGAGGTACCCTATCATACGCTTTCTCCAGATCAATGAACACCATGTGCAAGTTCTTGTGTGCACGTCTGTACTTCTCGCACACTTGGCGGAGTGCAAAAGTGGCGTCCATTGTTCCTCGACCTGGCATAAACCCAAACTGGTTTGGGGTAATCTCACTCTCCTCTCGCAATCTTTTCTCAATCACTTTCTCCCATACCTTCATACTATGTGACATGAGCTTTATCCCTCGATAGTTGTTACAGTCCTGTACATCACCTTTATTCTTAAAGATGGGCACTAGTGAACTATTGCACCATTCTTGTGGGATCTCTCCTTCATGCAACAACTTATTGAAGAATAAAGTCAGCCACATACATCCATCTCCTTTTAAACACTTCCATACTTCTACTGGTATATCATCTGGGCCCATAGCTTTTCCATTTTTCATACCTTGAACTGCTATTCTTACTTCATCCATGCTAATTTCTCTTACTAAACCCATATTCTCTTGTACCTCTTTGAGCACGCCACTCCATTTATTCTCTTCGTTCATTAGCTTTTCAAAATAAACCTTCCATCGCTCTTTTATTTCGTCATCCCTGGACAGAACCTTACCAGCATCGTCTTTCATACATTTGATATTACTTATATCTCTCGTTCTCCTTTCTCTTGCTTTTGTAATCCGGTAGAGCTCCTTCTGGCCTCTAGGGCTGTCCAGTGAGTCATACAACTTCTCCTGCGCCTTAGCCCTCGAAACTGCTACCGCCTTTTTTGCCTTCCTCTTCCATTCATTATAAATCTTCATCTTGTCCTCTTTTAAACTATCATTCCCGTTTTCTACACCTTGCCATTCTTTAAAAGCTATTTTCTTTTCTTTGAGTATCTTTTGCACATCTTCATTCCACCACCATGTATCCTTTTCTATCACACCTTTCCCTTTGGATTCTCCAAACACATCTTTAGCTACTCTCCTTATATAGTCCGCCATCTCTTTCCAACATTCATTCACAGATTTTCCTTCCATATCCCCCATTTCAATCATCTTATCTACCACTTGGCTCTTAAACACACTAGCATATTCCTCTTTTTCTATCATACGCCATCTAGTTCTGGGCGAGGGCCATTCCTTGTTCTTTCTGGATGAGACACTGACTTTTACGTCCATTATCAATAGTCTATGTTGTGAGACTAAGTCTTCACCTGGTAGCACTTTACAGTTTTTGACACTTTTAAGACTGTTTCGTCTTACTAAAAGTAATCGATTTGTGTCGCGTGGCGGCCGCTTTTATAGCTTATGAGATGCTCATTTTGTTTTTTGAACCACGTATTTGTTATTGCCAGGTTAAAGGCCGTAGCAGCTTGCAGTAGTGTCTCACCATCAGTGTTACGGTCTCCGTATCCCCAACCGCCATGCACTCTTTCATACCCATCCTTCTGCTTTCCCACATGCCCGTTAAAGTCACCCCCAACATACACTTCTTCACTATCTTGCACATCCATCATCACACAATCGAAGTCCTTCCAGAACTTCTCTTTTATACTTTCCTCACACCCTGACTGGGGTGCGTACACACTAACTATATGAACAACCATACTTTCCACAATCACTTTAACAGCTATCACTCTATCACCCACTCTTTTAACGTCCACTACACATTCTTTCAAATGACTATCTAAAACTATACCCACACCATTTCGCTTACCATCGCTTCCACAGTAATAGAACTTATATCCTTCTCCTATCTCTCTTGCCTTCGCACCTTTCCACTTCGTCTCTTGCAGACACGCAATGTTCACCCGTCGCCTTTTTAAAACATCGGCTAGTTCCCTTCCTCTTCCAGTCATTGTACCTACATTCCAGCTCGCACATCTCAATTTTACTTCTCTCACATTCCGAGCTTGCCTCTTACGTCGCACCCGCCCGTTCTGGTGCGACAACCCTTGTCCATTTCCCACAGAAGCCGGGTGCTGCCCCTGCGCGTCGCCTGTGGGGTACGCCCTAGCCCTATCGCGCATCCTATTTTTTCCCTTCATGTTACTTGGGGTTTTGGCAAAGTTTTACGGTCGGCCGCCAGCCTGACACCAACCCTCCTTGGGAATGCTCTTGTTGGTGGTTTACCCGCCACCGCGCGGAAGTTAAATGGACATCCCGCCATTTGTCGGTCGTCAGAGCCTCGTTAGTGAGCAGCAGGGTGCACCGCGTGCAGGTGAGGTTGACGTTTGGGGAGTCTGGTTGTTGTGCGCTCCCCCTTACACCCCCGTATACAGTTCAGACGTGATTAAAAATACGAAAATTAACGTCAGATTCGAGCTAATTTGACAGGACTAAAACTAAAACTTCTGTCCCTTTTTTAATGAAATTGAGAGAAAAAGATGCAGTGAACTAAATTTATTTTAGTTTGCTAACACAGGAATAGGGGCCATTATAAAGTTTAAGTAAAGTAAAGTTTAAGTCAATTTTCAGCAAAGAGAGAAAGCCTATAAGTACAATTATATACTTATTAAGGTTGTTTTTTTTTTATAATTATAAACCAGTGCTTGACTGCAATCCCGCCTGATGGTAAGCAGTGATGCAATCGCAATGCACTTAAAAAACTAAGGGATTAGAAGGATGACGGCAGTTGAGCGAGGTGATGCAATGTTAAACCCAAGACCAACACGACCAAACGATGCTGCGCTAGAGGGAGATTGATCTGGAGACTCTCCACGACCAAACTCCCGACACAACAACATTTGTCGCATCGTGCCCGCCATACATCGCAACACAACTGCTCAGACCCGTTCTCCGTACGGCTTCACCAGACATCATGTCGGAACACGACGAATCGCTTGGCGGCAAGACTTTGTCTGGTGGGTGGTAACTTCTGCCGGCAGCTGATGTTATGGCCTACCACCGAGAGAAAATTGTTGGTTCTTATGTATTTCAGTTGCAACTCGTTTATAGTGTGGTGTGACGTCATGTAGGTACGTCACATATGTATACTACATGGTTTAGTTACATCACCTATGTGTTTAAGTAATCATCATCCCAGCGTTAATCCCAGTCGCATCCGAAGCCTTTTCAGCTTTGGAGTCCGCGGTCCGCTTTACCAGTCCAACTGCTGAAATGGCTAAACTTCGACATTTTCCGTGAAGCGACTGCCGTCTGACCTCCACAACCCGAAGGCGACACCGATGCATTGCAGTAAGACCAATTGTTGGACTTTTAAGGGCTCCAACCACCCGTAACGACTGCCACTAGATGTTTGTATGCCAACCGGGGCCAACGGCTTAACGTGCTTTCCGAGGCACGACCAGACCAGTGCAAGTAATCATATTCATGCATACAAATACTTGCACTGTGCGGGGATCGAACCCGCGCCACCTTACGCAGCGGCCGCGTCAAAAGCCCTCAAAAGTCCAACAATTGGTCTAACTGCAATGCTTCGATGTCGCCTTCGGTTTGTGGAGGTCAGACGGCGCTTTATGGAAAATATCGAAGTTGAGCCAAAATCAGCAGTTAGACTGGTACAGCGGACGCCAGACTCCATAGCTGAAAAAGCTACGGATGCGACAGGGATTACCGCTGAGATGATGATGATAGAGGCATAGAGTAGGTGCGAGTTGCTACCAGTCTTCCAAACTCTTTTTCTGCTAACAATATATAGTTATGAGTAGTACGTAACACTTTTTTACCCGACTACGGCAAAGCAAAAGGAGGGTTATGATTTTGACAGGCTATGTATGTATGTATGTATGTATGTATGTTCATCTGTTCCCTCGTAACTTCTAAACTACTTACCAGAATTCGACAAATGATATATCATTAGAAGCGTCTTAATTGTCCGTTGGTTATAGGCTATATGAAGTTTCACAAAATCTACTGTGGCGCCCTCTAGCGGATAAAACATACAGAGTAAAAAAATAAAGTTAAGATAAATATGCCACGTTTGGTATCATTTGAAAGCGCTTTTCTTGTACATTTTGAATATATATATATTGCTAGCATTTGCTTGTGACTTTACCTGTATTCATGGGCTGGTTGCATATAATTCACATCTTTTCGTTCATAGCTTCTTTACTACTTATCAGAATAAGACCACTGTAGTACCATTAGAAGGGCCTTGATATTCTGTTAGTTATGAGATATAAAGCTTGTCACCAAATTTAGTATTGCGCCCTCTAGCGGACAAAACGTTCTATGTTAATATAAAATTAAAATAAATATACCGTGTTTGGTATCACGTGAAAGAGCTTCACGAGTACTTTATGCTTGTACATAATTACAAGAATGCTTTGATGATGTTAAATATGAGCGATAAGAGTAAAGCGCGGATCACGGAAACTGTGAATCGCTTTATGCAATGCAGAGCAGTGTGAACATTAATAGAATATGTAATTCACTAATGAAAACGACATATGCTGGGAGTAACTCCACGCGGTGTAGGCGGAAACAGTTTGATAACTCCCATAAAAATGTCCTCTGCACTATATGCCTTCGGGCTTATGTTGTTATATGTGCGTGTAGATGTAATATGTCAAGTACCTAGTTTTTAGTTCATCAGTTTAACTTTTGTTAATATTATGCGCCACAAATACACTTTAACACCAAAATAGTACAAATAATAAAAAGTAAAAAAACTAAAACCCAACTACGACAAAAAACGACGCTGAAAAAGTATAAAACTAGATTTTCAGTATACTGAAGTGAACAAAGTTGCTAATGTAGTTGCAAGTAAATGGACACAGTAGTAATGTTATACAATACTATTCTGAAGTATGCAATATTCACTATGTAGAGATAAATTTTCATGTTTGGAAAGACGTAGTCACACGTTGTCAAGGTGCTTCGGTAGGTAGGTTTAAGTAACGTGTGACTACGTCTTTCCAATCTAGTTTTATACTTTTTCAGCGTCGTTTTTTGTCGTAGTTGGGTTTTAGTTTTTTTACTTTTTATTATTAACATTATATACTATGTATTGCTTGACCGCAATCCCGCCTGATGGTAAGCAGTGATGCAATCATTGATAGTAAAGCGCGCTAGTTTATTGAGAGCTTATTCATTCTAGACTTGAAGGCACATATTGTAGTCAGACGGTAAGATAGCCTCAAGCAAATTGTTCCAGTCCTTCAATGTACCTACGCAATATAAAAGACGAGGCCAAATGCTTCATCCGGATTCCGGATGTATTGGTGTTAATAACGTAAGGGTGGATACTCGCTACTAATTTCGGAAGTCGGTGTCAAAAAACGAATATTGAAAACCAAAGACACCGACTTCCGAAATTAGTTATTTTCACTTTGTAGTGGTTTTGGAAGTCGGTTGTTTTTTTTTTGTAAAAAAGTTTTTATTTTACACTTTTTAGTTGTTAAAAGTACTATGTATTCAGTTGCATCCGGTCAGACTTGAAGCTGACGCAAATATAGTTGGGAAACGACGTAATTTTGTTAACTTTAATTTTTGCCCGTAAGTATTCCCTCAACTGCCTATGGTCTTCATCATCAAATTTACTGCAGACCATTATTTTAACCCAGTGGGTGCAAAGGTCTCATCAATATAAATGAATGAAGTCCAACCACAAAGTAGCTATTGTAAACCGTTGAGGTATTGTCGGAACTGGCCTTTATCTTCATCATCAGAGCTCTTATGACAGTCCCTCGCCACACCAAACACAGAAGAATTAATAATAACAAATAAATTGTTAAACAATAGAAATAAAATATTGATGTACTGCGATGAAATGGGTAAAAATATGGGTCATACACTACAACACCATTTAAATGACCAAGTAATTAATTATTGTATGCCTGAAGCATCTTACAGTAAAATTATAGAAAAAGTTATAAGTGGTAATTACAGTCCATCCACAACCATTGTTATTTTGATTGGGAGAAGGGGAAATGCAAACAGTGTAAAAATTAAGAAATATTTTGAAAGTCTAGCCTCCTTAAATGTAAATAAAATAGTTTTGTTTGCCTTTCCTTATGGCAATGGCCTGTCACAGACGGAAAACAAAATTAGATATAGATGTAATATGACATTACAAACTATGACATTATATAATGAAAAATTTGAATTTATTGACTCTAATGTACTTATTAGTCAAAATTATTTTATGACCAAAGATAACTATTATCTTTGTAATTTTTATAAAGGACAGGTAGCAGAATCGCTATCATACTATATATATAAGTCAGCCAAGTGTTTGGCTAACTATACTGCTTCTATTGAGCAGTTAAGTAATACACTTAGTGGTAATGAGCAGAGCTTGGAATATGTTCCAAGCTATTTAAATTACAACTTGAGACAATAGAGTCAACCTCTAGCACTATTTTAAATACCAAGTTAGACTTGTACCCATTATCAAGGGACATTGAGACAACAGAGTTAAACTCTAGCATAACCGTAAACCAAGATATAATAATATCACACCCATTAAATAATTTTCAAAATAAAATGAATAATAATAACCTTAAAATTGTTCATCAAAATATACAGGGTGTGATAAATAAACAACTAGAATTGGAGTTGTTCATGAACTGTAATTACATTGATATTGTTTGTCTTACTGAACATTGGTTAAAAGCCCATCAGTTCATGTTCAGCTTTAATAACCATCAGATTGCTAGCTCGTTCAGCAGAGTGAATATGATAAGGGGTGGCTCCCTAATAATTGTTCGTAACAATTTCAAATTTAAAGAAAGGACTGATATTGTAAGCCTCTCTGTTGAGCGGGTTATTGAAATTGCTTGCATCGAGCTTGAGCGGTTCATTGTAATAAGTGTCTACAGGCCCCCATGTGCTTCCTATGATATTTTTGAGAAATATATGGAGGAAGTTTTATTAAAGACTTGTCGCAGTAACAAAACAGTTGTTGTTTGTGGAGACTTCAACATTAATGTTCTAGAGAAATCAGCTACAGTTAATAAATTTATGTCATTATTTAAGTCTTATAACTTGTACGCAAGATTCTTTGAGCCGACTAGAATAACTGCCACGAGTGCCACCTGTTTAGACAACATCTTTACTAACTCAAGACCTTCTGACCATTTAATTATAAACGAGTTAGACTCTGATCACTGTGGCCAGTTAGTTACTTTTACTCAGAAAAGTGAAGTCAGAGCTCAAAGAAAACTTGTGAGTTTTGTTCCTATAAATGAAAATCGTTTAGGACAATTTAAAAATAATTTAATTGAAAAGCTACCGGACTTGCCTTATCACGCCAATCCGGATCATGCGTATAGTGTACTATTTAACCTCATTAATTGTGAATTTATGAAAGTTTTCACAAAAAAAACATTGCCTGTTAGCGACCGTATTATATTTAGTGACTGGGCAACCCCAGGTATTTATAAAAGCAGGGAAAAAATGTATGAATTATATCAGGAAAAAACATTTAACCATGATGAAGCTTTTCAAGATTTTGTTAAAAATTATTCAAAAACTTTTAAAAGAGCCTGTTCCTCAGCAAAAGCCATACACATTAAAAATAAAATAAAATCTTCTGGCAATAAAATCAAAACAACTTGGGGAATTATAAATTCTGAAACTGGAAGAACCAAAGTACAGAACCGCGATTTCCATCTTAAAATTAACGATGAAGATATAAAGGCGGACTTGGAGGTAGCAACTGAGTTTGAGAATTTTTTTACTAATATTCCAATAATGACAACAAAAACTTTGTCTTCTTCCTCCACTTCTGCATATGCCATACTAAAAGAATGTGTTCCAGAATGTGACAATCACTTTGAATTTACATTTGTGACTGCTAAAGACATTATAGAATCTTTTAAGGATCTTGATGTAAAAAAACTGCCGATCATTGGGGTTTGTCAGTATACACTGTAGCTTCAATAATAGATGTTATCGCACCTTTCTTAGCAATTGTTTTTAATTCTTGTGTCACATCTGGTGTATTTCCTGATTTGATGAAACTAAGCAAAGTAATTCCACTGTTCAAATCTGGTAGTACAACTGATCCCACGAATTTTCGGCCAATATCGATATTACCAACTTTGAGCAAAATTTTTGAAAAATTAATTTTGAAACAGTTGTTGAGGCACTTTAACTTACACAATTTATTGCACGTGAAACAATTTGGTTTTACAAAGGGTCGTTCAACTACGGATGCGGGCGTGGCATTGCTAAAGAACATATTTGGGGCCTGGGAGGAATCGCAAGATGCTCTTGGTATTTTTTGTGATTTGTCCAAGGCCTTTGATTGCGTACATCATGATACTCTTATCAGGAAATTGTACCATTATGGTTTGAGGGACAGAGCTCTCGACCTTCTGACTTCTTATCTGAATAATCGAATTCAGAGGGTTGATGTTAATGGCAAGAGATCTGCAGGATCTGTGGTCACCATGGGCGTTCCGCAGGGCTCAATTCTAGGTCCATTCTTGTTTTTAATTTATATTAATGACTTACCTCATCACGTGAGGGATAATCACAACATAGTATTGTTCGCGGATGACACTTCTCTTATTTTTAAAGTCAAGCGTCAGCTAACAAACTTTGACGAAGTTAACAATGCACTCTCTAAAGTTGTCCATTGGTTTAATGTAAATAACCTCCTTTTAAATGAAAAAAAAACTAAAGTCATTAAATTTTCTACGCCAAATGTCAGGCAGCTAAGTACCAATGTTCAACTGAATGGAGTAGAGTTGATCCCTGTCGAGTCGACAGTTTTTCTTGGATTAACTATTGACGCCAAGTTACAATGGGGTCCTCACATTGAGAAGCTGTCGGGTAGACTCAGTTCTGCCGCCTTTGCTGTTAAGAAAATTAGACAGATAACTGATGTGGATACAGCCAGAATTGTTTATTTTAGTTATTTTCATAGTCTTATGACTTATGGGATTCTTCTCTGGGGAACTTGTGCGGACATCAATACCATCTTTGTTTTACAGAAGAGGGCTGTTCGAGCCATTTATAACCTTGGTCCTAGAGAATCTCTTAGAGAAAAGTTCAAAGAGGTGAACATTCTGACTGTAGCTTCACAATATATATTTGAAAATCTTATGTACGTTCATAAAAATATCTCGAATTTTAAGAAGATAAGCGATATTCATAATGTAAATACCAGGAACAAACACAATCTTGCTTTACATCACACTCGTCTCCACAGAGTAGGCAACTCGTTCATGGGTCAATGTATACACTTTTACAACAAGCTTCCCATGGACGTTCGAAACTTACCCATTAAACGATTTAAGAACCATATAAAGGCCAAACTTTGCAAAAAGGGGTATTATAAAATCACAGATTATTTAGAAGACAAAAAGCTTGGGATTGAGCTGCTCGCTCTGTTAAGCATTGTTAATTTTTATTAAGCAATATGCGTAATTATAAGGTAAATTATTGTAAACATTTTCATTTTTAATGTCTGGACTTGAAAAAAGACGATGATCCCTGAGTTTGTTTCGGCTATTTCTTCTCAGAGGTAGTCAGTTAGGAAATGCCGGCTTCATCTAGTTAAAAAAATAAAATAAAAAATAAACATGACGTGTAAAAGTGATCAGTGATCCTACTTGCTTAATAAACGATTTCATTTCATTTCATTTCACAACCCATGTAGGTGTAAAGTTCTTATCAATACAAATTAATCAAGCCCAAACACAAGGTAGCTGCTATGAATTGTTGAGGAGTTCCTTCGACTGTCTCCCGGCTCCATCATCATATCTACTCCAGACCTTTATTAAATTGTAGTGCATTAAAATACTTAATGAAAATGCTAAGAAATGCACTAGTTCCCACTGCAATTTTTGGAAGTTCCCCTTGTTTTCTCTGGTCTTCCACCATCAAACCCTGATATCCTTATCATGAGATCACCTTGGGAACGTCTTCTTTCCAACAGAAAAAGAATTATCAAAATTGGTTCATAAACGACGAAGTTATGCGTGAACAAACCTAGAAAAAAAAAAGCATATTTACGGTCGAATTGAGTAACCTCCTCCTTTTTGAAGTCGGTTAAAAATATAATTCATCTCGAAAATTAAATATTGTGCATCTCTATTTCTATGAACTTTTTTGTTTAAAATTAACAAGTATGGAGTATCGACGGCTAAAGAATAACTCATCATCATCATCTCAGCGTTTATCCGGTTGCATCTGCAGCTTTCGCGTTGAAGCCCGAGGTCCGCTTTCCTGCACATTCTCCTTCTTTTCGCACGATTTTTAGCATCCTGTGGTAAGAGCTTGTTGGAACGCATGTCATCTCTTACAACGTCAATCCAGCATTTCTTTACTACCAGGCTTGTTCCGGCCCGGCGGAGGCGCCATGGCAAGACATTTGTTACCCACGTAACATGCCGGTTTGCGTAAGACGTGGCCGTACCAGCGTAGGTGACCCTCCTGCAGTTTGTCTGCAATGTCACGGACATCAAGACCGCCACGCATGCGAGAGTTCCTGATACGGTCTCTCCGCGTAACTCCACACATCCACCGCAGCATATTCATCAAAGAGTATAATAATAATAGGGTAAAAGAGAGCCCTCTCGAGGGAATTTTGTGCATATCGTTTGAAAGTGCCCCCTGGTTTTCTGAACGTACATTAACGTCAATAAATATCATAGCTATAGACAGGTATATTGTTTGTTCCTATTGATTAGAGGTTATTAATGTTACTTCCATAAAAGCTATTTTGTTTCAGCAAGTTACAGAGATTATAAATCATTGAAACAAAATAGCTTTTAGCGGTAGTAACATTAATGTAATGAATACAATAGAAATAAAACCACTTAATAAAATATAATAACAAAATATTTATTTATTATTTTTAAACTTGTCTTATGTTCTTAGATCCAAGAGCACAGTGATGCGGCATTTTCTCTATTTTTAACCGACTTCAAAAAGGAGGAGGTTACTCAATTCGACCGTATATATGCTTTTTTTTTTTATGTTTGTTCGCGCGTAACTTCGTCGTTTATCAACCGATTTTGATAATTCTTTTTTTGTGAGAAAGAAGACATTCCCAAGGTGGTCCCATGATAAGGATATCAGGGTCTGATGATGGAAGACCAGAGAAATCAAGGGGAACTTTCAAAAATCGTAGGGGCGATTAGTGCATTTCTTAGTATTTTCATTAAGTATTTAAAACACTACAATTTGATAAAGGTCTGGAGTAGATCTGATGATGGAGCCGGAAGACAGTCGAAGGAACTCCTCAACAATTCACAGCAGCTACCTTGTGTTTGGGCTTGATTAATTTGTATTGATAAGAACTTTACACCTAGATGGGTTGTGACTTGTGACTGTCATAAGAGCTCTGATGATGAAGACAATGGCCAGTTCCGGGAACTCCTCAACGGTTTGCAGTAGCTACTTTGTGTTTGGTTTTAATTCATTTATATTGATGAGAACTTTGCACCCATTGGGTTAAAATAATGGTCTGCAGTACCTAAATCTGATGATTAAGACCATAGGCAGTCGAGAGAATTATTCAAAATTACGGGTAAAAATTAAAGTAAACAAAATTACGTCATTTCCCAACTATATTTGCGTCAGCTTCCAGTCTGACCGGATGTAACTGAATACATAGTACCTACTTTTCACAACTAAAAAGTGTAAAATAAAAACTTTTTTTACAAAAAAACAACCGACTTCTAAAAACCACTACAAAGTGAAAAATAACTAATTTCGGAAGTCGGTGTCAAAAACTAATACCTATACAAAAACCAAAGACACCGACTTCCGAAATTAGTTATTTTTCACTTTGTAGTGGTTTTTAGAAGTCGGTTGTTTTTTTGTAAAAAAGTTTTTATGAAAGACACACACACACAGAACACAAGCGGCTTTTCGCAATTATATGAGTGTATTTCACAATTTCTTATGGAATAACAATTCACAGCGCACAGGTACAATACTGCGAAGACTGAACTGGTTTCCGGGTAAGACTGATTATCAGGACGGAGGAGATCCCAAGAGATCTCAACTCGACGTCAATAACACAGAAATCTTCTCGAAAACCAAGAAACATGCGCAAAATGAATACGAAACAAACAAACACGTGCAAGCCGTGACCACAAACCACAGTGCACTGCTTTATCGACAGTCTAGTTCGAAAAGTTAAATTTTATTATAGCGGCACCTATCGGCATGCCATGGGTACCAATGTTTAGGTATGCTGTTCACGTTCAAAGATGTCAGTAGTCACTTTGCTTCAGTTGCTGATGTTCTAAGTGAATCCCCCCTGATATTCATCTCCGTGACACGCAGCTCCTGCTTATGTCGCTCAAGCTATAAAGAATAACTGATCATCGACAATTAGAAAGAAAGGTTGTCATAGCAACGCTGACGCGCGAAGTAAACAGCGCTGTCAAAAGCTGTCGTCGTAAAAATAATGTTGATACAATGAAGTCGAAAGTTATATTGTGTTTAAAAGTGATGTGTTTAGAAGGAAAAAATATTACCATACAGCGTGGGTAAGGCTCCAGACCCTGAAATGTCACTAGGCGTTTAGCGTTCAAGGTGTTGTAGAAAGGAATTTTATAAGTAGGTTTTATTGTCGTCCATGAAAGTAATTTTATCATCCCACTGCTGGGCACAGGTCTCCACTCATATAGAGAAGCATTGATCGTAATCACCACGCTTGCTCAATGCGGGTTGTCGATTTCAGACTTATAAAGTCCAGGTTTCCTCAAGATGTTTTCCTTCACCTTTAGTCATTGGTGTCAAAGATATACTTAGAAAGTACATATAACTTTAGAAAAGTTACATTGGTAGTTG
Organism: Sesamia nonagrioides; assembly: GCA_017933935.1. Taxonomy (NCBI): domain Eukaryota; kingdom Metazoa; phylum Arthropoda; class Insecta; order Lepidoptera; family Noctuidae; genus Sesamia; species Sesamia nonagrioides. The sequence goes on along the minus strand of JADWQK010000844.1, from coordinate 824,582 downwards.
CCTGACCTGAAATCGAACCCGCACACTCCTACTTGAGAGGCTGGTGTTTTAACCACTAGGTTACCACGACCCATCGAGGTTCATCGGGTATCGTTTATTATTATTCATTAGTCGGGAGTTTGGTCATGGAGGGTCTCCAGATCAATCTCCCTCTGGTGCAGCATCGTTAGCAAGTTGTTGGGTTTAACATTGCATCACCTCGCTTAACTGCTGTCTTTCTTCCTATTCAGATTTTTTTTTAAAGTGTAATTGCTTAATAAACTAGCCATAGTCATAGTCATAGTCATTTATTCATTAACAAATACATGTATCTGAAATTACACAATAACAAAAGAGAAAATTAAGAATTCACATTACATTAAAATGTCAAATATTACAATTGTATATCTACACATACATAAGAATTCTGTTATAGATCGTCAACAGCATACAGACACTTATTCAACAGGAAACGTTTGAGTTGACCCTTGAATGAACTTGAGTAGATAGCGCTTTTTAAATCTAGAGGCAACTTATTAAACAATATAACCGATTGATATCTAGGACTGTGCTTTACAATATTCAAAGAAGGATGTACCTTGTAATGCTTAATGTCTTGTCTACGTGTGCGTTCTCTGCTTTGTCGTTCTTCTGCTGTCTCATATTCATGTATGTATTTCGCCATGTTACATAGAAGAACAAAAACATAAATGCTTGGCACTGTAAGTATATTTAGTCGTATAAAATGTTCACGGCAACTCTCTCTTTGCGGGATACGGACTAACGTGCGAATGGCACGTTTTTGTAACACAAAAGCTCTTTTGATATTATAGTCATAACTTTTTCCCCAAAACATTATGCTATATCTGATTTTAGATTCAACCAACGCGAAATAGACCATTTTCAATTGCTTAATGTCAATTTCTGTTCTGAGTGCTCTTAAAGCATAACATGCGGAACATACCGATGCATTTATAGCATTTAATTCTGTTTTCCAATTCAGCTGTTCGTCTATATGTATGCCTAAGAATTTAACTTCCCTGACGAGGACAATTTTGTCGTTATTCAGAGCCACCTCTAAATGGTCCTTATTACGGGCTGTTGTTTTAAATAAAAGTACATTGGTCTTTGCAGTGTTGATTAACAAATTGTTCAAAGTGAACCATTTGTGGAAAGCATGTAATACTGAATTTACAGTCTCCGTTAATTTAGTTATGTCATTTGCTGCCACTATGGCATTTGTGTCATCCGCAAAAATTACTATATTAATGTCAGGTAAAATTGTATTCATATAATTAATTAAGTCATTAATAAACAAGATAAATAAAACAGGTCCCAATATAGATCCTTGGGGTACGCCCGTAGTCATCATTACAGTCGCTGATTTATAGATTTTTTTGTAACCATTTTGTATTCTGTCAATTTCTACGAACATTTTCCTATTTTTGAGATACGAAGAGAAAAGATTCAATGCCTTACCTCTTATACCATAATGCGTCAGTTTCTCAAGAAGTAATTCATGGTCAATAGTGTCAAATGCAGAACTTAAGTCAAGAAAAATTCCGGCAACTTTCATTTTATTATTGATTTTTTCTATAACGTCACCAAGTAAGGTATATATGGCATCGGAAGTGCCAACACCTTTTTGGTAACCGAACTGTCTTCTGTTTAATATCCTATTTACACTCAGATGAGTTAAAAGTCGATTTTTTATTATTTTTTCAAATATTTTAGACAGGACCGGTAGTAAGGAGATGGGCCTGTAGTTTTTAGGATCTGTTCTACTGCCTTTTTTATATACAGGTATTACTTTTGCTACTTTAAGCTGGTCCGGGAAGATAGATTCCCCAATACATTTATTATAAAAATGACTTATAGGCTCTGCTAGTATGGATATATGTTCCTTAATTACAGATATTGGAATATCATCATAGCCACAAGAATACTTGTTCTCCATATTTCTGACCAAGGTTGAGACCTCACTTGGAGTGACAGAACCTATCGTCATTTCATCATTTGGTCTCTTTGTATACTCCTGTATAAATGCTGTAGTCTGGCTTCTGTCATCTATCCTAGAGATACATTTATAATTAAATTGTTTAACTAAAATGTCAGATATAGTTTCTGGATTCACTATAATTTGGTCATTGATTTTGAGACGAATTACCGATTGAATCATTTTATCTTTATTTGTACATTTCCTTACTACCTTCCACACTTCCTTACTCAGGTTTTTGGAACTATTTATTTGCTCCATTACTGCACGTTTTTTAGCATTTGCTACCACCTGTCTATAGAGTCTAACATACTTAAGTTTATACATTAAGGTACTCGAATCAATATTGTTACCATTACGTGTACATAGGAACCGCTTCATTTTACTTGAAGTACGAATTCCTTTAGTGATCCACTTTAAAAATCTATTTTTCTTGAGGCTTACTTTACAATCTTTTTTTTTTATAGCTATTTTGGAATACTGTATGAAATGTTTTGAGAAATGTATTTATACCCATGCAACTCCAATTTCTATCAAGAATACCCTGTACAAATTTGGCGCTATTTTTATTATTAAATACTCTTTTATTTGTGAAAATAAATGGATTCGTATTTCGCGTTAAGTTGCTTGTCAGACGCATATTTGCAAAAGTACCTCCATGACCATCGGCCAAACCATTGTGATCTACTGCACATCCCAGAATACATGAATCGGGCAAGTTTGTAATTATATTATCAATACATGAGCTACAATTATTACGAACAAAAGTAGCCGAATCGATTAGGTGCCTGAAATTATAACACTTTAGCAAATTAAGAAATTCCATGCGCTTTTTACTATCCACCAATAGGTCAATATTAAAATCCCCACATATTACAGATTTCCTATTGAATAAGTAATCAAGTAAGTTCTCCAATTTTTCTAAAAACATATCAAAATTTTTATCTACAGGATTTCGATAGCAACAGCAAATATACAATCCCGTGTCAAGATCTTTTACACCACAAATTTCAAAACATTCTACTTTATAAAACTTATTTATTGCATCAATATTTTCAGTTTGTCTATCCTCATGTCCCAAAATCAAAGTGCCGCCTCTCTTTTTAATTTTTCTGGTATTGTACGAAATTAGTTTATAATTATCTATATTAAAAAGAATTGCAGTGTTTTCATTCAAGAAATGCTCGCTTAAGCATATGTAGTCTAGTTTTTTATCTATAGTATGTATATAAACTTCTAGGTCAGTCTTCTTATTACTAATTCCACAAACATTTTGATGAAATATGTTTAAATTTATTTCATCATTGGATACAATATTATTCACGAAAACATTTCGATGTTGATACAGATACTACTGGCTCTATTACTAAAGAACGCGTTGAAATTGGCTGAGTTTCAACGCTGCATTTGTTAGCCTTAGCTTTATTTACCATTTTTTTAAAGTAATAGGGTATAGTACCAGGTTTTAAGTGACTTATTTCACTACCATTATGACTGTATATCAAATTTTGATCATAACAGTTGCAATCCACATTTTGAAACACATTTATGTAATTTTTTAAACCACAGAGAATAATAGCTATAGCTTTATTATTAACTTTGCCTGTATATTTAGAAAACATTTCGTGTGTGTATACTAGATCCTTATTTGTATCAAATGTATAAGTATATTCAAAAGCTTGGTTGGTAAGGTACAGAAGTCTATTGAAAGCTTCTATTCTAGTATTAAATAAATTAACATTCCGTTTTAGTTTGAAGTTAGGAGAACAAAGGATGACATTGGTATGCCTTATATTCGCAAGTTTATATTTTATGTGATTTACTAATGCATTATAATTATTTGAAACTAGGAAATCTTTTTCCCCTAAGAGAACAATGCAATAGTCATTAAAGCTGAAATTGATAACTTTATTTTCTATTGAATCCAAAAGGTCCACAATACCTGCATTTGGCATACAATAGTGACAAATTTTTGCTTTTGGAAAAGTAGTTTCAGCAATAGCTAGCACATTATTCACATTGTTATCACTAATTATACATAATTCATACGAGTCATCTTCTGTAAAGCTGGATTGGTATGAAGGCTTTGTGCTTAGTGCATCACTTTGCTCAGTGGTGCAGTGGAGCTTAGTTTTTGCTTGTAATGGTGTTTCGCAATTACTGATCACATTAGGATCTTTTCCAACCATATTTGAAACTAACATCGGCGTGTTGTTGTCGGTTTCTTCACCAGGACCTTTAAAGTTTAGCTTCGTTCTAATAAGATTTTTACGCTTTATTTTAGCTGAGGACGTCTTTTGTTTTGTGCTGGTACATATGTGTGTCAACTTGTCAATTTTTAGTTTGTAGTCAGTGATTTGTTTAAGTTGAGAACTATTTTCTAAAAGCAAATTCTCTATTTCGGTTTCTGCGATTTGCAACTTTTCCTCGAGTAGATATATTCTATTTTGTAGTACTACTACATCGTCATTAGATCTCATGTACAAGTCAGGGTCGCTTTGGTTAAGGTCTTTGATTGAGGGTGTCGAAGCAAATGATCCGTACACATCCCCAACTGAATATTCTGCTTCTACCTCCAATGACGTATTAATAGAAACAATTTGCTTAGATTTATTTCTCAGTGTTATATTATTAGTGTATGATTCATTTAACGTTGTAGGTTTAAATTTATTGGCCGTTCTTATGCCCTCGGCACAGTTATTTTTACTTTCCATCATGTTGGCATTGTTAGGTGTTGAGTCCATTTTTAATATATTGCAATTTGTCCTTGTATTATAATATTTTTTCCAAAATGTATGTCGAATGTAATAACATATAAATATGAAATAAAAATGTCAAAACAAAAAATAAAATAAAAAGCAATTCCAAAAAATATATATTCTTCCCCACCGGGGTGACAACCCGACTCGACTCTAGAGACCAGGCACGTTAGCAGTTACGCCACATGAACACTATAGAAGGTAGGCGCAAAAATCCATCAGCTGCGACTTGTATTTGTTTTGAATTAAAGATGTTCGTTAAAGTGACTCAAAGAAAATATTTTATACGGAATCAAAGTTACTTTGATTCTTCCTATTTAGTCACTTGCACTTAGCCCACTTGCTCTAGGTAGGTTTAGTACTATTTTGCTTATAATTTCACTGTTTACACTTATTTTTATTAAGATTTATACACATTAACTTCACTTTGTTTACACTATGTTCCAACTTTTATTCTGTTTTAGTTTGTTTTAGTGTTCAATAATAATGTCACTTACACTTTAGAGGTACTGGTACGATTTGCGAGTAGTGGTATTTAAAAGCAATCAATAATTATTTTTTAAGCAATGAACTAGCGGGCTTTACCATCATAGATTGCATCACTGCTTACCATCAGGCAGGATTGCAGTCAAATACTAGATTTATCATTATCTTAGCGTTAATTCTAGTCGTATCCGAAGTTTTTTTCAGCTATGGAGTCAGGCGTCCGCTTTACCAGTCTAGCTGCTGATTTTTGGCTAAACTGTCGTCTGACTTCCACAACCCGAAGGCGATATCAAAGCATTGCAGCCAACCAATTGTTGGACTTTTGAGGGCTCCAACAACCCGTAGTGACTGCCATTAGATGTTCGTATTGCTACCGGGACCAACGGCTTATGCTTTCCGAGGCACGACCAGACCAGTGTAAATATTCAGGCATACAAATATTTGTACTACGCGGGGATCGAACCAGTGCTCCTTGCACAGCGGCCGCGTTCGCTACCGCTATGCCATGTAGGCTGTCAAGCATTAGAATATAAATATAATTTTAAAAAATAGAGAAAAACTTTAGAGATTTATAATGTGATGTCGTAAATAACCATGTTTTTTTGCTCTTATATTGTGAACGCTGTTTATACCCCATGAGATAGATCTAGATAATGTACTACAGTATTATATATATATCATCATTCTCCTGCCCTTATCCCAATTTATTTGGAGTCGGCGCAACATGTCTTTTTCTTCCATAAATCCCTATCAGAAGCCATCTCGGTAGTCACCCCCTTCTAAGCCATATCATCCTTCATACATTCCATCCATCGTGTCTTTGGTCTTCCCCTACTCTTATAGCCATCAACATTCATAATTAAAACTCTCCTCACGACATTCTCCTCATTTCTCCGTAACACATGCCCGTACCATGACAACCGATTTCCACACAAATTTTCAGCTACCGGTGCCACTTTCTTACTTCCTCTTATGTACTCATTTCTTATTCTATCCATTCGTGTAACACCACACATCCCTCTTAGCATTCTCATCTCGGCTGCATGCAATTGCCTTTCATTTACAGTACCATATATAGCTTTCCGCCCGCGGCTTCGCCCGCGTGGAGTTCGGTTATATCGCGCTTTTTAGATTTCCCTCGGGAACATCAAACTTTTCCGGGATAAAAGGTAGCCTATGTTCTTTCTCAGGGTCTAAAGATTGTCTGTGCCAAATTTCATCAAAATCGGTTGAGAGGTTTAAGCGGGAAAGCGTAACAGACCGACAGACAGACAGAGTTACTTTCGCATTTATAATATTAGTATGGATTTCTTGCTTTAACCGAATGCATCAATGGGTGAGACTTTTTTTTTTAAAGATGTACGGTGTATGGTACCAGGGTAGCACAAAAGTGTAGGAGAAGTCGAAGCAATGAAGCTCATTCATCATTATTAATCTAATATTACATGGATGAATTTTTATTTTGCCTACTTTGAGGAGGTGCAAGGTACCAGGGTAGCACAAAAATGTAGGAGAAGCCGAAACAATGAAGTTCATTCATTAATGATAAACGCACAGGATATTGTAATCGTTTGAACTCAAATGGCATATCAATTGGGATCATAGGGATACTCCGTAACATACAAACTTCTCCTTTTGATATACCAGTTGAAATCGTAGATTCAATTAAAATTCGCAATAAGTTTTTCACTGTTAATCTGGTGTCATTACACAGTTTTGGTGGATTAAAAAAAATACAAAGAAATTGGCATTGAATTTTATATACAGTATGTTAAATAACAGAGGGCGTTCCCTTAAACTCGTTAATATATATCATTAATAGATTAAAATAAAAATATCAGCATAGAAAAATAAGCATAAAAAAATCCGAATAAAAAAAAATCTAATTGGAAATAAATTTGAAACCTCCTGTTTTAAATCAGAATAGTAGTCGTCATGTATAAATAAATTGCGACGTTGCCGTCTTTCATGTTCGCGTGTACAGTGTGTTTCTTTTACATGTCAATTTCAAATTTTTATTGAATATTTTCTTATTGGAAAAATTTTAGAAACATTTTATTTTCGAATGGAAATACTTTTTTTAGCATGTATGTATGCTATACTATTTCGGGTTAACGGGAACGCCCTCTGTTAGTTAACATACTGTATATAGAAGATGAAATGATGATCCACCGTTCATTGAATTTATTTGTGAAAACGTGATATATGAAGAACCGCTCGGCGGATTTTATTCAAATTTCACACAAACCATCTACTAATTAGTCACAACAAAGCCTAAAAATTTGGTTTGGATAGGTGAGTCCGTTCCTGAGTTATAAAATTACAAAGAAAGTGGCAGCTGACCCGGCGACCTTTGTTCCGCCTTGAAGGCAATATCACATGATCCAATTTTTTACTTTTTAAATTAGGGTAACACAAAAGTGTAGGAGAAGTCGAAACAATGAAGCTCATCATTTCGGTTGAGCGTAATCACCACGCTTGCTCTATGCGGGTTGGCGATTTCAGACGTAAATTCCACGTTTCCTGATGTTTTCCTTCACCTTGCATAAATGCATCTAGCTCTGAGAAGAAATGCCGAAACAAACTCAGAGGTCATTTATGGGACATTATGATATTACTGGCCAAAAGGAAAATAAAGTAAAAGTTTTATCAATAAAGTTCCGCCTTAAAGGCAATATGGCATGGTCTTATTTACTACTTTTTAAATTAGGATAATCTATATATATTAAAGAAAGTCGAGTTAATTACACTATTTATAACTCAAGAACGCCTGAACCCATTTGGCTGAAAATTGGTAGGGAGGTAGCTAAGAACTGGGAGAAGGACATAGGATATCCTTTTTACCCCGTTCCCGTCGTTCCTGTGTGAATGAATGAACTTCATTGTTTCGACTTCTCCTACACTTTTGTGCGACCCTGGTACCTTGCAACTCTTCAAAGTAGGTAAAAGTAATATTAGATTAATAATGATGAATGAGCTTCATTGTTTCGACTTCTACACTTTTGTGCGACCCTGGTACCTTGCAACTCCTCAAAGTAGGCAAAATAAAACTCATCCATGTAATATTAGATTAATAATGATGAATGAGCTTCACTGTTTCGACTTCTACACTTTTATGCGACCCTGGTACCTTGCAACTGTTCAAAGTAGGCAAAATAGAACTTCATCCATGTAATATTTATTAGATTAATAATGATGAATGGAGCTTCATTGTTTCGACTTCTACACTTTTGTGCGACCCTGGTACCTTGCAACTCCGAGATTCATTGTTTCGACTTCTCCTACACTTTTGTGCTACCCTGGTTAACAGATTAACATCTGAAGTTAGCTAAAATTGAGTTTCTCGAAGCGGACCACCATTTATGTACTATATGTATTTTGAGAATATGCAATTTTGTCGCGTTCGCGATTCACTTTCACTTTTGTTGAGTTTCAGAACGCGATATTAGATCCTCTAACGCGCACGCGAATTTGAACTTTATGCAGCGGTAATAAATTGCAAATTGACACTCCATTTTATTTAGAAAACGTTTGTATGGGAAATATAAAAATGCTGTTTTGAGGATTTTCCCGGCAGTTATTCGAATTTTACTCACCTTTTAAACCTTCCCTAGACCTCCACGAATAATTCAAGACCAAGATAAGATAAATCCGTTCAGCCGTTCTCGAGTTTTAGCGAGACTAACGAACAGCAATTCATTTTTATATATATAGATATATATATATATATATTAATAATTATAAACTAGCGCTTGGCTGCAATCCCGCCTGATGGTAAGCAGTGATGCAATCGTTGATGGTAAAGCGCGCTAGTTTATTACGCCCATTCACTTAAAAGAACCTTAGTGAATAGGAAGGAAGACGGCAGTTGAGCGAGATGGTGCAATGTTAGACCCAATAACACGACCAACGATGCTGCGCCAGAGGGAGACTGATGTGGAGACCCTCCACGACCAAACTCCCGGCACAACAACATTTGACGCATCGTACCCGGCACACATCGCAACACAACTGCTCAGACCCGTCCTCCGTACGGCTTCACCAGACATTATGCCGGAACACGACGAATCGCTTGGCGGCAAGACTTTGGTGGGTGGTAACTTCTGCCGGCAGCCGATGTTATGGCCTACCACCGAGAAACACAAAACCTATACCTTTAACCTTAAGGTCAACAACAAAGTCCACAATGGTATATGTCTATCTATTAAGTATAATCCATAATAACCATGTTTTTCCCTACTTTTTACGAAAAATAATGGCTTAACTATGAAGCGGTTTTAAGCAATACATCATTACCTAATTCTTATTCAAACAAGTACCTTAAAAATGGACCATTTAATATCTATACTAATACATAAAGCTGAACAGTTTGTTTGTTTGAACGCGCTAATCTCAGGAATTGGTTAGCCCATTAATCCATGAAGGCTTTAGGCTATATATCATCACGCTGCGACCAATAGGAGCGGAACATATAAAAAAGAAAAACATATCGAAACCTACGCGGGTGACACCGCGAGACGCAGCTAGTAGATCAATATTTTCCCTCATTATCCAGTACTAGCTGCGCCACACGGCTTCACCCGCATTTTTTTTATATTCCCCGCTCCTATTGGTCGCAGCGTGTTGTGATTTAGCCTAAAGCCTTCCTGGATTAATGGGCTATCCAACGCAATAATATTTTTTTCAAATCGGACCCGTTATTCCTGAGATTAGCGCGTACAAAGAAACAAACTCTTCAGCTTTATATATTACTAGCTGTTGCCCGCGACTCCATCCGCGTGGACTTCAGTTTACAGCGCGCGGTGGTTCTCGTTTTTGTGACAGCCTCCGTGGCGTAGCGGTAGCGGACGCGGCCGCTGCGCAAGGCGGCGCGGGTTCGATCCCCGCACTGTGCAAGTATTTGTATGCATGAATATAAATATTTGCACTGGTCTGGTCGTGCCTCGGAAAGCACGTTAAGCCGTTGGTCCCGGTTGCCATACGAAGATTTAGTGGCAGTCGTTACGGATTGTTGGAGCCCTCAAAAGTCCAACTATTGGTCTAACTGCAATACTTCGATATCGCTTTCGGGTTGTGGAGGTCAGACGGCAGTCGCTTCACGGAAAATGTCGAAGTTTAGCCATATCTGCAGTTGGACTGGTAAAGCGGACCCCAGACTCCAAAGCTGAAAAGGCTTCGGATGCGACTGGGATTAACGCTGGGATGACGATGACGACGGTGGTTCTCGTTTTCGAGGGAATACCAAGATAAATGCCTACATAACTGCAAGGTGCGCCAAAAGTCCATTCCGAAAGAAATTCCGCCACGTGTACAGCAACTAGCTATTTGTCATAGCGCGATGTTATATAGCCTACCTATCTGTGTACCAAATTTCATTACAATCGGTTCAGTTTTGTGAAAGCCGGACAGACAGAGGCAGGATTAGTACATGACAGCAGAGACATAGTGGTTACACTAACGTTCAAGGACGGCTTAGATTTGACACATGACTCATTGGCAATTATATCGCTTTCAAGAGTATCTAAACCCTAACACGGCCCCTAGACGATCAATTACATTAAGCAATATTACGAACTAGCTTTCCGCCCGCGTGGAGTTCCCTCGGGAATATCAAATGTTTTCCGGGATAAAAGGTAGCCTATGTTCTTTCTCAGAGTCTAAAGATTGTCTGTGCCAAATTTCATCAAAATCGGTTGAGAGGTTTAAGCGGGAAAGCATACACAGACAGACAGAGTTACTTTCGCATTTATTATATTAGTATGGATTGTACAGACGACATCACATCAAGCTACTACAATCTGTCAGATTTCCTTGTTTGATTTTCAACTTTATCTCTAAAGCATTAAGGCTCAAGGTTGATTGGAAATATCTGAGAGTTTAGGGTAGCTTGACCTGTTGTCGTCCGTACAATACAATTATTGATCAATACAATTATTGATCAATACAATTATTGATCAATACAATTATTGATCAATACAATTATTGATCAATACAATTATTGATCGATTAGGCTGAATATTGAAGACTGTGCAATGAGTGAACAAAAGTTTGAGCGAGTTTAATTTTTATTGTTAGTATTGTACCATTTTATGCATTGCATCATGTAGGGTCAGTATTGCGCAATATTTTTTAATTCTTTTAGTTCTTATCGTGTAGTGTTTTGTAATTTAGCTTAGCTGTTTTATATTATATCATTCATTTCTGCAGGTCATAATACGCATTCCAGCATTCAACATTCCAGCATTTAACAATCAGCTTACAGACACGGTCCTCAACTTTAAGCCTAAGTTTCGGCGACTTAGCGATAATTGGGCATAAGAAGCTGTACCTATGCTGTGCTGTATTAATTTTTATTTATTTATATATTCTTTATTGTACACCAAATATCAAACAAAAAAATCAACACAAAAAAAATCATGCCTTATCGCTAATGCGATCTCTTCCAGGCAACCAAGGAATGGACAGATTCTTCAGAACCACAAATGGGACTGTCATTGGTGCAAATATTATTATAATAAGATAGATACACAAATACATACATATACATTATACATAAATAAATACATAGATACTGAACAGAACAAGTTAACAAATAAATTAGCGAAAAAGTGTTTGTTGGACGAAGATCATAACGACAAGTAGTGTTCCTTCACAAGTCTCTTGAATTCTTGCAACGACTGCGCACGTTTTATTTCAATTGGCAATGCATTCCACAAACGAGGGGCATGAACGTGAATGATTTATCAAGGAACGTTGTGGAATGCGTAGGCATTTTTAGCTTTAAATTATCACCTTAAAGATTTAGTATGTGAGTTCACTACTGAGCATTGAATTGGTAAACTTGAGCTTTTTACATGGTCATATTTATATGCAAACATTTTGAAGTCGCTCAAATCTAGTTAGTCTTGGGTAAGATCAAGATAGCTGACATCAGCATAGTCAAGGATGGGTAGAAGAAGTGATTGTGCAAGCGCAATCTTGGTGGCAGTCGGTAGGAAATTACGTAATCTCTTCATTTTTCCTACTCAACACAATGCTATAATTTAATACTTGCATATTTACAATAATATTTTCATTGTTATGATAGTTTTTGACAATGCTGTTGATTATGTCTCTATGACAACCTTTTTTTCTAAATTCTTGGCTGGTGTGAGTATACAACGTGTAACATAAAGGGTATATACATAACAAAGGCATGGCATCTTTACATGATATCAAACGATATTGGAAGGGTTTTTTAATCCTATCTCTTTATGTTAGGAAGTTCTGAGGAAAAGCACCGCCTGTGATAGGCTACTATCATACTAGTCGCACAGAGATATTGAAGACATTTATCGGATTTTGGCAAGTAACGTGACGGGTAACGAGTAGTTATTAACGTATGTAGTGTGCTGCCACATTTGTTATGATTTGATTTTAAGAAACACACGGAACCGAAAATTTTGTATCTATATTTTGAGTATTTTATTTTGAGTTGAAACCCTTCCTATATCGTTTGATATCATGTAAAGATGCCATGCCCTTGGCATAAAAGGCATTGCGCAATGTCATTGTATAATGTAGGTCTAGGGACCGCCTAAGGAAAAACATGTTAATGAATATTTTCTATTGACAGAAAAGCTGTGAACGTTGAATTTTGTAACATATTTTTGTATTCTAATGACATTTCATTCAAATTTACCGCGTCACGCGTTTGTAAGTTGCCAGTGAAAGTTTATAGGGGGCGCGGCTGCCTACGTGACGTATGATGACATTCGGATTATTTTGTACATTATATAATAACTTGTAGAGAGATAAAATAATTTGTCGTCCTCCGTGGCGCAGCGGTCAACACGCCTGCCTGCGACGTGGAGGCCCCGGGTTCGATCCCCGGCCAGGTCAAGATGGGAAGCGATCTTTTCCTGATTGGCCTGGGTCTTGGATGTTTATCTATATATGTATCTATTATATAGTAATATTATTATAGTATCGTTGAGTTAGTATCCCATAACACATAGTCTCGCTACTTACTTTGGGGCTAGCTCAATCTGTGTGACTTGTCCGTATAAAAAAAAAAGGAATATAATTCGATAATAAACTTTAAATGTCGTGCTGCCCGCATCCATCGGCTTCCCGTGCTAGGTATCGATCCACCTGTTTTCCCTACGCTGCGTGTTCCGGTATGTGGCCGCCACTCCATAACCTTACTGTCGGCCATCGGTTCTAGAGCAATGTGCCCTGCCCACCGCTACATAATTTTAGCGACTCAAAGAGCTAGTATGTCGGTGACTTTGGTTCTTCTCTTATCTCCTCATTTCTAATTTGATCATGGGAAAAGCGTAAGCGTAAGTCAAAAGGAAAACTAAACACTTATAAGATCATTTCTAAAGTCTTACATAAATTCCTTCACTTGATTAAAAAGAAAATAGTTTTATTTGATCCAGGTTTAAGTACTTGCTCTGCTACAATTGCCTCAAACAACGTAGTTCAGCCCTGTAGGTACTGAGGACAAGAATTTCCGGAACCCCTAGAATGGATTTTCGACCTTACTATCAGCTTGAGATCGCCAAATACCACGAAAACTATCTCGATCTAGAGAAAGCCGCATGCCAATAATAACATTATCGATGATGGTCACCACCAAACATGATAACAGGTAAGGAACAAGTATTTATCATTTAAATAATAGAATTCTTTCCTTCGATCAATATTTGTTGTGGAATCGTATCACTGAATAGATTTTGCTTGCCTTACGGCAGGCAAGCGATTTTCACTGGTGAAGAGCGTATTGTAGCGGCGATTGGCTAAAAGCAGTGGGCACGCTTACGAATTATATGCAATAGTAATAGAATAATGGAAAATGGTACTTGAACAAATCAAATTGGCTTTTATTTATGTAACAATTACCAAGTAAATTAATTAGCGGTGGATCACTTGGCTCGCGGGTCGATGAAGAACGCAGTTAACTGCGCGTCATATGAACTGAGGACACATGAACATCGACATTTCGAACGCACATTGCGGTTCGTGGATACACATCCAGAACCACTCCTGTCTGAGTGCCGGCTGTATAACGTACAAATGCCACATTGCGCTTCGGACGTGCACGAACGTCTCTTGCTGTAACCGGTGTGAGATGACAGAGCACGTTGAACTGCAAATGACGGTTCTGTGACGCAGAACGCCTGTGTTCTCGTTTCAGTCCGTTTAAAAATGTAACTGAGCACATACAATAAGACATGGTCAATACATACTCGATGTGGGCGGATGTGGTGTAGTCTAAAGCGGTGCGAGTGCAGAGCGATCGCCATAGCGTCGACTTCATAACTGGGTGAAGACACGTGAAAGCGTCTGCTTAGCATACGTTCGCGGGACTCTTTGGTCGGTTATAAGTGACTCAAACCTGAGGGCCGCGTATAGCAGTTTTTTTCTACGTCCATAATGTTGTTTCATGAACTAACAACCGCGACACGTCTGTGTGGCTGCTTGAAACAGTTTGTTTGTATGTAGCACGTAAGAAGGCTCGATGTGAGAGTCTGCTTCTAAAGTATAACATTGGCCTCAGATCAGGGAGGATTACCCGCCGAATTTAAGCATATTAGTAAGCGGAGGAAAAGAAACTAACTAGGATTTCCTTAGTAGCGGCGAGCGAACAGGAAAGAAGCCCAGCACTGAATCCTGCTGTCGTTCAGTCTGTGGGAGATGTGGTGTTCGGGAGGTTCCGCGTTCTCGTCACAATCGCGCCTGTCCAAGTTCATCTTGAACGGGGCCGTTTTCCCGTAGAGGGTGCCAGGCCCGTAGCGACGGTGGATCGTGGTGAGAGGGACTCTCCTTAGAGTCGGGTTGCTTGAGAGTGCAGCCCTAAGTGGGTGGTAAACTCCATCTAAGGCTAAATATTACCGCTAGACCGATAGCGAACAAGTACCGTGAGGGAAAGTTGAAAAGAACTTTGAAGAGAGAGTTCAAGAGTACGTGAAACCGTTCAGGGGTAAACCTGCGAAACTCGAATGAACGAACGGAGAGATACATCGTCATTTCGCGGCGTACGGACGCGCGCCTCGATGTCCTCGGCCTCGGCCGGTAGGCACGGGTCGCGTTTGTTGACGTCCGCGGACGGCGTGCAGTTCCCTCTTAGTAAATACATCGCGACCCGTCCGATATCGGTCTAAGTGCCATGCGGGGGGAGCCCAGTTACCCCTTCATGGGGTAGTGGTGGGACCGCGACGGTAGCCGACCGACCGTCGGACGGTACTTTTGAGGAACCGCGCACGCGTTTTGACGCGTCCGGCCCGACGCGAGTCAATGTCGTGTCCTGTGTACGCCTTAGTGTGGATGCGGGTGCGTCGTGATTGCTGTCATCGCCGTGTTGTCTCGGACTGTGCGCGTCTCTGTCTGCGATAATTCAGTTTCGGGCACTCGCAGGACCCGTCTTGAAACACGGACCAAGGAGTCTAGCATGTATGCGAGTCATTGAGATATAAACTGAAAGGCGCAATGAAAGTAAAGGCGCGCGCTGGCCGCGCGCTTAGGGAGGATGGAGTGTCGATCTAGGTCGATCTCTCGCACTCTCGAGGCGGCTCGTTTCCAATTTGTGAATGCAGACGCGCTCTGAGCATAGATGCTGGGACCCGAAAGATGGTGAACTATGCCTGGTCAGGTCGAAGTCAGGGGAAACCTTGATGGAGGACCGTAGCGATTCTGACGTGCAAATCGATCGTCGGAACTGGGTATAGGGGCGAAAGACTAATCGAACCATCTAGTAGCTGGTTCCGTCCGAAGTTTCCCTCAGGATAGCTGGCGTCGATTTGAACAATCTCATCCGGTAAAGCGAATGATTAGAGGCATTGGGGCCGAAACGACCTCGACCTATTCTCAAACTTTAAATGGGTGAGTACTCCGGTTTACTTGAACGATGAAACCGGAGATCTGATGACGGCGCCAAGTGGGCCAATTTTGGTAAGCAGAACTGGCGCTGTGGGATGAACCAAACGTAGTGTTAAGGCGCCTAAAAAACGCTCATTGGATACCATGAAAGACGTTGGTTGCTCAAGACAGCAGGACGGTGGCCATGGAAGTCGGAATCCGCTAAGGAGTGTGCAACGACTCACCTGTCGAAGTAACCAGCCCTGAAAATGGATGGCGCTGAAGCGTTTTGCCTATACACTACCGTTACGGGCATGTGCGACGTTCTTTGTGACGTCATTAAGCCGTAACGAGTAGGACGTGCGCGGCGGAGAGCGCTGAAGGGTCTGGGCGCGAGCCTGCTTGGAGCCTCCGTCGGTGCAGATCTTGGTGGTAGTAGCAAATACTCCAGCGAGGCCCTGGAGGACTGACGTGGAGAAGGGTTTCGCGTAAACAGTAATTGCTCGCGAGTAAGTCGATCCTAAGCTCCAGGAGAAATCTTATGTCGATGTGGCGTGTTTTTTTCAAAGATATATCATCTTGGTATGATAATGACAAATAACGCCCTTAGAGCGAAAGGGAATCCGGTTCTTATTCCGGAACCCGGCAGCGGAACCGTTTCAATAATCGATCCTTCGTTTTAAAACGACTGTTCGACGGGGTAACCCAAACTGGCCTGAAGACGCCGTCGAGAGGTCTGGGAAGAGATTTCTTTTCTGTCTGAGCGTTCGAGTTCCATGGAATCCTATAGAAGGGAGATATGGTTCGGAACGCGAAGAGCATCGCATGTGAGACGGTGTCCGGATGCTCTCTGCGGACCTTGAAAATTCAGGTGAGGGATGTACGTGAAGACGTCGCGCCGGTTCGTACCCATATCCGCAGCAGGTCTCCAAGGTGAAGAGCCTCTAGTCGATAGAATAATGTAGGTAAGGGAAGTCGGCAAATTAGATCCGTAACTTCGGAATAAGGATTGGCTCTGAGGACCGGGGTGGTTGGCCTGGGGCATGAAGCAAAGGCAGCTGTTGTTGTGCCTGGTCGACGCACGATACCTCTTATAAGGTCACTAGTGCCATCTCTAGAACCAACGCGCCAGCCTTTTGCAGATTTTCCTAGCTTTACAGAATGTGTCGCTATTGTGTCTTGCACGATCGGCATGATTTTGTGCAGCCGCCGTATAACGGTCAACTCAGAACTGGCACGGACAAGGGGAATCCGACTGTCTAATTAAAACAAAGCATTGCGATGGCCCTCGCGGGTGTTGACGTAATGTGATTTCTGCCCAGTGCTTTGAATGTCAACATGAAGAAATTCAGGCAAGCGCGGGTAAACGGCAAGAGTAACTATGACTCTTCAAAGGTAGCCAAATGCCTCGTCACCTAATTAGTGACGCGCACGAATGGATTAACGAGATTCCCACTGTCCCTATCTACTAGCGGACGGACGTGTTGTGTTGCGCTCCCCAGGGAATTTAGGATTTTATTGTGAATATAGTACTTTTGTGTGTTAGTTATAGACTTAGTTTGGTGTCGTGTAATGCACGAACGCTTTGCGTTAGAATTAAAGTGTAATTGTGATAGTTATTGTGAAATGGACACTCAATAGTTATAAGGTTGTGATTAATACTCTTTGTGTTGTGTTGGTTTATTCAGCGCTGGATAGCGTAGACTGTGATCCGGTGGGACAGACCGACCGCCGGCCTGGCGGCGGCAGGCATCTCGGTATTTTTCTCTGTTTTTCTTTATATCATACTTGGTGGGTGCGATTATTTTGTACTTAGTGGGTAGATTTTTTTCCCTTGTTACTAAGTTGTCTTTGACGGTTGAGTGTTGCCAGCCTCAGCTGGTCAATTCCACAAATCATAAACTACCATAAATTTGGTGTCTAGGAATTGGTGAAAATAAAAGAACTACAAATTTGTTGTCTAGGAATTGGTGAAAATAAAAGAACTACAAATTTGTTGTCTAGGAATTGGTGAAAACAAAAGGTTTTTGGGATAGTTGACTTTCACAAGTGTTCGGTGCGCGGTATG
This sequence comes from Sesamia nonagrioides, assembly GCA_017933935.1. Classification (NCBI taxonomy): domain Eukaryota; kingdom Metazoa; phylum Arthropoda; class Insecta; order Lepidoptera; family Noctuidae; genus Sesamia; species Sesamia nonagrioides. Next base: position 806,452 of record JADWQK010000844.1, on the reverse strand, counting down.
GCGGACGACGACGAGGCCCTGCGCCTCCAGCAGGCCCTCATCGCGGAGAGGATGGAGCAGGTCGAGGAAGAACGGCGCGCGCTCGCCGAGATGCAGGCCGAGGCCTTTGCTCCCCGGAGCAGTTTGCTGAGGACCCCGCCGGAACGCTTTAGCACGCCGACGGCATCCATGTTACAGGCAGAACCTGCGACCACTCCAGCACCGACGCTACCTAACGTACCGCCTGTAGCCACGAAGAGGTTATTGACGTCCCCGGAGGAGGTGCAGGAGACCATGCGCCGTAAGGTCGCGGGAAAAAAGGGCGGACGCGCCGGCGTGCCTCCGGTCGGAGGGCTTCTGACGGGACCGCCGGTGCCCCCCCCCTGACAGCCCCTTGCCCCAACTGCGGATCTGCAGCAGGCCGCTGAAGTGGCGGCTGTTCTGGGGGGGCAACGGAGCGGTGTGGCGGCTGAATCTCTGGCGGGCGCCTCCGTCAGTGATCTGGCGGGGCTCGCCACGTCATCAACCCGCGGAATCATGGAGGCGGTTCGTGGGAAGACGTCGAAGTTAAACAAGGAGGAGATAGCGGCGATAGGCGCCTTCACAGAAAGGTTGGGTGCGGTCGTCACCCACCTCACGGTGCGGCTGGCGGTAGCGGAGGCGCAGCTCAAAGCGCAGCCGGGAGACGGCGGCGCCTCAGTGAAGAACGCGCAGGCCCCGGCGCGGCGATCGTTCGCCAACGCGCTCCGCCTGGGCCGCGGCCAGGAACCAGTTCCCATCCCGCGCCCCCCGGGACCGGCGGTGGTGGTGTACCCTGCGGAGGACCAGGTGGGACAGATAAAAACATCCGAGGCGACGAAGGCGGCCCTGCGCACCGCCATCAACCCGGCGCAGCTGGGTGTGCAGGTGGCGGGCCTACGGAGGGTTGGCAATGCGGGGGTGGTCGTTCAGACCACCTCCGTCGAGGCAGCTAGGGCGCTGCGGGAGGCGGTGCCACCGACGCTGAGGACGGCGGAGCCAGCGGAGCGGCGCCCGCTCATTGCCCTTACGGGGATCGACCAGCGGGCAACAGTGGAGTCGGTGGTCGCTGACTTGGTCGAGCAAAACCTGCGAGAGGAACCCCAGTGGACACAGGAGCGTGTGACCGGGGAGCTGCGCGTCCGCTTTAAGCGGAACCGACGTAACGGGCGGTGCATGTGGGTATGTGAGGCCACTAGCCCACTTCGCGCCGCCCTGATCACGCGCGGCAGACTATTCGTGGGTTGGGACGTAGTGGAGGTGACCGACCACGTCAGCGTCACCTGCTGCCACCGGTGCCAGATGTACGGGCACCCAGAGAAGTACTGCCGGGCCCGGAACATGGTGTGCGGCGCTTGCGGCGGCGAGGGACACCGGTCGCAGGAGTGCCAGGCGGCGACCGCTGCGTGCGCGACCTGCGTGAGGTTCGGCAGGCCGGGGGCTAACGGCCATCGCACTGCCTCACGTGACTGCCCCGCGCGTATCCACGCGGAGATGAGGGTGGTGCAAGACACCCATTACGGGTGAGGGGGGAGAAAGGGGGAAAAAAAAAAAAAAAAAAAAAAAAAGGAGATGAAAGCAACAAAACTGTCCAAAAAAATCCAGGACACTCTTACAGGTCTACGACGTTTTGTGCCGTCCGCCCTTCAGGCTGTCTTGCGCTGATTATTTATCCAGAAATTTGAAGGGGCAGGGAAATTTGTACAGGAGTCACTGGCGGCTGCTAGATAACCAGTGCAGCATCTATGGGGGGTGGATATCCCGCAGCCGTTATTTGTATTGGCCCATATGACTATTGTCATGGGGCCATTAAGTAATAAAAACTTGTCCCTATCTTGTAAAAAAAAAAAAAAAATTATAAAAAAAGGGAATAATAGCGGACGGACAGTGTTGTGTTGCGCTCCCCAGCGAATAACTGGATTTTATTGTGAATATAGTACTTTAGTGGTTAGATTTAGACTTAGTTTGGTGTTGCGTGTAATAGTGTAGCGATTCGTTAAGAATTACATGCTGTAATTACTGATAGTTATTGTGATACTATATACTCAGTAGTTGATAAGGTTGAACTTGTTGTGCCTGTATGTGCAATTAATTCATGACGCTGGATAGCGTTACTGTAATTCCGGTGGGATGAACCGACCGCCGGCAATGCGGCGGCAGACATCTCGGAATCTGGAAAAAAATCCGGATGTCTAGGAATGTGCTGAAATAGAAAAAAAAAAAAAAAGAAAAACATATGGATGTTGACTTTCACAAGTAGTTGGTGCTTGCTTTGTGATGGCAAGGACCGACGAGGCGCTTGCGCCTCCACCAGTGCCCTCATGAGGAGAGGATCCGAGCAGGCCGGAGGAAATGCGCGCGCTCGCCGAGATGCCAGGCCGAGGGCTTTGCCCCGCTGGAGCAGTTTCTGAGACCCCGCCGGAACCTTTAGCACTGAGACGATCTGTTACAGGAGAAGTGGACCACTCCATGCCGATGTACCTAACGATGCTGTAGCCACGAAGAGGATGCGTGGAGGAGGTCAGGAGACCTATGGGTAAGTCGGGAAAAAAGGGCGGAAAATCGGCGTGTGGTCGAGGGCTTCATACGGGAGAGCCGGTGGGGAACAGTACACCCCTTGAGGCTGCAGATCTGTCACAGCTGCTGAGTGCGGCTGTTTGGAGCAAGGAGCGGTGTGGCGGCTGAATTCTGGCGCGTCTCCGTCATGATCTGGCGGGGCGGCCACGTAACGGGAACATGGAGGCGGAGTGGGAAGACGTCAGTCACTGGAGGAGATAGTCATCGCCTTCACAGAAAGGCGGGTGCGTCGTAACTCACGGTGCGGCTGGCGGTAGCACAGGCGCAGTTCAAAGCGCAAGGGGAGGCGCCCACAGTGGGACACCGCAGGCCCCGGCGCGGCGATCGTTCGCCAACGCGCTCCGCCTGGGCCGCGGCCAGGAACCAGTTCCCATCCCGCGCCCCCCGGGACCGGCGGTGGTGGTGTACCCTGCGGAGGACCAGGTGGGACAGATAAAAACATCCGAGGCGACGAAGGCGGCCCTGCGCACCGCCATCAACCCGGCGCAGCTGGGTGTGCAGGTACGGGCCTACGGGGGTTGGTAAGCGGGGGTGGAAAGCAGACCACCTCCGTTTGGCAGCTAATATCTGCGGGAGGCAGTTTTTGTTCGCCAGGACGGCGGAGCCCAGGAGTCCGCCCGCTCATTGCCCTTACGGGGATGACCAGCGGGCAACAGTGGAGTCGGTGGTGCTGCTTGGTCTGAGCAAAACCTGCGGGAGGAACCCCAGTGGACACAGGAGCGTGTGACCGGGGAGCTGCGCGTCCGCTTTAAGCGGAATAGACGGAACGGGCGGTGCATGTGGGTATGCGAGACCACTAGCGCACTTCGCGCCGCCCTGATCACGCGCGGCAGACTATTCGTGGGTTGGGACGTAGTGGAGGTGACCGACCACGTCAGCTTCACCTGCTGCCACCGGTGCCAGATGTACGGGCACCCAGAGAAGTACTGCCGGGCCCGGAACATGGTGTGCGGCGCTTGCGGCGGCGAGGGACACCGGTCGCAGGAGTGCCAGGCGGCGACCGCTGCGTGCGCGACCTGCGTGAGGTTCGGCAGGCCGGGGGCTAACGGCCATCGCACTGCCTCACGTGACTGCCCCGCGCGTATCCACGCGGAGATGAGGGTGGTGCAAGACACCCATTACGGGTGAGGGGGGAGAAAGGGGGAAAAAAAAAAAAAAAAAAAAAAAAAAAAAAAAAAAAAAAAAAAAAAAAAAAAAAAAAAAAAAAAAAAAAAAAAAAAAAAAAAAAAAAAAAAAAAAAAAATTATCTTTATTTTACTTTAGTGTCAGGTCTACGACGTCATTGTGCCGTCCGCCCTTTGGGCTGATGTGGCGCTGGAGTGCCGCCCCAGAAATGGGGAGAGGGCACAGGGACAATTTGTACAGGAGTCAAGAAGCGGCTGCGGTGATAGACCAGTGCAGCGCCCTTAGGGGGGGCTGGATATGTCCGCAGCCGTCTCCTGACGATTCGGCCCATATGACTATATGTCGGTGGGGCCATGGGTGGTTGGTGTCCCTATCTACTATCTAGCGAAACCACAGCCAAGGGAACGGGCTTGGGAGAATCAGCGGGGAAAGAAGACCCTGTTGAGCTTGACTCTAGTCTGGCATTGTAAGGAAACATGAGAGGTGTAGCATAAGTGGGAGATCGTTCGCGCGGTCATCGCTGAAAAACCACTACTTTCATTGTTACCTTACTAACTCGGTTAAGCGGAAGCGATGCGCGGTCGAATATCGGCAGGCGCGCGGTTTTTGTGATCCAAGCGTGCAGAGTATAACTCACGCGTGATCCGGTTCGAGGACACTGCCAGGTGGGGAGTTTGACTGGGGCGGTACACCTGTCAAATAATAACGCAGGTGTCCCAAGGCCAGCTCAGCGTGGACAGAAACCTCGCGTAGAGCAAAAGGGCAAAAGCTGGCTTGATCCAGATGTTCAGTACGCATAGGGACTGCGAAAGCACGGCCTATCGATTTTCTTGTTTAAAGAGTTTTTAGCAAGAAGTGACAGAAAAGTTACCACAGGGATAACTGGTTTGTGGCAGCTGAGCGTCCCCAGCGACGTTGCTTTTTGATCCTTCGATGTCGGCTCTTCCTATCATTGCGAAGCACAAGTCGCAAAGTGTTGGATTGCGACAATCACACTAACAGGAACGAGCTGGGTGAGACCCGTGAGACAGGTTAGTTTTACCCTACTGATGGTATGTCGTTGCGATAGTAACACCGTACAGTATCAAACGAACCACGGTGTCGGACATTTGGTTCATGCACTCGGTCGAACGGCCGGTGGTGCGAAGCTATCATCCGCAGGGAGAAACTCTGATCGCGTCTAAGAGTGAAACCCATCTAGTCAAATCCGGCAACGATAGCAGTGTGGAGCCCCGAGAGTCGGGAGGCTCTAAACAATGTGATCAAACTAGTCGCGCTTCACCACGTGAGGTGCGGCGTCGAAGCCCATTTGGATCGCGGAGATCGATGCTAGCGTAACGCATGCATCACGGCTCCGAAGGTCCGAATTTACCTCAGTTCGATGTCGGGGCTCGGAATTGTCTGTAGACGACTTACGTTCCTAGCGGGGTGTTGTGCTCGGTAGAGTAGCAATGCTACAATCCGTTGAGACTCAGCCCTAGCTAGAGGATTCGTTATCAAAAATTTAATACACGAACCCACCACCTTAATAATTACGATAATGTAGCGTGTTTGTGTGTATAATTGCTATTATTATTCTTAAGGTGAAATCGGCTCGAGTATTGTTTTTACCCGACTACGGCAAAACAAAAGGAGGGTTATGATTTTGACAGGCTATGTATGTATGTATGTTCATCTGTTCCCTCGTAACTTCTAAACTACTTATCAGATTTCGACAAATGACATATCATTAGAAGCGTCTTAATTGTCCGCTGGTTATAGGCTTTCATGCTTCAGGCTGCTGGGGTTTCACAAAATCTACTGTGGCGCCCTCTAGCGGACAAAACATACCGAGTAAAAAAATAAAGTTAAGATAAATATGCCGTGTTTGGTATCATTTGAAAGCGCTTTACTTGTACATTTTGAATATATATATATTGCTTGCATTTGCGTGTGACTTTACCTGTATTCATGGGCTGGTTGCATATAATTCACATCTTTTCGTTCATAGCTTCTTTACTACTTATCAGAATAAGACCACTGCAGTACCATTAGAAGGGCCTTGATATTCTGTTAGTTATGAGCTATATAGCTTGTCACCAAATTTAGTATTGCGCCCTCTAGCGGACATAAAGTTCTATGTTAATATAAAATTAAAATAAATATACCGTGTTTGGTATCACGTGAAAGAGCTTCACGAGTACTTTATGCTTGTACATAATTACAAGAATGCTTTAATGATGTTAAATATGAGCGATAAGAGTAAAGCGCGGATCACGGGAACTGTGAATCGCTTTATGCAATGTAGATCAGTGTGAACATTATTAGAATATGTAATGCACTAATGAAAACGACATAAGCTGGGAGTAACTCCACGCGGTGAAGGCGGAAACAGTGTGATAACTGGCTAAATCTCCCATAAAAAGGCCTCTGCACTATATGCCTTCGGGCTTATGTTGTTACATGTGGGTAGATGTAATATGTCAAGTACCTAGTTTTTAGTTAATCAGTTTAACTTTTGTTAATAATATGCACCACAAATACACTTTAACACCAAAATAGTACAAATAATAAAAAGTTTTTTAACTTTTTTTTATTTGTACTTTGTTCAGTTCAGTATTCTGAAAATCTTGTTTTATACTTTTTCAGCGTCGTTTTTTGTCGTAGTTGGGTTTTAGTTTTTTAACTAAAACCCAACTACGAAAAGAACGGAAGAACGGAAAGGCGTAGTCACACGTTGTCAAAGTGCTACGGTAGGTAGGTATATGTAATGTGTGACTACGCCTTTTAAGCATGAAAATTTATCTCTACTTAGTGAATATTGCATACTTCAGAATAGTATTGTATGACATTACTACTGTGTCCATTTACTTGCAACTACATTAGCAACTTTGTTCAGTTCAGTATTCTGAAAATCTTGTTCTATACTTTTTCAGCGTCGTTTTTTGTCGTAGTTGGGTTTTAGTTTTTTTTTTTACTTTTTATTATATCTATAACTAGCGGCGGCCAGCGACTTCGTTCGCGTGGAGTTAGTTATGCTCCGCTCCTATTGGTCGCAGCGTGATGTTATATATAGCCTAAAGCCTTCCTGGATTAAAGGGCTATCTAACGCAATTTTTTTTTTTCAAAACGGACCAGCAGTTCCTGAGATTAGCGCGTTCAAACAAACAAACAAACTCTTCAGCTTCAGCTATATGTACCTAGAGATAATAGATTAGATTAGAGTAGAGATAAGTAGGTTTAAAAATAAAAACTATTTTCCAAAAAAAGAAAACGTAGTTTCTTCCAAAAAACACTACAGAGTGAAAATATACTAATTTCAACTTTGGTGTCTTTGGTTTTTGTATAATCGTTTAATTGACGTCTTCCGAAATTAGAATTTCTGCCAATAATTTTAGCTTTGTCCTGTTTTTTGTGAAGTCAGTATAATACTCTGTTGAGACTCAGACCTAGAAACGAGGATTCGTTAAAAATTTAATTACCAAAAACTTTAATAATAATTAAATAGATGTACATAAAATTAATTGATTAAAAAATTAAAAAATATAAATTTCATGTTAAAGACCGCTGTATTTATATATTTATATATTGAAGCGTGAAAGCTCTCCTGCAAAACTAATTTCCTAACGTACTTTTCACAATTTGCAGGTCATTTCATTCAGGTCTTTTTTCATGGGCTTCAATATCACGGCTGTCATATAATATTAACTATGTAGCTGAATTCAACCACAGATTTTTCATATCAGCACGCCGTGTAATTTTTAAATAATACTAACTGTGCCCCGCGGCTAAATAATTTAATGAAGTTTTTGCGATTTCGATATAAAATACTAAAGAAAAAAATAATGGGAGCAATATGTACTTCCGCGTTTGCTTCCTTTTTCGCAACATTTTTTCATCTGAGCTGCGTTTATTGGTCTTAGCGGGATGTTTTGATAGCCAATATTTTTTCTAGACTAGTTGTGTACCAAATTGATTCACAAGTTTCGGTTCAGTATTTACCACCTACCAGACAACTTCTTGCCGCCAAGCGATTCGTCGTTCAGCCGGACTTTTTGTCATGGTGAACCTCGACCAGGACGGGAAGGTTTTAATTTATTGCGATGTGTGCCGGGCACGATGCAACATAATGTTATTGTCGGTAACTTGATGCGTGGAGGGTCTTCAGATTACGCAATAAATTGGTTGCAGCAGCGTTGGTGTTGTTGTTGGGTTTGTCCATTGCATAAGCCTCGCTAAAGGCCGTCAATCTTCCTGACCGCTAAGATTTGAAATTGAATAGGCTTAATAATACTTGTGCGCTTTATCATCAACGATTGCATCACAACATAATTATTTAAAAAAAACCTAACTACTTTCGCATGAAAATATTATTGTATAGGCGGTATAATAAGCCAAATGCTATAATTTTCTTACCAGATTATTAAGAAAACTTATAGCGTTGTCATTGATGATGATCATATGCGAACTGGAACGTGGTCTAGACAATGGGCCTTTTAAGAAAGCTCAAGTTTCACTAAAGGGCAATGGACGAAACTTATGTTTGGGGTTTGCACTGCGTGAAAACACAGAAATGAGGAGGTTGCAGAAGAACGTTTGTGACCGACATAATCCGAAAATTGCAACACTTAACTGGCAGTGGCCCGGTCACATTGCCCGTAGGACCGATGCTCACATGGGGCCGACGGGTTCTCGAGTGGCGACCACGCACCGGAGACGCAGCGTGGGTGTGGCCCCCGACAAGGTAGAAAACACCGATTTGAAGGTCGCGGGAAAAATTGGATGCGGGAGGCGATTTTCCGGTACGTCATAGAGAGCCTTAGGGAGGCCTATGTCCACAGTGGACGTCTTTCGGCTGAATGATGAATTAATTAAATTTAAATTTTTACTGACGCCGGAGAATTTTCGTAATGGAGATAGTCAATGTTTTTCGAGGTATAGTATTAGGTACATCAAACATTAAGTACAACTAGGATGCGAAATTATAGTAAAATAAAATTGTTTAAAAAAAAAAAATTTTTTTTTTATATAATTAGTAGAAAAAAATTAAAAGTATGTTTTTATTGTGTGACGAGTAATTGACCGTCCCGGATATGCTGATTAGAATGGAACTAAATTTTGTAAGTAACAAATAGTACACCTTTTTGGAACCATTCCAGTCTCCAAAAGGGATCAAGCTCATCGTTTATTTATTTAATATAAAGCAAAGCGAGCATCACATACATTAAACGTGATGCTAGAGTAATCAATAACTAAAGGACTAATGTACATTTAATTATTGCGTAGTGTACATAGCATTATTATATATTTTCCTGCCTTGGCGATATTTACGTGCACTAAGACGAATACAAATCAAGCAGACTATAGTGAATCAGACAGTGAAAAGATTTAAACAAAATCAGACACCTTAAATACAAAAATTTAAATTAAAATATTAATAACGTGTAAATTACACAACTCAATCTGGAAATCTTTAAAAATTAAAACTATTGGCAAGGATAGTATGATTTTTTTTTAAAATGCTGCCCGCTTCAAATAGTATTTGAGAATTTTCTTGTGGTAATTAATTTCTAGCGCTTATCTTATTTATTACGGTATCGTATTACATATTTACAATGCCTCCCGCTTGGTGATAGGTTCCAATAGCATAAAGCTGCAAATTCAAGTCTATTCTTGCCTTCATCAAAGGTAGGTTATAGTGCACCGGTCACCCGCCCGTGAAAAAATCTGCTCTTATTACATCACGTTTATTTTTCTATAAACAAGATGTAAAGTAACCCTGTCCGATCCAGGGTGAAGGTATTGATAGGTATCGATAACTAATTCACTAAGCTCTACAAAGCCGGGTGAAACTTATGCTCCCCCTAAAAAAATAATTTTTACGCCTTAAAAGAGGAACTTAAACATGTGCGGTAGGATCCTGCGCAGGCGAAGGTGAGGACGCGTGGCGCTCTTATAATAAAACCATCAAAAGGGACTTCACTTTTTACTATTTACCAATAAAGTTTCATTAGTATGTTACCCGGTGATTACGTAAATTTTATATTATTTCATCATCATGTTTACCTCCTTTCATCACCTTTGGCGGACAGGGTTTCTCTTTACGTAATGTATATACATGTATAAACGTTTCTTTAAATATTTCAGTATAAAAAACTCAGAAAAAACATTTAAAAAGAACATGAAAAAATATTGATATCATGTCGAGAGTGGTCCATAGCTACAATGGTAGAAATAAGCGAAGTTTACTAGGGCTTTGAAAATCCAGCAGCGTTTAATCCAGCTGGATGCATGCTCGAGTGACTTGAATAGCTGGTAGTAAGTAGAAAATGTGGTACCAAAAAAAATCACTAACATTTTAACTGATTTTTTTATTAATAATTTGTATAAAACATCTTATGACGTCCATGAAACTGCCAACTATTTGCTTTGTTATTCCTTAACCATTTAGACTCAAAAGAAGTTTTCAAAATTATATAACATGTGGTAACCAATATTTCAAAATCACCTAAGGTTAGCTACTACAGCAATGAAAAGAAAACCCTGGAAAAAAACTGCCACAAGATTGACTTTTTTTTTTTTGTAAAATTTCCCCGAAAAAAAAAATTAAATGCATTTTTCTCGATTTGTATGCATTTTTGAACATTTTTTTTAACAGAATTGTAGAGGGCCCTGCGCTTAACAATTTATGTCAATGTTGCAATGTCGTACAACTTTTTTTTTTCATTGAAACGAGAGTTTGACTGTACTATTAAGTGCAATACAGTATTTAAATAAAATCTCATATAACATTTAAGATAGGCGTTTAATCATCTATACTAAAATATAAAGCTGAAGAGTTTGTTTGTTTGAACGCGCTAATCTCAAGAACTATGAGTCTGATTTGAAAAATTATTTTTGCATTGGATAGCCCATTATTTCAGGAAGGCTTTAGCTACATAACATCACGCTGCGACCAATAGGAGCGGAGCATATGAAAGAAAACGCGGGTGAACCGCGTGGCCTAACTAGTTATACATAAACCTAATAAGAAGATATTACTTACTAAGGCCAGCCCCTATCAGCCACCTTTTTGATGTCGTCGCTCCATCTCGCCCAAGGGCGTCCCACGCTACGTTTGCCGAGATGCGGTCTCCACTCAAGGACTCGTTTACCGCAACGGTTGTCGGTCCTGCGGCATATGTGACCAGCCCATTGCCACTTCAGCTTGCTAATCCTCTCAGCTATGTCGGTAACTCTGGTCCTTTGTCGGATCACCTCATTTCTGATGCGGTCCTTCAGAGAGACGCCCAACATAGCCCGCTCCATAGCTCGCTAAGCGACTTTAAACTTATGGACTAGTCTGACCGTTAGTGTCCACGTCTCGGCTTCGTAAGTCATGACGGGTAGGACGCACTGGTTGAAGATTTTTGTCTGAGAACTGCTCAGGATCGAGGTTGTTGGCATGCCATAAAGGAGGCCTATGTCCAGCAGTGGACGTATAGGGGCTGATGATGATGATGATGATGATGACTTACTAAGGAAATATGGACACGATAATAAATGAAAACACTGCAAGTTTGTGTAATAGGAAAATTGAATACTAGATAGATATTAGATAGAGATAGAGATCCGTTATAACTACTTCTCTTCTTTCAGTTTTTTTATTGGTTGTATTACACTGTCGACCACTGACACCACTGGCACAAGAAGATGACGCTTCTATGTCTAACAATGACAATTTAATGGTAAATATTATATTTCGTTTGCTATTCGATCCTACTTTGTACTACCCTATCATTTCCTACTTTAATATTATGCGAAAGTTTGTGAGGATACAGTGTGGAAAAGGACAGAAGAGTTTTCTCGGTGGTAGGCCACAACATCAACCGCCACCGCCGGCGTAAGTTACCACCCACCAGACAAAGTCATGCCGCCAAGCGATTCGTCGTATTCCGGCATGATGTCTGGCAAAGCCGTACGGTGGACGGGTACGAGCAGTTGTGTTGCGATGTGTGCCGGGTACGATGCGCCAAATGATGTTGTGTCGGGAGTTTGGTCGTTTAGGGTAGCAAGATCCGAAGCACGGTGCTCCGCTGACCGACCACAGGTAGTTGGAGGCCCAAGTAGTGTGCCAGCGACATACGAAAGGATGCCCCGCCAACTGCGAAAAACCACAGGGTGGCCCCATCGTGCCGGCTGGTGACCGTACGAGAGGACCCGATGGCGATCCCTGGGGGGGTTCGAGCGTTCCCGCAGTCTCCAGATCAATCTCCCTCTGGCCCAGCACCTCACTCAACTGCCGTCTTCCTTCCTCTTCACTCAATAATTTTATGAAAAGTTCCAAAAAGAAATGTAGGTGTGCACAGCGGGCGCACGTCCTCTCATTCAAAGTGCACCTCTCTAATATTCGAGGTCTTCACTCCAATCTCATTGCAGTACATCACCACCTTGAGACTGAAAAGCCCCATCTACTTTTCTTGATGGAGACCCAGATCAGATGTCAGTCTGATGCAGCATATCTCAGCTACCCGGATACGCATTGGAGCATCATTTCCTGCAGCGTGCCGGGGTCTGTGTGTATGTCCGCAATGACATCGGCGCCTCTGTCACCTCAGCCACCTTGGCCTTGGACTCAATGAACCGCCCAAAGTTTAGGTTCGAGGAAATCTCAACTCTCAACAGCTGAAGGCGGTTCGGTACATTCCCAGGATACATTTCGAAAGTAGGAGCCAAGGTGAACAGGCTTTAGGCGGTAAAAAGACACGCCTGTGTTTTGGCGGCATTGAATGCTACAAGGTTAGCATTGCCCCATTTGGAGACTGCCTGTAATACAAAACTCGTTCGCTCTACCATAGCCTCTCTTTCCGACCGAATTGGTTCCCTACTAGCTCGAGCATCCGGCAGGTATCTCTCCACAACTGTGCAGGGCCATTGACTGAACGAATTTATTTATAGTATTCTTGACTAAACTAGCACTTTGTTTTTACAAACAAAAGTTTTAACATAATATTTCACTCCTAGTTCTAAACATAAATGTTTGAATGGATACTGTGCTAAATTATAGCCAATCTTCATTAAATAAGGATTGATTCTGGTGGACAACCACAATTATACATAATAGGGTATAAAGTTGCACTCATTCTTCACAGAAAAGGGAGATTCCTCCGAACAGACGGGTGTTGTGTCTGGCGAGCACGTGCCTTAAGGTTGATGTTGGGAAGTTGTATCTTAGGTCCTTACATATGAAATTGGCGTTTTGTCGTACTGGCCACTTTGATCTCAAATATCTTCTCTTTGGGTTAGAATTCCAAATTCAAATTTATACAGCTATTTACTCATCAATGTATGTCTCGAAAACCGTATTTCTTTTGTTTTATTTTTGTTTTTTCTCTGCGTCATTGAGTTTACAAAATGGAAAATTTAAAATTTCAAGTTATTTACGAATATGAGTTCCGCCGTGGCATCAGTGCTGCAGAAACAGCTCGAAGAATTAATGATGTGTATGGTAATGGTGTCGCAAGAGAAAGCACAGTGAGTTTTTCGTTCCAACGTTTTCGTTCTGGAAATTTCAACCTACAGAACCATCCCCGTGGACGGCTGGAGACCAAAGTCGACAATGAAGAATTGAAGGCTATCATGGAAGCGAATCCATCGCAAACTAAGTCCGAGTTAGGTCACCATCAAAGATCTCCACGACGACCGGTCCTGCGCCTCTCGCATCCAGCGGTCTCCCGCGACCTTCACCAGGCCGTCGGTCCACCTTGTCGGGGCCGCCACTCCAGAACCCGTCGGTCCCGCCGGGCATCGGGCCTACGGGCAATGTGCCCGGCTCACTGTCACATAAGTGTGGCAATTCTTCAGGCTTAGTATAGGCTGATTATGCTAAATATTCTCTGGGTTTTAGTCCCTGACGTGGAAATTGTCGATACAATATGGACATTCCGTAAATTTGGAATGTCCACAGTTGGTCGTCCACTCTTCCTCCTCCTTTAAATGATTTACATGACTCATATTATTTTCGCATAAGTTCATTGTTTTCAATTTAAAACCATGGAACAAAAATACATTTGAATTCTCATCGGCATAATCCCTCTCGTCCTCACTTCCCCGTGACGTCACAAAAAAAAATACAAAAGAATAAACACGACATTTTTAATTCTATTATATTTTGATCAGACTCCGTCATTCAAATCCCGAGGAGAATACAGGTGATTTATTCATCCCCTCGGTATCGATTCGAATCAATTATTATTCGATTCTCGCAATAAATCGAGAGCTTTACTCGAGTGGTATCGAGTTGCTCACAGATAGGAACATAATATTTATTGGCAATATATGTGATATGTTGGTATAATTATTGTGTTGTAGATTTATGCAAAGGTTTGCTGTTAAGTTTAAACATGTTTTGTTTATTTATTTTAATTGTAATAATATTATAATTTAATAATAGTAGTATAATTTATTGTAATTTATTAATTACAATAATAATATTTAATATAATTTATTATCATATTGCTATTATTAGGGAGTTATTATTAAAAAATCTTTCTTGAATAAAGGTTTATAAGGATGATTTAATTTTTTGCAGATAATTTCTACATCTGATTTCCAAGATAAATCATCATCATCATCTCAGCTTTAATCCCATTCGCAACAGTAGCTTTTCAGCTGTGGAGTCAGGAGTCCGCTTTACTAGTCTAACTTCTGATATGGCTAAATTTGATATTTTCCGTGAAGCGACTGCCGTCTGACCTCCACAACCCGAAGGCGATATCGAAGCATTGCAGTTAGACCAATTGTTAGACTTTTGAGGGCTCCAACAACCCGTAACGACTGCCACTAGATGTTCGTATGGCAACCAGGACCAACGGCTTAACGCGCTTTCCGAGGCACGACCAGACCAGTGCAAATATTCATATTCATGCATAAAAATATTTGCATTGTAGGGGGTCGAAACCGCGCCTCCTTACGCAGCGGATTTCCAAGATAAATGAGGGAAAAGTCTAAAAGCAGTCCTAAGATTATGACTGATTCATCCATTGATAAAATGACATTATTCATGCTTTTTCTTAGATAATTTTTAATTTATTTATTTGTAACCAATTAATAATACTTTAGATTTTTCATCATTACCTAAATAGGTCACTATTTATTGAGTGTACATATAAGTTTCCGCCGTTTAACAAAAGATGTTCTCACTAAGGTACGATTCACACCAACCGGCTCGCATCGGGCCGGGCCGGGCGACATTTTACAAAGCGGTAAAGAACATTGAACACAACATTGAACAGTCATTACAGTTCATATTTGCATGCAGCTTACGCATAGTTCGACGTTCGTTCGTTACTGTCCGACGGCGGTAACTATGCGTAAGCTGCATGCAAATATGAACTGTAATAACTGTTGATACATTTCAATGTTCTTTACCGCATTGTAAAATGTCGCCCGGCCCGGCCCGATGCGAGCCGGTTGGTGTGAATCGTACCTAAGAGGTTTCGTTGAAATTGTCAGACGTAAAGTGATATCGTAAGTTCTGACATCTGGTAATAACACACACTTAGAGTATTAGTGACTCTGTATCAGCATCAAATATTTATTTTTGTGCAAAAATGTCAAGTGTTGTGCTGAATAATCTTCATTTGCGGGAACTTTTTTTACGTCTTTATTTTGAAGAAATCTGCAACTGAGGCCCATCGATTGTTTGTAGAAGCTTAGGGTGAAGCTGCTTTAAGAGAAAGATGTTGTCGTGAGAGATTTCAAAAGTTTAGAAAATGTGAAGATGAAGAATCTAGTGGAAGACCGAAATCGTACAAAGACATGGAATTGGCATTATTGGTGGAGGAAGATAGAAGGAAGAGGAAAAATGCGTCCATTACTACTGCTGATATGACAAAATTATTCTCCGACGTGATAATGCTCGTCCACATTTTCAAAAAACGGCGGATACTTATTTGTACAACTATTAAAAAAGAAAGAAAGAAAAGAAGAAAATACATTTATTCAGCACAGACTTAAAGACGCAATACGCCTATACTAAGCTATAAAGATTGAGAGTTTGTTTGAAAGCGCTAATCTCAGGAACTACTGGTCCTATTTGAAAAAATCTTTTGCCTTGGATAGGCCATTAATCCAGGCTATATATAACATCACGCTGTGACCAATAAGAGCGGAGCATATAAAAAAAAACATATCGATACCTACGCGGGTGAAACCGCTGCAGCTAGTATAAAATAAACATACATCAGGTAACAACAAATAAAAAAAAAATATTATATCAATTTCACACGTATCAATATTTTTACATGGGACGATTACTGAACCGGCAAAATCGACAAACAGAATAATTTGATGTTCTGTGCCTAATTCGTAAATCATTATTGTAAATTATGAACAAAATGAGCCCAAAGATACTTCCTTGAGGAACCCCAGTCACTGTTGTTCTAGTTGGTGACATAATTATGTATACGTAATTTCTGCTAATGTCTTTCAACAAATTATAGTTATTACCGTGACTTGTTTTGTGTCATTCAGGTATGATTTGATCAATTTTTAAACGTTTTCTCTAATGCCGTAGCGTTCTAATTTGCTTAAAATATTATCGTGGTCTACATGATCAAATACTTTTTTTTGTCAACATTTAGTGTATTATTTGAGAATAATTCAAATACTGCTTTATTTATACTTCTACATTTTCTAAATCCATATTGTTACCCTGCATAAGTATTATCTAGTTCAAGAAAAGAGTGTAAAGAATTATAGATTACTTTTTCAAAGACTTAAGGCGGTAATTTGATATAGCTGTTTTATCGTCGTTCGTATGTAGTTTAATTTATGTAATTTTTAGCCTATTTGGAAAGTATCCATTTCCTGTACATACATTAATGACATAGCTTAGCTCGGCAGCAAGACTGCTTGCCACAAATTTAAGAATTTTGCGATGCCTTCCTAGCTTTTGCCACTTCTGTTTTTAATGAGTTAATTAATTTGGATATTTCAAAAGAATCAGTAATTGCTATCTAATTGAGCTAATTTGTCTGCAACTCTGTTCCTGCTGCATATTAACGATCATCTGATGCCCGGTATCTATGTATATGCAGATGACAGCACAGTTGTAGAGAGATACCTGCCGGATGCTCGGGATAGCAGAGAATCAATCCGGTCCGAAACAGACTATGGTAGAGCGTACGAATGTTGCACTACAGGCAGTCTCCGAATGGGGCAATGCCAATCTTGTAGCATTCAATGCCGCCAAAACACAGGCGTGTCTTTTTACCGCCAAAAGAAGACCGTTCACCTTGGCTCCTACTTTCCGAAATGTATCCTTGGAGTGTACCGACCGTCTTCAGCTTTTGGAAGTTGAGATTTCTTGGAACTTAAACTTTGGGTGGTTCACGGGGTCCAAGGCTAAGGTGGCTGCCAGGAAACTTGCACGGAAAGGCACGGCGGTACTTCACACCAAGGCAGCTTCTAATGTTATACAAATCACAGTTCCGTTCGTGTGTGCAGTATTGCAGCCACATTTAGGCTGGAGCTGCAAAATGTCACCTGTCACTTTGGATTCAGTGGAGAGGCGTGCGAAGAGGCTGATTGGCGACCCAGATTTAACTCGAAACGATCTACAAAGCCTGGAGCACAGGCGTTGAGTAGCCAGCCTTTCGGTATTCTATAGGATGTTCTTTTTTTTGTTTTAATTCCCCCATCTCCGTTCCACCATCAGACGACCCGTCGTACGGCGAGTTTCCACCCTTACGTTGTTAACACCACTACGATCTGGACGAAATGTTTTGCCTCCTCTGTTATACTGCGTACATTGAGGGGCTGGAACAATTTGCCAGCGGCAGTGTTTCCGTCGGACTACAATTTGAGTGTCTTGAAGGCTAGAGTAAATAGGCTCTTAACAAACTAGTGCACTTTACCATCATCGATTGCGTCACTGCTTACCATCAGGCGGGATTGCGGTCAAGCGCTACTTTATCTACCTATACTAATACATAAAGCTGAAGAGTTTGTTTGTTTGTTTGAACGCGCTAATCTCAGGAACTACTGGTCCGATTTAAAAAAAATCTTTTTGCGTTGGATAGCGCAATAATCCAGGAAGGCTTTATGCTATTTAACATCACGCTGCGATTAATAGGAGCGGAGCATATTAAAAAACGCGTGAAACACGCCACACGGGTGACCGTGTGGCGCAGCTAGTAATTTATATATAAATAAAATTTCATCATTTCAGCTGAAAGCCGTCCACTGCTGGACGTCGTTAGTCTACATTGTCGGGGCCTTCTTCCGGTGCGTGGTCGCCACTCGATAATCCGTCGGCCCCATCGGGAATCGGTCCTACGGTGCCCGGCCCACTGCCACTTTAGTGTTGCAAATCTTCAGGCTATGTTCTCTGTGGTTACTCTCGTTCTTCTGCGGATTTCCTCATTTCTGATTTGATCACGCAGTGACACCATAACTATAGCCCTCTCTATTGCCATTTATTAAGGATTTTGGTTAATGGCTTATGTTTGTGAAATTATTATTAAGTGCTACTTGTTTTTTGTGGTACATCTACATAATAATCATTTAACGCTGTAGCTGTTCCTATAGGGTCATTTATTACATTATTATCGATTTATCGGTGGTAGGCCATAACATCGGCTGCCGGCACAAGTTACCATGTCTGGTGAAGCCGTACGGAGGACGGGTCTGAGCAGCTGTGTTGCGTTGTGTGCCGGGTACGATGCGCCAAATGTCGTTGTGTCGGGAGTTTGGTCGTGGAGGGTCTCCAGATCAATCTCCCACTAGTACAGCATCGTTGATCGTGTTCTTGGGTTTAACATTGCATCTCCTCGCTGAACTGCCGTCTTCCTTCCTAATCACTCAGATTTTTTGAGTGAACAGGCTCTTAATAAACTAGTGCTCTTTACCATCAACGATTGCATCACTGCTTACCATCAGGCGGGATTGCGGTCAAGCACTAGTTTATAAGATTTTTTTTTTATCTTATTCAAGGGTACACAAGGGAAGTTTGATTTGTATTTGTTTATTACTTTCCACGTAGCGTTAGTTTTACTGTCCACATTCTTATTAGGTAATTACTTTGGGTTAAGTAACTTATTTTCGACCTCCGTGGCGCAGCGGTCAACACGTCTGCCTGCGACGTGGAGGCTCCGGGTTCGATCCCCGGCCAGGTCATGATGGAAAAAAGCGATCTTTTCCTGATTGGCCTGGGTCTTGGATGTTTATCTATAAATAATAATAAATAAATAAAAATCGTTTATCTTCAGACAAAAAAAGTCTATAATAAAAAATAATTAATAGAATGTGCACATCACTAAGAATTACAAAAAGGGCTTATCAAACCCCCGAACATGAAGTTCAGTGAACCTCTTCAGAAGAACAGTGTCAGTTCTCTCTCCTATCCATTTAAGGGCACCGTCTCGACTCCCCCGAACCCGCCTTACAACCGACGCCACTTTCTTCCTCATCAACGCGTGAAAGCCGTCAACGCTCGCGTCGCCAAACATGCCAGATGCACTACAATATCGAGGGAGGCGGAACAGTGACATGAAAATGTTGTTATAAAGGACACGCAAGGCGCTATAGGTACTCTGTGTAAAGCTGGCCCACAAGCCACAGGTGTAAAATGCCTGACAATACGCTTTGAACAGCGTAATTTTGACAGGCGCCGTACATCTAGCGAACCTATGTGCCAGCATATTACCACGAACCGACAGCGCCCTGCGCTCCCTCTCAATATCCTCCTCGTCACTAACATTTTCTGTCATCACGTGTCCTAAATATTTAAATCTTGTAACTTGTGATCTATACAATATGTAAAGAAAACCCTGTCCGATCCGTGAAGGTATTGTTAGGTATCGATAACTGATTCTACTAACGCCCACAAAGACAGACTAAACTTAAAAAAAAATCCCCCTAAAAAATAAATATTATTTCGCAAAAAAAGGTAACTTAATACATGTGCGATAAGCAAACCCCTTCCGCGGGCGGCGGGGGGCAGGGCACGCGGCACCTGTGACGTGGTCGCGTCGCTATTCGCTTATAATAATATCGGTGTTGTCACTTTTTTAAAAATTACCAGATTTCGGGGAAATTGGAATTAATTCCCGGGAAAAAAGGATTATTTCAAAATTCATTAGTATTGTTACTATGATGATTATGTAAAATTTTATATTATATTTGGTCAAGTGTTTACCTAACCTTTATTATCCTTATGGGTCGGACAGGGTTTTCTTTACATATTGTACTACGTACGTGTAACTAGCGGCCGCCAGCGATTTCGTTCGCGTAGAGTTAGTTATGCTCCGCTCGTATTGGCCGCAGCGTGATGTTATATGGCCTAAAGCCTTCCTGGATCAATGGGCTATCCAACGCAAAAATAATTTTTCAAATCGGTCCAGTAGTTCCCGAGATTAGCACGAACAAACAAACATACAAACAAACTCTTCAGCTTTATATATTAGTAGTATTGAGTATAGATTATGTATCTATTATAAATATATATATATATATCGTTGAGTTAGTATCCCATAACACAAGTCTCGAACTTACTTTGGGGCTAGCTCAATCTGTCTGATTTGTCCGTATTTATTTATTTTCAATCTATTTTACTGGTCTCAATTTCTATATTGTTGGTAAAAAAAATGTCACTCGTTATACAGGATCGAAATAATAACATCACAGAAATAAACACTTCGCTACAATTTCATAATCTCTAGCCGAACCCAAGAAATCCGAGATCCGTGGACTCGCACAAAAAACCTAAACGACGCACAAGGGTTCCGTTACATAAAAACTTTCCTTACTATCTCAGCGCCATAAATTGCAATCTGGAAAAGCCTATCGATTTACTTTACTATAATAACAGAGCATCGTTCTGTAAGTACTCGGGCAGGGTGAGAGGCGTGAGCGGGTTCTGAAGCGAGAGCGTTTATAATTAAACTAGCGATTCGTGCCTACTCCGCGCGATTGACTTGACGAACCATCATGATTTTTATTATATATAAGCGTAATATTCGGACAGCCTCCCTGGCGTAGCAGTATCGAACGCGGCCGCTCCGCAAGGTGGCGCGGTTACAATCCCCGCGCAGTACAAATATTTGTATGCATGAATATGAATATTTGCACTTGTTTGGTCGTGCTTCGGAAACCACGTTAAGCTGTTGAACCCGGTTGTCATACGAACATCTACGTAGTGGCAGTCGTTACTGGTTGTTGGAGCTCTCCTAAGTCCAACAATTGGCCTAACTGCAATGCTTCGATGTCGCCTTCGGGTTGTGGAAGTCAAACGGCAGTAGTTTCGCGGAAAATATCGAAGTTTAGACAAATGAGCAGTTAGACTGGTAAAGCGGACCCCAGACTCAAAGCTGCTAAGCTGCGCTGATATGATGATGATGATAAACGTATATTCGGAGTGTGGAATTCGCATAAGCGTTCACCGCTCCCTCTACAGGATATGACTCTCTACACAGCGGGCAATCTCGTGTGCTTGTAACTAACTTAACCTTGGTCAATCGTCAGATGCCCTGCTAACCAAGCAATCAACTCCTCCTCGCTGCCGTGCCCGCTACCATTTGTCACCGTGCGTTCACCCTAGCCGAGGCCAAAGATGGACCAGCAAATTGTCCTTTAGTTGGGTAATGTTACGAAATCGGGTGGTTGTGGTACATAAAATGGTTTTTATGGTTATGTACCATGGTGCGGTCGTGTGGAAGGGACGATGGTAGATTCAGAGGGCTGGTCAATTGGTTTGACGAGACATTGAATGGTTGGAGTTGGTGGTAAGGTTGGTTCCAATGTTGGGACCTTTGGCCGTATTGAAGAATGATTTGTATCGCAAGTTTGTTTGTGATGAAAATACATGTCTCTTTATGTCTCACTAGCGGCTGCCAGCGACTTCGTTCGCGTGGAGTTAGTTACGCTCCGCAACGCAAAAATAATTTCTAGGGTATGAAATCCGGGGCAGCCTTCGTGTCCGTGACATTGCAGACAAACTGCAGGAGGGTCGCCTACGCTGGTACGGGCACGCCTTACGCAAACGTGTTACGTGGGTAACAAATGTCTTGCCATGGCGCCGCCGCCGGGCCGGAACAAGCGGGGTAGACCAAAGAAGTGCTGGCTTGACGTTGTAAGAGATGACATGCGTGCCAACAAGCTCTTACCACAGGTTGCTAAAGATCGTGCAAAATGGAGGTGAATGTGCGGGAAAGCGGACCCCGGGCTCCAACGCGAAAGCCGCGGATGCAACTGGGATAAACGCAATAAAGGGCCCTTGGCTGAATGATATCAGCCTACCAGTTCGACTGATCAGCTTAAGCTATGCCTATCGTGGTATCTGTGGCCTATTGTGTCACACTACTCCTTAATATTACAAATCGCAACACTAACCCCTTATTCATAAACGTTGCTTAAAGTTAACTAGTGTTTAGCGATTGTTTAACTATATATTTTAGATGTTTGTACGTCACTAAGTTACTTAACTTTATACATCGTTTATGAATAAACACCATAGTGTTTAAGGGTTCTCCCATGACCAGTCTTATCAAGACGTATCGTATTACGCAGAAACTGGGTTGAGGAAGCCAAACAGGCAATCGTGCCTAAGCGTAGGCCAATAAACATAGTTGGGAAAACCCGCTTACATGAAATAATGTCAACATAGCTTTTTGAAAGAAAGAAAAGTAACAAAAACAGGAAGTTTAGCTAATAAAACTAAACTAAACTGAATAAAATTTAGAAAAAAATACAATTTACATAAAAAAGTAACATGAGAGCAAATGAGAGCAGCGGTGGCCTAATGATATCCGCGACTTACATACGAGTTGTAGGTCGTAGGTTCGAACCCCATCAGGTCCTTTACTTTGTATCCCTGCGTCCCAGGAGTGGGATATTATAGGCTGATTATGAACATAAAAATAGAAAATCCTATCATCATCATCATCATCATCTCAGCGTTTATCCCGGTTGCATCCGCGGCTTTCGCGTTGGAGCCCGGGGTCCGCTTTCCTGCACATTCTCCTCCATTTCGCTCGATCTTTAGCATCCTGTGGTATGAGCTTGTTGGCACGCATGTCATCTCTTACAACGTCAAGCCAGCACTTCTTTGGTCTACCCCGCTTGTTCCGGCCCGGCGGAGGCGCCATGGCAAGACATTTGTTACCCACGTAACCTGCCGGTTTGCGTAAGACGTGGCCGTACCAGCGTAGGCGACCCTCCTGCAGTTTGTCTGCAATGTCACGGACACGAAGGCTGCCCCGGATGCGGGAGTTCCTGATGCGGTCTTTCCGCGTAACTCCACACATCCACCGCAGCATATTCATCTCCGTGACACGCAGCTCCTGCTTGTGTCGCTCAAGCACAGGCCACGCCTCACTGCCATACAGGAGAACAGGTCTAATGATGGTTTTATAGACCTGCCCCTTAAGCTTAACCGGCATTTTGGGGTCACAAATGACACCTGTCACCTCACGCCATTTCGCCCAAGCTGCGGAAATACGTGCCTTGACGTCGCAATCAATGTCGCCGGACGCGTGAAGCACAGACCCCAAGTATTTAAACTGGTCCGTGCACTCGACCATGTCTCCGCCTATGCGCACAGACATGGGGTCTGTCGTGTTGCTGGGCAAGTATACGGTCTTTGCCACGTTGAGTTTCAGACCTCCGTTCTCAAGCGAGTCCTTCCACGCATTTACACGCCGCACCAACCGTTCCCTGTCCGCGTCCGCCAGCGCGATATCGTCAGCATACATGAGTAGCCAGGGAGGCTGCTCATGTGAGTCCTTGATGCTGTCCGACAAGACGTCTAATATAACGCTGAACAAAAACGGGCTAAGGACGGATCCCTGGTGGACTCCGACGGTGATGGGGAAGGGTTTAGTGTCGCCAACAGCGGTCCTAACAACGGAATCGGAATTGAGGTACATGTCTCGAATTATGTCGACATAGGCTTCAGGTACCCCTTTAGACCTCAGTGCCCACCAGATCACCCCGCGAGGGACACAGTCGAAGGCCTTCTGCATATCTAGAAAGAGCATATGCAGAGGCGTGTTCCTCGATCTGTATCTCTCCATAGTGATCCTTAGTGCGAAGATAGGGTCCATGGTTCCGTACCCTGGCCGAAACCCATATTGACACCCCGAGACAGCACACTCCTGCCGGATTCGGGAGTCTATGATCCTCTCAAAGATCTTCATGGTGTGGGACATGACCTTGATACCGCGATAGTTGCCACACTCCTGAACCGAGCCCTTGCCTTTAAAGACTGGAGTAATGATACTCAGCCTCCATTGGCTCGGGATTTTGCCGGTCAGGAGCACGCGATTTAAAAAGTTAGTTAACATGCCCACACCGCGAGGACCCATCGCCTTCCAGGCCTCAATGGGGACTCCGTCAGCTCCGACAGCTTTCCGATTCCCCATACGACGAAGAGCCGTTTGGACTTCCTCAGGCGTTATCAGAGGCACTAGTCCAAGGTTCGGAGGGAGTTCTGGTGTCTGCACCTCTTGGTGCTGCTTGTTCAGCAGCTCGTGAAAGTACGAGCGCCATCTCTCCTTCACCGCGAGGTCCTCGCATAGCAGGTTGCCATTAGGGTCTTTTACACAACGGCACTTGGATATATCCTGTGCCGCTTTGACCCTGGAACGTGCCAACTTGTAAATGAGCTTTTGCCCCTCAGACGATTCCAACTTCTCGTAGAGAGGTTGCAAGTGGTCTCGTCTGGCTCTGGCTACAGCTCTTTTGGTGGCACGTTTGGCAACCTTGTATGCGTCGCGATCTTCAGGAGATCTGGTCGCTTGCCACGTTTTGAAGAGGGCTTTCTTCACCTTAGTCTCCCTCTGGACTGTGTCGTCCCACCACCAGGTTTCCTTGTCACGTTTGCGGCCGCCCTTAGAGACGCCGAGTACCACCCGCGCCGCCCCCGTAATAGCTGCCTGGATCCTGTCCCAGTGGTCTTGCACAGGTTCTCCGTCGGTACCGTCGCACTTGTCGCCAATAACCGACGCAAAATCCTGGGACCTGTTTTCATCAAGCAGCCACCACCGGATCTGGCGCCGACAGTCCTCTACACGTCTACGTTGGGCCTTTACGCAGAGATCCATGACAAGGAGACGGTGTTGTGCATTGAGACTCTCACCGGGTATGACTTTGCAGTTGGCTACTTTGCCGATGTGGTGCCTCCTAGTTAGTAGAAAATCGATCTGGGTAGCGCTTCGCCCGCTCCGGTAGGTGACAAGGTGCTCCGGCTTCTTTTTGAAGTAGGTGTTCACGATTGCAAGGTCCGCGGCCGCACACATTCGGAGAATGCTGTCTCCTTCCGCGTTGCGGCTACCGTACCCAAAGCCACCGTGAACACGCTCAAACTCGCCACACCTCTCACCCACATGACCGTTCAAATCACCACCCAGAACGACTCCCTGGGATAACGGAATCCCGCGCAGCAATCCTTCGAGCTGGGTCCAGAACACCGTCCTTTCGGCTTCAACGCACCCGGCCTGTGGAGCGTAGGCACTTATCAAGTGAGTTATAACCCCATTGACAAGCACCCGCACCGACATTAGCCGGTCGCTGATGCGATTCACCTCCAAGACGTCATCCTGGAGCTCGTCAGACAACACCACGGCGACCCCATTTCTCCCACTAGGTGCACCCGTGTAGATCAGCTTGTAGTCCTTCCCAATAAGCCGGGATCTGCTGCCTTTCCACCGAGTCTCCTGCAGGAACGCCACGGCCACCCTCCGCCTGTGGAGAGTTTCGGCCAGCTCTCTCGCGCGTCCAGTTAGCGTGCCAACGTTCCACGACGCGAAACGGATTTTCATAGTTTGGGCTCGCTTCTTCAGCCGTGTCCGCCTCTGACACGGTAGCCCTAGCCCACAGGTCACAGGAGTCGGGCGAGGCTCCTGCGCGCCGTTTTGCGGCGGCGCCCTAGCTGTGACATGCGCATTCCTATGTAACCTCTCCATTATTGAATGGCTTGTTTGGCTTTTACGAGTGCGACTGCCGTCTGACCACCCAACCCCGAGGGGAAAGCCGGCGTCAGAGCCCCGTTCGTGAGTCAGCAGGTGCACCGTCTGGCAGGTGGGGTTGACTTGGGTCCCAGAGATGGAGGTGGGACCCCAAAGCACCCAAAAAAAAAAGAAATTCCTATATGGGGTCAAAAGGCTATCCAACTCAGCATGATGATTTTGTGGAGGCATGAGGAACTGGGAGTAAAGTTCACTCATCCTCCATAGAAAAGGGAGGATCTTCCGACCAGATGGGTGTTATGTCTGGCGGGCACTTGCCCAATGCTTGAGGTTGGGAAGTTGTATATATGCTAGTTGCACGGTAAACTCTGATTGCGAGATGTAGAATTCGTGTGACGTCAGTAGGTATGACGCGTTGTTGATTTATTAACTTTCATTAAATATAATTCATTAGTTGTCATGCAAACGAATTACTTGTACTTATATATCAATAGATATTGTATATATATACTATATTACAATTTATATTATAATTATAAATTATTGCTTGACCGCAATCCCGCCTGATGGTAAGCAGTGATGCAATCATTGATGGAAAAAGGCGCTGGTTTTTTATGGACCTATTCACTCTAAACGTGAATCTTAAATCCTACAAGACGAGCAAAGATGCTGCCAGAGGGAGATTGATCTGGAGACCCTCCACAACCAAACTCCCGACACAACCGTAATCGCACACATCGCAACACAACTGCTCTGACCCGTCCTCCGTACGGGTAAACTAAAATATAAATTACATTAATGTTTACAAATTTATAATACACTTAGTAGTAACTTAATTTAATTTTTACTTTGTAGAATATAAACCACAAGTTAAGAGATATAAAAAACACGTCTTATAATTACTACGGATGCCGAGCTAGTGTTCTAAGGAGTTCTATATATATAGAATATGTGTTACGCGTAGAGCTATAATTACATACATAGAACCACGTAGGATAATAAATATTACGAACGTCAAGTTAGAATTGTATGAATTAAATATTACTCAGCATTGTAACTGAACATAGACTAAGTACCTACCTAAGATTATTAATAATACAGTGAATCTCAATTTTTGTTTAAATAATTGGGATGGAAAGAGCTATGCTCGGAGTTCCTCTGTGCGATCGAATCATAATTGAGGAAATCCGCAGGAGACCCCACGTCACCGACATAGCTCTTTGAGTGGCTAATATTAAATGGCAGTGGGCTCGTAGAACCAATGACCGATGCGGCAGTATGGTTCTGGAGTGGCGGCCACGTACCTACCGGTAGACGCAGCGTAGGGACCCCATCACAAGGTGGACCGATGAACTGTTGACGGTCACGGCAAGCAGATGGATGCAGGCAGCACAAGACCGGTCGTTATGGAAAACCCTAGGGGAGGCCTTTGTCCAGCAGTAGACCTCTATGGGCAGAAGAAGAAGAAAGCTTTGTCAGTTTCACGACGTTGACTGAAATTAAGCATGAATATTAAAGCACTGTGTTTTACAGTAATAAACAACTTATATTATAATCACTGCACTGATTTTATGCACGGTGTCATTAAGTAGTTAATCATATCTGATATTTACGCGACTTTAAAACACACGCATATAGCGTTTTGAGGAATATTCATTTCTATTACTAAGCTCGGAGACATCTCGTTATTACGTAAATTAATGCTACTAACAAGTAGCAATGGGTTTCATTTTGACAGTCCAACAATATACATTGCATTTTTTTACGTTGTTGCAAAACAGTTTTTCGAACATATGTAGCAATGAATAAGCATATAATATGCTTCAAAATGAATCAAATTGAATGTAAGAATTTGTTAGTTAATAAAGGTGATGGTTCATAGAAATCAAACGACCCAGTGTATTACTTGAATATTATAACACCTTCTGCTCTTGACTTTCCAAAGCCTGGAGCACAGGCGAAAAGTAGCCAACCTTTCGAATGCATTTTGGAGAGCGTGCGCGAAATTGCATGTTTTTTTTTTATAAATTATAAAATAGCGCTTGACTGGTATCCCGCCAGATGGTAAGCAGTGACGCGATCGTTGATGATAAAGTGCAACAGTTTATTAAAAGCCTATTCACTCTAGCCTTGAAGACACTAAAATTGGATTGTGACGCACTTAATTCCCCCATCTCCATTCCATCATCGGATCCCCCGTCGTACGGCGAGTATTCACCCTTACGTTGTTGACACCACTGCGGTCCAGACGAAGCGTTTCACCTCATCTTTTATACCGCGTACATCGAGGGACTGAAATGATATGCCAGCAGCGATATTTTCATCTGACTACAATTTAAGTGTCTTCAAGGATAGAGTGAATAATAAACTAGTGCGTTTTACCATCAAAGATTGCATCACTGCTTACCATCGGGCGGGATTGCGGTCAAACACTAGCTTATAATTATAAGAAAAAAGTTAGTAATTTATTGTCACTGTCACATCGCATCGTCTGCCCGCTCTACTGCTTTTCGCGCAGTGTTCTTTTCTACCTATTTCTTTTTGCTCGGCTTCTTCGGTAGCACTTTGATATTTCACAGCCTTCCTTAATAATTGAGCTATTAAATGCAAACATAATTTTTCGAACGTTTTTCTACATTTTTTTTTTTCTTGAGTCTCTGAGTCACTAGTCGTGGAGCATTCAAACGAACAAAAAAAGGAAAACCAACTCTTCAGATTTATTTTTAGTACCAACTAATTGGTCGCTTTCAAGTCCTTTGCCAAGAGGTTGAGGAGCGCCGCGGGTCATTCAAAAGTGATACCGTTGCCTCTGGCGCACACTGATGGGTTTCTCCGCCCAGAGCTAAAGATGTCATTTGATGATTTCTCTCCAAAGTAAACAGACTCTTATTTCTCTAGGTATGTTTCAGGACCATACCTAGTGTATACAATATGTAAAGAAAATCCTGTCCGATCCGTGAAGGGATTGTTTGGTATCGGTAGCTGATTCTACTAATGCCTACAAAGCCGGGCTAAACTTAAAGAAAGAAATCCCCTTAAAAAAATAAACATTATTTTACAAGAGTAATAACCCATGAGCTTAATACATGTGCGGTAGGCAATACATGTATGGACGAGGGGGGGGGGGGCAGGGCACGCGACACGTAGTCGCATAATAATACAGTCAAAAATGGTGTTGTCACTTTTTAAAAAAATACCAAATTTTTGGGGTAGTTGGAATTGGTTCGCGGAAAAAAACATTATTTCAAAATTCATTAGTATTGTTACTATGATGATTATGTAAAATTTCATATTTTATTTGGTCATGTGTTTACCTATCCTTTATTATCCTTATGGGTCTTATGGGGTTTTCTTTACATGTTTTATAAATAAATAAATATAAATAAATAAATCAATCAGATTAAGCTATGGTTGCCAAAGTTTCCGGCCAGTACTCGACGACCGGCTCGGGAAAAGGCACGGCTCCCTGTCGTTCAGGGTGACGCAGGTACTGTCGGGGCACGGCTGCTTCGGCAAGTACCTGCGTCGCATAGGCAGGGAGCCAGACGCTCGGTGCCATCACTGCGTCCAATGCGGGGAAGACACGGCGCAGCACACGCTCTCCGAGTGTGTAGCTTGGGAGGAGCAGCCCCGTATCCTCACAACTGAAGTAGGAGGCGACCTGACGCTGCCGGCAGTAGTGCGGAGGATGGTCGGTAGCGCAGAGTCGTGGGAAGTGATGGTGTCCTTCTGCGAGGACGTGCTCTCGCAGAAGAAAGCTATGGATCGGGAGATCTCAACTCTCTTCCCGGGCCGCAGAAGACGCACCGGGCGTCGAGGAAGGGCGGACAACGCCCTCTTCCGGCCCCCATGAATGGCGGGGACCAAGGGGCGAGGGACATGGGGAAGTCCCCGCCCCCTATCTAATGGACCATGAGGTGGACACGCGGACGAGTGTCGGCGCGCGCCTCAGAGGCGATGCACGGGGTAGTATAACACCCCATACCCCGTGCAGGAGACGAGGCCCGGACAGACCGGGCCAGCACGAGGGTGTGGGGCCGTGGAAAAACTTAGACTCCCGCGGTCCCACGCGCGCTTGTCATAGAAGAGACACCGGAGTGGTTTTAGTCAGTAAAAGTCTGACAGACCCGTCGCCCACCCCAGGGCGGCGGACATCCATTGAGGATTTCCACCACGGAAAAAAACATTTTATTTTTATTTATTATAAACTAGTGCTTGACTGCAATCCCGCCTGTTGGTAAGCAGTGATGCAATAGTTGATAGTAAAGCGCACTAATTTATTAAGCCTATTCACTTAAAAAACTTAAGAATAGGAAAAATTACGGCAGTTGAGCGAGGTGATGCAATGTTAAACCCAAGACAAACACGACCAACGATGCTGCCCCAGAGGGACATTGATCTGGAGACTCTCCACGACCAAACTCCCGATACAACAACGTTTGGTACATCGTACCCCCCACACATCGCAACACAACTGTTCAGACCCGTCCTCCGTACGGCTTCACCAGACATCATGCCGGAACACGACAAATCGCTTGGCGGCAAGACTTGCCTGGTGGTTGGTAACTTCTGCCGGCAGCCGATGTTATGGCCTACCACCAAAATGTTTGCCAAGGTTGACTTGTGCATAGTTAACCATGTGTACATAAAAAAAAAAAACCATCTGTACATACCAAAAACCTTACGTGCCTCTGAGAGCTTGCTAAGCCGTAGCTCCAGACTGTCATTCATAGTAGATCATCGATAGTCGTCACGGGTCGTTCCGCCCGAAAGTCTGACAACCAGTGATACAAAGGAGTATCGTACGTGGTAGAGGTCAGATAAGTCGTCACTCCAAGTCAAATACTGATCTCCAGCTACTTCTGGTAAGACCGGAATGTGGACATCAACATAGTTGGAATAATGTTGATGTCTGGTGAAGCCATACGGAGGACGAGTCTGAGCACTTGTTTTGTGATAATGTGTGCCGGGTACGATGCGCTGTGTTGTTGTGTCGGGAGTTTGGTCGTGTAGGGTCTCCAGATCAATCTTCCTCTAGCGCAGCATCGTTAGTCGTGTTGTTGGGTTTAATATTGCATCACTTCGCTCAACTGGCGTCTTCCTTCCTATTCACTATTTTTTTAAGTGAATAGGCTTATTAAACTAACAGGCTTTATGATCAACGATTGCATCACTGCTTACCATCAGGCTGGGTTGCAGTCAAGCACTAGAATAATTATGAAAAAATAAAAATAAGGCTTATCAGATTGATCGATTCTCTCATAACTTGTCCCCAACAAAACGGAAACCATATAGTATGCGGCAGCGCAGTCAAAGTAGTTACATGCACTTAACTACCATGTCAGCATAATATTAGCTGTTTTTTACCGTGTACTATATGGTAAATGAAAACACATTGTTTGCCAACGGATTTACAAATGATAAATCGAATATTTTTTTTTTTTTTTTTTGCTGAAAGGGTGTGAATGAGCCTCACTTTTTTCGGTTGTTAAAAGTTGAAAATCTATATTGCGATGTTTTTAATCGTATTTGCTTTTTGCTGTCCGATCCGTGACATACACATATAGGTACTATGTATGAGTATATAACCTATTTATGTGTGTGTGTGTTTTTTTTAATATAAACTAGCGCTTGACCGCAGTCCCGCCCGATAGTAGTAGATAGCATCAGTGATGTATTCGTTGATGGTAAAGCGCGTTAATTTATTAAGAGCCTATTCACTCGCCTTGAGGACATTTAAATTATAGTCCGACGAAAACACTGCCGGTGGCAAATTGTTCCAGTCTCGCGTACGCGTACCACGTGTCAACAACGTAAGGGTGGAAACTCGCCGTACGGCGGGTGGTCCGATGATGAAACGAAGATGGGGGAATTAAATCATGCAATGCATTCGCACACTCTCCAAAATGCTTTATATAGAACCGCGACAGGCTGGTTAGTCTTGGCCTGTGCTCCTTTGGCTTTGGAGACCGTTTTGAGCTAAATCTGGGTCGCCAATTAGCCTCTTCGCACGCCTCACTGAATCCAAAGTAGCCAGGAGCCATTTTTTAGCAGCAAAATAAAATAGATTTAAGTGTACATAGATTTTTTTTTTTGTTGTTATTATTCCTTTCAATCAAAACACCTGCCAGGTATTCTCTTTACCAGCCTTGATTGACTGGTAGAGAATGCCTAAGGCATTCAGTCCGCCTTTCTACGTTTTTGTGCAAAAAGTTTAAATAAATATACTTTGATATTTTTAGGGTTACACCTCAAAAGGAACCCGTATCTGATCATTTCATTGTCCGTCTGTCTGTCTGTCCATCAAGACCATTTTTCTCAGAAAAGCGTAGAGTTACATAGTTTGAATTCATATCAAATAACAAAGGGCTGCAATCTCTCGAACCCATGACAAAATCAAACTTTAAAGCTAATCCAATCAAAAGATATGGGCGTAGTTCCGAAATCAATATTTGCCATTGATCTAGAATCATGAAATGTGGTAAAAGGCAATTTTATGTAGCTGAAGTAAAGGAAATTTTAGAAAAATGTAAATTTTTATTTATATCAAAATTAAAAAAATACAGTAGGTTTGTCAAAAATAGTTTACTCTATCTACACAATAAAAATAAAATATTTGATCTTATTTTTATTATTTGTTTTTTGTTATAAAGGCATCTTCAATGTATCAAAAATATAAAATATATCTTCTTCTTCAGCGTTTAGAGGTCCACTGCTGGACAAAGGCGAAGAGGGAAGAGGGAGAAGGAGGAGAAGGGAGAAGGGAGGCCTCCCAAGGCTTTCCACAACGTCCGATCTTGCCTGCATCTATAGGCTTCCTGCGACCTTCAACAGGTCATCGGTCCACTTTGTTGGGGCCTCCTTACGCTACCGCCACTTCAGAACCTTACTGCACCATCGGTCATCGGTTCTACGAGTAATATGCCCCGCTCACTGCTACTTAATTTTAGTGACTCGAAGAAATATGATGGTGACTGGGGTTCTTCTGCGGATTTCCTCATTTCTGATTCGATTAGGCAGATAAACTGCGAGCATAGCTCTTTCCATAGCACTTTGAATCGAATCTTGAGATATCATTTGTGAAAATTTCAACTTTCTAGCTATCACGGGTCATAACACATAGCCTAATGAGAGACAAACAAACGGATAGTGGCGTCTTTTTAATTGGGTCATGGTTTTACCCATTTTGTAAGAAATCCTTAAAATCATTTCCCATAAATTATTTTTGTGGAATGTTATTTGGTAAGAACCGTAAGAACATTTTTTTTTTTATAATTATAAACTAGTGCTTCACCGCAATCCCGCCTAATGCTAAGCAATGATGCAATCGTTGATGTTAAGTGCGCTAAAAAAAATGAGTGAATAGGAAGGAAGACGGCAGTCAAGCGAGGCAATGCAATGCTATACCCAACAACACGACCAACAATACTGCGCCAGAGGGAGATTGATCTGGAGACCCTCCACGACCAAACTCCGGACACAACAACATTTGGCGTGTGGAGGCACATTCTCCATAGAAAAGGTAGGATCCTCCGATCAGCTTGCTCAATGCTTGAATTTGGGAAGTTGTAAGTATGCTAGTAGCACGGTAAACTCTGATTGCGAGATGTAGAATTCGTGTGACGTCAGTATGACGTGTTGTTTATTTGTGGCGTTCGTAGGTACCGCTACAGGCGAATCGTAATCGGCACACATAGCAACGTTGTGTTGCTATGTGTGCCAGTTACCACCAAACTCCCAACACAATAACATTTGGTGCATCGTACCCGGCACACATCGCAACACAATTGCTCAGAACCGTCCTCCGTACGGCTTCATCAGACATCATGCCGGAACAAAATGAATCTCTTGGCGGCAAGACTTTGATGAGACACTAAGAAAACTTTTAAATCTATCTTTCGCTCTTCAGATCTATTTGTACTAAAAAAAATCTCCAAGCTTTTAAAAATATTTTGTATTGGAAAAACAAACATCAGAAACAAAATACACAACTATACGGAGAAAAACTGAATTTTTTATAAAAGAAAATTACCTTCATAAAGTGCGATGCTTAGATGCTGCAAATACTTCCCAGGATATTGTGCTAAAGCTTCCGAATAGCGAACTCATCATTTTTCTAGCCTTCCCAACAATATATTACGGCGTTTCCTTGTATTAAGATCCTATAAATTTTCTCCCCATCGAACGTAACTGTTTCAGGAAAAAATCGAAATACTTCCTTTTTTACGAGAACAAAATTCATATTTCAAAAATACTTACTATTTCTTTTCGTTCTGAAAACAATGTTTAATGATTAAAATCAGATTATACTTATAAATATATTTTAGGATCCCCTCTCATTTCCTAAATATTATATTAATTTAATGTAAAATACAATAATGCACTGGTCTGGTTGTGCCTCGGAAAGCATGTTAAGCCGTTGGTCCCGGTTTCCATGCGAACATCTAGTGGCAGTCGTTAAGGGTTGTTGGAGCCCTCAAAAGTCCAACAATTGGTCTAACTGCAATGCTTCGATGTCGCCTTCGGGTGGTGGAGGTCAGACGGTAGTCGCTTCATGAAAAATATCGAAGTTTAGCCATATCAGCAGTTGGACTGGTAAAGCGGACCCCAGACTCCAAAGCTGAAAAGGCTTCGGATGCGACTGGGATTAACGCTGGGATGATGATGATGATGACAATAATGCATTCAGGGTGTTGATTGGGTTCAAGGTTGGTCGCACCAGGCGGCGGTTGATGCAGCGACCCTCGGGGTTGCGACAATCGTCGAGAGGATGCGGCAATTGGGACTCTAATTGTCATTGAACAAGTCCGAGGCCATTTGCTATTATGATCCTCAGGACGCGCCATCGCGCACACGCAAGCGTATTCCCAAATAACAGTACGCGGGGTTCACATCGGCGTCGGTTCAACGATGAAGTACCTGGGACTAATCCTCGACAGCCGAAGGAACTTCGAGGAGCACTTTGGACGTTTCTTCCACTTCACTTCCTTTTCCTGGTGATGTAAGTACTGACACTAGTTGTGTGTGTGATGAATTTCTACTACCACGAAAAATACTTTTCATTTATCCTGTTAATTCAGGATACTCACACATTACGCGGCTTTCTTGATAAAATAATATTCAAAACTGATTCAGTAGATCACGAGATTCTGCCCTATAATCTGACAAAACTTACGTGCTTATATTATTTAGAATTAAACGAACTTACCTTGTGAAGTTCGATTCTAATTATACGAAGATCACGAACCGAAGATGATTACCAATTTACATGCAGCAGTACGTAGTATGGTGCCGTCCTTGTCACACTTTAAAGACTTTTCATAAAGAAAAGAAAAAAAATATTCAAATACCCGCTCATCGACCCCACTCCGGTCTCACTGTCCTATGTTCATTACGTTTTAGGGCTAGTCTAACCAAATAAGAAAAATATTGGGCTTTAGGGCCGGGAGGGTTGTGGTAATCATCTTCGGTTCGTGATCTTCGTATAATTAGAATCGAACTTCACAAGGTAAGTTCGTTTAATTCTAAATTATACTTCATATCACTCCCGAAGATGATTACCAATTTACATGCAGATGTTTAGAGTGTAATATAAAATTTATACAGATTTTTCTTTTTTGTTTCGAAATGGTAATGATTAAACAAATTTATAAACAATTGATTTGCAATATTTATTAGCAAACTGCAGTTTTTGTGTTAACAGTAAATAAGGATAAAGATTCATACAATTAAGTAAACAATGAATTTGGGAGGCGATTTCCTATCGATTCAATAGTTTCTCTATTATAATACGTTTGAAAAAAATTAGAGATATTACTCCAGCCCACAGCCCTTCGAACCGCCTGCAGACTGAACTGATGTACGCCGCGTGCCTTGTGCTATGTGCACCAACATTGACACGTCCACAGCGCTTCTTTGGAGAGTATCCTTTACCCTGTGGGATAAAGTTTGAAGGCCAATTTTCCTGTGAAGCTTACGAAAACTTATGAATAAATTATTTGTCTCAGTGTTTCTAATAGATCTTGTTTTATCTAAGTATGCTTTCGATGCGATGGCTGGATATATATTACGGTTCTCTTTAAAAAAAGGCAGTCTGATCAGGGGTTGGTAAGCGCAGGGTCTTGACGATATAATTAAGTCAGTATTTTTTTTAATACAATTGAATCATTACTTTCAGTAATATTATTATTTTTGATTAAGCTAAGAGTTGAAATTCTCTGAGTTGACACAATGGCAATCAAAGCGACAGTTTTATATGATAAAGCATTAAGGCTCACATTATCATAAGGATAATAATCACTTAAATAATTTAAAACCACAGAGCTATCCCATGTTGTATCATATTTAGGAGTAGGAGGATTTAGTCTAAAAGAACCTTTCAATAATCTATTCACATAATCAGTTTTCATTATTGAATTACCCCGAACCAACGTTAAAGTGGATCTCGTGGTATTTAAAGTACTATAGCTAGCCCCAGCATTATGCCTATCTGACAAAAATGTTCTATTGCCAGACATACCGTCAATCCAGAAACTGCAATGTTTTTTGTTGATCAAACTCCAACCAAAATTTTAATGAGGAATTATACAGAGATAGTGTATTTTGGGCTAGCGAAGCCATGAGTAAATCTAGTGACGATACTGGTACGCCACGTTCAATCAACGACTGCCGGATAATATAGCTGCCACCAGGGTAAGGCTTATACAGTGAGTGTGCTTCTCTGAAAGGAGAATGCATTAGCTTAGTATTCGGCTCAAAAAATATTTCTTGTGACACAAGTAGTTTTCGATATAGCGGAATCCACGGCTGTGAGGGCCAGTAGGAAAACACAATAATGCCTTCGGCTTTATCATTTACGAATTTGTGAGGAACTTTTGTAATAAGGCAAAATGGTGAAAATGCGTAAAATTATATTATGTTTGTCCATTTAAACGTAAATGCATAAACTTCTTCTGACTGCGGATCAATCTTCCACGAAGCATACCTGTCACACATAAGATTCTGTATGCTTGCGAAGAGATCAAAATGGAGGGTGCTAAACTTAGCTCAAATTTCAGAAAACGCGTAGTCAGCTAGTTGCCACTCGGTATCGATGGACTATTAGTGTGAAGCGCGATCTGCATCAACATTATCGCTAGATTGAATATATCGCAAATATGAAAATTCTACACTTTTCAAAACACTTCCATATGTCGTGTAAGATCGTTTAAGCGAGTGTGTTGTATTCCTCCCAATTTATTAATGTAAGCAATGGATGTTGTATTATCTATTTTGAGAAGGAAATTCCAATTACTTAAATGAGAGCCAAACATTTTTATCGCATAAAAGGCAGCTTTTACTTCTAAGAAGTTAATATGATTTTTAATCTCTTTTGCACTCCAATTACCACCAGGTATTTCGCTGTTACATGGTACTCGCCAATCTGTACGAGATGCATCGCAAAATATTTCTAGTAAATAATCATTACTTTGAATAGATGAATAGCTTGTTTCAATATTGTCACTCCACCATTTAAAATCTGGCTGTAGACAGCTAGGCAAAACCATACGCTTATTATAATTATCAGAATAGTATAAAGCTAAGAATTTGTCGCGTTCTTTTTGCCTAGTATACACCCAACCGTACTGTACGGCTGGGCATGCTGATGTCAAAAGTCCTAGAAATTCCACAAGTTGTCTTATTCTGCACATTTTCGTTTGTGAAAAAGACCTGACTGCGTTATTAATGCGAATTTTCGTGTCAACTGGTCCTTTTTTAAATTATTTATTAGGAGTCCAAATGATTCTAATATTTCTCTTGTAGCAGTAACATTCCAACGCACTCACTGTTAGAGCCAATACATAAAAAATCGTATAGTTAATTAACCGACATTTAGCCGTCCGAACGTAGAGATTGTAATTCAGGTTTTAGTAGCTTTGTGAAAACAAGTGGAGCAGTGCAAAGCTCAAATGGTATAACATTAAACTCATAAAGTTGTGAATTCCAATAAAAGCGTAGCTTTTTACGTTCTTCATTATTAATTGTTATCAAAAAGTGAGCCTAAGCATCCTTTAAATCAAATGTAGCCATAAATTACTTTTGGTCTAGGAGCTTTAGTGCAGTACGGTAATGCTCCATTTTAAAATGCTCCACTTTGATGAATTTATTTAGTTCCTTTAAATTTAGTATAAAATGATGTTCACCATTCGGTTTTAGAACTGTGAATACGGGCGACAAAAAACTGATCATCACAGGGGTTCCACAATGAAATATATTTTGGATCAAGATGTTTAAGTACAGATTCTTGGATTATTTTAGATTCACAAGAAGAAAATCGGTCATTTTTAGGTATTATTTTTTGTACGGGTTCCTCCTTAAAGGGAATTTTATAACCTTGACCCCAAGACAGAATATTGGAGTCATTCGTAATAGTACACCAATAATTATAATAAAACTGCAATCTGCCGACAATTGATGAGTGTACCTCTGGTTCTGAAGTCAGTTCCTCCTTGAGCGGTACCGTGTGTGGCTCCTGGTGTGCATCGGGTTGCGGTTGCGCGACAGCGGCTGTCGGGCCGTCTAGTGGGGCGGATACACTCGCGGCCCGGCGGTGGCAGTCCGCGACGCCCCCCTCGCGTTTAAAGCCCCTCGACGCGCTGATATGGATGGACCAGATTAGAGCGCGTGCTGTGTTTTAATGGCAGGTCGCACTGCTGGCATACGAGGGCGTAGTTCCATACTAGATTTTGATATAGTTTTGGACGATTTCAAGTGTTCGGCCAACTCTGAACCAAATATAAAAAATTGTCTATTTGCGTATTTCTTATAGTACGTCGGGTTTGCTTATTTAGAGTATTTATAGCGGCAAACCGTCTTGAGAGAGATTCTTTATAGTGTATATCACAAAAAGTTTAGCTGCATCACTGAGTGGCTTTATGATATCTCGGAAATCTGTTTTATTTTTAGAGCTATATTGATCGCTTTTCCGAGTGCAGCCAGACCACTACCAAGCTGATTCTGGTGACTTTGGCTGTAAACATCTCTCTTATTAATTGTTTCTATAAGCGCAGCTTTGATCTCGAGATTCTACGCCGGGTCTTTTAGGTGAGGACAGTTTTCTGGAGGCAAATATTCTTTTATTCGATCAGCTGGCTTTTCTTTACTTGTGTGCTCGCACCTGGATGCAATGTCTTCATGTAAGGTTTCACTAAAACTTTTATCCAAGGAAGGATCATCTCCTAACATATCAAGAATCTCTCTTTTATAGCAAATAGCAAGCAAAATCTTTATAATAACAATATTGGTAGCCATTCTAGTAATGCAACGCGATTAACGCGGATGTAAATAGGTAATCCAGGCTCAGACGCGATTTACGCAGAGCAAGCTATGCAAGCACTTTCCGTTCAGATGCGACTTATGCGAAGCAAGTTGGGATAAGTACTTTACGCTCAGACGCGATTTACGCGGAGCAAGGTATACAAGTAATTTATGCTCGGACGCGATTTACGCGGAGCAAGGTATGCAAGTACTTTTTGCTCGGACGCGATTTACGCGGAGCAAGGTATACAAGTAGGCACTTTATGCTCAGACGCGATTGACGCGGAGCAAAGTATGCAAGTACTTTACGCTCAGACGCGATTTACGCGGAGCAAGGTGTGCAAGTACTTTACGCTCAGACACGCGATTTACGCGGAGCAAGGTGTGCAAGTACTTTACGCTCAGACACGATTTACGCGGAGCACATTAGGTAAGTACTTTTATAAGACTTAGGCGCAATATAAACGAAGTAAATAAAAAACAAAAAATAGGTAGGTCAACGCTCATAGGCGGTTTACACCGAGCGATGTTTATAGGTAACAATATCGCGATTTAATATAGACGTTACGTTACGTTCATACATTTAATACCTAGCTACTTATACGACTACAAATACATACATTTTATAGTTCGATTAATCTTTGCTTATTACCATCTAATAACTAGTTTAAATATACTTAGTACCAATAAAACTTGTTTCATGATTTACATAAAACTTTTGTTATATAAAGTTAATAAAAAGGTAGATAAAAAACAATTTTTAGCGGTGCTGTGACAGCGGCAACGCAGGATCGTACCGGTACCCGAGGCCGACAGAGTGGCGCCTGACGGGCGGCGCGTGGCGGCAGGCGCTTGCGCATTGTAGGTACCTACTAGACATCTATATTAGCAACTACAGATTAGGCTACTTACTTTCAATAACTTCCTCTTGGTGAGTATCACGCTTAACCTGATCACTTTAGGATGACATTGAAGGCAATCTCAATCTAGATCTATGTTTCACTTTTTCCCTAATTTCTTTAATTTCTTAAATAAACCACTATAATCATCAATATCTTTCGAACGTGAACTTTTCTTCACCATGATTACGCAAAATCAGATTGGACAATCTGGAAACAACTTAGTCGCAACGGTAATTTTTTGCACAAAATGATGCGTGTGACTCGGACAGCACAAAAAAACGTAATGAACATAGGACAGTGAGACCGGAGTGGGGTCGATGAGCGGGTATTTGAATATTTTTTTTTTCTTTTCTTTATGAAAAGTCTTTAAAGTGTGACAAGGACGGCACCATACTACGTACTGCTGCATGTAAATTGGTAATCATCTTCGGGAGTGATATGAAGTATAATTATAATAGTATGTATACACGTTTAGTTGAATGACCAAGTATTTGGCAGGATGGCGCTACAGGGGCTAGTTAGTGCGAATCATGGGGTACATTCGATTTATCCAAGTCAATCGTCAAAACACGTAGGGATCGGTACAATTTATTCAATCCTTCATTATTATTTTAGCGTTTGTAAGCCAAATCTTCAACAAACATCTATGAATAGTTAAATATGATCTCCAGCAGTCAAAGCTATAAGACACGTGCTAAGTGCCAACTTCCTCCAAGCAATTCCCATTGAACTGTTTAATAATTCATTAGCTGATCGCTTCCTCAGGCTCTTGTAATACCGACGAGGAAGCGACTAGTTATCAACTATTTTCTTACTCAAGAACCGAACAGTAGACCCCGTATTTTTTATCACTACATAGTATAAAACAAAGTCGCTTTCTGTTTCCCTATGTCCCTATGTATGATTAAATCTTTAAAACTGCGCTTTTTTAATATGTAGACAGAGTGATTAAAGAGGAAGGTTTATATAAATAATAACATTCATGAAACAGTGGAAAAATACCATTATTTTTGAGGATCTAATGTGATGTCGTAAATAATTACATTTTTTCCGCGTTCGCAGTGAAATGCAGGCTGAACTTATCAAAATAATGTACTAAATATTTTATACATTGAAAAGGTCTACACAAAAGTCCGCGACGGTATATGTCCATCTATTATAATAAGGATATCCCACATTAATTTTTTTTTGTCATTTACTTCTTACGACAATTATTGGCTAATTTTCGAAGCGATTTTTAACTTTATGCAATTTAATACCTTTAATACATTGTTGATGCTACTTAATATAGATCTACTAGCGGCCGCCAGAGACTTCGTTCTCGTGAAGTTAGTTATGCTCCGCTCCTATTGGTCGCAGCGTGATGATACATTAGCCTAGGCTAAAGCCTTCCTGGATTAATGGGCTATCCAACGCAAAAGGAATTTTTCAAATCGGACCGGTTCTCGAGATTAGCGCGTTCAAACAAACTCTTCAGCTTTATATATTAGTATAGATATCGCCCTTTACAGCATAAATGATTTAGAAAAATAAAAAAAAATGGTTTAAATGAATATTTTCGATGATATAACAGATTTCAAAATTGCGGGGCGTCGCGTTTGCGGCGGTACCGACCGTTCAGGGCGGCGCGGCGGCGGGAGCCGCGGGCCGCTATGATTTTTTTTACAACGTTTACAATTTTTCTGTAGTGTAATTAGTGTTGGAATAATAGGATGAAGGTCCGTAAATATAAAGGATTTGTGAATAAAAGAGAGAAAATATATGTTACTGTCATGAGTGTTTATAATCAACAATTTTTTTTTTAATAATTATAAACTAGTGCTTAACTGCAATCCCGCCTGATGGTAAGCAGTGATGCAATCGTTGATGGTAAAGCGCACTAGTTTATTAAGCCTATTCACTTAAAAAAACTTAGGAATAGGAAGGATGACGGCAGTTGAGCGAGGTGATGCAATGTTAAACCCAAGACCAACACGACCAAATGATGCTGCGCTAGAGGAAGATTGATCTGGAGACTCTC
Source organism: Sesamia nonagrioides (assembly GCA_017933935.1). Classification (NCBI taxonomy): domain Eukaryota; kingdom Metazoa; phylum Arthropoda; class Insecta; order Lepidoptera; family Noctuidae; genus Sesamia; species Sesamia nonagrioides. The sequence goes on along the minus strand of JADWQK010000844.1, from coordinate 764,609 downwards.
CACGACCAAACTCCCGACACAACAACATTTGGCGCATCGTACCCGCCACACATCGCAACACAACTGCTCAGACCCGTCCTCCGTACGGCTTCACCAGACATCATGCCGGAACACGACGAATCGCTTGGCGGCAAGACTTTGTCTGGTGGGTGGTAACTTCTGCCGGCAGCCGATGTTATGGCCTACCACCGAGCAAACTAGGTAATACAAAAATTATTAGAATATAGAATGCTTAAAAAGAATATTCCTAATAAAGAATAACAAACTAACGAATAGGTCTGCACAACATTGATTAGCCAGTATCTACAACAGCCGCCCTTAATCGATGTTGTGCCTAACAAACAAAAAAAAAAAGGGTATGTTTCAAATCTTAAACTAATTGTACACCTCTTGTGTAATAAAGGCCCGAGAGGCTTAGTGAGCACATCTGCAGGCATATCACTACTTTTAATTTTTTTTAATATAACAACATTGCTAGACACCTTTTCTTTAATAAGGTTTCACCTAGTATCAATGTGCTTCGTCCTGTTGTGGTGAATTGGATTTCGAACCAGATTTATGGCACTCTGGCTGTCAGAACCTAAGTTAACTGAAGAAAGTTTACCTGTTATCTCATAGATAAAACGACGTAAGTAACAAGCTTCCTTCTTGGCAGACGATAGTGCCATATATTCACTTTCCGCGGACGACAAAGCAACAGTGGGTAGTTTCTTTGACTCCCATGATACTGGTCCTCCACCTAACTAAAAGACATACCTGGCGTATGACTTTCTATCATTGTGGCAGTATGCCCAATTAGCATCGCAAAATCCTTTTAAAGGTTCTCCACTTCTCCTGTAAACCAACGAATAGTTTACCCTTCAGGTACTGTAGAACCCTTTTGCCAGCATTCCAATGTTCTTTCGTAAAGCATGTATTAAATTGGCTCAAATAGCTAGTTGTAAAAGCAATATCTGGGCGAGTATTAACACTGAGATACATTAGGCACCCTATTAAGTTTTGGTAAGGATAAGACTCACCAACTTGGTCACCAACTCTCCTCTCCATACATTTTTTTAAGTAAGGGAGTATTCACTGTCTTACATTCATACATATTGAATTTATCCAGTAAGAATAGGATGTAATTTGACTGGTTTATTTTAATATTCTTAGAATTATATTGAATTTGCAATCCTAAATATGATTTTAATATTCCGAGATCTTTTAGTGAAAAATATTTCGATAAATCTTTCTTGACAATATCAAATGTCAAATTAGATTTAAAAAATACAATTATGTCATCCACAAAAATACCTTATAATACGAGTTCCTTTCCAAAGAGTTTAGTATAAACACAAGGTTCGGAAGGAGTTACTGTAAAACCTATTTTTAAAAGCGTTTCGTTTATTTTTTTGTTCCAAGCTCGTGGTGCCTGTTTAAGGCCGTATAGTGATTTTCTTAACAGGCAAACCTTGTTTTTCTTCCCTTTTTCTGTGAAACCAAGGGGCTGCTCCATAAAAACTTCTTCTTCTAAATCGCCGTTTAGGAACGCGGTACAAACATCCAAATGCTTCATTCTGAAGCCCATCTCTGCTGCTAGTGCAAATAGAGTCAATTCTTTTGACTTGATTAAAACCTTTGACAACCAGTCTTGCTTTATATTTAGTAATGTTTCCAAAAGCGTCCCTTTTAATTTTATAAATCCATTTGCAGGGTATAACCTTCTTGTTAGGACTATCAACTAGATCCCACGTATGTAGTTTAACCAAAGAATTGTACTCATTATCATTGCATAATGCCACTTTTCAGCATCATCAGCATGAGTAGCTTCATAATATGTTGTTGGTTCATCTGAATTGGCTGCTGACACATTATAAGTAAGGAAATCAGGTGGTTTTCTATTTCTTGTACCTCTGCTCAGCTCTAGGAAGCATCGGCTCAGGCTGTTCCTCCTCTAAACTTGCTGACTCTTCGTCCGCACTAGGAAGCATCAGCTCATGGAAAGCATTCTGCTCTTCCATAGCTGCCGTTACTTCTCGTTTTACTAGAAATTCCGGTGAAGCTGGTTCAGCTGCAGGATCGGCACTCTCAACACAGTCATAAAATGGACTGCCTTCGGTCTCAGACTCCTTTTCTTTGAATAATAAACTAGAGTCTGACTGTACAAAAGGATTAGCTTGCTCCTCCTTCAATACTGTAAAAATGTTTTCAAAAAAGGTTGCATCTCTGGACATAAAAAATTGTCTTGGATTAGACGGATCCCTAAAATAAACACAAACTCTTTGCCACCGTCAGTCCTAATCGCTTTAATCTTTTTATCCAATTGATTTTCTACAAATGTTTGAAATAGACAAAATTTGTCTTTGACCTCAGTCTTTGAAGAAATAAAGTAAGCAAACACTTTCCTTGTACAATCGTCCCCTAACGTTAGCATGTAGGTACTTATTTCCTTGAAAGGAGGTTGTAGACATAGGTCCACACTAATCAATATAAACCAGTTCCAAAGGTGAAGTAGCTCTGTTAAATGCTACTTTTTTAAAAGATACTTGCTAGTTTTCCTTCTACGCAAGCGATGCATTTACTTTTATCTACTACCTTAAACTGTACGCCTACCTCATGATTTTTCAGTCGATTCATGCCTATACGACAAGTGTCCTAACCTTTTATGCCAAAGTTGGTAACTATTCTGACAACCAGAGTGCACATCATCCTGTGTCAGATAATTATTTGCTTCGTAATCGGAAACATTCACAGTACCGTCAAGTACATACAGTCCACCAGAGGACGAGACATGAAGAACAGAATCACCTATAAAACAAAAAACATTATCTTTATAAAAATTACAACCATTTGTGTCAAAAATACATACCAAACCCTTATCAACAGCCTTTTATACAGACAATAGATTAGCTTTCAAATCGGGTACGAAAGCAACACCGCTGATCTTGTTAATTACATTTTCTGGGGTATTTATTGAAACATTACCAATTCCGTAACATTTAATCTGTTCTCCGTTCGCAACAGTAACATCACCTTTGTCTGTTATCTCTAGATCTTGAAACCAATCACGTCTAGAACTCATGTGTTTAGTACATCCCGAATCTACGTACCAAAGATCCTTGTTTGAGGTGCCAGAAGAATTAAGAGCTATCAACGAGTTATCAACAGCATTGACATTTTCCTTCTTGTTCCTCAGTGGACAGTCTAGTGTCTATTGTTCTGGTACTTTGCAATCATAGCATACTATATCCTTCTTCTTGGCTTTAGATTTCAACGTTGTGCTATAAACTGAGTCTATTGGTGTAGTTTCATTTTTGGACATCTCATTTAGCAGTTTAGCCTTAACTAAATCAGTCGTTACGTCTATATTACAATTCTCTAGTAGCATTATAAGAGGCTCATATTTTGAGATGAGACTTCCCAAAAGTATAGCTACAATTGACGTATCTTCTATGACCTTATCAATATCCGCAAGATCCTGTGCGGTTGACATAACTGCGTTGATATACAGTTCAATGTTATTAAAATCTGACAGACTCAATCTGTACAGTTTACGTTCTAAAGGTAGTCTTCGTCCCATGCCTTTATCCTCAAAAGCTTTCTGCAAAGATTGCCATGCTTCTAATGCGTTTTTTGCACATCTAACGTGTATGACAGCTGCACAGTCTACCGTTACGCAAATTTTTGCAAGAGCTTTTGCGTCATTTCGTACCTTGGTTGAGGCGGGAGTCGTGTCACCATCCGGATAACCACTTACTGTTGCCCATAAATTCCTCATCTTGAATTTCCAAGTTTATTTTTCAGGCAAAACGATGGAATAGAAGATGAATTTGACGAAAAACACGACTTGTTCACACTTGACAGATCTCCAGATTCGTGTGACATTTTCAACAATTATTTTTGGACACACAATTTTTCACTTTATCACAAATTTTATACTTTTATATTTTATCTAACCGTATCCTCACACTCGTACTGATAACGTGTTGGAATAATAGGATGAAGGGCCGTAAATATAAAGGATTTATGAATAAAAGAGAGAAAATATATGTTACCATCATGAGTGTTTAAAATCAAGTAACTAGTGTAACAATACTTGTCTATGTTATGTTTTTAGGTCATTTGGGGTCTACGGAGCAACATTAAAAGAACTGAACATTATTATGAACTTCTGTATTTAGCTATATTAAATTACATTAGGTTTTGCTTGAGGAAAAGAACGTAACGTCAATATTTTATTTTAAAACTTTTTACAGAGTATATCAAAGACCATGAGTACCATGGAGTTTTCAGTCGTGCATATTGATACTCAACACCCTTCCTCAAGATGCACAACTGTATATTATTCAACAAAAAAAACTTTCTTTCTATCAACAAAAAAAAAATCTATATAAACTATCTATAAACAACAATTCTGTAATCGACTGTACAATATTTCAAACAAAAATCATTAATATTTGTGACACCGACTGTACTGAACTTAAAAAACAAAAAATCATAAACTTTGTGTCACCGACTGTACTTCTATTAAAATTGATTTCAAAAATTATAAAAACGTCTTTATTTAAAATCACAACTGTAGTACCTAACCGTTAATCAAGTATTTGGTTAACTAATTTTGCAAACCTATGTCCTAACAAAGGTTTTGTAAAAATATCAGCCAGCTGCTGTTCAGATGGAATGTATTTTAAAATAACAATCCCTGTGCACGATCGAGATCGATGCAAAGTACCTTCCTGATGAAAAGACCTTCTTGTTATTTATATTTTTCTATTGTTCTTTTTTTGTATTTTTATACGTTGTCATGTTTTTAATTGTCATATACATAGTATAAGTTTGGCTGAATAAACAGAAACACAAAAACATATTTCCTACATTTTTACTCACCAGCCATCAGGAAAATTGGTCCTTCGAGATAGTGAGTAGTGTTTATAGGACACAAATGGTTGTCACGCGGAGCCAGACTCGGCTACAGCCCGATGCTGAGGCCGCACAAAATAGCGTGCCCCGTTCTGCGTCATCGGCAGCGCCCGCTAGCGCTGCGACGCCGCCGCCGGTGCAGTCTACAGTCTCCACGACCCGCACACTCGCCAGTCCATCAAAAACACACTCTGTCACCAGCCGCTCATCGGTAGTGGCAAGGAAGCTCTCCGCCGAAGCACAACACGCCCGTGAACTCGCCCGTCTGGAGTTAGCTGCAGAAGAGGAGAAACTGCAAGCTCAACTACAGCTAACAGCCAAAAGACTTGAGTTGGAAAAACGGACTGCTGAGCTGGAACACCAGGCTGCAGTTGCTACCATTGAGGCCGAAGAAGCAAGTAGGTGCAGTAGAAAATCTGGTCGCAGCAGGGCCAGCATTTCAAATTGGGTAAACGGTAGTGTGCAAGTCATTGAGTCACAAACCGACAACAAATACAATGACACTGTTGTACACTCTGAGAATCCCAATCCTGCTCCACCACGAACGTCTCCATCATCACACGTAAGAAATGTTGATTCATTCACTATTCACAATCACCCTAATACAGTGCATTACTTTGAGCCAGGTACGTCACATTACCAATATCACAATAACCCAGTTAACTATATGGGACTAGAGGAATCTGCTAGACCCGAATTCGATCCAGAGGGAGTTGCCTACGCCGAGTCCTACGCAGCGGTCGCCCCGGCTCGTGAGTACCGGAGCGCCCAGGATCCGGTGAGTCAACTTGTCTCCGCATTTGATAGTCTGGTAAGGAAACTTCCTTTCAACAATAGTTCCAACAATAATAACAACAGACAGGTCCAGAGGTCAAATCATATAAACTTACCTGTGTTCGACGGCAGAGCACCACTTGACTGGCTCGTGTTCAAGCGGTCCTACCTAGACTCTGCCAACACATATACACCCGCTGAAAACCTTGCCCGCCTCGGTGTCTCATTGAAAGGTACAGCACGTGAGGCGGTGTGCGTTCTTCTGTCAACAGCCTTACACCCTGACATAGTTTTAGAAGAACTAGATAGGCGCTTCGGACGACCTGAGCAGATAGTGCTACAAGAGGTTGCAGCCATCCGTGCTTTACCTAAAGTGAACAATGAATTGAGAGACCTTCCTGCGTTCTCTTCACGCGTTAGAAATTGTGTAGAGGTTGTTAAACTTTTAAATGAATCAGACTATCTGTATTCCCCAGAATTGTTTATTGCTCTTATCAATAAACTACCCCTACTGGTGCGCACAAGGTGGATGGACTTCGCTGCGACACGTGTCGGCGCTGGCCCTACCTCCAGCCTGGGCAAGGTGGAGCTGCTGTCTAGGTTCCTGGCCCAAGAGGTGGACCTACACATCAAGTTCGACAGCACTTTCTCGGACTTGTCACATAATCACATTCATAGAGAACGCACGCATGCAGCCGTGGAGGAGGCGGAGCTAGTGAACACAGTGCATTCGTACTCTGAAAAACATTCATCTACCGAAAAAACACGAAATATTCGTAGGTCGTCTTGTTTATGTTGTAAAAAATCGTCACACGACATTTCGACATGTGACAAGTTTAAGTCAATGTCAATTCATGAAAAGTGGCAGTTTATAAAGAAAATAAAATTTGTTATCGTTGTCTAGAAAAAAGGCCGCATACTTTCCGGTTCTGTAACAATAATAAAAATAAATGCCAAATAGGTGACTGCAAGAATAGACACCACACTCTATTACACAATCCCGAGTTCACATCGACATTAGCTGAACGAGATGCTTCGCCACACAACACGCCTCCCTCCCAGGGTTCCAGCGCGGTGCGGGAGATAGTCAACCACACAGTCGCGGCGCCGGACGCATCCAGGGAGCTCGCTGTGGTTCCTATTCATCGTCCCCTTCTGAAGATGGTAGCAGTCACCGTATCGGGACCTGCGGGTAAGGTAGACACTTACGCGTTGTTGGACGACGGGTCGACTTCGACGTTCATCGACTCTGATATTACTGACCGTATAGGTGCTAGCGGACCGTATGCGCAGATACATTTGGATTGTGTCGGCGGGTTGTCACGGGAGACAGAGGTACGGTACGTCGACTTCGAGATAAAGGGCAAGCATGTAAACGAAACCTTTACCATTAGGAACGCGCAATCAATTAAAAATTTAGGGTTAGCATGGAAACAACATGCCAGCCGCAACGACCTGCATACTTACCCCTATCTGACTGACATAACTCCAAAGTTGTGTTACAACAACGCGAAGCCTATGCTAGTGATCGGAATTGATAATTGGCATCTCACCATAGCGAACGCCACGAGAAAGGGTACCAAGTATCAACCGGTAGCGATACAAACGGTGTTGGGCTGGGTACTTTTCGGTTTCGCGTGCAGTAAAACTAGGCCGGTAGAAAAGCTATACCACACTACAGATACCGCTGCTAGGGATCCGGAGCTTGACGAGTTCATCATAGCGCAGTATAGACTGGACGCAATAGGTATATCAAAGCACGAGGCGCGTAGCACCGAGAACCAACGCGCGCTCGATATCCTCGACCGCACGGCGCGCCGGCTTCCCGAAGGTCGCTTTGAAGTAGGTTTGTTGTGGAAGACCGATAAGTTAAACTTACCGAATAGCTACCCGTTGGCTCTATTCAGGTTTATGAGTCTCGAGGCAAAGATGATTAAAGATCCCGCGTATGCCAAGAAATACAGTAAAAACATCCACGACACATTAGCCAAAGGCTATGCCGAGGAATGTAGCGAGATTAAACCGGTGGGTGTTTGTTGGTACTTGCCACATTTTGGCGTGGTAAATCCCAACAAACCAGAAAAACTGCGCGTAGTCCATGACGCTGCAGCACGATCACGAGGAGTGTCCCTGAACTCAATGCTGCTGCCCGGACCCGACTTTTTACAGTCCCTACTAGGCATCTTAATGCGCTTCAGGGAAGGAAGGGTCGCCGTTACCTCTGATATCAAGGAAATGTTTCCTCAAATAAAAATAATCGAGCGTGACCGCGATGCCCAACGCTTCTTGTGGCGCGACGATCCTTCTGGCCCTATCAAACTATATAGGATGACTTCGATGATGTTCGGGGCCTGTTCTAGCCCATCGACGGCAATCTATATAGTCAATCTAAATGCTGCACAATTTCAAAAAGAGTTCCCCGAGGCCGTGGCAGCCATTAAGTTGAACACCTACATGGACGACTTCATTGGTAGCTTCGACAACCTGAACGATGCAGCCCGGCTGGCCTCTGAAATCGTTACAATTTACAAACGCGGTGGTTTTGAAATGCGCGGCTGGATTTCCAACGAACCAGCAGCACTGGCCCAGCTGCCAGCCGAGCTGATATCCGAACTGGCTAGTAGTAGAGACATAGAGTTGTGTAGAGACTCAACCACTAGAACGCTAGGTGGCCTCTGGCAGCCAATCCGCGATGTCCTGAAGTTTAATTCTGGAGTGTCTGTCAACATTTCAGCTCCAGTTACTAAACGTCAGGCACTGACCCAAGTCATGCGTGTGTATAACCCGCTGGGTATTCTAGCGCCAGTTGTAATCAGGGGGCGAATCCTATTCCAAAACTTATGGAGAAAAGGTTTGGAATGGGACGAAACTAGGATGCGCGGGCCGCCTTTCCTATTGTTGCCTTTTGCCGAATGGCCCTCGGAACCAGCACAACGTAAGGTCGCAAATGAAAATGAGCTCAAGTCATCTTCTTCATTACCAACCCCATTTTGTAGAGTCAACGCTAATGTAGAAGTTGAGTTGTCCGCACCTGTCGTAGCTAGCCTTTCATACTTTAGCTCATGGTTTAGGATGGTAAGGGCGACTGCTAGAATTCACCAGTTCATTGCCATCTGCATAACTAGGGTTCGGGGGGTATGTAAGAATTTTATTCTTTCCCCACATTGTAGCCAAACTTCTTCAGATGCATTTTCCCTCGATGTCGCCCTACGACCGTTGTCAGTTGAAAACCTGAATCATGCGGAGATCCATATTTTCCGTCAAAGCCAGAACAACGCCTTCAAGCGGGAACTGCTCTGCATACGCGCCGGACGCTCACTTCCTTCAAAGAGCCAACTCGTCAGCCTCTCTCCAGCCCTAGATCAGAGAGGATTAATGTATGTGCAAGGACGTGCCGCCGCCATCAGAGATGTAACCACAGATACTAAACCAATCATATTAAATGGGAAGGACAATGCTGTTCGTCTGCTCATCGCACACTTTCATGAAGAGTTCAGTCATGCTAACACAGAAACGGTGATCAACGAGTTGCGGCAAAGATTTTGGATCTTGGGTTTGAGAAATGCCGTCAGATACGTCGTACAACGCTGTCAACGCTGCAAATTGGCACGCGGATCACCGCCCCGCCCCTCTATGGGAGACTTACCTCTTGCCCGACTAGCTCACGGATGCAGACCATTTTCATTCGTGGGTTTGCAGAAGCTATAGTAATTCTCGCCCGCTCACGCATGTATCACCAGATCTAGCAGATCCAGAAGCGTTGACGCCATTTCATTTCCTGCTGGGCACCTCATCAGTCTATAACTTCCCTGCTCAACTCACGGACGCAGATTTATGCAGTAGGAACCACTGGCGTAGGGCCGTAAGACTGGCCGATCATTTCTGGCGGCGGTGGGTTCGAGAATACCTACCAGAGCTAGCACCACGAAGAGTCCACGGCGGTGAAGTGTCGGTCAAAATAGGAGACCCTGTACTGATCGCAGATGGAGACCTTCCGAGAGGCACGTGGCCGCGAGGCGTGGTCACAGCGCTGTTCCCTGGTCGTGACGGAAACGAGTGGTCGACATCAGGACCTCTGCCGGCATTCTCCGCCGACCTCTAAAGAAGATCGTTCTGCTTTGAAAGGGGGAGCATGTGCACGATCGAGATCGATGCAAAGTACCTTCCTGATGAAAAGACCTTCTTGTTATTTATATTTTTCTATTGTTCTTTTTTTGTATTTTTATACGTTGTCATGTTTTTAATTGTCATATACATAGTATAAGTTTGGCTGAATAAACAGAAACACAAAAACATATTTCCTACATTTTTACTCACCAGCCATCAGGAAAAATCCCAGCTTCCACTTTGTTACGAATAAAATGATATTTTATATCTATGTGCTTCAGCCTCTTATGTTTTTCAGGATTCTTTGCAATATGTATGACTGACTGATTATCCTCTAGCATCAACACATTCATACATTGTAGACCTAGCTCTAAAAACATGTTTCTAATCCAACAACCCTCAGAAATACCTTTAGCAAGCGCTACGTATTCTGCTTCTGTAGAAGACAGGGAAATACAATTTTGTTTACTACTAGACCATGACACACAACATCCATGAACTGTCATTAAAAAACCTGAAGTAGATTTTCTTTCATCTTTATCGCCTGCCCAATCAGAATCTGTGTAACCTATCAATGGCACCTTTTCACCTTTTCTATAGATTAAACGTTTGTTTAAAGTACCCTTTATATACCGTAATACCCTTTTAAGAGCTTTCCACAACTGTTCATTTCCTTTTGATTGATATCTACTTAAAAAGTTCAATGCAAAACAAATGTCTGGACGAGTACCTAACATAGCATACATTAAACTTCCTACTAGACTCTTACATCTTGTAATCAACTCCTGTGAGCCAGCTTTATCTGTCAGTTGAATACCTGGTTCTAATGGTGTAGGAACTGGTTAACAGTCGTCCATTTTATATTTCTTTAAAATACTTTGTAGATACTCCTCCTGATGTAGAACTATACAATCCTTCTCTTTTTGTATAGTTATCCCTAAATACTTTGTTTCTTTCACATCTTTCATTTCAAAGTTCTTTCTTAGTTGTTTCTTAAACTTTTCCATTTCTTGAGGTTTATCTGACACCATCAAGATATCATCAACGTACAAAAGCAAATAAAATTTCTCGTTTTTTCTATAATACAGGCAATAATCACTTTGACTCCTTTGAAACCCTTCCTTAATCATAAAATCATTAAACTTTTCATTCCATTTCCTCGGAGACTTCTTTAATCCATATAACGCTTTCTGTAACTTCAGTACCTTATTTTTGTACTTCGTTTCGCCAGGAACCTTTATGTAAACAACTTCATCGATATCACTATATAAAAATGCACCTTTAACATCCATCTGTGATAATTTTAAATCATATTCATTTGCTAATGCTAGCAAGATTCGTAGAGTAGGTAACTTTGCTACAGGAGCATACACTTCTGAATGATCAAAAATGTCATCTTGCTGGAATCCTCTGACAACTAATCTTGCCTTATAAATTTCGTTACCTTTTTCGTCAGTTTTCTTTCTGAGAACCCACTTTGTTTCTAATATTTTCTTCTTAACTGGTTGTTTAACTTCTCTCCATGTTAAATTTCTCTCTAAAACATCAAATTCTTTATCTATTGCTTCCATCCACTTTGCTGAGTCCTTACTTGCCATAGCCTTTTCATATGTTATGTCTTCTTGACCATAAATTGCTGCGTAGGTATAATAATCATCGAAACGGCTAGGCGGTTTTATGACTCTTGTTCTTGCTCTTTGCAGCAATGGAGATACACTTTCTTCTGTGTCTGTTACATCTCTATCAATCATATTTTCGTCTTGTTCGTTGTCTGTCACATATATTGAATCTTCATCAGTCTCTCTGCTATCATTTTCTTCATTTCTGTGTACCTGCTCTTCTGTTTCTTCATTTTTGTGTATCTGTTCTTCTGTTTCTTCTTCTCTCTCGCTATAATCATTAAATCTAGTTACATCTGTCTCCTGTGTATTAGACTCTATTCTCGTCTGTTATGACTCCCTTCTGAGGTACATTTTACACTAGGTAACACAAAAATTATTAGAATATATTATGCTTAAAAAGAATATTCCTAATAAAGAAAAAGAAACTAACAAATAGGTCTGCACAATATTGATTAGCCAGTATCTACAACATTTAGTATCAGCCTTGCAACTGTGGGTCGCTAGTAAATTATAAACTGGTCTTGACCGCAATCCCGCCCGATGGTAAGCAGTGATGCAATCGCTGATGGTAAAGCGCGCTAGTTTATTAAGAGCTTATTAGAGACACTTAAATTGTAGTCCGACGGAAATGCAGCCGCTGGCAAATTGTTCCAGTGCCTTTCTTCAGCTTCTCGCGAATCGTCTGCGATGGGGCAGGTACTTAATACCAAGTTCTCAAATCTATCGAGCTTATTCAAAACTGTTCGGTCTAACTTTTGGCCTCAAGTGTAAATTACCTTTGATGACAAGATGTCGGTTACAAAGTTTCCAAGTGTCAATTTTATTAATTACAGTGTAGTTATAGTTTTAATTTTCCTGTTTTTAACTAGTTGTATGTATTGCTTTGATATAAGCGTAAGTAAACATCATCATCATCCCAGCGTTAATCCCAGTCGCATCCGAAGCCTTTTCAACTTTGGAGTCTGGGGTCCGCTTTACTAGTCCAACTGTTGATATGGCTAACCTTCGACAATTTCCGTTAAGCGACTGCCGTCTGACCTCCACAACCCGAAGGCGACATCGAAGCATTGCAAGTAGACCATAAGCGTAAGTACCGAGCTAAAATGGCGTAGATAACTTCTATAGATTATGATCTGCGTAATATTTTCCCATGTTCTTAGTTATTATAAGCTAGTGGATGACCGTGACCCCGCCTAATGGTAAGCAGTGATGGAATTCTTAATGATAAAACACACTGGTTATTTTTTTTAAGCTTATTAACTCTATCTTTGAAGACACTAAAATTGTAATCATACGAGAAGACCGTCTCAGGCACATTGTTCCAGTTCTTCGATGTCATTATCATCATCCCAGCGTTAATCCCATTCGCATCCGAAGCCTTTTCAGCTTTGGAGTCTGGGGTCCGCTTTACCAGTCCAACTGCTGATATGGCTAAACTTCGACATTTTCCGTGAAGCAACTGCCGTCTGACCTCCACAACCCGAAGGCGACATCGAAGCATTGCAGTTAGACCAATTGTTGGATTTTTGAGGGCTCCAACAACCCGTAACGACTGCCACTAGATGTTCGTATGGCAACCGGGACCAACGGCTTAACGTGCTTTCCGAGGCACGACCAGACCAGTGACCATATTCATGCATACAATTAATACTTGCACTGTGCGGGGATCGATCCCGCGCCACCTTGCGCAGCGGCCGCGTCCGCTACCGCTACGCCACGGAGGCTGTCAGTTCCAGTTCTTCGATGTGCGCGGTTAAAAAAGAGGCAAACTTTTCGTCCAGTGTCATCAACGTAAGGGTGGATATTCGTCGTACGACGATCATCCGATAATGGAACGGTGATAGCATAATTAAGACATGTAATTCCCGCGCACACTCTCCAAAATGCATCTTATTGAATTCCGAAAGGGTAGTCACTGAAAATGCAATTTTTTTAAATAATTTATTGGTACACTTTTAAAAAACACATATAAGTAGACAGGATCAAAAACTGCTGTACAAAGTCTTTTTAAAAGGCGAACTGATGCCTCCTAAACTAGGACAAAAGCCTGTGTTTTAGAAACCAGGGTTCCTCAAGGTATGACACACAATTGGAATAAGGTGACGTGCAAGTACTTATATGAACATCATCATCATCAGCATCTACTCGTCTACTGCTCGACATAGGCCTCCTTCATGGCACGCCAACAAGCTCGATCTTGAGCAGTTCTCCGCCAGCCACTACCAGCCACCTTTTTGATGTCGTCGCTCCATCTCGCCCAAGGGCGTCCTACGCTACGTTTACCGAGACGGGGTCTCCACTCGAGGACTCTTTTACCACAACGGTTGTCGGTCCTGCGGCATATGTGACCAGCCCATTGCCACTTCAGCTTGCTAATCCTCTCAGCTATGTCGGTGACTCTGGTCCTCTGTCGGATCACCTCATTTATGATGCGGTCCTTCAGAGAGACGCCCAACATAGCCCACTCCATAGCTCGCTGTGCAGCTTTAAACTTATGGACTAGTCTGACCGTTAGTGTCCACGCCTCAGCTCCGTAAGTCATGATGGGTAGGACGCACTGGTTGAAGATTTTAGTCTTCAAAAATTAGGGTATGGGCGACGAAAATACCCGACGAAGTTCACCAAATGCTGCCCATCATAGCTGGATCCTTCTATTTGCCTCCTTCTCGAAGTTTTTTTTTTCCCTAATTGCAACGATATATATGAAGATAAATACAGATAATACAAATACGAAATACGCCTTAATTAAAATACAGTATTGGATTGTCACTTTAAGAGACAATAGTAATAAGATTCTCGGTTTCGTTCGTTTTTTGCTACCATGTATGTGTTATTTCTTGTCTGTCCTTGTTATTCTATCTTTTTTCTTTTTGTTTAGGATGGAAAATCATGAAATGACCTCTCCCGCTCTGAGCGGAGCGAAGGGCGTGTCAGACTTTTACTGACTAAAACCCATCCGTGTTCCTTCATTTGCCTGTGCTCCAGGGCACCTATCAGGCGACCTATCCTTCAATGTATATGTCATCATCATCATCTCAGCGTTAATCCCAGTCGCATCCGAAGCTTTTTTCAGCTTATGAGTCTGGGGTCCGCTTTATCAGTCCAACTGCTGATTTTGGCTAAACCTCGATATTTTTCCTTGAAGCAACTGCCGTCTGACCTCCACAACGCGAAGGTAATATCGAAGCATTACAATTAGAACAATTGTTGGACTTTTGACAGCTCCAACTTTTGACTGCCATTAGATGTTCAAATGACAACCGGCACCAACGGCTTTACGTGCTTTCCGAGGCACGCCCAGACCAGTGCAAATATTCATAGTCATTCATACAAATATTTGCACTGCGCGGGGATCGAACCCGCGCCTTCTTACGCAGCGGCCGCTTTCGCTACCGCTACGCCACGGAGACTATCTATAATGTATTTGCATTCTAGTTTAATGAAACTAATTTATCTCTTTTTATTATTTATGAATATTACTAAGAGCTGATTTTACAACGAACACGACAGGTCCCGACGGTATGAATATATCATTTCAATTTAACAGAGAAACATGCTCCATTAGAGTTTTCTATTATTTTACAATATGAAAATACTACTTAAATTTATTTTAAAAAACCATGATATATTTGAAAAGCATAAGCTTTAGTTACATACGAGTGCGTTAAAAGCTATTTTTTTTTTATACAATAAAGGATTATTTTAGACTTAGATAGAATAAAAAACCTAGTTTCAATTTTATGTAACCATTTCATCATTTTGTCTTTTATTAATTTATAAATACATATTTGGTATTTATAACTGACAGCCTCCATGGTGTAGCGGTAGCGAACGCGGCCGCTGCGCAAGGAGGCGCGGGTTCGAACCCTGCGCAGTGCAAATATTTGTATGCATGAAAATGAATATTTGCACTAGTTCGGTCGTGCCTCGGAAAGCATGTTAAGCCATGGGTCCCGGTTGCCATACGAACAGCTAATGGCAGTTGTTACGGGTTATTGGAGCCCTCAAAAGTCCAACAATTGGTCTAACTGCAATGCTTCGATATCGTTTTCGGGTTCTGGAGGTCAGACGGCAGTCGCTTTTCCAGAAAATATAGAATTTTAGCCAAAATTGTCAGTTAGACTGATAAAGCGGACCCCAGACTCATAAGCTGGAAAAAGCTTCGGATGCGACTGGGATTAACGCTGAGATGATGATGATGATGACATTTACATTGAAGGATAGGTCGCCTGATAGGTGCCCTGGAGCACAGGCAATGAAGGAACACGGACCTCAGACTCCAAGGCTGAAAAAGAGAGGGATTACTGAGTACTGTGCTGAGATGATGATGATGATAACATATTTTGTATTTATGTATACGAAAAAACACATTACTTACATAAAAAAAAATGCATTTAAATAACACTAAAAAATATACAATGGACATTCTATACAACGTGTAACATAAAGGGTATATACATAACAAAGGCATGGCATCTTTACATGATATCAAACGATATTGGAAGGGTTTTTTAATCCTATCTCTTTATGTTAGGAAGTTATGAGGAAAAACACCGCCTGTGATAGGCTACTATCATACTAGTCGCACAGAGATATTGAAGACATTTATCGGATTTTGGCAAGTAACGTGACGGGTAACGAGTAGTTATTAACGTATGTAGTGTGCTGCCGCGTTTGTTATGATTTTATTTTAAGAAACACACGAAACCGAAAATTTGGTACTAATTTTTTGAGTATTTTATTTTGAGTTGAAACCCTTCCGATATCGTTTGATATCATCTAAAGATGCCATGCCCTTGGTATGTATATACCCTTTTTGTTACACGTTGTATACTTAGTAAGTTCCCCAAAATGTGTAGCATATTATGTAATGGTTTAGTATGATAGTGTGATGAATATAAATTGATGTTAAGATATCAAAAAAAGAATGAAGATAATAAATTAAAACATTTCAGTGCTATTAGAGCTCATCATCATCATCATCTGGCCGGCCCACTCCACTTTAATGTTGCAGTTCTGCGGATCTCCTCATTTCTGGGTTGCTCATGCAGTGAAACCCAAAGCACAGCCTTCGCCATTGCCTATTAGAGCTCGTTATGAACAAATTATATTTTTCTTTCTCATGTTCCCACTCACATAATAAAAGAAATTGTATTACCTCGATCTATCTCCTTACAACAAAGGCTTGTGAGATTTGCTCGGGTCTAATGGTATCATAACTTAGATTACAAAGCAACTTAGGTATTACTAACTCACCGAACACATTTTTTGCCACTTACTTTTCTTTACGGTTTTTTTTTATTTTTAATGTATTTTAATTAATAGGTAAACCCTGGCTCAGGAGACATCGGTCTTCGTGGACCCCGTCAAGATGTACTGACATTTCTTTGAGGCGCTCGTGAAAGATAACGTGCCGTCGAATCGGGACTGGTCCTTACCGGGCGGCGAGCTACCCATTGCTCATCACCATCAGGCCCGCGCCTACGGTGGCCGGGAGTTTAGTGTTGTCTCATGGCCAGGGCGTCTCCTGTGGCGGCTAGTGGCATGAGGACACAGAAGTTCCCGCTGCCTCATGCGCTCCGCCTCCTCCTCCAGAAGGAGGTGACGGCATGCTATACACTTTCGCTCCGGACCATGGCCTGGATCAGGGTCGGACGCGAGAGATCGCCGCTATGAGAACAGGGCGGTGCTCTACCCAAGCCGGACAGTCATCCAACGTATGCTCCACCGTGTCCTCGGGGCGATCCATACAATGGTGACACCCTGGCGTTTCCTCCTTATCTGAAACAGGAACCTCCCGAAACAACCGTGTCCGGTGAGGACCTGCGTCAGGCGGAAGGTGAGGGCGCCGTGACGCCTCTCAAGCCACTCCTCAAAGAGGGGACTTACCGCTGCTTACTTGGTAAAATGATACCCTAAATAAGGAATGTGGTTATCAGACTTTTGAGCTCAAAACTAACCGAAGACGCAGTGTAGTGAGGGCCCCAATAAGGTGGACCGATAACCTGGTGAAGGTCGCAGGAAGGCGATGGATGCGGGCATTGGCACAGGACCATTGTGGAAAGCCTTGGGGGAGGCTTTTGTCCAGCAGTGGACCTTTAAAGGCTGAAGAAGAAGAATAGGTACTAACCGCAATGACTTCCCTAAATTCACGTAATTATGACAGCCACGAGCAACACGGCTTAACGTGTTTTCTGAAGAACGGAAGAATCTTCATATGTAAAAACGGTCTCACATCCGAGGAACGACCGCGGAAAGCGTAGCTTTACCTGATCGATCGAACTTTGTAATTGTCATTACTTAGCCACTAACACCTTCAAGGCATCCTTTTTAGTATAATAAAATGATGTTATTTGAAATAAAAGTTTCCAATCGAAATACCAATTAGAATATGTTCCTAAAGACAATAGTCTACTTAAAAGAATAATATTCATTCGGTCAGACGCAAAAACTCATAATCCGTATAACAATAATTCCAACCCACAAAAATGGCCGTCACAAAACACCCGAAAAGATAAATAAAACACTCTGTGTACTTTCGTTTGTCCCGGAGCACAGGCCAGCGTCTAGGGTCGTCGTGGAGGAGTTATTTTATAAGTTATTGACAAGTTTATTGAATTTTGACCCAGCGGTTGGCCTTTGAGGCCCAATGTGGCCAGCATCAGGTCGGCTCGTAAAGCGTACAAGTTAATGGTACATGTCGATCAAAAGCGGCTCTGTGATGCTGAATATTATATGTTTGATTTGAAAAGTGGGGTAGCTGGATTGGGGCTACGATTTGGAATGTGATTGGGTAAAATTTATACATTTTTCATCCATTTGGTGTTGTATGTAACTGTCAGTGTTCATGCAACGTTACGTTATTTATCATTCGAGGTCTTCGCAAGGATGCCTGGTAGTATTTGGATGTGAGTTGCCGAAAGTCGAGTTAAATGACGTGCAATAGTAGAGGCCTATAGGGCTTCCATTACGTAATTACGTAATTACGCAATTACGTAATTACGGACTCATTTTAAAGTATTTTCGAATCCGTAACTGAAAATGTCAATTCCGTACTTACGTAATTATTGGTATCATAACTCAGTTAAAATAGTCAACCAATAAAAAAATCAATCTACTACGTATCATTTGATGCAGCAACACTATACGATATATCTACATCGAAACTATACAAACAGGGAATTCCCCGCAGTTTATATTTTTATCGTTTGTTAAATCTTAAAAAAAAAAAATCTAAGATGTACAGAATAGAGTTCAAAATATGTTAACTTGGCGAGTCGCGGTCGGTAGATCCGGGGAGTCCCTGGCGAAAAGTCCCTACGACTACGGGGAACTACTGTGCACTTCACTTTCTTAACTAAAATGAAAGTGTAGTTTCATTGCTAAATCGTCGGTTCATCGGTTCGGTTGTTCAGTTCACAACTTCACATCGCTGGACCTTCGACACAGTTGACACTTGATCAGATAACTTAATTAAAAGTTGGTGGTAAATGCGCGAAAATATTAACAATTTGGAGCAGTTAATTGTATCTTTATCGTGGGTGACTTTGAATGTGTGGATTATCTCTTGAAAGATGTAAGTACCTAGATCAAAGTTTTAATCAGTAAAAACCCCGTGGAGCATGCATAGTTCATACAAAATAATTTATTATACAAACATTTTTTTTTAATTATGGTGTGCAATAAAGGAATAAATACAGACATAATTTTCTTTAAGTGTATTTTTATTCCGATTTGATTTTAGAACATCTAAATTCCCAAATATAATAAAATAAAATAAAAAAAAAATTAAGATATTTATCATAAATTTGAAATTATATAGCTCATCTCTAAATCAGGAATTAATGAACTAAGCATGCTCTATCGTTTGGCTACGAAATTTGTAATAGGTTTGACGACACGGTTTGAGTAATGGTTGAGCGATCGACTACTACGCAGCGTATCGCGGGTTCGATCCCCGCAGGCCGCACGGACGGAACAAATATTTGTAAAATCTGCAAGTAGTTGTTCCGGGTGTTTGTGTTTGAGAGACCAGGAAGAAATTTAGGAATTTCTTCCGGTCCTAACAAACACAAACACCAACGTGCGGCGTAACGTTTTATTAAAAAAAAGAAGTGTGTTTACATTTTATAATGAGTTGGCCACTAGGTTTTACCAATATCGTTATTATTAACCTAACTTCTTTTTATTTTATTTTTCAGGGCTTCTTCAAATAAGACTGTATACAAGGAGTTTTTGAACAAACGCACACAAAGTTCTATCTGGGAACATTTCTTGAGAGCTGATAATGGACAGAGTGTTGAATGTAAGCATTGCAAAAAAATTTTGAAAACTCCAGGTGGCGCAACTGGAGCTTTACATACTCACATGCGTGCCAAGCATATCGGAGAGATGCCGCAAGTGCAGGACTCGCAAAGGCCGAGTACATCAACGTCTAGTAGTGGTCTAATTCAAACACGAAAACGTACAAATGAACCTTCACAAAAGAAAATTAAACTCACTGATTATTTTTCAAATATGGAGGTTCGAGTGATGAGAATGGCAGCATTAGATGGGATAACATTGAGCACATTTTGTACTTCAGAAGATCTAAGATATCTTTTTAAGAACTCTGGCTACGACATACCGAAATCTTCTACGACTATAACAAAGATAATTCTAGATCAAAGTGATAACACAAAAAACCAATTGAAAAAACAATTGAAAATTATGAAGTCTGAAAATAAAAGATTTACAATTACGTTTGATGAGTGGACGTCTACCCGAAATAAAAGGTATATGAATATAAATATCCACAATAAAGACTTCGATATGGCCAAATATAAAAATTTGGGACTTGTACGGATACATGGATCAATGCCAGCTGAAGTAGGCACTCAATTATTACAGCAGCATTTGAGTGAATTCGGTTTAAATCTGGAAGACGACATTATTGCTTTCACAACAGATGGAGCAAGTGTAATGGTCAAAATGGGTAGAAATTTTGACGGCCACCACCGATTGTGTTTGGCTCATGGGATACAACTAGCAGTCCTGGAAGTTTTATATAAAACACAAAAATCTCCAAAACCTGAAGTGGAGGAGGATGTCTCAAATACTGGCGCTGAAGAAGAAGAAGAAATTGAAGAAGATGAAGATGCGTTTATTTTAGAATCGACCAGAGTTCCAGAATCGGAGTTTTTATACAAAGACACTATAAAAAAATTAAGAGATCTAATAAAATCTTTTAAAAAGTCTCCTTTGAAAAACGACTTGTTGCAAAAGTACGTTTTAGAAGAATATGGTAAAAAATGTTGACCTAATACTAGACTGTAAAACGAGGTGGAACAGCTTATCAGATATGGTAGGCCGATTTCTCAAATTAAAATCATGCGTTTTTAAGGCGTTATTAGATTTGAAATTGAAATCAAATGTAAAATTTACAGATGAAGAGATCCAAGACCTTCACGAAATTCATTACAGCTTGGACGTAATAAAAACTACAGTTTTGTCATTATGTCACCGTGATTCAAACTTATTGACGGCCGACGCTGCGCTTCGATTTATGCTCGAGAAACTTGATCTTCAGTCAAACGATCTCAGTGCAAAACTAGCCACAACTCTTAGAAAAAGAATAAAGGAAAGGCGAACAAATGTATTCGGTGTTTTGCAATATTTGCATAACAATGAGGAATTTTTTAAAACTGCTGCCACAGAATATTTCACAAAACCATCGTCGGATGAGATACGAATGTATATTGTGGCACTGTTGGAACGGTTGAAATATAATTCTACACAAAAATGTGTAAGTTCACAGCCAACACCTAGTACATCGGACGCAATTGCCACCAGTGACGATGATGATGAGGAGTTGACAATCGCACAACAGTTAGAGAAGAAAATAAACAAAGTGACTGTGAATAAACCAATTTCAACAGTAAACACATCTCGATTCCATTATTAGGGTAGAAATGTGCATTTACGACAGCGCTGGCGGCGGTCGCGAAGTTTTTTTGACTGCAGCGTATAACTATTTGCTTTCAATAACGCCTACAAGTGTTGAAGCTGAGCGAGCCTTTTCATCTGCCGGATATTTTTGTAATAAACTTAGAAGTTCCCTGGGTGACAAAACTTTAAATGCCTTGTCATTTATGAGGTCATATTTTCAAGAAAAGAGATTATATTCGGGAGGAAAAAATGATTTGACTAAACTGATTAAAACTACAATGCTAAGTTCTTAAATAAATATTTTTTTTTATTAATTATTGTCTTTATTTTGATAAACCCTTGAATTTGAGATAGTAAAAGATAATTGTAAATTGTAACTGCAATATTTACAAAAATTCATAGTCGATTAGGGAAAAATTACGTAATTACGTAATTACGGAATTGAAGAAAAAAGTTGCGTAATTAGTTACGTAATTGATATTTCCGTAATTTTGGAAGCCCTAGGCCTAAGTCCAGCAGTGGACTTCTATAGGCTGATAATATTGATGAAACTATCATAAAGATGCACTTCCTCCATCTTTAAACTTTATCATTATGTTTTATGTCATTTGTTTATGTCTATACTTATAACGCTATTTTTTGTTTATGAGAAATCCGAAACACGTGTCCAGTATTTTTAAGTAAAGAATCTATGTAAAACCCGCGCAGATAAAGAAAAGATCTGAAAATGGCGGCGGATACTTATGGTACGGTTGACAAAACATGCCATTGTTCAATCACAAACCAAATGCAAAAATAGTAAAATGTCAAATTTACGTTGGAAATATTGTTATTTACAACGTAAATTTGACATTTTACTTGTTTGTTGTTGTGTTTATTTTTATTGTTGTTTTTGTTGAGTTTGAACAATCAAACTCAACAAAACCAAACAAGAACAACAATATCAACAAAAACAATAAAATAACAGATACTTTAGCGGAACGATAACTCTGAGTTCGTCAAAGCAGCTTGAAAAGTGAATCCTGAATTCCTGACCGATAATATTTTTTTGCAGCGCTTACTTCACTGTGTGAGTATAGACAGCGATAGAGAGTGAGTGAGAACGCATGCGAGCGGACGCCATTTACAGGTCTTTTCTTTATCTGCGCGGGTTATACAAAACTTCAAAAAGATATCATGAAAAACCACAAAGTTATGAGCTTGTTATCTAACTTGGTTGTCCCAACCAACACACCATTCACCCGCTAGCGCCTGCATCGGCGCAGCGCGGGGGACTTGTCTCATTGTACTATCGCACTCGGTAACCACACTGCAATAACTTCTGAATGTATTTCGGAAAATATATAACATGGTGTAAAAATGATTGGAATCGATTCTGTAGCTTATTCTGAACAACTATTTTCAGGTTTCGTTTAAAAAAAGAATAAGGTTGTATTTATTGTATTACCGAAATAGTACACCATAGACTATACGCGTGTTGGCACAGTGTCGGCCAGAAGTCCATAGGCTACATTTAATTTGAATGACGTCCCTATAGTATTAAGGAAATATACCCATCTATCTTTGTCATCAACCAGCGATTGTAGGTAGGAGTCAAAATGACCTAGCAGTTATGCAAATACTGATAGATGCGTGAATTAGTCAGCCGTGTGTTCAAATACATATTTCCAGTATAAAGCCTTTTTGTATGTTTTTATTAGATTTTAACTAATGGGACCAATATTATTTTTATCTTGTTCGCTTTGTTCATATACATATACCGTTCCGCACATTGCACATTGCCCGTAGGACCGATGCCCGATGGGGCCGACGGGTTCTCGAGTGACGACCACGCATCGAAAGACGCAGCGTGGGTAGGTCCCCGATAAGGTGGACCGACGACCTGGTAAAGGTCGCGGGAACCGCGCTGGATGCAGGAGGTGCAGGACCGGTCGTCGTGGTAATCCTAGGGTGGGGCCCATGCCCAGTAGTGGATGTCTTTCGGCTGAAATGATGATGATGATGATGGCATACTCTGTAAAGTTAGAAAGTAGGAGGTAGACCATAGAAAACCAAATAATGAATTTGGATTTTCTGTGAGAGTATGAATAGTTACTATCATAATTGGAACGAACACTGTCGTTTGGTATTCGTTACTGGTTAGTGACTGGTGATTTAAGAATGGAAGTTTTATATTTATTCTCAAAATGTGAACATTTATCTGACTAGCGATCCGCCCCGGCTTCATACGGATGCAATGCTGATACTAAATACTACAGAAAAAACTGTGAACGTATCAAAAGCATAGCGGCCCGCCGAAGCTTGAACTTTATAAACTAGCGCTCTTTACCATCAACGATTGCATCACTGCTTGCCATCAGGCGGGATTGAGAAGAAGAGGGTAGCCTTGCAGGTAGATATTAAAGTGAAAGACCGTCGCTTATTAACGAGGCGAGGCGACAACATATGGCTGGCGAGGTTGAAACAAATGGTTTTCCTCCAACTAGACAGTTTGTGCTATTATTCAACACCTCATTTCAAACTGTTCCGGGCAAAGCATGTATATGAATATGTGTATGTACGTATGTAGCCAGGTAATAAAATCCTTTTTTTTTTGGGATGGGAAATCATCAAATGACTTCTCCCACTCTGGGCGGAGCGGAAGGGCGTGTCAGACTTTTACTGACTAAAACCCACCCGTGCTTCTTCACTTGCCTGTGCGACGGCCAGGGCCACGGTTTCTGGTAATAAAAGGTAGTAAAATCCTTAATTTGCAAATGGCATAATACGTTTTTTTATCAAATCAGTAGAAGTAGCTATTTGAAGTAAAATGTAATTGTTGTAATAAAGTTTTCTAAATCGACTCCAAGGTCTTCGACAGCCTTTAAGGGCTCACAATGTTATTACAAACAGTAATTTGAAAGGGTTTGCCTAAATGTAGGTTGGTTAGGAGTATTGGTAGCCTAGTGGTATCAGCCGCGACTTACAATTTTTAGGTCGTAAGTTCGATCCCCATCAGGCGCTATACTTTGTGTAAATTATTTCATCACCACTGCTCTTAAAAAACGGTGAAGGAAAACATAGTGAGGAAAGCGCCATGTCCTAGAGCCAAATCTTCGAAGACATGTGACATCTACCAAACCGGACTAGGCCAGCGTGGTAGATTACGGCCCACTCCCTCTCACTGAGAGGAGGCCTGTAACAGTGGGAACATTTTTAGGCTGATTATGTTAGGTACTTTTCTAAAGTACTTTCTAAGTATATCTTGGACACCAATGACTGAAGGTGAAGAAAAACATCTTGAGGAAACCTGGACTTTAAGTCTGAAATCGCCAACCCGCATTAAGCAAGCGTGGTGATTACGCTCAATCCTTCTCTGTATGAGAGGAGACCTGCGCCCAGCAGTGGGACGATAAAAAAGTTGATAATGATGATGATGTTAAGTAGGTTAGATATTTATTTCTGAACCGTTACGCCAATAGCTGCCCGACCACGTAACCACGAAGACAACCTCATGGTTACAAGCGCGAATGAGAATTCTTCTGTAATCCAGGATGAAAAAGCCTCCAACTAGGCCCAGGCTATTTCTCTGTCAAATCGCATAAGGCTATGACTTTTGGCAGCATCTACATCGCCTTATACTAACACTGAGCATAATACTGACGTCATGCCAAGACTTGCACCATGCGGGTAGAGTACACCGAGCAACGCTAGCCTTTTTTTTGGATGAAAAATCATCAATAGACCTCTCCCTCTCTGGGCGGAGCAAAAGAGCGTGTTAGTGCCACGATATCTCTTTCGAACAACAGAATTCAAAATAAACGGAGGTTCTGATATTAGTTCATCTATAAATAATCGATAGTAATTTTGAATTAAGCTTTATTTTTTCTTAAATAATGTATTTTACAAAACTAACCACCAATTGAGCGAAAGAAAATTAAATCTTCTTTGATAGCAATAAGACTCAACTTCAAATGTACAAATTATTGCTATGGTTATCACGATTTTCCACAAAAAATTGTTATTTATCGTATTTTTTAATGCTGTTGAATTAAAAAATAAGTTTTATTATTATGCTTTTAACAAACTGCTCCAATTGAGCTTTAATAAGTTTAATTTTATATGTTACATATTATACTTTACCAATATTAATCGCTGCCCATCAAACATCAACCTACACTATAGCTAAATTCGATTAAGAATAGAGGTAATCAAACCGTTGCGAGGCAACAAGTAGTTTACGCCTAAAAGACAGATGTTAACAAACTTTTCTACATAGATGACTTTCATAAAAGTAATAATTATACTTCCTATTAATGTAAACAGTTTATTTGAGTTTAGATATTTATGATTTTCATAGAATGCATAACCGGTTTGAATGAAATATGACACACATGTAAGCTAATTATCTAATAGGTTAAATTTTGTGATACTTATATATTATACTTAGTCCATACTAGAAAGTATTACAATGTATTTGTTATGCAGTTGATATGAAAGTAATTAAAATACGCAAAATTGTATTGACAAATGCCTCAACTTTATTCATTGGTTGAATTCCATAAAATGTGTTTAATACCTGGATTTCATCCATCTTTCTTTTTTTGTAGGGCTATCACGTAAAATTAATGTCGACTTTTTAATGATATTTCAAAATACCAAGTTATTATGCATGTTATTTTAGTCATTCTATTGAAATATGCTGCAATAGGAATTGTTAATAAATAGTCAGCATTTAAAAGTCAATAATCATGTAAATAACAGGAGATTTGTAAAACGTGAGTTGTGATAAACCTAAATTGGTTTGTTTATCTCTATTCTTTATGGAGCTTGGCGTTAGTATAGTCTGGTGATCCCATCCTTTTCTATCGAGGATGAGTGAGGGATTTTACACCCTATGGCGCATACCATTAAAAACCGTTATTGCATGATTGAGTAACAGATATTCAAATATTCAAAACTTTCACATTCAAAGGGGCAAATAATCAACTAATGTACAATATTAGTTCCGTATCGACTTCTAAAATGGCGACCCTTTCAAATTATAATTTGCCAGAATGTGCTATATTATATGACTCGCCAAGCCTCACAAGTAATACAAGAGTTGGTCGTCAGAGTTAATTATATTTCTCTTCCCACATTCCTGGCTTTTTGGTTCTAGTATCGATTCGCTGTTTTTACGTACATGTCAATAAGAAACGATGTAAAGGTACCTATAGAAGAGTCGTATAATAGCCTGCGCAGACGAGGGATTTTTGTCCGCGAACTTTTTGGTCCGCTAAAATAGATCGCTTACAACTGTATCGAGTAACGCAAACGAGGGATTAAAAGTACCGCGTACAAAACTCCCCCGAATAACCGAGGACATGCAGAGAGCGGACTGGACAAAAGTATGAGGGAGTCCCCGAATAAAATAGAACTCGTGTGACTCGGCGAAACAACGCACATGTCTGGGCAACTGCATTTCACTTCTCTACATTTCTGGGCAACAAATGACTGCACAGAGTGTGCGTTGAGTTCGCAGTAATACTGCGGTGGATATCTCGGCTCTAGGAGGAAAGGAAGGGCGTGTCAGTCTTTTACTGACTAAAACCACCACACACTTGGCCACGATTTCTTTTTTAACCAACTTGCAACTTTGACCCAGGATGCATCGGTCTTCATGGGCCCCGTCACGATGTGCTGACATCTCTATGAGGCGTGAAACACAACGCGCCGTCGACCCGGGCCCGGTCCTTACCGGGCGGCTCGAGCTGCCCACTGCTCGCCGTCCATATTAGAGACCTTTTTCAGCTTTCTCTTTCAGTACTGAAGGGCCATTGCATAATTTACTAATAGGAAAGGCTTACATTTTAACAGTTCAGCAAAATTCATTGCGTTATTTATGTTGTTAAGCAGACAGTTTTTTTAGACATATGGAGCAATGGATTAGCTATGACAAATACGAGGCGTTACGTAATTCAGGTGTTATTTTGTTCAGGTTTTATAAGTACCTCTACCTAGCTCAAGGCAAGGGGCATCGATAAGGGATGGGAATCTATCCCTACAGCAAAAAGAAGGTGGTAATATGCTAAGTCGACCAATCATAGTCTGAACGTCCCCCTAAGACACAGGCCTAGCCCAGTTTAGGGGACAGGGATAAACCTATTGTACCTACATATTGTAATGCAGTATTAATGTACACAACAATTGAAAATGAATTTTTTGTATCAATAAATATTTGTATTTGTATTGTTTGTGTTCGTGGGTTACTGGGATTCGCTAATATGGACTAAACACTAAGAGTGGTCGCGTCCAGGGCTTGGCATAAAATGGCACTTTGTGATTTTTTATTTTATTTTTATGTCTGTTTGTTTGTGGTTATTTGTAAGTACTAACAATGGCTTTATTAGGTTTTTAATTTATGTAGATATGTTGTATTATTAATATTATAATAAAAAAACCGGCCAAATGCGAGTCGGACTCGCACACCGAGGGTTCCGCCGTACAAACGTAGCGGTTTACAATTTATGACGTACTAGCTTTCCGCCAGCGGCTTCGCCCGCATGGAGTTCGGTTATATCGCGCTGTTTAAATTCCCCTCGGGAACATCAAATTTTTCCGGGATAAAAGGTAGCTTAAGTTCTTTCTCAGGGTCTAAAGATTGTCTGTGCCAAACTTCATCAAAATCGGTTAAGAGGTTTAGGCGGGAAAGCGTAACAGACAGACAGAGTTATTTTCGCATTTATAATACTAGCATTGATTTAGAATTTTTCACAGTTTAGAGGCAATTAGATTTAAGAAGTGTTTGATATGAATTTCAACTTTAATATCTCTACGCGTTCATGTGAAAAAGGGTAGGTAGTAAGTTTATAATTATTAAAAAATATTTTATGTCATGTAAGCAAAAATAATATTTTAATATTTTATGTAACTTCAAATTTATCATTTTCACAATTTTTCCTTTATCTGTCTGTACTATAATATAACGTTGCTTCGTGCCGAATTTCAAGATTCTGAGTTCACGGGAAGTACCTTATAGGCAAAGAGATTTAAGATATATAGAGAGGGCATGTGTCAAAATGGCATAGAAAAACTGTGATCCCATGGCTCAGTTCCGCCATCTAGTACAATATAGCAAAATTAGATCGACAATTGGAGACATCAAATAGTAAAAATGAAATAAGTTTATATAAAATATATTCAGCTATTGCCCGGTAGGTGGCCAGTGTGGTCTATGTTGCCAGATCCGATTTAATACCCTAGTATAGTTCAAATCGGGTAAATAAATATTGAAAAGTAAATAAATTAAGTGAAACTTGTACAAACAAAAACTGTTTTAGAATTTTATTCGCTACTATTCATTTACCGTGACACCATCTATTGGCATTTTAGATGTTTTATGCTTACGAATTATTTTAACGCTCAGTTTATTGCGATTTTTGAGTGTAATAGACCTTTTAGGCCATAAAGCGCATTTCGTTTTGCAATTTTGGTTTGCATTTCGTTTTTAGCAAAATTATTCTTTTTACACGTTTGTTTGCAAATATTTTTAAATGGCAATGCAAAAAACTGTGGTGGGGTTTGTATCATTTCGATATAAAGTTATCGATAATAATATTCAAAGAAGTTACTACGACGATGTTTTTTCGCATTATGATAGCTTGAAACAAAAAAATAGGAAGCAGAATAATTATGGGTAATTTCAAGTTTACAAGTTTCTTATTTATATAATTCTTTTAATATAATAGGCGTTAAAGTTTAAAATTGCCGATTAGTACTGAAAATGTAAATAATTGCTTATTTTTAATTTTTAAATAATTCATTTATAATCAATATATAGGAAGGTCGTTTATGCCTTTGTGATAGAACTCTGAGGATCTAGACTGCACAAACTGTGTGAAAGCAGAACTGCCTCCTGGGAAGAAAACTTCTTGTCACGTAGATAATTGTCCAAATCACGACAAAAATGGTAGTCTGCTGGAGCAAGACCTTTACAAGATTCGTACGCCATTATCTTTAAAAACGGCAAAAAAATCACGGTTATTGTATGGGAGCCCGCCTTCAGAATTTATTTTATTTTAATTATTTATTTGTAATTTGAATATATAACCAAATATTCTGTGAACATTTTAAGCGTCTATCTGTTTCCGTTATTAATATGGAGCAAAAAACGGCAAAAATTCACGTTTGTTGTATGGGAGCCCCCTTAAATATTTTATTATTTTTATTCTTAGTACTTGTTGTTATAGCGGCAACAGAAATACTAACACAATCTCTGGAAATTACAACTGTCTCGCTATTACGGTTTATGAGATACAGCCTGGTGACAGACGGACAGACGAACAGAGAAGTCTCATGAATAGGGTTCGTTTTACCTTTTAGGTACGGAATCCTCAAAATCACAAAGTAGCTCGCAATCATTGTACTACATATACGTACCTACATATTTTATGAATATATTTCATTATAAATAAGTTAAGTAATCTATGTACTTATCCACTTAACCGTAACTTTTATTCCAATTTTTACGGTTAAGTAAAAAAGTACTGAAATTAATAACTTACTATTTCATTTCTAATACAAGGTACCGATTCTCTTTTTTTAAAATTTGATCGACAAGTCTTTCCAAAGTAGATAACTTCTCTTTTAAAATGCATTGAGCATAATTTCGACGAATGAGACGGAAGCCAATTTTCTTCTCTGCGGTCTATCTGGACAAATCGTATCCACTTTTTCCCTACGACATTATTTTTATTCGGAAACCAAAAATAACAAAAACCTAGATAAATGAATAGTAATTGTTCATTCAATTTTGTTTATTAATATGATATGATTATGTTTAAATAGAGTTAATAATAAATAAACTTGAAATATAGTAATATTTTAAGTTTATTTAGCTATATTTTAAATGTCAATAAAATACAACAAAATGTATTCATCTTAATAAGTATTATCGATAACTAAATCGATAAACAACATTACTACATCTCTACAAGAAAATAGTAAAACTACTCAACAATAGAGGGCGCTTATTACAATAATGGAAAATTTTCTAGAACTAAGATTTTTTTTAAATTTGAATTGCAGACGAAATATAAATAATTCATAGAAAAACATTCCGAAGTTAGGTCCAGTCGTTGCGCAACATGGCATATTTCCTTAGAAAATGTTTATTCTTGGTGGACACAAATTACGTCCTGACGCGCAGACTAGACTGAGCGACTTTTAACCAAGTCGATAAAAGTATTGGCTTAGGATTTTGTTCGTGATATCCTGTCTATTGTAAATATAATTTTATTGTCTTTGCTTGTAGGTTTTGATTCCCTAGCGTGTGACGGAAATTCGTCTAAGGTGTCGGTATAAACTGCTGTATCTTTTGATCGCTTTAACTTAGAAGTTTGATTTTTTCACTGCTTAAAGGGACAATAGACCTAGGTATTTGGTATAAATTTCAATTTGATACCTTTATTAGTTCGTGAGAAATAAGGTACTAAGTTTCATTTTATTAACCCTTTCCTATCTGACGGTACTAATTTGTACCAGGTCATTCCCCGTCCATTATTTCGACAATACGAGCACGAATTACGTATTTAATACTGACGATCTTTTCAAGTACCACTACGCTAGCCAATCACAGTGATTTATTTCAATTTTGCTTACTTACTACCAGCCAGTGACAGTTTCAAATTTCCAGCTGTCTTGGATTTGAGTACTGCGGATTGGTTTTGTTTTCGAAAATATTTCAAAATAGAACAAACGAGGTAAGTGTTATTGTTTTATATTATTATATTAGATTATAGTTTTAACTATACAATTAGTATTGTTTTAGATTATATTTTTAAATTTTAGTGGTCTTCTTCTTCTTCCTCAGCCTATAGATGTCCACTGCTGGACAAAGGCCTCCCCCAAGGCTTTCCACGATGACCGGTCTTGTGCTGCCCGCATCCATCGGCTTCCCGCGACCTTCACCAGGTCATCGGTCCACCTTGTTGGGGGTCTCCCTACGCTGCGTCTTCCAGTACGTGGCCGCCACTCCAGAACCTTGCTGCCCCATCGGCCATCGGTTCTACGAGCAATGTGCCCTGCCCACTGCCACTTGAGTTTAGCGACTCGCAGAGCTATGTCGGTGACTTTGGTTCTTCTGCGGATCTCCTCATTTCTGATTCGATCACGCAGAGAAACTCCTAGCATAGCTCTTTCCATTGCCCTTTGTGTGACTCTGAGCCTTCGTATGAGGCCCATTGTGAGCGACCACGTTTCTGTTCCGTAAGTCATCACTGGCAACACACACTGGTCAAAGACTTTCGTCTTGAGACACTGTGGTATCTTGGACGACGAGAAGATGTAGCGTAGCTTCTCGAACGCTGCCCAACCGAGCTGGATTCGCCGAGACACCTCTTTCTCGAAGTTGGACCTACCTAGTTGGACTTTCTGTCCCAGGTATATATACTCGTCAACAACTTCGAGTGCAGAGCAACCAACTACAATTGGAGTGGGTGCGACATGAGAGTTCGACATGATCTTCGTCTTATCCATGTTCATTTTTAGACCCACTTGTTGGGAAGCTCTGCTGAGGTCATTGAGCATTTTACCCAAGTCTTCCAGGGTCTCAGCCATGACCACGATATCATCTGCGAAACGGAGATTAGTGATGTACTCGCCGTTGATGTTGATGCCAAGTCCTTTCCAGTCCAGGAGCTTGAAGACATCTTCCAACGCAGCAGTGAACAATTTAGGAGATATGACATCTCCTTGTCTCACTCCACGCTGCAGTTGGATCGGTTTCGAGTCCTGATCCTGGAGACGGACTGACATGGTGGCGTTTTTGTACAAACACTTTATCACCTCAATGTATCGATGGTCAATTTGGCACCGCTGGAGAGACTGTAGCACCGCCCAAGTCTCAATCGAATCGAAGGCCTTCTCATAGTCCACAAACGCCAAGCATAGTGGTTTGTTATACTCCTCGGACTTCTGTATAACTTGCCGCAGCGTATGAATGTGGTCTATGGTGCTAAAGCCTTTTCGGAAGCCTGCTTGTTCGGGAGGCTGGAAGTCGTCAAACCTGCGAGCGAGACGATTCGTGATGACCCTAGAAAACAGCTTGTAGACATGGCTCAGGAGGGATATCGGTCTGTAGTTTTTCAGGAGGGTATTGTCACCTTTTTTGAAAAACAAAACCACCACGCTCCTGTGCCACGCCTTAGGCGTTTCGCCTTTAAGAATGACGGAATTAAATAGCTTCTGAAGCGCTTTAAGAACCGGTTTGCCACCCGCTTTCAGAAGCTCAGCCGTAATTCCATCATCTCCAGCCGCCTTATCGTTCTTGAGCTGTTTCAGGGCCATACCAATCTCGTACAGGCTGACGTCCGGGATATCGTCGGTGTAGTGTCGGGTTAGTCTGGCTCTAGGATCATTAGCCAGGCTTACAACAGGTGCGTGTGTTGATGTGTAGAATTTCTCTCCGTAGAATTTCTCGATCCCACCCAAAAGCTCGGGCTTGGAAGTGACGATCCTACCATCCCCAGTCTTCAGCTTCGCAAGTAGACTCTGTCCAACAGACAATTCTCGTGCGAAGACTTTGGAGCCTTTGTTCCGCTCGATAGCCTCTTTAATACAATTTGTATTAAATTGGCGTATATCGCGAGTCAGAGACTTTGAGATCTGTCTGTTAAGGCATCTGATGCGCGAAGCGTCATCAGGGGATTTTAAGATCACCTCCCGTCTTTCTTCCATTAGCCGGCGGGTGGGACCGGAGATCTTCTTCTGTCTTTTTGAACGGAGGGTTTTGTAGAACTTAGACCCTTCCGTTTGGAGAGTTTCCACAAACCTGTTGTTGTAGTCGTCCACATCTACGCATTCACCGAGGCATTGGAAGCGGTTTTGTAGTTCGATCTGAAAGCTCTCGGGGTTTTGGAGTTGTGTTGACGCTGGACGGAGCGTAGACTTCATAAGTCGAGAGCGTTCGAGCCTAATGTTGAGGTTCAAGATGCCTCTAACAATACGGTGATCACTCCCGGTTTTTACCGCATGGATCACGGAGACATCGTTGAACACTTGCCTTCTCGTTGACATTATGAAGTCTATCTCGTTTTTGGTCTGACCATCGGGGCTGAGCCAGGTCCACTTGCGGTGCAATGGTTTCCTGAAAAAAGAATTCATCGCAAAGAGTCCTTCCTTTTCCATGAAATCCATTAGCATCTGACCTCTGGGATTCCGATTTCCAACTCCAAATTGCCCCACTTTCGTCTCGTCCGCCTCTCGCATGCCCAGTTTTGCGTTAAAGTCCCCCATGACAACGGTGTAGTGGGTTTTGGAGGAATGTATGGCTCTACTGACGTCCTCATACATGGCCTCCACCTCATCGTCAGAGTGTTTAGACGTCGGGGCGTAGACCTGTATAACCTTTAACGAATATCGTTTTGTTATTCTCAGTACAAGGTACGCCACCCGAGTCGAAAGGCTCCCGACTTTAACCACGTTGTTCACGAGGGACTTGTGGACAATAAACCCGACACCACCCTGGGACAGCTGGTCGCCTTCCCGGAAATAGAGCAGGTTGCCAGACTTCAGGATTATCGAGTCCTCTCCCTCTCTTCGGACTTCAGATAACCCCACAATGTCCCAGCGCAACCGGCTCAGTTCTTCCTCCAGTTCGACAATCTTCTCATCGGTCCGTAGTGTGCGCGTGTTAAATGTTGCCAGGGCCAAAGGTCGTCGTTTGTAATGGTAGCCGGACCTCTGCCGGAGATTCTTAGCACCCCTTGCTCCGCCGTAACCAAGTCCGCTACCGTAGACTGGAATAGCGGAGCTGCCGGGGACTAGGGGCCTGGGCTGTATCGTGTGCATCATTGGGGGGGTTTGCCATAATCCCCACGCTTGGCAGGCGGGTTGGGGATCGCAGTGATTTGATATTACACAGGAGAAGCGCTGCTGCCCGCTTCCCTGGTGATTTCCCTTAGTCGCCTCTTACAACACCCACGGGAGGATATGGGTTGGTACAATTCTAGGCCCGGTACCACACGGGACCATTTTAGTGGTAAAATAAACATAAAAATGAACGAGGACTTATAAGTACCGCCAGTGACTTTGGTTGACAAAAAACGTTAATTAGATCGAATATATTATGATATTGGTTTATCATATATTTTAGATTTTTATAATGAATATTGCAAATAATACGGCTTTGACAGAAGCCTTACTTATGGAAGATTTTCCAGATTGTGCCAATACTTCAGATGTGGAATTATCTGACGAAGAAAATATTCTTGAAAAACAACTACCCTCGACTAGCAATTTTGATGAAAATTTCGAGGCAGCATTAGAAGATACAGATCCATCTGAACCTAATACAGAACACGAGGAAGATGGTCCTAATGCCGAAATAGACCGAGAGGTAATTGTATATTCTATATCCAACACTGTTCCAGATAATTTACTGACTCAGGGAACTGCTAGGTCAACACATGCACAATCCAAAAAAAAATGTATAAATAAAATATACATCTATTGTTTTATTAGGAAAATTGAAAACCGAAGGATTTGTGCATGTGCAACTAAAAGGTCTAATGGAAAAGGCATGCCCCCAACAATCTGATAGTTGACTCTAAAGTGAAGCATGGTCAATATGATTACAGATTTTCTAATTTGAATATTGTATATTATAAATGGAAGGACAATAAAGTTCTGCAATTAGTTTCTAATTTTCATGAGAATGATGAAGCTACAGTATCGCGCAAAGAAAACAGTGGATCTACAGTCACCAGTCCAAAGACCATCCAACACTACAACTCTTACATGAGGGTGTCGATACGGCAGATAGATTGAGAGCACTATTTTGCCGGGACAAGAAATCCCCTAAATAGTGGCACAGTTTGTTTTGGGGTATTCTAGACATTGCTTTTGTAAATTCATACAATATTATTCATGGACTCATAATGAAAAAGACACCTGTAAAGGAATTTAGGAGATCTATTATGCAAGGGTTGATGACTATGAAGGACATCAAAGATAACAAGAAGAAAAGGTTATCAAGAGAGTCTGTGCCTAGCCCTGGATCATCTAAGAGGCGCAAAACTAGCTTCTCAACGGTGAAAGATGTTCGTTTAGGAAACCGTGGCGTACATTGGCCTACTTTGTGCCAAATAGAGGGAGGTGTGAATGTGAAGTACAGCATGAAAAAAGTTCAGTCAAAACCTCACTCAAAATGTTCACACTGCAATATTTTGTGCATAAATGAAAAAAAAATGTTTTGTGAAATGCTAATGTATAATTAATTTATAATTTTATTATTAATTTCAGTCAAAACGAAGTATTTCATGTTCCTAGTTTACTAGGTTTTTTTTTTTTTATTAGTAACCCAAAGTTCCTGACGGTACCTGTAAGTCTAGGTTATAAAAATAATATATAGATATAATAATAAAATCTGAAAAAAAAGAAAATAGTTTTATTTGTTACTCCTTACCCATACAAAACCATAAAAACTAAATTTTTCATTATTATTGTCATATTCGCTAGGAAAGGGTTAAAATATGTTTGTTATATTATATAACTAAAAAAATGTGATTTTCGCAATTTTTCCTATATTTGCATTATATGACAATCCTTCATGCCAAATTTCAAGATTCTGAGTTTACGGGAAGTATCCTGTAGGTTTTGATTCCTTTGCGAGTGTCGAAAATTTGTTGAAAATATCGACATATCGGCTGTATCTTTTGATTGGCTTGGCTTAGAAGTTTGATATTTTCACAGCTTAAAGGGACAATAGACCTAGGTATTTGGTATAAATTTCAATTTGATAACTTTATTCGTTCGTGAGAAATAAGGTAGTAAGTTCCATTTTATTAAAATATGTTTATTATATTATATAACTAAAAAAATGTGATTTTCGCAATTTTTCCTATATTTGCATTATATGACAATCCTTCATGCCAAATTTCAAGATTCTGAGTTTACGGGAAGTATCCTGTAGGTTTTGATTCCTTTGCGAGTGTCGAAAATTTGTTGAAAATATCGACATATCGGCTGTATCTTTTGATTGGTTTGGTTTAGAAGTTTGATATTTTCACAGCTTAAAGGGACAATAGACCTAGGTATTTGGTATAAATTTCAATTTGATAACTATATTCGTTCGTGAGAAATAAGGTATGAAATGAAATGAAATCGTTTATTAAGCAAGTAGGATCACTGATCACTTTTACACGTCATGTTTATTTTTTATTTTATTTTTTTAACTAGATGAAGCCGGCATTTCCTAATTGACTACCTCTGAGAAGAAATAGCCGAAACAAACTCAGGGATCATCGTCTTTTTTCAAGTCCAGACATTAAAAATGAAAATGTTTACAATAATTTACCTTATAATTACGCATATTGCTTAATAACAATTAACAATGCATAACAGAGCGAGCAGCTCAGTCCCAAGCTTTTTTGTCTTCTAAATAATCTGTGATTTTATAATACCCCTTTTTGCAAAGTTTGGCCTTTATATGGTTCTTAAATCGTTTAATGGGTAAGTTTCGAACGTCCATGGGAAGCTTGTTGTAAAAGTGTATACATTGACCCATGAACGAGTTGCCTACTCTGTGGAGACGAGTGTGATGTACAGCAAGATTGTGTTTGTTCCTGGTATTAATATTATGAATATCGCTTATTTTCTTAAAATTCGAGATATTTTTATGAACATACATAAGATTTTCAAATATATATTGTGATGCTACAGTCAGAATGTTCACCTCTTTGAACTTTTCTCTAAGAGATTCTCTAGGACCAAGGTTGTAAATGGCTCGAACAGCCCTCTTCTGTAAAACAAAGATGGTATTGATGTCCGCACAAGTTCCCCAAAGAAGAATCCCATAAGTCATAAGACTATGAAAATATTGAAAATAACTAAAATAAACAATTCTGGCTGTATCCACATCAGTTATCTGTCTAATTTTCTTAACAGCAAAGGCGGCAGAACTGAGTCTACCCGACAGCTTCTCAATGTGAGGACCCCATTGTAACTTGGCGTCAATAGTTAATCCAAGAAAAACTGTCGACTCGACAGGGATCAACTCTACTCCATTCAGTTGAACATTGGTACTTAGCTGCCTGACATTTGGCGTAGAAAATTTAATGAGTTTAGTTTTTTTTTTCATTTAAAAGGAGGTTATTTACATTAAACCAATGGACAACTTTAGAGAGTGCATTGTTAACTTCGTCAAAATTTGTTAGCTGACGCTTGACTTTAAAAATAAGAGAAGTGTCATCCGCGAACAATACTATGTTGTGATTATCCCTCACGTGATGAGGTAAGTCATTAATATAAATTAAAAACAAGAATGGACCTAGAATTGAGCCCTGCGGAACGCCCATGGTGACCACAGATCCTGCAGATCTCTTGCCATTAACATCAACCCTCTGAATTCGATTATTCAGATAAGAAGTCAGAAGGTCGAGAGCTCTGTCCCTCAAACCATAATGGTACAATTTCCTGATAAGAGTATCATGATGTACGCAATCAAAGGCCTTGGACAAATCACAAAAAATACCAAGAGCATCTTGCGATTCCTCCCAGGCCCCAAATATGTTCTTTAGCAACGCCACGCCCGCATCTGTAGTTGAACGACCCTTTGTAAAACCAAATTGTTTCACGTGCAATAAATTGTGTAAGTTAAAGTGCCTCAACAACTGTTTCAAAATTAATTTTTCAAAAATTTTGCTCAAAGTTGGTAATATCGATATTGGCCGAAAATTCGTGGGATCAGTTGTACTACCAGATTTGAACAGTGGAATTACTTTGCTTAGTTTCATCAAATCAGGAAATACGCCAGATGTGACACAAGAATTAAAAACAATTGCTAAGAAAGGTGCGATAACATGTATTATTGAAGCTACAGTGTATACTGACAAACCCCAATGATCGGCAGTTTTTTTTACATCAAGATCCTTAAAAGATTCTATAATGTCTTTACTGGTCACAAATGCAAATTCAAAGTGATTGTCACAATCTGGAACACATTCTTTTAGTATGGCATAAGCAGAAGTGGAGGAAGAAGACAAAGTTTTTGTTGTCATTATTGGAATACTAGTAAAAAAATTCTCAAACTCAGTTGCTACCTCCAAGTCCGCCTTTATATCGGTAGTAAGTTCCATCTTATTAAAATATGTTTATTATATTATATAAATAAAAAAATGTGATTTTCGTAATTTTTCCTATATTTGCATTATATGACAATGCTTCATGCCAATTTTCAAGATTCTGAGTTTACGGGAAGTATCCTGTAGGTTTTGATTCCTTTGCGAGTGTCGAAAATTTGTTGAAAATATCGACATAATCGGCTGTATCTTTTGATTGGCTTGGCTTAGAAGTTTGATATTTTCACAGCTTAAAGGGACAATAGACCCGAGTATTTCATGTGAATTTCAGCTTGATACGTCTACGCGTTCTTGAGATAAAGGGTGGTGACAGACAGACAGACGGAAAACAAAGTGATCCTATAAGGGTTCCGTTTTTTCCTTTTGAGGTACGGAACCCTAAACATAAATAGATCATAACGGCACCAAAATCAAAGCTAGTATTCTGAGCTTACAAAATCAAGAAGAATCATCAGTCTCCTATTCTCATCTCAGTGTTTTGTATTTTTCTTGTATTTTTTTCCATACCTATTTATCTAAGAGTCACGTCTCAGTAGTCAGCAGCAGCAGCTTTGCAGCATCATCTTCCACGCTGTCAATGTATCATTTCTTAGGTCATCCCCCACCCCCACTAATCCATACTAATATTATAAATGCGAAAGTAACTCTGTCTGTCTGTCTGTCTGTTACGCTTTCCCGCTTAAACCTCTCAACCGATTTTGATAAAATTTGGCACAGACAATCTTTAGACCCTGAGAAAGAATATAGGCTACCTTTTATCCCGAAAAAATATGATGTTCCCGAGGGAAATCTAAAAAGCGCGATATAACCGAACTCCACGCGGGCGAAGCCGCGGGCGGAAAGCTAGTAGTCCATATTATACAACGTTATTTTTTGTTTATACGAAACCTGAATAAAGTTTGTTCAGATTAAGCAACTGAATCGATTCCAATCATTTTTGGACCATGTTATATTTATTCACAAATACATTTAGAAATTGTTACAGAGTGGTTACTGAGCGCACTACGCAGTTTACGCGTGCGCATGCCCGCGATCAGCTGACGCCACAGGTCAACGCACCCGGGCCGCCCGTCTAAACGGAGCGTGGACCATATTTTTGTTGGGACAATCAAGTCGGATAACAAGCTCATAACTTTGTGGTTTTTTAATGATATCTTTTTGAAATTTGGTACATACTCTTTACTTAAAAATACTGGACACGTGTTTCAGGGTTCGAAACGATGGTTGGAATGTGTGAAGGATGATATGGCTAAGAAGGGGGTGACTGCCGAGATGGCTTCTGATAGGGATGTATGGAAGAAAAAGACATGTTGCGCCGACCCCAAATAAATTGGGATAAGGGCAGGAGAATGATGATGATGATGATGATGACGTGTTTCGGGGTTCGTATAAATAAAAAAATAATGTTGTATGCAATATTATTTTTTATGTTTCTGACATAAAAAATCCGTGTGCGTGGATTGAATTATCAAGGTTTTTGGTTTGGGTGTTCTGCAATAGAGTTATCTCCCTCACACGCACACGTAGTTGCGCTCTTTCTCTCTCTCTCACACACAGAACACGATCATATACCTACAACGTTTTGACAATATATATCTACACTTATAAAAACACTACTACTTAGCAACACCACAGTACTACAACATAACAGAACAATGAAGGCACCCATCAAAATACGCCTACCCACATTCATAAAATTAATACGGCGATAAAAAAAATAAAATAATAATACTACTTTGATTTATATAAATTATTCGTTAATTAATAATTATAATTATAAATGTTTATATTAAAATATTATAAGCCTCACTAACCTCAAATTTTGCAATGCCTGAAAAAGGCCGCTAAGTTGTAAGGACAAATTGTTATGTATATAAAACCACTAATGTACAATCAGCTGTAGAAGTCCATTCCCACCTTAAAGACTACTGTCGCCTGCGCTAAACCGGCCACGCACACTAACGCATTATTTTTATTATCGCAGTCTTCATCTTTCTTTAAAGTAATGCAAAATTTCGTTACTTCATTTGAAGTTAAATTAGCGGCCGCACTTAACAATGGTCTATCATAAGCGAGCGATTGTGGGTTCGATCCTTAATAACGGCAAATCTTTTTGTTGTTTCATATAATTTAAAATTATGATAACTGATTTGTATTTTAAAATAAAAATTTTTGCAAATAATATTTAAACGAATAGGAAAATTTACTGAATATTTATACCAAAATAGGTTTTTATTATATGTTTTAGTTTACTATAGATGTAATATAATAAATAATATAATGCAATATATTATAAAGTTATATATTATTCGGTATAGATATACTTATACTAATAAATGAAACAAACGTTGAAATGGCAGCATTGTAATATTTTATATAAAAGTAATCGTTGACAAACTTATGATATTATTATGGTAAAAAATATAAAAAACATATTTGGTTTTTAGATATGAAAGTTATAGTACTACATGTTATCATTAAAGAGGTTATAGCTTAATTATTCATTTTCATAAAGAAAAGAGGATTGAAGCTTAACCTGAATATTATTACAATCATAAAATAATCTATACTTAGAACACAAAACAGTGCTTATTACATTTACAATTTTTTTGCGTGTATAGCATGCCATCCTGCAGTGCCTTTTTTCGGAGTTTGAAGGCATGCGATTATAATCTTCAAGCGCTTTCTTAGTTCAAAAGTAAACGAACTTATTTCTTATCGAATTCCAAAATTATTGTTTTTATAATTTACCAAAAGTAATTTGTATTGAAATTGCAAAAGGCGACATCTGTTAGCCATTAAGCCAACCGAACATATTACTGTCACTTAGCTAAATTACTTTACGAGTTGGTTTAGAGTCCGTTATTACGATATATAATGACATATATTTAAAACACTTTGTAGGACACTTCTGCACTGTGATTGTTATAAATTGTTTTTTTTTTTTTTTGTTTAGCTCGATAAGTCTCCACCAGTATTGGCAGTTTATTTTTAAACCACAAATGCAACCTCTCTTCTTCGCAAGATTCAAAGATTTATTCAACGGTAAATATTGTTGTTTCGTTCCACTTGTCTCGACACATAAGCCACCTTCGTCCTCCAACCTCTTGACTTTGGCTTACAGTATTTCTCTAAAACAATAACAAATTTATTACACACTTTCAACAATAGATTGGTTTGCACCTTACCCAAATAATAATAAAAACAACTTACACAAAAGCCGGTTTCATATTATGATATTTGAGATATATTGCTGCATATTAAAAGGTCTACTCT
Source organism: Sesamia nonagrioides (assembly GCA_017933935.1). Taxonomy (NCBI): domain Eukaryota; kingdom Metazoa; phylum Arthropoda; class Insecta; order Lepidoptera; family Noctuidae; genus Sesamia; species Sesamia nonagrioides. The sequence continues at coordinate 722,905 of JADWQK010000844.1, read as the reverse complement.
TTATCTTCCAAATTAAACGAAGATTGTGATGATATTGAAGGATTTATTTTAACCAGTGCTCGTTTCCACAGTCAAATGGCCAATGCCACCATTTTACCTCGATTCGAATACATCGAATAATGTCAAATAGTGTTGTCATCCTAAACCTTGATTCGATACAATTAAATAATCGACTATAATTTTAATAATAATTACTATTTCAATTTGCTTCTTATATAAATACAATTGCATTGTGTTCATGGTTACATACTAGACAGGATATTATCAAAAATACCCACATCTTAGCTAATTAAGCTTACAGCTCGGCCGTCCTGTGTAAGTGAGTCCTCTCACTTATTTGGTGTAAAATATTTAATATAAAAATAAATATAAACAAAAAAAAAATAAGACTAAATAAAGACTATCATCAGACATATTTCTATAGCTAATTTGATTCTTAAATAATAATTCTTATGACAAGGTAATTTCATTACAATTCAACTACTTACTATATATATATTCTTTTCACAAATTCTGTCTGTTATAAATTCTCAACACAATCAAAGTTTCAAAGTCTAAGTATATTATTATGTTACATCTGAGTTTATCTTACCTACTTCAACTTATCGTTTTTAACAATGTCATAAATCTGCACCAAATCTGCATTGTCGGTTTTGCACAGTCTGTCACGATCTTTGGTCAACTATGCGGCACCGTTATCTTGGTACCATTCATAATCTGCACTGACCTCTGTGACAAATGTGCTCACATTGTATAATCTTACTCACTATCTTGCACAATCTGTCACGATCTTTGGTCAACTGTGCGGCACCGTTATCTTGGTACCATTCATAATCTGCACTGACCTCTGTGACAAATGTGTTCACATTGTATAATCTTACTCACTATCTTGCACAATCTGTCACGATCTTTGGTCAACTGTGCGGCACCGTTATCTTGGTACCATTCAAAATCTGCACTGACCTCTGTGACAAATGTGCTCACATTGTATAATCTTACTCACTATCTTGCAATCATACGTGCGACATCAATTTCTTAATGCCATTCATTATCTGCACTGATTGCTCATATATGTATATATAGACCTTAATAATGACACGCAATCCCTACTCATTTGCATCAGACAACTTGATTAATTAATAATAATTATATCGTTCCTACCTAATAGATCACTCTGTCTCTATCTCTATTTCTGTAGCCCCACTATGATCACTATCAGAGCTCTCACTGGTGTAACCCTTAAAATTCATCCAGGGATGAATTTTATCTAGCGCGACAACATTTTCATACCTCTTGTTACCCTTTCTTGTTAGAGGGGTATCTTCGATAAGAAATCTATCATTAGGTAATACTTTGAGGATTCGATAGGGACCTTGAAATTTGGGGATCAGTTTGTGCGATTTTCCAATATTATCTTTGCCTATTACTGTCCTCTCTACCATGACTAAATCACCTACATTATATATAGTACGACTCTTTCTACGCTTATCGAATTGCTTTTTAGCATAATGCTGTTGTTTTTCTATTCTTTTCCTAGCATTCGACCTCAGTTTTAGTAACTCATCACCATCGATTCGCTCAGTTGTTTCGGCGATTACATCACTCAATAAATTTTCTGATGCATTCATCAATCTGCAACCAAACAACAGGTCAGAGGGACTCTTCCCTGTTGATTTATTAATAGTAGTATTAATACCTAATTGTACGTCACCAATGTATTCGTCCCATAAATTGTCATTTACGTCATGACATTTAGTACTCAGGGCATCAATTATCGTCCTGTTAAATCTTTCAACCTGTCCATTAGCTCTTGGAGTAGCTACTGCATTCAAAATATGATTTATTTTTAATTGGTCCATAAAACTCTTAAATTTTGCGCTCGTGAAACAAGAGCCACGAAGACGAGAAGGAACGCCAAAATAGCTAAAATGTTCCTTGAATGCCGTAATCGCCGTAGCAGTCTTAGTATCTTTAACAGCTCGTATATTGACAAATTTCGTAAAAGCATCTATAATAACAAGCAAATACATGTTGCCTCTCCCAGAGCGAATTAATGGGCCTAGATGATCAGCATGAAGTGTATGGAATGGTTTCTCCAATTTGGGTATTGGATGAAGCACTCCCTCTTTGGGGCCACCAGGTGCTTTATGATGCGCACACTCCAAACAAGTTGAGACATATTTCTTGGTGAATCTACGCATTTTTGGAAACCAAAATATGCTTCTGATACGACTCAATGTTTTTTCGAAGCCAAAATGACCTACCTCATCGTGGTTCATGCGCAGCACTTGCCACCTACAACCCCTCGGAACTACCCATCGTAAACCTTCGTCTAAGATTTTATATACATAACTGTCCTTCAACATTTAATTCTTACGTACATCAGCTACAAACTTAGTCGCGTCATCTTCTAAGATGTCTTTTATACGTTTTATTTCGCTATCATCACCCTGTACAGTAGCGATCCAATCACGAACGTCTATGTGTAGAACATCGAAAACATGCTCGGTATCGATATCGGTAGGTTCACCCACTGGGGCACGACTGAGAGCATCTACGTGAGCCATTCGCGAACTCGGTCTGTACTCAATTTCGCAGTCATACTCCTGAAACTGGATCCACCAGCGCGACATTCGTGGCACAAGGTCCCTTTTAGTTAAGGTAGTACGAAGTGCGTTACAATCGGTGACTATTTTAAATGTTAACCCTAGTAAATAGACTCTGAATCGTTTAAAAGTTGCGACTACCGCTAGAGTTTCCAACTCAAAGGAGTGAAATTTTTGCTCGTCAACTGGTGTTTTACGGCTGTAGTATGCCACTGGCCTAAGTAAGCCGTCAGTAGCTCGCTGTAGGAGAATCCCCGCAATACCTAACTTCGACGCATCAGTATGAATTTCTGTTTCTAAATTAGGATTGTATAAAGCTAATATAGGACGTTGAACTAATCTTGCCTTCAAAACTCTAAACGACTCCGCCTCCTCCGCTGTCCATTTCAATTCGAATTTAGATTTTAACAGATCTGTTAGTGGACGGGCAATAAAAGCGAAGTCTTTTACAAACCTCCGGAAAAAGCTAGTTAGGCCGATAAATCGCCTGATATCGTGAACGTTCCGGGGTATTGGGAAGTTTTCAATAGATAATGTTTTGCCTTTCCCTGGACGTATCCCCTCACCACTAACATGGAATCCTAGGAACTCTAGCTCAGTACAAAAAAACTACATTTTTTCAACTTCAGCGTAAGACCTGCGTCTTTTATTAGCTGAAGTACCTCCTCTAGCCGTCTCATTCCCTGGTCAAATGTTGGGGAAGGAATCAATACATCGTCCATATAAACGACCGTATAACCGACTTTCGACAGTATTTTATTCATTGCTCGTTGAAAAATCGAAGGAGCATTTGCTAGACCAAAAGGCATGCGCCTAATCTTAATGACCGATCCTCAATCCCATATAGTAAACAATCTACCGCACGTGTACCTTGTATTTCACATCTATTTAGCAGATTAATTTTTTCATAATAATAATGTTCCAGAGAATCATTAAACTTCACACGTTTTGACAACATTTCGGTTAATAATTCAGCATAGTCTTCACTACTCGGGAAGGACTGCTTCAGTTTGTCCTTCCACTCTGACCATAAATACGACATTGATGGCAGAGCCTCGTACCACGTTTTGGCAATCCCTGACAGTTTAGGCAGAGCGTAATGTACTATTTGATCGTCGCCCCAACCATAGAGCCTAGCACATTCTTCAACTTTATTGATCCACATTACAATAGTCTGACTCTTTACCATAGGGTCAAAATCTGGAATCACATTGCCTAGCATAGGAAATTTGTTGCCCTGAGGTCGACTTTTGGTTAAAGCTTTCACTAAAGTAGCCAAAAACGCTTGCGTGTCATTGTTAAGGACATTTGTGTTACTCACGTGACCGGAAGGTGGAGGCGTGCGTTGCTCAATGCTGGATTCTAAGCGCCTGCTGCGGCTTCGCCTACTGCGGCCTCGCCTACTGCGGCTCCCGTCTAAGTCCCAACGCTGCTCGTAGCTGCTGCTTCGACTACGATATCCATCACGACTGCGACTCCGGTTCCGTTGGTGACGGCGCCTCATACTCTGCTCACGGGAACTGCGATCTTCACTACGGAGAGATTCCAACGTAGAATCACGATTGCTCGAATGCTGACTTCGTTGCTTCCGTTTATGCGTAGTGCTTGTTCGCTTTTCTCTGCTCTGGTCACGGCGACGTTTACGCATATTGCTCTTGCGATTAGATCTAGTTTTATCCATTGTTACCAGGTAAAAGTGAAAACGCGTAGCAACACGTGGACACGTTGTTTGAGAATATTACTTCAGAATTGTAGGCGTAACTGAATAATGCCACTTCTGAGATAAAAGGTCTACTCTTTATCTTCCAAATTAAACGAAGATTGTGATGATATTGAAGGATTTATTTTAACCAGTGCTCGTTTCCACAGTCAAATGGCCAATGCCACCATTTTACCTCGATTCGAATACATCGAATAATGTCAAATAGTGTTGTCATCCTAAACCTTGATTCGATACAATTAAATAATCGACTATAATTTTAATAATAATTACTATTTCAATTTGCTTCTTATATAAATACAATTGCATTGTGTTCATGGTTACATACTAGACAGGATATTATCAAAAATACCCACATCTTAGCTAATTAAGCTTACAATATGCCTGCATATTGATTAAAAAAGTAAAACTAATAACACGAACTCGTAACTATATGTTCACCAACCAACAACAGCTAAGTAATATTATTTGAGTTATTGTAGTTAATAATAGTTATTGTAGGTAGTGTAATATTTTTTGTTCAGTTTGTTTCAAATCTACCGTCATCTTTTTATAATGACTCTAATATAGAAAAAATCTTAAAATAAAGTATCATCGTTAAGTTGCGGATCGGTATTTTTACATATTTTTGTTGTCAGCATTCATAACTCACCAATAAACATTTCAAAAATATTTTGTAAGTTATTAGATTAGAACTCGAACCTCCTTGAACGCCTATCAAGACGAGAACCGCTAGGCTATTTAAACACTTACTGTGAGCGTTGAAATTAGTAAGTAGTACCTAACAATCATAAGCGGACAGCAAGTTGTCAAAGTGTATAAGTGTGTATCAAACTTTATTATAGAAGAAGGTCGTAACTACAACTAGTATTGCTTGGCCATAGTTTTGTGAGATTGTAACTCGACTTTTGGTCTTGACCACTTAGTAAGCAAATAAGTAAATACAATACATTTACCTCAATGCGGAGAAGAAAGAAACGAAGAAAGAAAATAGACTTATGCAGCACAGACTTAAACACACACAATACATCTAAAATAAACATACATAAGGTGGCAACAAATAAAATCAAATAAAAAGTAAAAACCCCGATGTAAAAAATAACAGTAACATGTGCCTCGCGGCTGCACCAGAAAGGCTCAGTTCAGCAAAAATGCCAGATAACTAGTGCCTGATGCTGGATTTCAACTGACAGGATGTGAGGTGACGGGTGCAAATCAGTTTAATTTTACACTACAACGTAAGGCTTGTATGCAAACATAAATAAAAAATAAAACAAGTAATACAATATGTAAAGAAAACCCTCTCCGATCCGTGAAGGTGTTGTTAGGTATCGATAACTGATTCTACTAAAGCCTACAAAGCCGGGCTAAGCTTAAAAAAAGACCCCTAAAAAAATAAATATTATTTAGTAAAAAGAGGTAACTTAAAACATGTGCTGTAGATCATACAGGCGCGGGCGAAGAGGGGCAGGGCACGCGGCACGCGGGCGAAGAGGGGAAGGGCACGCGGCACGCGGTCGCATCGCTATTCGCTCAGAATTATACCGTCAAAAATAATGTTGTCACTTTTTAAAAAATACCAAATTTTGGGGAAGTTGGAATTAATTCGCGGGGAAAAAAGATTATTTCAAAATTCACTAGTATTATTACTATGATGATTATGTAAAATTTCATATTTTATTTGGTCATATGTTTACCTAACCTTTACTATCCTTACGGGTCGGACAGGGTTTTCATAACATATTGTATAAAAGATGGTAACGAATATGTGCATAAATAGTGTTATTTTGATTAATATTTCAAAAATAAACCAAGTAAACAAACAGGTACCCTTAGATATAGATAACTAGCGGCCGCCAACGACGTCGTTCGCGTGGAGTTAGTTATACTCCGCTCCTATAGTTGTTGTATAGCCTAAAGCCATCATCATCATCTCAGCGTTTTATCCCAGTCGCATCCGAAGCTTTTTCAGCTTTGGAGTCTGAGGTCCACTTTTACCAGTCTAACTGCTGATATGGCTAAACTTTCGACATTTTCCGTGAAGCAACTGCCGTCTGACCTCCACAACCCGAAGGCGACATCGAAGTATTGCAGCTGACCAATTGTTGGACTTTTTTTGAGGGCTCCAACAACCCTTTAACGACTGCCACTAGATGTTCGTATGGCAATCGGGACCAACGGCTTAACGTGCTTTCCGAGGCACGACTAGACCAATGCAATTAATCATATTCAATTATTCATGCATACAAATACTTGCACTGTGCGGGAATCGAACCCGCGCCACCCTGCGCAGCGGCCGCATCCGCTACCGCTGGCTACTTGGCTGAGTTAGTTATGCTCCGCTCCTATTGGTCGCAGCATGATGTCATATAGCCTAAAGCCTTCCTGGATCAATAAGCTATCAAACGCAAAAAGAATTTTTCAAATCGGACAAGTAGTTGCTGAGATTAGCGCGTACAAACAAACTCTTCAGCTTTATATATTAGTATAGATTATAGACTTTCGTTCGAAGGAACATCAGATGATAAACAAAAAGAATAATGGAGTCAAAGGCATCAAATTTAATGCATAACTTTCCCATATGACAGTCAAAAAAACAAATTCACCTTCGAAGCCAACCCTCAACATCACCCCCTCTACGTCCGCCCCCCTCAGTTCTCAAGACAAACGGAAAGTGTGTCGACTTCTAAATAAATTGTTTGTCGCGATTAAATCGTCAGGGTGGGACCGCGGTTCGCGGCGCGTGATAATCAAAGCTCGACGTGATAAACTCGACTGAGTTGAGAGTTACTATTGGTTCACACACCAAGAGAGTGAGTCCAACTGATTCGAACGAAGCAGAAGCGGAAAAAACGGAATTGTCGATAAAAACAAATGAAAAATAAGATTTCTTGCCATGCAAGAAGAGAAAGGGCGGCAAAAAAAAAAAGGAAAAGAAATGACTCGAACGCGCCTAGACAATCTCATAAATTTCACAATGTTGATTCGACTTTATCTATAGTGGATAATTTTTAAATTTTATCATGACAATAGTTTTCTTATTTTTATTTATTGTGTTTTAAGAACTGATTTTTCAATAGTTAACTAACACTATTAATAAACTGAAATACGGCATCAGAAAGCCAAAACGACAATTGTTCCTTTCTCAAGGGTTTGAATTCTCTACATTTCTATATGTAATTTATTTATTTTTTGTATTTGTGCAGATATTTGTATGACCTACAGATTCCGGGTCGAATCGAATATCTCTGAAATGAACAGAATCTGAATGACACAGGTGTAGTTTCTAGTAATGGGCAAGGCTTTTTTTTAATAAAAGAAACAGAGAAATTGAAGAGAGATTTACCTAAACTCACACCACTTTCGAGAACCGACAGTACCACATTCCTTTATTGCGTTCCGGAGCGTTCTCCCTGGGAGCGTTCAGCATTCGATTGTTTTGTGATCTGCATGAAATAGATACACAGACACAGCAGTATGCTGTGTGTTACCTTTGAGTACTCACGCGATTTAATGTAATCATCCGGGAGTTCCAAATACGTTGGATTTGTATCTTAAGTCAGTGAATTGATTTTGCGATGTCAGTGCGCGTCTACCCCAAAAAATGCTCCTGCCTTTGGTGTAAAGCTTCGTGTTTTGTATTGGTATGGAATATAAGAGGTGGTTCATGATGTAACTAAACATAATATATTATCCATGTGAGAATGTTGGGATGTGAAAGAATTATGCGACTCATGCAGACTTTCAAATTCACCCCTTTGCTGGTGGACTTTAACAATGATCAGGGATTATGTAAAGAGCGAAGCTCTGTATAAGCAGTTTTTGAATAAAAGCAAAATATCTGTTTAAGGTACAAACGCTAGCATATTAAGCTACCTGAAACTGACAAATTTTGAACCTTATGCTTTAGAGATAAAGTTGAAAATCTATAAAAGAAATTTGATATTTTGTAGGAGCTTGATGTGCGCGCTGCCTAAATTCACTAGTCTATTAAAAGCTTTCTTTTCACTTTTAAACGATTATCAAAACGTTTTTTTTTTTTTTTTATAAACTAGCGCTTGACCGCAATCCCGCCTGACGGTAAGCAGTGATGCGATCATTGATGGTAAAGCGCGCTAGTTTATTAAGAGCCTATTCACTCTAGCCTTGAAGACACTCAAATTGTAATGTGACGGAAACACCGTCGCTGGCAAATTGTTCCAGTCCCTCGATGTACGCGGTATAAAAGAGGAAGCGAAACGCTTCGTCCGGGTCGCAGTGGTATCAACAATGTAAGGGTGGAAACTCGCCGTACGAATGGTCGTCCGATGGTGGAACGGAGATGGGGGAATTAAATCATGCAATTCCCTTGCACACTCACCAGAATGCAGCCTATAGAAGACCGAAAGGCTGGCTACTCTTCGCCTGTGCTCCAGGCTTTGGAGACCGTTTCGAGTTAAGTCTGGGTCGCCAATCAGCCTCTTCGCACGCCTCCCCACTCTCACGTCATTGTAAATTATGATAATTTCTATATAAGTAGATATTATTATTGAAAAACCATACAAATATTGAAAGTTAGTAATAGGAATGTTTCCTGGGTAAAAAAACGTCATATGAGTTTTGAACGCGCTGTGTCGTCTTCATTTTTAGTTTATATGAAAAAAGAAAAAATACGTGTCTAGTATTTTTTAGAAATCTGACTGACGGGCTAATTAGTTCTTTTAGTCAAATGCCCTACTGTAGTTATGAAAATATTTTTTCCAAAAACACATATCTGATAACATTCTTGCAAACAAGGTACAACTTTATGATAATGCTAAAATTATGTTTATATACATATTAATGGTACATTATGACACGTGTGAGATGACGTGTTTTACACATAATATCATGTCACACGTGTGAATGACAAAAATGTATAAAAAATTGTAAGTAATAAAAACTTTATTGCTCAAAAGACTTCAGAGAATTTATATTACAGCTGCGTACACTTGCAGTAGCTTTAGGTGGCCACGAATTAACTAATAAACACCCCTTTATCATAAGAGTCACAGACAGCCAGCTGGGGGGCAATCGCGCTAAAGTAATTCAACCAAAACAAAATTGGATCGCAACCAAACCATAACTTTTGTTATTTTTCGTATCGCGCTAACCTTTTGACAGATGGTTTAACCATAACTGGATCGCAATTGGAACGTAACCGCTGTCAAATGAAAAAGCTGAAACAAACTAACTTTTTCTGTGCCATTTGTCAAACTTACGTCTAAACGATTAGATTTACTTATAATTTAATTAGTTTTTATTATTATATCTTATATGTGATTTTACTTCAATTGAAGTTAAAACTTTAGCGCGATACGAAATCTGATCGAAACTAAACCATAACTTTAACGGGATTTTAAATACGAACAAGAGGTGAACTTCTATTGTTTTATTTAGAGCGATTACCCCCCTGTGCATAGCCTGCGTGGAGAATGATACAGCAGCACATAATTTGATACTTCTATACTGCATTGCACAGAGTACTTTACTGGTCGGTGGTCGCCACGTACAGGGTACTTCGGTGACCCAGGTACCCTCCGTGAGGCGGTCAGTTGGCGGACACCAAGGTGTTGTTGGACTTCCTTGAGGAGCTGGGGTGAATCGAATACAGGTCAGACAGGGTTTTCTTTACAAATTGTATAATTTAAAGTCTTAACTAAGGTGTAAGGTTGATTGGGAAACTTTGACAGTTTCGTATAGCTTGGTCTGCTAGCGTCTGTAGGTATTACACACCTGACCTTTTTGAGTAATATTTTCAATACAGCTACTGTATAATTTTGATGTCTTCCTGAGGCGTATCAGGGCGCTGAAATAATACTTTTCACTTTTTTACTTTGAAATGTATATAATATGTATACTTTTGACTGCAGAGTTAGCGCAGTGGTTAAGCTATTGACTCAGCAGCTGCATGTTCCGGGTTCGATTCCCGCATGGAACAAAATATTTGTATGACCTACAAGTAATTGTTCCGGGTCTGGTAGTTTGTGTATGTGAGTTTTTATGTTTGTAAATGGTCGTGGTGCCCTAGTGGTTAAAACACCAGCCTCTCAAGCAGGAGTGCGCGGGTTCGATTCCAGGTCTGGCAAGTACCAATATAACTTTTCTAAAGTTATATGTACTTTCTAAGTATATCTTGGACACCAATGACTGAAGGTGAAGGAAAATATCTTGAGGAACCCTGAACTTTAAGTCTGAAATCGCCAACCCGCACAGGGCAAGCGTGGTGATTACGCTTAATCCTTCTCTGTATGAGAGGAGACCTGTGCCCAGCAGGGGACGATAAAAAAGTTGATAATGATGGTGATGAAATAGACCCACGATACAGGAGAAATTCCAGAAGTGGGGCAACGTTTTAAAAAAAAAATACTTACGCGTACACTATCAAAGATAATTATTTAGAACTAGCTTTCCGCCCGCGGCTTCGCCCGCGTGGAGTTCGGTTATACCGCGCTTTTTAGATTTCCCTCGGGAACATCAAATTTTTTCGGGATAAAAGGTAGCCTATGTTCTTTCTCGGGGTCTATAGATTATCTGTGCCAAATTTCATCAAAATCGGTTGAGAGGTTTAAGCGGGAAAGCGTAACAGACAGACAGACAGACAGAGTTACTTTCGCATTTATAATATTAGTATGGATAAGCACAATGTAAAAAAAGTTCTATGGCAAATCATATTGTCGGCGAAAAATTCAAAAGAAAGGAACAAGATATTATTATTTTCGATTTATGTAAAACCGGCTGAATCTAAGATAAAATGACGTCAGGCGTGGCACAATACAATACGGCCGGATGAATAGTCGCCAAATATTGTGATATTTTGTGCCATCAAATACTCTTATATATTAAACCTGGACTTGATCCGTGACGTAGTGAAGGCAGAAAAGTAAAACAATACTTTAATATTATGCCAAGAAAAGTGAAATGTTTCTATAGAAGTATGAAGAACAGAGTTGTAAAGTTCACTCATCCTCCATATAAAAAAGAAGAGCTTCTGAAGAGACCGGTGCTGCCTCTGGCGAGCACTTGCCCAACGGTTGTTTTTTTTTTTTAATTTAATAATTGTAAGCTAGTTCTTGACTGCAATCCCGCCTGATGGTAAGTAGTGATGCAATCGTTGATGGTAAAGCGCACTAGTTTATTAAGCCTATTCACTTAAAAAACTAAGGAATAGGAAGGATGACGGCAGTTGAGCGAGGTGATGCAATGTTAAACCCAAGACCAACACGATCAAACGAAGCTGCGCTAGAGGGAGATTGATCTGTTGGTGTTGGGAAGTTTTTTTTTATATATGTACTAGCGGCCACCGGCGACATCGTTCGCGTGGAGTTAGTTATACGCCGCTCCTATTGGTCGCAGCGTGATATTATATAGCCTAAAGCCTTCCTGGATTCCTGGACAACGCAAAAATAATTTTTCAAATCGGACTCGAAGTTCCTAAAATTAGCGCGTTCAAACAGACAAACAGACAAACAAACTGCTCAGCTTTATATATTAGTACAGATAAACTAGTGCTTGACCACAATCCCGCCTGATGGTACAATGTGCTATCGTTGATGGTAAAGCGCGCTAGTTTATTCACTATTCTATCATGCCGAGCCTATTCACTCAGAAAAACTAAGTGAATAGGAAGGAAGACGGCAGTTCAGCGAGGTGATGCAATGTTAAACCCAACAACACGACCAACGATGTTGCATGCGGACGAGTCTGAGTAGTTGTGTTGCGATGTGTGCCGGGTATGATGCGCTAAATGTTGTGGAGGGAGTTTGGTCATGGACGGTCTCCACATCAATCTCCCTTTGGCGCAGCATCGTTGGTCGTGTTGTTGGGTTTAACATTGCATCACCTCGCTCAACTGCCGCCTTCCTTCCGATTCGATTTTTAAGTGAATAGGCTTAAGAAACCAGCGCGCTTTGCCATTACATCACTGCTTACCATTAGGAGGGATTGCGGCCAAACACTACTTTATAATTAAGTATTAAAAAAAAATACTTTGATGGTAACAACCGTTCGAAGTTAGCATACTTGTTCCGTTTCTCTGTGTCCGTGACAACTGACAAGCAGTAAGAAAATAATAAAGGTGAAAAAAGTAATTTCTCTTGACAATCTGATGTCTGTCGGGGCGTTTATTAAATACAGTAACCCCGTAGCCGCGGGCTATACACACAGCCGACAGGAATCTTGCGACAGCGTCTGTGGAGAAAACAAATGAATAAATATTTAGAACGTGATTCGCTAATGGATTTTTTTTTTAAATAATTATAAACTATTGCTTGACTGCAAACCTGGGAGTTTTGACGGGAAAGCTGAGTGTCACGCGCATTTTTTATTCTCTTTCTCTCTTCTTCAGCCTATAGATGTCCACTGCTGGACAAAAGCCTCCCGCGATCTTCACCATGTGCCCGGCCCACTGCCACTTAAGTTTAGCGACTCGCAGACCTATGTCGGTGACTTTGGTTCTTCTGCGCATCTCCTCATTTTTAACCGTCTTCAAAAAGGAGGAGGTTACTCAATTCGACCGTATAGGTATATGCTTTTTTTATGTTTGTTCGCGCATAACTTCGTCGTTTATGAACCGATTTTGATAATTCTTTTTCTGTTGGAAAGAAGATGTTCCCAAGGTGGTGCCATGATAAGGATATCAGGGTTTGATGGTGGAAGACCAGAGAAAACAAGGGGAACTTTCAAAAGTTGCAGGGGCTACTAGTGCATTTCTTAGCATTTTCATTAAGTATTATAGAGCACTACAATTTAATAAAGGTCTGGAGTAGATCTGATGATGGAGCCGGGAGACAGTCGAAGGGACTCCTCAACAATTCAGAGCAGCTACCTTGTGTTTGGGCTCGATTAATTTGTATTGATAAGAACTTTACACCTAGATGGGTTGTGACTGTCATAAGAGCTCTGATGATGAAGACAAAGGCCAGTTCCGGGAACTCTTCAACGGTTTACAGTAGCTACTTTGTGGTTGGACTTCATTCATTTATATTGATGAGACCTTTGCACCCATTGGGTTAAAATAATGGTCTGTAGTAAATTTGATGATGAAGACCATAGGCAGTTGAGGGAATACTTACGGGTAAAAATTAAAGTACTTAAACAAAATTACGTCGTTTCCCAACTATATTTGCGTCAGCTACCAGTCTGACCGGATGCAACTGAATACATAAGTAGTACTTTTAACAACTAAAAAGTGTAAAATAAACCTTTTTTACAAAAAAACAACCGACTTCCAAAAACCACTACAAAGTGAAAAATAACTAATTTTGGAAGTCGGTGTCAAAGACACCGACTTCCAAAATTGTTGTTTTTTTGTAAAAAAGTTTTTATTGGACTTTTAAAATTACCTATAGTGTCGTTTACTAAATAAAAGTGCGTGATTTATATAGTTAAAGGTACATTCAATAAATATTTCATAAAGAACATTGAAATATCGTAGCATAGTGGCCACATCATGACTTTGCCTCAAATATCCCTCATAGACGGTTCACGTGGCCGTCTTTCTCAACTGTCATTGACGATATCCGCCATTATTGGGAAGTATAATTTTCAGAGAATTTTTATAATTTGTTACACGTGTTATTGGCAAAATTGTGGTATCTATTCCACAGAGGCCATCAAGCTGATGGCAATGATGAAGAGTTGAGGTTGAATCTCACCTTGAAAACGAAGAAGCAGACTGCAATCTCGCCTGACTGTAAACAGTGATGCAATCGTTTATGGTAAAGCGCGCTAGTTTATTAAGCCTATTCACTTAGAAAACTTAGGAATAGGAAGGATAACGGCAGTTGAGCGAGGTGATGCAATGTTAAACCCAAGACCAACACGACCAAACGATGCTGCGCCAGAGGGAGATTGATCTGGAGACCCTTCAGGACCAAACTCCTGACAAAACAACATTTGGCGCATCGTACCCGGCACACATTGCAACACAACTGCTCAGACCCGACCTCCGTACGGCTTCACCAGACACCATGCCGGAACACGACGAATCGCTTGGCGGCAAGACATTCCCATTTGCAACCGCGTCGCAATGACTCGAACGATTTTAACCATGCAGCTGTTTAATGGCCGCACAATTTGAATCGCCACCTCATTTATACAGGTCGATAGAAATCACAGATGACAGCCTCCGTGGCGTAGCGGTAGCGGACGCGGCCGCTGCGCAAGGTGGCGCGGGTTCGATCCCCGCACAGTGCAAATATTTGTATGCATGAATATGAATATTTGCTCTGGTCTGGTCGTGCCTCGGAAAGCACGTTAAGCCGTTGGTCCCGGTTGCCATACGAACATCTAGTGGCAGTCGTTAGGGGTTGTTGAAGCCCTCAAAAGTCCAACAATTGGTCTAACTGCAATACTTAGATGTCGCCTTCGGGTTGTGGAGGTCAGACGGCAGTCGCTTCACAGAAAATGTCGAAGTTTAGCCATATCAGCAGTTGGACTGGTAAAGCGGACCCCAGACTCCAAAGCTGAAAAAGGCTTCGGATGCGACTGGGATTAACGCTGGGATGATGATGATGATGATGATAGAAATCACAGATGACAGCCTCGTTGGCGTAGCGGTAGCAAACGCGGCCGTTACTCAAGGAGGCGCGGGTTCGATCCCCGCACAGTGCAAATATTTGTATGCATGAATATGAATATTTGTACTGGTCTGGTCGTTGTAAACGTAGCGTGGGACGCCCTTGGGCGAGATGGAGCGACGACATCAAAAAGGTGGCTGGTAGTGGCTGGCGGAGAACTGCTCAGGATCGAGCTTGTTGGCGTGCCATGAAAGAGGCCTATGTCCAGCAGTGGACGAGTAAAGGCTGATGATGATGATGATGATGACTGGTCTGGTCGTGCTTCGGAAAGCACGTTAAGCCGTTGGTCCCAGTTGCCATACGAACATCTAGTGGCAGTCGTTACGGGTGTTGGAGCCCTAAAAAGTGTAATTAGTCTAACTGCAATGCTTAGATATCGCCTTCAGTTTGTGGAGGTCAGACGGCAGTCGCTTCACGGAAGTTCAGCCAAAATCAGCAGTTAGACTGGTAAAGCGGACCCCACACTCCAAAGCTGAAAAGCTACGGATGCGACTGGGATTAACGCTGAGATGATGATGATGATGATAGAAATCACAGATGACTAGTTCATTGTCTTTATGCGGCAGAGAATCGTTTACAAGTGAGCATTTTCACGATAGGATTTAGTCACCCAGCGAAATTGCAATTAAGACCGTCGGCCACGGATAAGACGCGTTTTAAATCAGGTGCTCTAGTCTCCTATTTTTATAAATTTGCCATTCCAATACAATTTCATTGTCTAAAAGTTTGTAATCTGCTAAATTCATAATGTTCGATGAATTACCTCAGTCATCTAGCAATGAAATGGTGACATTATGATATTGCCGTATTAGTAGAAATATGTTTTTTAAAAACTACTACTCAATTTGAACATTTATTAATGAGGAGTGGAGTGTCAGTGATTGACCACTGTAATGTAAGAATGACGTCATCTTGTTAGTAGATTACGAAATTTGGTCCAAATCTATCATTAAAAGACCACTGATTGACCATTTAGATACTATAGTAATACCACGGAGGATGGGTCTCAGCAGTTGTGTTGCGATGTACGTGTACGACGTACGTGCGAAATGTTGTTGCGTCGGGAGTTTGGTTGTGGAGGGCCTCCAGATCAATCTCCCTCTGGCGCACCATCGTTGGTCGTGTTCTTGGGTTTAACATTGCATCACCGTGCTCTACAGCCGTCTTCCTTCCTATTTACTCAGTTCTTTTGAGTGAGTAGGCTTAATAAACTAGCGCGCCTTACCATCAACGATTGCACGATTGCATCACTGCTTACCATCAGGCGGGATCGCAGTCAAGCGCTAGTTTGTAATTTATAAAAAAAAGGCAGTTTAGGGCCTCAGGAGCTACATGGACACGCCAGCGACACGCGTTTCTGGAGAAAACAATTTAAACGAGTTGATATAGAAATAATATTTATTAGTATAAAATATACATAATTATTAAGCAATTTTTTATTAAATTAAAGATCATAATTATATCTAACGTTGTATTTATAATATAGCAAGCAATATTTTAGCATGCCACGATTCACCGCAACGCGTCTTGTGGTGCGATTAATAGAATCAGGCGCTTGGCTCGAGTCGCGTCGCCGGTCGCATCACTCGAGGCCTTGAACGAGGCCTACAAGTTTGTCAGGTCGTCCTAAATATAAGGACGAGCGGGAGATTATTAATTCCTTCCTTAGTGAAGTTTATGACAATGGCAGAAATTCGAAGGTCGTAACGAGGACCCTCTCCGGCGGCACTAAATATAACTAATAATTTTGTTGTGTGTATTGGAGTAAATTTTAAGCAGTATTGAGGGGTTTGAGAGGGTAATTTGTAGGCAACTAAATATACATCTGCAGCGTATTTGTTCTGAGGAATTGGTTGTGCTTCGTGATGGGTCCACGAAGACCGATGCATCCTGGGACAGAGTTGCGAGTTGTTTGAAAAAGAAACCGTGGCCCTGGCGCACAGGCAAGCGAAGAAACACGGGTGGGTTTTAGTCAGTAAAAGTCTGACCCTTCCGCTCCACCCAGAGCGGGAGAGGTCATTTGATGATTTCCCATCCAGAACAAAAGGCCTTGGTTATGCTTTTAGTGGTTACGACTGTTAAGCCTAGTTCAGGATTCGATAATCAGGTTAAAAAAGTTACGCCACATCTCCCCTTTACAAAAGTATACTGATAAAATTGAGGCTAATTAATAGGTAGTTGTTTAGATGAAAGAATAAAATTACAAAAATAAATACTTAGGTAAGTAATCAGTATGTTAGTATTATTAAAAATATAAAGAAAGAAAAAACTGTTAAATTATTTAAAAAAAACATGCAAAAATGAAACAATATGCAAAAAAAAAAACGAAGAGGTTGATAAATGTGGTGATGGTTGGCTTTCATGCATGTATTGTTTAAAAATCAAAATATGTTAATTCACATAAACCAACATGATCACGGCTTATACAACGTTCGAATCTAAATGCATGTTTACATTGATTGTTTCATAAGAAGAAGAAATTAAATGAAAACGTTTGTTAAGCAAGTAGGATCACTGATCACTTTCACACGCCATGTCTTTTTTTTTTAAACTATATGAAACCGGCATTTCCTAACTGACTACCTCTGAGAAGAAATAGCCGAAACAAACTCAGGGATCATCGTCTTTTTTCAAGTCCAACATTAAAAATGAAAATGTTTACAATATTTAACGTTATAATTACGCATAATGTTGTTTAATAACAATGCTTAGCAGAGCGAGCAGCTCAGTCCGAAGCTTTATTATCTTCTAAAAATAATGCGGAACGAATAGAGATGAAATAAATTATAGAAACATCGACAGAATAGCATAGAAATAAAACAGAATAGTAAGTACAATTAATAAATTGTAACAGTGTTAGCTCCTGCAAATAAATAGAAATACCTACACTGCGAATAGGAAATACAAATCGCAAGATAGCATTCATCGTAAGAAATAATAAAGCGTTAGCGATCGTTCATTTTAATAGGATTTTTTGTACACATCTAGTTCTGAACATGACTCTAGACGCACATGGCTCGTATTGGATAAAATGCAGGCCCTCTAATAGTTCAGAGGTGCGGAAGCAACCAAAATCGGTTGAGAGGTTTAAGCGGGAAAGCGTAACAGACAGACAGACCGACAGACAGACCGACAGACAGACCGACAGACAGACAGAGTTACTTTCGCATTTATAATATAAGTATGGATAATCTAGTACTTGAACGCAATCCCGCCTGATGGTAAGCAGTGATGCAATCGTTGATGGTAAAGCGCGCTAGTTTATTAAGCCTATTCACACAAAAAAAAAACTAAGTGAATAGGAAGGAAGTTGGCGTTTGTGTGAGGTGTTGCAATATTAAACCCAACAAGACGACCAACCATGCTGCGCCAGAGGAAGATTGATCTGGAGACCCTTCATGAACAAACTCCCGACACAACAACATTTGGCGCATCGTACTCGGCATACATCGCAACACAACTCCCCAGACTCGTCCTCCGTACAGCTTCACCAGAAATCATGCCAGAACACGACGAATCGCTTGGCGGCAAGACTGTCTGGTGATAACTTCTGCCGGCAGCCGATATTATGGCCTACCACCGAGAAACTGGCGTAAGACAGTGGCCGGCGCGATGCGACGCATTCTGGGTCCAACCGTGGCTTGCGTCCTGTCAGTAGTACAAATACACATTTGAACATTCAAGCACACATTTCTCTTCGACATTCAAGAGTAGACAGCAAGATCAACAATCTATAACAGAAGTCAAGAATTAATAGTAACATAAATTAACGACAACAACAATGACGCTTGCAGGCTTTTGAAATGTGGTGTTACCATCGTATGCTGCGCTTAAGCTGGACCCAAAAGGTGAGAAATGACACCGTCCTTCAGCTCTCGAAAGCTGTTGCCCACCATAAAGAAACGCAAAATAGATTATCTCGACCACGTGCTCCGACACGATAGATATGCGCTACTCCAACTCATTATGATGGGCAAGATAGAAGGAAAAAGGCGCGCTGGACGAAAGAGAAAGTCGTGGCTGCGTAACTTCAGGGAGTGGACCGGCATTGCTTCCGTCGAAAAACTGTTCCGACTCGCGGTTGACAAGACCGAGTACAAGAAGCTGACGGCCAATCTCCAGGGTTGAAGAGTCACAGGAAGAACAAGTTAACAAGTAACCCCGCTAACATTTTGAAGAACACCGAAATCTCAACAACCTAGCACCGCAATTTGCCCAGCAACAGTGTGCGTCAAAAATGCGAGAGCAAGTCAGATACGTACAAAGATCCTGTAATAAACTTCACGAAAAGATAAATTTAATTATATAACTTCAGCCTTCCAGTGTAGATCATTAAAAACTCAAGGGAAAAAAGATGACCTTCATTATAATTTGGGTAAACAACATAAAATCCAGTGGTATTCGATATCATTTTGGGCTCAACCTGAGACCTCTTTCGGTAAAAATGGTAAATGTAATTACGTTTTAAATAAATAAATACAATATACGTACCAGTGGGGTGACGGTACCTGTTATTACCTTGGTGATTTTTCATTATCCACAAAAAAAAAAACGTCATTGCGTAACACATTAATAATTCCAGTGTCATTTTGACAATTTGACAGCATCCATTGCGTTATTTACGTAGTCGAGCGGACGATTTTTCTCAAACGTATGAAGCAATGGTTATCCTTCTTTTTGTTCTGGATGGGAAATCATAAAATGACCTCTCCCGCTCTGGGCGGAACGGAAAGGCGAATCAGACGTTTACTGACTAAAACGTAAGCTTGTTTCTTCACTTGCATATGCGCCAGGGCTACGGTTTATTTTTTAACCAACCCGCAACCCTGATCCAGAAGGCATCGGTCTTCGTAGGCTCCGTCACGATGTGCTGACATCTCTTTGAGGCTCTCGTGAAAGACAATGTGCCGTCGACCCCGGCCCGTATTCTTACCGGACGGCCCCGCAAGCCAAGCAAGTACGTATGGACTCCGAAGTCCGTATGGTCCTTCGGTGGCCGAGAGTTCGATGTTGTTCCGCGACCAGGGGCAGTGATGCAATGATAAAATAATCACAAACAATTCCCTAGCTAGTTAATCTTTTACATATACGAAAAGAAATGTATTTAACAAAATGTTAACACAAACTTGTTTTTGGGTGGGAAAGCTTCATTGTTTTTAGTCCTGGAATTCAAATGTTTGTGTGGCATGTTATTTGACTTACATTCCTAATAGAATGTTAATCTATACTAATAATATTAGGTCCTTCCATATGAAATTGGCGTTTTATCGTCGTGGCCACTTTGATCTCAAATATCTCCTCTTTGATTTAGATTTCTGTGTCTCGAAACTTTATTTCTTTTGTTTTTTTTTTTCTCTGCATCATTGAGTTCACAAAATGGAAAATTTAAAATTTCGCGTTATTTAGGTACGAATATGAGTTCGGCCGTGACACCATTGCTGCAGAAACGGCTCGAAGAATTTATGATGCGGCCGCTAGTATTAATAATATTTACAAATAAATAACAGAAATTAAATACCCGGTAATAATTAAATCAATGAAAACAATGTTCTGATTAATCAGAGTTTCTTATCAGTTTTTTTTTTCAATTAGGCCTAAATTGGAATGGACAAGTGGGCAGCTTCATATTTCTATCCGACTGATCGCTTAACAATTCAAAAATTCCTGTAATTGGTTTAACTGAAATCAATGCTTTGAGTTTGAGTTTGCGAAATATAAAAATATCCTACTTACCTTATATCCGTTTTCGTCCTCCGATCAACACGCTTGCCTGAGACTTAGGGGGCCCCGGGTTCGATCCCCAGCCAGCCCTCTAATCGGCGAACACATTTTTGTCCATTGATTGCGACTAATTGGGATCAGTTGGGATCTTTTGGACCGGCTATTGGTCCGTTCGGTTCAAACGATCCCAACTAGTCACAATCATTTGACAAAAATGTGTTCGCCTATTAGGGGGGAGGGCATGATGGAAAACGATCTTTTCCTGATTGGCCTGGGTCTTGGACCTATCTATATATGTATCTATTATAAAATATATAGTATCGTTGAGTTAGTATCCCATAACACAAGGCTCGAACATACTTTGGGGCTAGCTCAATCCGTGTGATTTGTCTGTATATATTTATTTATTTATATTACTATCTACATAAATAAGAATGAATTGTTGTTCGTTAGTCTGATTAAAACTCGAGAACGGCTGGGTCGATTGAGCTGATTTTGGTTTTAAAATGTTTGTCGTAGTCCAGGGTAGGTCTAAAGGGTGAGATGAAATTTGGCACAGATTATCTTTAGACCCTGAGAAAGAACATAGACCTTTTATCCCGGAAAAAATTGATATTCCCGAGGGAAATCTAAAAAGCGCGATATAACCGAACTCCACGCGGGCGATGCCGCGGGCGGAAAGCTAGTAATATAATAAATATTATAAACGCGAAAGTTTGTGAGGATGTATGTACGGACGACAGCAGGTCAAGCTACCCCAAACTGTCAGATAATGCCAATCAACCTAGAGTCTTAATGCTTTAAAGATAAAGTTGAAAATCTAATAAGGAAATCTGATAGACTATAGTAGCTTGATATACTGTCGTCCGTACGTACCTACATATAAATATGTAGGTAAGGATTTTTGTTACTCTTTCACGGAAAAACTACTGAAAAGACTTTAAAATGAAAGGCACACAAAATCAAAATCGAAATAGAGTATCTCTCAGGGATTGAATCCGCAATGGGGTGACCCGGCAAAGAACCAAAGTTGTCGACATAGCTCACAGAATAAGTAAACTGAAGTGACAATGAGCTGGCCGAGGAACCGGTGATTGTTGGAGCAGACGTGTTCTTCAGTGGAGACCGCGAATTGTTAAACGTATAGGAACGGATAGGAAGCCCTCAAGCTAGGTCGCGCATTCTTCGCAGGATGACTGGTATTAACTGGATGAGAATTGCTGAAAATCGTGTTGAATGTCGTAAAATTGGAGAGGCCTATGTCCAGCAGTGGACTACTACAGGTTGATGATGAGAATAATGTATGCTTTTGGTTTACAATAAAGTATACAACCCACATTTAGCAAGCGTGGTGATTAAGCTCAATCCTTCTCTTTATGAGAGGAGACCTGTGCCCAGTAGTTGGACGATAAAAAGGTTGATGATGAATAATGATGAAAGTATCCAATGTTATTTTTTCTATATGCGAAATCTGAAACACGTGTTAAGTATATTTAAGTAAAAAATCTATGTACAGTGTTTCATAAAGATATCGTGAAAGTTATAGAGCTTGTATTGGCGTTTTTTTATTGGGACAGCCAAGTAGAATATACTTGGCTGTCTTAATAAAAATATACCTCTGGCATCAGCTGTTGCGCCGTCGATGATGTAACGTAAGCTACGTTTCTTGCTCGGTAACCACGCTGCAACAATTTCTAAATGTATTTGGGAAAAAATCATCAATCACATCTATGACATGCTGTAAAAATGATTGGAATCGATTCAGTTGCTTATTCTGGAATAAAATATATTCAGGTTTCGTATAAAGAAAAAATAAAGTTGTATACAATATGTAAAGAAAATCCTGTCCGATCCGTGAAGGTATTGTTAGGTATCGATAACTGATTCTACTAATGCCTACAAAGCCGGACTAAACTTAAAAAAAAATCCCCCTAAAAAATAAATATTATTTCGCAAAAAGAGGTAACTTAACACATGTGCGGTAGCCCATACAGGCGCGGGCGAAGAGGGGCAGGGCACGCGGCACGCGGTCGCATCGCTATTTGCTCAGAATTACACCATCAAAAATAATGTTGTCACTTTTTAAAAATTACCAAATTTTGGGGAAGTTGGAACTAATTCGCGGGAGAAAAAGATTATTTCAAAATTCACTAGTATTGTTACTATGATGATTATGTAAAATTTCATATGTTATTTGGTCATGTGTTTACCTAACCTTTACTATCCTTAAGGGTCAGACAGGGTTTTCTTAACACATTGTATACATAAATAAATACTTTTTCAATTTTTATAATTAACTCTGCGCTCATAAATGGTGCTGCTACCCTACGGTAGTTCTAAGAAACGTCTTTTGGTTGCTCTTTATTTATTTCACTTTGCCGTCGCCCGTTCGTTTGCTATTAATTAATCATTTTCCTCCTCTTTACCGACTTTCTCGACTGGTTCTAAATAGGTACTGCGTCACATTCATTTCAAAGAACTGTAATAACTAATTGTTACTAGGTACAGATGACAGCACATCAGGCTTCTACAATCTGTCAAATTTCCTTATTAGATTTTCAACTTTATCTCTAAAGCATTAAGGCTCACGGTTGATTGGGAATCTCGACAGTTTGGAGTAGCTTGGCCTGCTGTCGTCCGTACCTAGCATTATAAACTCATGTTTACTATTTAAATGCTTGCTTTTTACCACCATATACCTACCAACTAGGTCTAAGTCTGAAATCGCCAACCCGCATTGAACAAGCGTGGTGATTACGCTCAATCCTTCTCTGTATTAGAGGAGACCTATGCCCAGCAGTGGGAAGACAAAAAGGTTGATGATGATTATTTTATTATCTATAAGACGGACTAATTATTTTTTTGATTTTCATACCTTGGATACATGCGTATTTTGGGGCTTCTGGTGATGCGTAACGTCTCTCAAAGATGAATAAATGACCCGTTGATCAATTATGTTTAGGCGCTGCTTATCGTGCTTTCCGATGCATGGAATGTAAAGATGGTGTGGTGGAACCCATCCACAGACCAGCCCCGGCAGGCGTAACTTAACGCGATCAATTGACCTTTCCAGCTGTTTTTATTTAACCACAGGCCCCTTACGAACTTTTAACATTAAATATCGTCACGAATCAAACAATGGACACATGCATATAAATATAAAAAAAAACTATACAATGTAAGCTTATCGTCCTCAGTGTTAGCATGTACGGAATATTTACTGAGAGGCGCTAGTGATGTGTCATTTAGGTTAATTGATTATTCAGTTTCGGATATTTAATACGATGTTAATATTTTCGTAAAGGAGAATAGGTAACGAAGTAAGGGTTTCTGTCATTAAACACCATCCATAAGGTACATTCCAATGAAGGGATTCTGTCAAGGAGGCTATTTCTTAGATGTGACAACTCCACTTATTTGTTAGTTCTTAAGGAACTGCAGAACTCTGAATGAGTATTTAAGTATATATTATTGAAATTCTGGTATTTTGTCAATTAACTTTTATACATATTCGGGAAAATAAAGAATAACACATTAATAAATACAAAAAATATAGCATAGAAATACAGAAATTAAACAAATGTTCTTGATAGACACATAATGACACAAATTGGTAATTTTTTAGACTAGAGAATCAATTAGAATGAGAGAAATATTAACAAAACTACACTATCAGCAAAACATAAAAGCCACATATCAAAAATTACCATTATTCGGATTCAGGGTAAAAACCTATGTAAATATTACTGAAGGAAGAATAGAATCTAAAGAATAGAAAGAGGAAGAATTGCATAATTTAATTCTCCCATCTCCGTTCCACCATCGGACGAGGTAACAACGTAAGGGTGGAACCCTTACGTTGTTAACACCACTACGATCCGGACGAAGCGTTTTGCCTCCTCCTTTATACCGCGTACATCGAGGGACTGGAACAATTTGGCAGCAGCGGTGTTTCCGTCGGACTACAATTTGAGTGTCTTCAAGGCTAGAGTGAATAGGCTCTTAATAAACTAGTGCGCTTTACCATCAACTATTGCGTCACTGCTTACCATCAGGCAGGATTGCGGTCAAGCGCTAGTTTATAATACAAAAAAAAGAAAAGAAATAATAAAGATAAGAATCATTTTTTTTTGCACACGAAACCAAAGCAGAAAGCAAAATAATGCCAGTATTCGGTACAAGCTGTTAAATACACGAAGAAAAACAATGTCCAAAACTTTGTTCTTATGTTAATGTTAAGGTTAAGGCAGTTAAAACTCAAAAAAGTTCCACCTTTCAGAATAATTATGAAGATGGGTTTTACCATAACATTATATTTAATTATGTAGCTATTAAAAATACAATTAAGTTAAAATTAGTCAAAGCAAATCTTTTCAGCTGCATTACTGCTTATCATCATCATCATCAACCTTTTATCGTCCCACTGCTGGGCACAGGTCTTCTCATGAGACAACAACAACAAGCAACAGAGAAGGATTGGGCGTAATCACCATGCTTGCTTAATGAGGGTTGGCGATTTCAGACTTAAAGTCCAGGTTCCCTCAAAATGTTTTCCTTCACCTTGTAATCAGTCATTGGTATACTTAGAAAATACATATAACTTAGATAAGTTACATTGGTACTTACTTACCCACACACCTAGAACCTACCTGGGACCTAGAATGGAACCCACACACTCATACTTGAATGGCTGGAACCACTAAGCCACTACGACTTTGCTGCTTATGGCAAAACAAAATGCAATCATTAGCGGTAAGCGACTGCACAAGTAACATAAAAATATAACTTAAAAAGAATAACTTAAAAATATAATAAGATGAATCAAAATCATAATATAATAGATACTGACTGTGTCTAATTTAGGGCGAGTTTTCAATCGACGGATATTATTCGTATAAAAAATTAACGTCTTGACAGATTTAATATGGAGGAACAATAAAAAACTTTAAACTATTTTTCGGATAAAATTATCTACCGTTGGAAGAAACAGGTTTAAAATAGCTTTTAATGTGGTATTTTAAATCTGTATTTGGCTATTAAAATATCCGAAACTATCCGTTCACTAAAACAAGGTACAACTCTAACATTATTTACAACCAAGAAAAAATAACAGGAAAATCTGTACAAGTGTGCCTCTTTATACTTATTTTTACTCATAAGTGTGTAGGTATTTATAATTATTTTTAAACTCAGGTACGTACAAAATGGCTACGCAAAAATTAGCTTGAAGCCTTATGGCGTAAAGGAGATGTTTCAGAAATGTATGGAGCCTGGGCCAGCACAATGTACACTTAATGCTAGGTATAGTTACGCTATAGTTAAATGTTTTTAATGTTAATTTCCTATATTTTGGCTTAGTTTTTATACAGATTCTATTTTGGCTTAGTTTTTATATTTTTATAGAATTTAACTCGGCCAAGGAGTGCAACACAACTACTAATAAATATGGTGGTCAGCAATAAGGGAAATAAGATTTTGACAGGGACATTTGATTGCCGTGTCATGTATTTAAGGCTATCGTATCTATATTATCTATCATATGACTGCGAAAAAAACAAAACATGAATTCCGAACATACGGTCCATTAAATAAACACAATCAACTCAAATCAACACTCGACACGAACACAACGGGAAAATAGAACTGTCAAAGTCGCCAATCAAACGTCATAAAAAGTGTCATGGCTACCTTAATAAAGGGTTATCTCACTAAAAACGTTTCAAATAATTAATTATATATATTTCCGTGCAGTGATGAAAACATTTGAAATTAGAATCTGTCCCTGCGGATAACGATGTCATGGGTTCAAATTTAAGGTCAGGCAGTAACATTAAAATTTTTTTTCAGAATTTTTATATTAGCAGAAGTTTGGAGACAGATATGTTCCTTGTACAGACACTAGTACATAAAACTTCTACAATCTATTGAAGGAGAAGGGAACGACTCCATAGATTGAAATGAAATGAAATCGTTTATTATGCAATTAGGATAACTGATCACTTTTACACGTCATATTTTTTTAAACTAGATGGAGCCGACTTTTCCTAACTGACTACCTCTGAGAAGAAAAGCTGAAAAAAACTCAGGGATCATCGTCTTTTTTCAAGACCAGACAAAAAATGAAAATGTTTGCTATAGTTTACGTGATTAAAAAAAAAAAAACAGTGATAAAAATGTCATAATTGTAGCACAATTACGCATATTGCTTAATGACATTGTTTACCAGAGCGAGCAGCTCAATCCTAAGCTTTATTGTCTTCTAAATATTCTGTGATTTTAGAATACCCCTTTTTGCAAAGTGTGGTCTTAGGTCCGTATTACAGAACGTCACTCAAAACTCAAGCTCTACTTATGTAAGTCTCGTTTGAAGCCATTTGATTGGTTAAAACTAGTTTTAAGTAATGTTTAAGCAGAGATCAATGCTTGAGCTTCCTTCTGGGATACGGACCTTAATATAGCTTTTAAATCGTTTAATGAGTAAGTTTCTAATGATTCCTTGGCCCAGGTATTAAATTGTAGATACGCAAAAAAGAATTATTTTCTTCACTTTAGTTATTTTCATATTCCTTTATTTTATTTCTTATTTTCAAAGTCACCCCAATTACATTGCAAATACAATTTAAAACTTAATAAAATATGGTACCAAGATTTCATTTGATTGGTCGAAAAGTTATTCCAAGGTGACCTCGATTACCTTTTTCAGATTCTGTTTTCTCTTCAAGTTATATTAAATGGACGTGTTTATTTTATAATGAACAGCGCTATGAATGTCTAAGATTTTACTTCGTCACTTTTTAGGGTGAAAACGGGACCCATAAAATTGAAACAGTGCGGGTGGGATAGTGAAGCTCTTGTCATCATCATCATCATTTCAGCAGAAAGACGTCCACTGCTGGACATAGACCTCCCCCAAGGATCTCCACGACGACCGGTCCTGCGCTTCTCGCATCCAGCGATTTCCCGCTTTAGTAATTAGGAAACCGCTGCCTATTTGTCTCACCATCTGCATGTCACCAATTTTATCAGCAAATCGTCCTCCTCAAGTCGTTCTCCTCAGTACTGTGGGTCCTGATGTAATAAATAATAAATATATACGGACAAATCACACAGATTGAGCTAGCCCCAAAGTAAGTTCGAGACTTGAGTTATGGGTTACTAACTCAAAGATACTATATTTATAATAGATACATACATCCAAGACCCAGGCCAATCAGGAAAAGATCGTTTTCCATCATGACCTGGCTGGGGATCAAACCCGGGGCCTCCACGTCGCAGGCAGGCGTGTTGACCGCTGCGCCACGGAGGACGACAATGATGACGATGTCCCTGTGGAATTATCTTCTGCTTTATGATAGTTTGCCATCTGTTACAATTCAGTCAGTCCACTTTGTTGGACTGCGACCTTTAGAACTTCATCCATCCACCTTCCCAATAAGCATCAGATCGTCATCGAGGTTGTCTTTTTTTATAAATTATTAACTAGTGCTCGACCGTAATATCGCCTGATAGTAAGCAGTGATGCAATCGTTGATGGTAAAGCTCGCTAGTTTATTAAGAGCCTATTCATTCTAGCCGTGAAGGATCTTAAATTGTAGTCCGGCAGAAAAACCGCCGCTGGCAAATTGTTCCTATCCGTCTATGTAGCCAAAATATTGAATTGTGACACCCAGCTCTTGAAGGATTCATTGATTTATGCGGAATTCTGTCCAAGGTATTAGAAGCATCTTTCTCCAGCACCACACCTCGAAAGGGTCAGTAAGGTATCAGCAAATACTGAAAACATAATATTTACTTTTTCGTATAGAAAATGGTGTCGTGGTGGCCTAGTGGTTAAAACATCAGCCTCTCAAGTATGAGTGCGCGAGTTCGATTCCAAGTCAGGCAAGTACCAATGTAACTTTTCTAAAGTTTTATGTACTTTCTAAGTATTTCTTGGACACCAATGACTGAAGGTGAAGGAAAACATCTTGAGTAAACCTGGACTTTAAGTCTGAAATCGCCAACCCGCATTGAGCAAGCGTGGTGATTACGCTCAATCCTTCTCTGTATGAGAGGAGGCCTGTGCCCAGCAGTGGGACGATAAAAAAGGTTGATGATGATGATGATAGAAAACGGTAGGGAATCTTTCGTGCGAGTCCGACTCGCATTTGGCCAGTGTTTTTCATTAATTTGATAAACTTATTATTATAATATTAAAGAGGCACAAGCCGCAAACCTCTGAGCGAAATATTTAAGATCTGATTGTAAAGGTCAATGACCTTTCCTGATGCCTTAGCGGGAATAAATAATGTACCTATTTGAGGCTGTCGGTATCAGACATTCGTGAAATATAGAAACAAAAGAGAGGATATTAATTTCCTTTCTACTTGTAAATCACTATGTCAAAGAGTTTTCTGAGGTCAAAGATCCTTGCCAAAGGTCATATATTAAAATGTCAAATGGACAAGAGGCGAGGTTCCACGCTTGAGGGAGGAAATTTTTATGTGCACCCACTCTTGCCACTGATTACTTACCTTCATAATGAATCTGCCTAACTTCTTTCAAACTAGGTTGAGATCAGCTCCCAGTCTAAAAATGTTTCAGCTCAACGACGTAAATAACGCAATGAATGTTGTTGAACTGTCAAAATTAAACCCATTGCTTCTGATACTGTCATCATCATCATCATCATCTCAGCGTTAATCCCAGTCGCATCCATAACTTTTCAGCTTTGGAGTTTGGGGTCCGCTTTACCAGTCTAACAGCTGATTTTGGCTAAACTTCGATATTTTCCGTTAAGCGACTGCCATCTGACATCAACAACCCGAAGGCGATATCTAAGCATTGCAGTTAAACCAATTGTTAGACTTTTGAGGACTCCAACAACCCGTAACGACTGCCACTAGATGTTCATACGGCAACCGGGACCAACGGCTTAACGTGCTTTCCGAGGCACGACCAGACCAGTACAAATATTCATATTCATGCATACAAATATTTGCACTGTGCGGGGATAGAACCCGAGCCTCCTTGCGCAACGGCCGCGTTCGCTACCGCTACGCCACGGAGGCTATCATTTGTTATTACTACTGATAGTGCGTTACGCATTTACCCTGCCGATAGAGCAGAGATTTTATTATTTATGTAAGTAAACGTAAGTACTTACAATATCTCATCTCCTAGTTGGAATCAGTTCCTAATTATCATTACTATTATTATGAGCCTTTTATGCTTCCCTTCCCTCCTTCTACTTCTCTCTATCAATTGCTAGGTATATATGAGTAATCTTTAATAAGAAATTGGTTTAGGGTCGATCTTAATATGTCCGTAAAATCTTAACTTGTTTTTATATGTACATTGTAGATTATTTAAATATTTATGTACGGAGAGAAGTTACCAGTTATATATATATATATATATATATATATATAGATGGTTTATGTGAAGTTTGAACAAAATCGACCGAGCGGTTCTTCATTCATTTATCATGTTTTTTGCAATAAATGAATTCAATGAACGATGGATCATCATCTCATCCATCTATATCTATAAAGATCAATGCCACTTTCTTTGTAATTTTATAATCCACTAAAACTGTGTAATGGCACTAGATTGGAAGTGAAAAATTGATTACCAAATTCAATTGAAACTACGATTTTAACTGGTAAATCAAAAGGAGAAATTTGTTTGATACCGCGTATCCCTATGATCCCTACTGATATGCCATTTGAGTTCAAACGATTGCAATATCCTGTGCTTTTATCGTTTGCTATGTCCATCAACAAAACCCAACTTTATGTGGCCTGTTCGAAAGTCGGTACCCCCAGTCGTTTGTTTACATATATATGCTACAAATGGAAAAACAGAGACTATTGTTTATCTAAATGTTATGGATAAAGTTTTAAAATTGCTAGCAATTAAAAAAAAAAATTATATTTGAATAAATAATTTGATCCAATAAATTTGTTTTTATTATTTCACTTTATATGTAGCGAAGCACGTATCGGGCCGCTAGTACACTATATACCTTCGGACATAGGAAGATGAAATTGTTTAGGAAACCAATGAATAATTGACAGACACAAAAAATAACTAACAGATAATAGACAGGGGGGCAATTATCACAGGTCACAAACATACATCATTTGTTTATGAGACTGCGGCCAAAATTTGAAAGTTTTGGATTACGAGAAGTGGTCTTAGTCACTTCACCTATATTTATATACCCGACGACACTGAACACATATGTATTTTTTTATTCAATGGAGAAAAACATCAACATTTGAATATCTAGAAAAGATGTCAAAGTGCAATAATTATTTCTCAGATAACATTTATCTGACTACTTAAATTGACCCCTACGTAGATTACACCAATAATAGATTACAGGACATTGAAATAAAACAAAAACTTGTTATATAATTTGTATCACAAAAGCAGTTTAATTAACGAAATACTTAAAATTTCCAAAAATTGGGGATCTCTGACATTTGACGTTGGAACTTCACCATATAAGACTTTTTTTTTACTCTTCTTTGGGCTTCTCCTTCTCTTCTTTGGGCGTTTCCTTCTCTTTTTTGGGACAGTCTTCAGGCTGCACACACTTTCCACTGACAGAATCCCTGACGGTAGGAGAGTTGCAGTAGCAAGCTGAGTAGTCACAGAGGAGTCCTTTACCAGCTACTGGGTGAGGTTCATCGCACGACGGTTCAGGGGTCAAGGGGCCACAGCCGGTGGTGTAGGAGTGAGTGCCTTCCTCGCATTCCCTGGAGCCTAAAACAATCAGAAAAGTTGTTGAGAATTGAGTATGAAACAGGGTCATCACTGACCTGAACTGAGCATTCTTATCTCAGTAAAAATCTCTAAAAATATATATACAGGGTGTCCGGTGGCAGATTCAGGATTTAAAATATAAATAACAAAAAAAACTACGCGAAATATACATCTATATTTTAAATCATTATAAAGGAGACAAATGCGGGTTTTATTTCTTAAAAATTATGTCATCTAAATGTTGACCGTTACGTCGGATACATTCTTGGAATCTGGCTTCAGTATTTCTTGCCACTCGCTGGAGAAGTGCCGCCGAGATGCCATGAACTTAACGAACGATATTTTCTTTTAATGCTGAGATAGTCGCCGGGCTTGTTTCATAGACTTTATTTTTGAGATATTCCCACAGAAAAAAGTCCATGGGAGTGAGATCTGGGGACCTGGGTGGCCAGGGGATGTCACCGAAACGGCTTATCAGTTTGTTAGGGAAGAAATCACGAAGTAGCGCCATGGTCTCCCTAGCATTATGAGGGGTGGCGCCATCTTGCTGAAACCATGTTTGTGAATTGAAGGAAGGATGGTCTCTCAATGTTGGAAAATAAAAATCACTGAGCATTCGCCGATAAGCAACACCATCCACAGAAATTGCTTGCCCTTGTCGATTTTCAAAAAAATAGGGTCCAATAATTCCCCTGCTTGATAATGCACACCAAACTGTCACTTTGGGACTGTGGAGTGGCTGTTGGTGTTTTAAGTGGGGATTTTGTCCTTTAGAAGACCAGTAACGACAATTCTGCTTGTTTACACTTCCATTTAAGTGAAAATGGGCTTCATCACTCCAAACAATAGTGTTCACCGTGCGAAATCGCTCCAACATTGTCTCACGGTAATTTTTACGCATGTTGTAATCATTAGGCTTAAGCGCTTGCACAATTTGAATTTTAAATGGGTGAAGTTTAAGATCCTTCTTCAATATCTCATGCACTATAGTTTTTGGAAGTCGCAAGGCAGCCGCTCTCTTGCGAACGGACTGACGCGGATTATCGCTCAAACTGGACGCGACGAGTTCAATGTTTTCATTTGTTCTCGACGTCCGGCTGGGCCCCGGCCGAGGGTTATTTTCTGCTAAACTTGTTGCCCGGAACCTTCGCACCCATGATCGAATTAAATCTTCACTTGGGGCGTCACGTAACCGTCGAATATTGTAACGCGAACAAAATCTTCGACGAGCAATTGCACACGAATCATTGGCTTTGAAATACGCTTCGATTGCGAACGCACGTTGTTCACCCGTCCACGAAGCCAACGCGGCGCCCTCCCCAATCCTCCGTGCAACGGTTACGGAGAAATACGAAATTTAAATCCTGATTCTGCCACCGGACACCCTGTATATCCGTATAGTCCATTTGGTTTGTGAAAACACGACTTATTAACTAATGTTAGTAATTATATCTACCAGAAAAATAACACAATTTTCTTTATGGGACAGCTCCATACTGGAATATTTGATACGTCACAGTGGTATGTAGGCGTATCCAACGTTACACCATTTTTTTTTTAAATCATAAACTAGTGTTTGACCGCAATCCCGCCTGATGGTAAGCAGTGATGCAATCGTTGATGGTAAAGCGCTTTAGTTTATTAAGATCCTTTTCACTCTATACTTGAAGACGCTTAAATTGTAGCCCGTCGGGAACCTCTCGGAAACCTGGATGGTACGCGGTATAAAAGACTAGGCGAACGGTTCATCCGGATCGTAGCGGTGTCAACAACGTAAGGGTGGAAACTCGCCGTACGACAGGTCGTCCGATGATGGAACGGAGAAGGGGGAATTAAATCCTACCATGGAGAAAGTTAATTTATAATGCTTTTTATCACCTAAAATTCTCAGCCGTGTCTATGTCGACAATAGGCGTCAGGTCTAACGCTCAAGGCTGTCATTAGTGACGCACACACAAAAATGACAGCCTTGAGTATTTGTAAGCAGTAGCTCTGCGGCAACATTTTTTTTTTTTCGCGGTGGAAATCCTCATAGGATGTCCGCCACCCTAGGGTGGGCGACGGGGTCTGTCAGACTTTTACTGACTAAAACCACCCCGGTGTCTCTTCTATTACGAGCGCGCGTGGGGCCGCGGGAGTCTAAATTCTTCCGCAGCCCCACACTCTCGTGCTGGCCCGGTCTGTCCGGGCCTCGTCTCCGGGACGGGGTAGTGGGGTGTTAAGCTACCCCGTGCATCGCCTCAGAGGCGCGCGCTGACACTCGCGCGCGCCTCCGCCTCGGGGTCCATCGAATTGGGGGCGGGGACTTCTCCATGTCCCTCGCCCCTGGACCCATTCATGGGGGGCGGAAGAGGGCGCCCCATGTGGCTTTTATCACCTACTTATAAGCCCTTTATACCCCTGTGGTTAATTAAAACGTTCAAACTCGGTAATATATGTAAAAATATTTCCCTCCTTTCCTCTGGAGTGGGGTAAAAACGATGGTTTTTAGAACGTTCCTGGAAAATACGCGGTAACTAATTAACTGTCGCAAACGTCAAACAATTCCAATACATCTTTACTGAAGGCGAATTTTACTAATGAAGCACGTTTGGTACACACGACAGCACTACCAAAATCTGTCAAATTTCTTTATTAGATTTTCACCTTTATAGCTAAAGCGTTAAGGATCAAGGTTGATTGGGAATATTTGACAGTTTCGGGTGAGTTGACCTGCTCTTGTCTGTACAACCACGTTTAAAAGGTGTTAGTTTCAAAATTATTGTGTAATATTGACACGGAGTCACCGCTGAGGTGGCGAGCCTCCTTGCCCGATTGCCGCCATGGTATCTGGAGGCCAAAGCCCTCGCCCACACATGGGAGTGGCGAGAGGAGGCAAAACGCCTAGGCATAACTTCACTGCCGCGAGAAATCGCGGTACAGCGCACAGAGCTCCGGCGAGATTTCATGGTGACATTGGAAGTGCGATTGTCGCAACCCAGTGCTGGGCCCTGCCCAATAGCGGCGATAAGTCCCCTCTTTGAGGAGTGGCTACAGAAGCGCCACGGCGACCTCGCCTTCCGCCTGATACAGGTCCTCACCGGACACGGCTGTTTTGGTAGGTTTCTGTTCCGTATAAGGCGGAAGGAAATGCCAGGGTGTCACCACTATGAGGATCGCCCTGACGACACGGTGAAGCATAAGGGGGAGGTCTGCCCGACTTGGGCAGAGCACCGCCGTGTCTCGCGTCTGGCCCTGGTCCAGGTCATGGTCCGGCCATAGGCGCGGGCTTGTGGGCGGTAAGCAGTCAGGAAGGCAATTTTCCGCCCGCTAAGGACCAGGCCCGGGTCGACGGCGCGGGTTTTTTACGCGCGTCTCAAAGAGATGTACCCACATCGTAACGGGGTCCGAAGCCTCCTGGGCCAGGATTGCGGGTTGGTTAAAAAAGAAACCGTGGCCCACGTGACCGTGACGCACAGGCAAGTGAAGAATCACGCGTGGGTTTTAGTCAGTAAAAGTCTGACACGCCCTTCCGCCCCACCCAGAGCGGGAGAGGTCATTTGATGATTTCCCATGCAAAACAATAAAAAATGATCCCATTTCTAAGCCACAGTTTTCCTTTATTCAAAAAGAATCGAAATTTTCCTTTTTTGGTGTTTCGTCACGACATTTTTTTTCATCGTTTTGAGCAGTAGTGATGATGAATTTAGCAAAGCGCCGACTGGGTTCGAAATGACGACCTAAAACTCGCAAGTCGGAGTCGATACCACCGGACCACTGCCCTATCCCCATAGCGGGTAGTATATTGCCAAAACTATACGTATAATTTAACCAAAATTACCCGACATGTTAAAACTACCGCTATTTAGACTAAATGTAATTAACTTCGTAAACAATGTTCTTCTATTCATTGTCAATTTATTTATCTACCGGTTCATTTAGAACAATAATTGCAATTTACAAATGGCATTATTTCGTTTTATATACTGCTGTCCATGAATTTAAATACGTTTTATCTGAATTTTGTGATCGAGATGAATTCATTTTAAAATGTTGTGCTACATCCCGGGTTGTTTTAATCAGTTGAACTAAATTTTCATATTGTTCTCATTACGAATCTAATTATGGCACGCGCTGGTTTGAAATGCATAAACTTGTTCCATGTACCTACATGGAACAAGTTTATGCATTTCTACCTAGCTATGAAAGGTGAGAGGCAGATGTCGGAAATGATGGGCAGATTATCGTCACTACGGTCGACGAGAGAATGCGTTGAAGTTTTGACCGGAAAGCTAAGATGAGTATAACGTGCATTTTTCATTGGACTTTTAAAATTATTTACAGTGTCGTTTACTAAATAAAAGCGCGTGATTTATGTAGTAAAAAGTGCATTTGAATAATTCTTATAGAACATTGAAATATCGCAGCATAGTGGCTACATCAAGACTTTGCCTCAATCCTCCCTCATAGACGGTTCACGAGGCCGTCTTTTTCAACTGTCATTGGCGATATCCGCCACTATTGTGAAATTAAATTTTCAAAGAATTTCTATAATTTGTTACACGTGTTATTGGCAAAATTGTGGTATCTAACCACAGAGGCCATTGATCAAGAGTTGAGGTTGAATCTCACCTTGAAAAGAAAAGAAAGAAAAAGAGAATGCGTTCTTGACACCTGTCAATTTCATACAAACGAATAATAATCTTTATTAAAACAAACACGCATGATTCATGTATTGTGTGCTGGTGTGTACGTGTGTTTGAGTGTAGTTATGAGAGGGAGTGCAAGTACATGTGTAAGAGTATGTAGTGGTGAGTATGGGAGAGTGTGTGTACTTTTAAGGCTGCGTGTTAGTGTTAGCACTTTTACAACAAGCTTCCCATGGACATTCGAAACTTCCCCATTAAACGATTTAAGAACCATATAAAGGCCAAACTTTGCAAAAAGGGGTATTATAAAATCACAGATTATTTAGAAGACAAAAAGCTTGGGACTGAGCTGCTCGCTCTGTTAAGCATTGTTATTAAGCAATATGCGTAATTATAACGTAAATTATTGTAAACATTTTCATTTTTAATGTCTGGACTTGAAAAAAGACGATGATCACTGAGTTTGTTTCGGCTATTTCTTCTCAGAGGTAGTCAGTTAGGAAAAGCCGGCTTCATCTAGTTTAAAAAAAAATATATTTTATTTTATTTTTTTTATTAGTTATAAACTAGTGCTTGACTGCAATCCCGCCTGATGGTAAGCAGTGATGCAATCGTTGATGGTAAAGCGCACTAGCTTATTAAGCCTATTCACTCAAAAAACTGAGTGAATAGGAAGGAAGACGGCAGTTGAGCGAGGTGATGCAATGTTTAACCCAACAACACGACCAACGATGCTGCGCCAGAGGATGATCTGGAGACCCTCCACGACCAAACTCCCGACAACAACATTAGGCACATCGTACCCGGTACACATCGCAACACAACTGCTCAGACCCGTCCTCCGTACGGCTTCACCAGACATCATGCCGGAACACGACGGATCGCTTGGCGGTAAGACTTTGTCTGGTGGGTGGTAACTTATGCCGGCGGCTGATGTTGTTGCCTACCACCGAGAAGAATATGACGTGTAAAAGTGATCAGTGATCCTACTTGCTTAATAAACGATTTCATTTCATTACAGCTCTCAAAACGGTGAAGGAAAACATCATAAGGTCCTAGAGCCAAGACATTTGTGACATCTACCAACCCGAACTGGGCTCGCGTGGTAGATTACGGCCCACTCCCTCTCACCGAGAAGAGGCCTGCGTCCTAGGAAAAGGAACATTATAGGCTGAGTACTATGATTGTCGAACTCACGGGTGTTAGGAACGCATTCTCTCAACGGCTGGGCTGTAATCGTAGTATTCTTTAGTCTATAGAGGTCCACTGCTGGACAAAGGCCTCCCCCAAGGCTTTCTACGATGACCGGCCTTGTGCTGCCCGCATCCATCGGCTTCCCGCTACCTTCACCAGGTCTTTGATCCACCTTATTGGGGGCCTCCCTACGCTGCGTCGTCCGGTACCTACGTGGCCGCCACTACAGAACCTTACTGCCCCATCGGCCATCGGTTCTACGAGCAATGTGCCCCGCCCAATGCTACTTAATTTTAGCGACTCGAAGAGCTATGTCGCGTCGGTGACTTTGGTTCTTCTGCGAATCTCTTCATTTCTGATTCGATAGCGTAGAGAAATTCCGAGCATAGCGCTTTCCATCGCCCTTTGTGTGATTCTGAGCCTACGTATGAGGCACAATCGTAGTATAGTACTCTTGTTAGTTCAATTTAATAGGATTGGCTTCTGGTATCAGTGTATTAAACATTCTGATCGACTTCCGAACACGTAGATAAAGGATTAAAAAACACTTCTAGTATACACCATTTTCTTTTCTAAGTTACATATACTTTCTAAGTACATCTTCGACACCAATGACTGAATACAAGGTGAAGGAAAACAACTTGAGGAAACCTGTACTTTAAGTCTGAAAACGCCAACTCGCATTGAGCAAGCGTGGTGATTACGCTCAATCCTTCTCTGTAAGAGAGAAGACTTAGTTAAAAAAAACTTTTTAACTAATGAAATCTATTTTACAAATTAGGTATCTGCAAAACAGCAATTGGCAATTCAATATTCAAGACTTGCCTATCCTAGTCTCAGCTATTCTGGTGTCGGTTTCCAATCTAATTGGATGCAGCTGAATACCGTAGTTTGCAAGGAATTTCTGCTTATTAGAACTTCAAAACCTAGTTACTATGTATAACGATATAATAGTAAGGCTGCGAGACTGCCAGCGAACAGTGGGTAGCTTGCCGCCCGGTAAGGACCAGCCCCGAGTCGACGGCGCGTTGTATATCACGCGCGCTTCGTAGGGTCCACGAAGACCGACGATGCCTCCCGGGCCAGAGTTACGGGCTAGATTGACCATTATACAACGTTACGTATTTTTGCTTCAATTGAAATCAGAATATGCAACTGAATCAATTCCAATAATTTTTACGCCATGATATATTTTAATAAATTGTTGCTATGTAGTTATCGCGGGGGTTAGCGTGGGGATTATGGCACCCCCAATTAAAGCCTTGGGGGAGGCCTTTGTCCAGCAGTGGACATCTATAGGCTGAAGAAGAAGAAGAAGAATGTAGTTATCAAGCGCACAACACAGTTCACGGCGAACCATAGTGTTCTAGGCGTGTGCGCACAGCGGGACGGGCCCCCGTCTCGTTCTGCAGGGGTGCAATACGATCTTAATTAAATTAAAATGTTTTAAGTAAATTTTACAACATTTTATTTTATCATTTACAGCTGCATTTACGAGTAAAGTACATAATAATACGTCCGTTACGATAGTGTGATGTAAAATGTTATCGCTCGTTAATTACAATGCAAACAGCAATTATCCATACTAATATTATAAATGCGAAAGTATCTCTGTCTGTCTGTCTGTCTGCCCGGCTTTCACGCCAAAACTACTGAACCGATTGTAATGAAATTTGGTACACAGATAGTCTAGAGCCTGGAAAGGATATAGGCTATATAACATCCCGCTATGACCAATAGGAGCAGACCAGTAACGAAAAATGTTGCGAAAACGGGAGCAAACTCGGACGTACATTTTGCTCTCATTATTTTAACAGGCGCTTATTTTATATCCACTGAGCTCTTTCCGAGTCCACGCGGGCGGAGTCGCGGGCAACAGCTAGTTATAGATAAATGCAAGACGACGCGTGTGACCATATTTTTGTTGGGACAACCAGGGAACATATTAAGCTCATAACTTTGTGATTTTTCCTGATAGCAGTACATAATTTTTTAACATAAATATAGTGGACATGTGTTTCGGGTTTCTCATATCCAAAAAATAACGTAGCATATCTGAGAAATAACGTAGCATATCTGAGAAATAACGTAGCATATCTGGAAAATCATGTGATTTCGATGATATTATGTATATCTATTAAATACGAAATTACACAATACATTAACCATAGGTACTAATATGTTAAATGCGAATTAAAAAAAGAGAAAAGACAATCTTTAGACCCTGAGAAAGGACATAGGCAACCTTTTATTTACCTTATTTTACCTTTTTTTTCTTACCAGTAGCTTACCATCGGCGGGATTGCGGTCAAGCGCTAGTTTATAATATACATAAAAAAATTGAAAAATTTGATATTTCCGAGGGAAATCTAAAAAGCGCGATATAACCAAATTACACGCGGGCGAAGCCGCGGGCGAAAAGCTAGTGTGATATAACAAATAGGCTTGGACTTTTAAAATACAGGCCTAGACTTAGTTTTGACTGCAGTAGTTACCCTAATAGCGTAACACACTATCGCATCATTGGGAATAATTTTGAAGCTTATTACTGATCTATTGCACCGTATGTACGAAAAATGAATCAGCTCAACAACGTAAATAAAGCAATGAATATTGTCGAACTGTCAAAGCGAAATCCATTGCGACTTACAGTGTGTTACCCTGATCTTACAAAAATAACAAAATTTTGTTGAAATACCTATCAACTTATGTATAACAATATCGTTAGTGGAGATGTATGAACACAATTTTATCATCATCATCATTTCAGTCGAAACCGACAGCCTCCGTGGCGTAGTGGTAGCGAACGTCGCCGTTGCGCAAGGAGGCGCGGGTTCGATCCCCGCACAGTGCAAATATTTGTATGCATGAATATGAATATTTGCACTGGTCTGGTCGGGCCTCGGAAAGCACGTTAGCACGTTAAGCCGTTGGTCCCGGTTGCAATACGAACATCTAGTGGCAGTCGTTACGGGTTGTTGGAGCCCTCAAAAAGTCTAACAATTGGTTTAACTGCAATGCTTAGATATCGCCTTCGGGTTGTGGAGGTCAAACGGCAGTCGCTTCACGGAAAATATCAAAGTTTAGCCAAAATCAGCAGTTAGATTGGTAAAGCGGACCCCAGACTTGCAAGCTGAAAAAGCTACGGATGCGACTGGGATTAACGCTGAGATGATGATGATGATGATCATTTCAGCCAAAAGACGTCCACTGCTGGACATAGGCCTTCCCCAAGGTTCTCCACGATGACCGGTCCTGCGCTTCCCGCATGCAGTGGTTTCCCGCGACCTTGTCGGGGGCCTACCCACGCTGCGTCTTCCGGTGTGTAGTTGCCACTCGAGAACCCGTCGGCCCCATCGGGCATCGGTCCTACGGGCTATGTGCCTGGCCCACTGTCACTTTAGTGTTGCAAGTCTTCGGACTATGTCGGTACATAATTTTATATAATACGATAAACAAGGAAACAGTAAAGCGAGCCAAAGAAATAAGTAAACATTATGTTTTTATATTAAAAAAAGACGTCTGTATAAATTAATTTTTCTACAATTTCCTCGTTATTATTGCTAAATGGCTTAGGCCATTTAGCCTTTGAACTCGGAATGCGTTATTACAACGATAATAATAATAACCCTTCCTGGCAGTCGGGTGATAAAGCCGCTTCTCGAGTTTGTCAAACTGTAACTAAGCAACAGAATCTTTTGTCGTATTCACCATCGTTTAGAGGATTTACTTCGGAAAATTATATATGCTTCTTCTTCTTCCTGTGCCTCTTCAATCCTGGAGGTTGGCCGTCAGCTATTTGTACTCGGTCTTGTCAACCGCGAGGCGGAACAGTTTTTCGACGGAAGTAATACCGGTCCACTCCCTGATGTTTCGCAGCCACGACTTTCTCTTTCGTCCAGCGGGCCTCTTTCCTTCTACCTTGCCCATCATAATGAATTGGAGTAGCGCATATCCATCGTGTCGGAGTACGTGGCCGAGATAATCTATTTTGCGTTTCTTTATGGTGGGCAACAACTTTCGAGGCATTTGAAAGCGCTGAAGGACGGTGTCATTTCTGACCTTTTGGGTCCAGCTTATGCGCAGTATACGACGGTAGCACAACATTTAAAAAGCCTGTAAATGTATTACATATGCTATAGAGCATATTATATATGCTATAGAGCATATTATATATGCTATAGAGCATATTATATATGCTATAGAGCATATTATGTATGCTATAGAGCATATTATATATGCTATAGAGTCAAAACTTCGGAGACATGTGACATCTACCAACCCACACTGGGCCCGCGTGGTATCTATATGGTACAGTGCACTCCCTCTCACCAAGAGGAGGCCTGTGACACGGGGAGTTGGAACATTATTGGTTAATTATGTTGTGTTATCTTATATTTTACAGTTATATTACACTTATAATACTTTATTTTTTCTGTATACTAAACCTGAATATAGTTTGGTCAGAATAAGCAACTGAAACGATTCCAATTATTTTTACACCATGTTATATTTTTTTCCCAATATATTTTAAAAATGATGCATTGTGGTTACCGGGCGAACGACACAGTTTACATCGGAACATGGTATCCACGCGTGGACCATATTTTTGTAGGGACAACCAGGTAACATAACAAGTTCATAACTTTGTAATTTTTCATGACAGCTTTTTGAAATTTTGTACATAAATTCTCTTTACATAAAAATACTGGACACGTGTTTCGGGTTTCGCGGTGCATACAAAAATACTCGACACGTGTTTCGGGTTTCGCGGTGCATACAAAAAATAACGTTGTATGTAATAATGAAATCTCCATATTTTGTTAAATCGTTGGAATTGTTTGGAACAGGTGAGTGAGGCTAAAAATATCTTCAAGTAAAAAAACACGGAAATATTCGATCACTTGTCCCTTGCCAAATCGGTTGAGGCGAACTTCTGTCGGCCCTCACTGCCTCCGCTGGTTAGGCCTGATGGAACACTGGCTCATACGGCGAGAGAGAAAGCAGGTCTCTTTGCTTCTCTCTTTGCCCATAATTCGCGTCTTGATACTGGCAGTGCTACTCCACCTAATTTACCTCATTGCGGAGCTTCAATGCCTGAGGTTCACATTAGAAACAAGGAGGTTCTGAGAGTACTGTGTCGTCTGAACGTGAATAAGGCTAGTGGTCCGGATGGTATTCCAGCGATTGTTCTTAAAGCATGTGCGCCCGAGTTGTCTCCTGTATTGACGCGCTTGTATCGCCTCTCATTTAGGACTGGTATAGTGCCCAAGTCCTGGAAGCTTGCTAACGTGCAGCCCGTGCCCAAGAAGGGTAGTCGTGCCGACCCTGCCAACTATCGGCCGATTTCGATCACCTCCATACTTTGCAAAATTATGGAGCGTGTATTGAACTCGCGCCTCTTGGCATACCTGGAAGGTAACGATCTCCTCAGTGACCGACAGTACGGGTTTCGCCGCAATCGGTCAACTGGGGACCTACTAGTGTTTGCCACTCACTTGTGGGGCGAGGCCCTCGAGAAGAATGGGGAAGCGATTGCTGTCTCCCTTGATGTCTCGAAGGCCTTCGACCGGGTATGGCACGCTGGCCTTTTGAGTAAGCTTCCAGCGTACGGCATTTCCCCTAGCCTGACTGGCTGGTTAAAAGACTTCCTGACTGAACGGTCCCTCCGAGTTGTTGTCGACGGATGCTCTTCTGAGCCCATGACAACTAATGCCGGTGTTCCTCAGGGGTCTGTTCTCTCTGCAACTCTGTTCCTGCTGCATATTAACGATCTGCTGATGCCCGGTATCTATGGGTATGCAGATGACAGCACAGTTGTAGAGAGATACCTGCCGGATGCTCGGACTAGTAGGGAATCAATCCGGTCCGAAAGGGAGGCCATGGTTGAGCGAACGAGTGTTGCACTGCAGGCGGTCTCCGAATGGGGCAATGCCAATCTTGTAGCATTCAATGCCGCCAAAACACAGGCGTGTCTTTTCACCGCCAAAAGGAGCCCGTTCACCTTGGCTCCTACTTTTCGGAATGTGTCCTTGGAGTGTTCCGACCGCCTTCAGCTTTTGGGAGTTGAGATTTCCTCGAACCTTAACTTTGGGCGGTTCATTGAGTCCAAGGCCAAGGTGGCTGCCAGGAAACTTGGCGTTATCGCAAAGGTCCGGCAGTACTTCACACCTGGGCAGCTTCTAATGTTATACAAAGCACAGGTCCGTTCGTGTGTGGAGTACTGCAGCCACATTTGGGCTGGTGCTGCCAAGTGTCACCTGACCACTTTGGATTCAGTGGAGAGACGTGCAAAGAGGCTGATTGGTGACCCTGATCTAACTCGAGTTGGTCTCCAAAGCCTAGAGCACAGGCGTAGAGTAGCCAGCCTTTCGGTGTTCTATAGGATGCATTTCGGGGAGTGTGCGAGGGAATTGCATGATTTAATTCCCCCATCTCCGTTCCACCAGCGGACGACCCGTCGTACGGCTGGTTTCCACCCTTACGTTGTTAACACCACTACGATCCGGACGAAGCGTTTCGCCTCCTCCTTTATACCGCGTACATCGAGGGACTGGAACAATTTGCCAGCGGCGGTGTTTCCGTCGGACTACAATTTGAGTGTCTTCAAGGCTAGAGTGAATAGGCTCTTAATAAACTAGTGCGCTTTACCATCAACGATTGCGTCACTGCTTACCATCAGGCAGGATTGCGGTCAAGCGCTGGTTTATAATATGTAAAAAAAAAAAGTGCAGGAGAAGTCATTTGATGATTTCCCATCCCAAAAAAGGTCTATGTCCATCAGTGGACTGCTATAAACTGATGATGATGATTGCCTGTCTGACCTTCACAACTTACATATTTACTGAGCAATAGGAAACTCCTAACCTTGAAAGAGTGGTAAAATTCAAAACACATCAAAATTCTTCTTTATAGTTTACACTATGATGAAGTCACACAGGCATAAAGATAGCGAGTGATTGTATCAATCAACACAGCCAAGCGAAGTCGACAGCTGATCAGCCTAAAACTCCACAAAACCAACTTATACGAGTGTAACAATTTTACGATAAACTTACATATTCCCCAAGGATCGTAGATGCATTCCCGGGTAGAAGGCTTAGCATACACCAAGGTAACGGCCGTCAAAACACATAGACTAACTAGAAGCTTCATTCTAACTGATTGTATGGACCAAGCAATGCATATGGAGCTGTATGGACCAACGAAGATTCAGTAAGTAATTAACCGATGAAATGGGTCATCGTATCTGCTCTTATACAGATATATTTATACCTAAATCATATATAATCGCTTTATGTGTCGCACTAAGGTCAAAAAGCAAAGATAAACCTATGTAACATCGGATTTTTTTAATAATTACAAATGAGTTCTTGACTGCAATCCCGCCTGATGGTAAGCA
The DNA here is from genome assembly GCA_017933935.1 of Sesamia nonagrioides. Taxonomy (NCBI): domain Eukaryota; kingdom Metazoa; phylum Arthropoda; class Insecta; order Lepidoptera; family Noctuidae; genus Sesamia; species Sesamia nonagrioides. Next base: position 678,284 of record JADWQK010000844.1, on the reverse strand, counting down.
GTGATGAAATCGTTGATTAAGAGCTACTTTATTAAGAGCCTATAACTCTCAAAAAAATCTGAGTGAATTGGAAAAAGACGGCAATTAAGCAAGGTGGTGTAATGTTAAACCCAACAACACGACCAACGATACTGCGCCAGAGGAAGATTGATTTGGAGACCCTCCACGACCAAACTTTCGACACAACAACATTTGACGCATCGTACCCGGCACACATCGCAACACAACTGCTCAGACCCGTCCTCCGTACGGCTTCACCAGACAGAACCTTACGTAGAATAGAACAAGCAGGAACAGAAAATCCTTTAACAAGACAAAGACTTAGAAGTCTCTATAGTATTGTGTCCATTCATTTTTGACAATAATTAACAAAAATTAAGAATACATTGATAAATTAACATCTTTTTATAACGCATACATGGCTGTCTATGTTTTCTCAGCTGGTAAACCACAATCAAACAAGGCTTTATTTTACCAGCTGAAAAAACGATCAGAGCGAGAACACACAAGGCAAATAAAACCTTCATTATAACTCTTTTTTTTATAGTTATAAACTAGTTCTTGACTGCACTTCCGTAAGCAGTGATGCAATTGTTGATGGTAAAGGGCGCTAGTTTGTTAAGCCTATTCACTTAAAAAACACACATTGGACACATTGTACTTTTAGGATTAATTTATTTCAGTTCATTAGTCTACATTTTTTTGATTGTGTTTATATTCAATAACTTTACTTTATGTCTACTTTATTAAAATAAAAAGCCACAGGATTCATAATACAGTACCGAACTTGATATGTATTTCTAATTGTTAACAACTCTCAAGGACTCCACGAGACAGGCTCGACCTAGTGTGGAGTCCACAAGTTAAAATATAGAATTACGTTTCCCCCGAAACATTAATTTTAGAAATAGCTTGTATTTATTTATAAGGAAATGTAAAAACACTATTTGGTTAATAAACGATTATTATTATTATTATAATCTTAGTGAATAGGAAGGAAGACGGCAGTTGAGCGAGGTGATGCAATGTTAAACCCAAAAACACGACCAACGATGCTGCGCCAGAAGAAAATTGATCTGGAGACCCTCCACGACCAAACTCTCGACCCAACAACATTTGACACATCGCACCCGGCACACATTGCAACACTTCTGGTCAGAGTCATGCCAGCTGCGTACTGCTTCATCAGACATCATGCCGGAATACGACGTATCGCTTGGCGGCAGACTTTGTCTGGTGGGTGGTAACTAATGCCGGCAGCCGCTATTATGGCCTACCACCGAGAGACTTCACTATTTACAAAACTCATTTTTTTTTAAGCTTGCAATGTTTTTAATCTAGTTTTATTGCACTATCCATCTAGACTACATAAAGATATCGTTTTACGATAGATAAATGGAGTTTCGAGATTTTTTACTCATACACGCAAAACTATTGAATGGATTGGGATGAAATTTGGCACATAGGTGGTATATAACCAGGAATAACACATAGGATATTTTTATCTGGATCTTCTCATGGAATCGAAACTTACACGAGTGAAACCGCTGAGCGTAGCTAGTATAATATAAAAGCTTTATTATTATCAATAGATTATCTCAATTTTGAGATAGCTTTATCGCAACATTGCAGATATATATATATAGAATATGTAAAAAATACCCCGTCTGACCCACAAGGATAACAAATGTTAGATAAACACATGATCAAATAAAATATGAAAGGAGATGTTTCATTTTGGGCCATCACTATGTACGCTATATAGATAAAAAGGAAAAAATAGAAGATTTTCATAAAAATACTACTAAATTATTTTGAATAAAAATGCAGGTATATCTAATTAATTAATTGAAACGATTTTTAGTGAATTCACCCTTTTTTAAGGTAGCCATGACACTGGTTATGACATTTGATTGGCAACTTTGACAGTTCTATTTTCCCGTTGTGTTCGTGTCGAGTGTTGATTGGAGTTAATTGTATTTATTTAATGGGCCGTATGTTCGGAATTCATGTTTTGTTTTTTCGTAGTCATATGGTAGATAATGTAGATACGATAGCCTTAGATACATGACACGTCAATCAAATGTCACTGTCAAAATCTTATTTCGCTTATTGCTGACCACCATATTTATTAGTAGTTGTGTTGCACTCCTTGGCCGAATTAAATTGAATCTGTATAAAAACTAAGCCAAAATATAGGAAATAAACATTCAAAACAGTTAACTATAGCTTAACTATACCTAGCATTAAGTGTACAATGTGCTGGCCCAGGCTCCATACATTTCTGAAACATCTCCTTTACATCATCATCATAGTAATTATACTAATGAATTTTAAAACAATATTTTTATTCCGCGAATTAATCCCAACTTCCCCAAAATTTAGTACATTAAAAAAAAGTGAGAACACCATTTTCAACGTTATTATTATGAGCGAGGCGACCGCGTGCTGCGTGCCCTGTGCCCTTCGCCCGCGCATGTATTCCCTACCGCACATGTATTAATTTACCTCCTTTTGCGAAATAATATTTTTTATGGGATTTTTTTTAAGTTTACCCCGTCGTTGTAGGCATTAGTAGAATCAGTTATGGATACCTAACAATACCTTCACGGATCGGACAGGGTTTTCTTTACGTATTGCATATAAACAACACAAACCTAATAAACACAACTTATAAGTTATTTATACTATGTATATCGTTATCGCTCGAGGAGGTTGACTTGTTTTATAGGTTATCGTGGTTCGGATACAACGACCAAGACCCTAATTATATAACACACTATTATTATCAATCGGATAATTTTGAAGCTTATTGCTAACCCATTGCTCTATTTATTTTGAAAATTGTATCTACTCAACGATATAAATAACGCAATGAATGTTGTTGAACTGTCGAATTGAAACCCTTTAACCCATTGCCCCTGCCGTTATCATCGTAATTTGATAACTCTGGTTTTGATCCTTTTACAGTTTCTGAATGTTTGAACTTGATTTGTTTAGTTGTATCGATGAGTTTAACAGAGGCCGGCCGGCTCAGATCAAATTGATTAAATACGGGGCCGAAGTCACTGTCTAATTTGGTTTTAAGGCTAAAAGAGTTCTTGCGATAAGGTTGGGGTAAGCAAAGTGGGTATTTCAAGTACTAGCAGTACTAAAAAATATATATTTCGGGAGACAGGAGAGAGCTGATAAATATTAAAATATTCATCAGCTCTCAAATCAAAAACAAAAGTCATTTATTCAAATTAGGCTGAGGATTAGCACTAGGAATTAGGTCGCGGGAAGCCGAGGGATGCGGGCAACACAAGGTCATTGTGGAAAGCTTTGGGTAGGCCTTTGCCCAGCAGTGGACCTCTATAGGCTGAAGAAGAAGAAGAACACATAGTCTTGACAATGTAACTTAGATGTTTTATGTAAACATAGGGATTAAAAAGCCAAATAAGCACATTTAAATGACAATTTACACAGATAACTAAAAGTCTTTTGCCGTTTTCTTTCATTAAGATTTGCTGCAGTTAAATTATATTTAATACTAACTTTCCGCCCGCGGCTTCGCCCGCGTGTAGTTCGGTTATATCGCGCTTTTTAGATTTTCCTCGGGAACATCAAATTTTTCCGGGATAAAAAGTATCCTATGTTCTTCTTCGTTGTTCTTGTTCGTTCTATGTTGTTCGTTCTATGTTCTTCGTTGTTGTTGTTCTTTGTTTCTTGTTGTTGTTCTTTGTTGTTGTTGTTCTATGTTCTTTATGTTCTTTGTAAATTTGGCACAGACAATCTTTAGACCCTGAGGTCTAAAGATTGTCTGAACAAAGAACAACAACAAGAAACAAAGAACAACAACAACGAAGAACATAGAACGAACAACATAGAAATCATTAAATATAATTTAACTGCAGCAAATCTTAATGAAAGAAAACGGCAAAAGACTTTTAGTTATCTGTGTAAATTGTCATTTAAATGTGCTTATTTGGCTTTTTAATCCCTATGTTTACATAAAACATCTAAGTTACATTGTCAAGACTATGTGTTCTTCTTCTTCTTCAGCCTATAGAGGTCCACTGCTGGGCAAAGGCCTACCCAAAGCTTTCCACAATGACCTTGTGTTGCCCGCATCCCTCGGCTTCCCGCGACCTAATTCCTAGTGCTAATCCTCAGCCTAATTTGAATAAATGACTTTTGTTTTTGATTTGAGAGCTGATGAATATTTTAATATTTATCAGCTCTCTCCTGTCTCCCGAAATATATATTTTTTAGTACTGCTAAACCCGCCACACTGTTCCCAACCCACTGCAACTCCTGAAAGCCAGAATCAACAGTGGAGACCGCCAGAAAAACGCCGAGCAATGAAGCTCGACGAGTCCCGGAGAAATGTTTCAACTGTCTTGGGTCCCGCAACGAAATTAATCAGAAAAGAATAGCGGAGGAGTAAGAAAAAAGATATTTTTCCACTTCCCTCCATAATAAGCAGGAGACAGAACAGAACTAGGCCAATCGGCACAAAGGGACATTATTGCAACTGGGAGAAGCCCAGATTGCCAAGCACCACGGAATAACATTTGACTAAGTTAATGGGTCCTAAGTAGGTATTTGCTGTTACAATTGATTCCAATAATAGGTATGGCAAAAGCGCCTGAACGCACGGAAATTAGTTCTAGTTTCAACAAGGTCCGTATAATAAACAACTCCTGATGTAACTTGTACACTATCCAACATAATATTGCGTTCATTCTGCCAAAGAATACACTCCCACAAGATGTGATGTGCGGACTGTTCAAATTCACAGTTCGACGTAGAACACTGACACAAAGGCGAAGGAACAAGTTTAAAAGAATACAGTTTACTTTTAAAGTTGCCATGACCTGTGAGAAATTGGGCAACGCAGTGGTCAACCTCCAGCCATGTCTTAGCCAGCCGATCGCCAACGGATGGAAAGAACAGATGGAGGTGCCGGCCCTTGATGGAATTATCCCACCTACTTTGCCATTCGGATAAGAGGTCCTCCCAGACGTCAGTCTGAGGCTTAAATAATCTAGAAATTCTATTGAGGTCGCGTTGTGTAACAAAGTTAGTGTCCATGGCCTCCCCCCTCGCGGAGTAGTACATTGAAGCACGTCGCTGTACTTCAAGATCGACTGGAAGTACACCTGCCAGAACGGGTAAGGCTTCAGTACTGACTGTTCTATACGCCTTGCATAAAAATATCAATGCCAAACGTTGGCTTTGAAGCAGCTTACGTCGCGCCGCCCCTATGCTGGCCCTATCGGCCCAAACAGGTGCACCGTAGCACATACATCCTAAGTAGGTAGCTCCATATATAGTTTTAAAGTTAGGAATGATAGACCCCAAGTTGCTTTGGATATTCTAGTTAGGGCATAAAAGTTCCTTTTAGCTTTTTCGCCAACTATTTTTATATGTTCGATAAATGAAAAATTCCTTTCTAAGACCATACCAAGGTAGCATACGGATTGCTGTTTTTTAACGGGAACGTTATTAAATTTAATAGTAGGCAATGATTTAAGATTACCTTTAGTAGAAGTTGATAGGTTTTATGCGGCGCAAACGCTAGGCGGTTACGATCACCCCACTGAGATATTAAATTTAGGCAAGTATGGGCCAAGTTCTCAAGTCCGGCTCGGGTACTTGATTGAATGAGCAGTAGGCCATCGTCCGCGTAACCAGTAAGTGAACAGCCGCAAGGAAGCGGGATCGCGAGAAAATCATCAAAACCCAAATTCCATAAATAAGGACCGACAACTGAACCTGAGGACATCCCATGGTTAGTGCTTTAGTACTAGAAAAATGACCGAGCTTAAGTACCGCGGAACCGTTTATAAAGTACGAGTAAACGAGATTATATATGTTTCTATAGCAACCGCGGTTTTTTAATTTTAACAACAGCATAGGCCACCAAGCGTTATCAAAGCCCCAGAAATATCCAAAAAGATACCAATCACGTACTTGTGTTCCGACTGGTTAACGGTTCTTCTGACAGAAAGCGCCGCGTCGACTGTTGATTTACCGATGGTGAAGCCATATTGATTACTATGAAATTTTGGACAGTTCGGTAGTAAACGTGGAACGATGAGGCGCTCAAGAAGTTTCCCCAAAGATGGTAGAAGCGTGATAGGCCGATATGACTTCGGATCATCCGGTGGTTTATCACCACACTTTGGTATTATTCGTATGAAACCGCGTCGCCATTTACGAGGAAAACCGCCTTCAGCAATGCATCGGTTATATACAGTTAAGATGGCATCACCCGCTGATTTACACGCTTCTTTAATCATCCTATTAGATATTTTATCTTCACCTGATGATTTGTTGACCGGTAGTTTTCTAACAATATTTATAAATTCGTCATTAGATGGTACGTCTGACATTGGTGATTCAGGTGGCACAGGAGCCCACGCTCGAATCTGTTGGTAGTAGTCGCTATCGTTAGCCGGTGAATCATCAGGGATAAGTGTATTAATTAGTACTTTTGTTGTTTCCTCTATGCCCGTGGTATGCTTATCATTGACCTTAATGTTTTGAACGTATGCAAGGTCGACCGACCTGTTAGCTTTAAATTCGTGATATAAGGGAGACCACGGACCCTCCCTGTCAAGTTTGTCAACGATTTTCCGCAACAAGTTACCCTTAGATTTTTCCACCGATGCTTTGTGGCGTGACTTGGCAACTCTAAAAGCATTTAAAGCGGACGTAAGAAGATCTCCAGTAATCTTTCGGCTCTTGAGTTTATTTAACTGTCTACGCGCTCTGCGATATTTTTTGCGCTGTTCAACTAAATAATCACTCCACCAGTCACATCTACGAATATTGGTCATAGATCCACGACCAATGGCGATGTCAGCACAGTAGGTAAAGGTTTCTGACATAATGTCAGCATTTTCTTCGGCTGACAGCCCGTCCCGAGTGAACTCCTTGGCGTGACACGCAAAAAGCGAGCCAAAAAATTCCCAGTTCGCACCTTTACATCTATATCTGAAATTACCAGGAATATGAGACGGACCCTGAATATAACCAGGAACAAATTCGTACACGATCAGGCGATGATCACTACAAGACGCGTCCGGTAGGACACGCCACCTATCAAAACGTACGTCGGCACTAGAAAGTGTGACGTCAATACAAGATTCGCCTATTTGGCTGCAAAAAGTAGGTGGTGCATCGGGGGTATTATGAATCGATAGGTTCATCTCAGCAATGAAATCCTCAACAGCGCAGCGTCGTTCGGTATCGGTTGCCCGAACCTCGCCATACCACAGAGACGATGACGCGTTGACATCCGCGCCAACGATCACTTTGCAGCCCGCGAGTGACCGCAAGACATGACGGAGATTATGTATATGAGGAGTAACAAGTAACAGGATCTGAATATTGAAAGTAACAGCTTACAACGAATACTTTAAAAGAAGCTGATGAGACTTCAGCAACCGCACAGTGTGGCGTCATGAGGTCACGTATAGACGTTACCGTAAAGTTAGAAGACCGCGCAACATAAATTCCGGCTCGCGCCCTACAATCCAGCTGCACTACCCTGTGACGTAAACTTGAGTTTTGATATTGTTCTTGAATGAGTACAAGGTCTAAGTTGTAGTCAATAATTAATTTATCTAACTCTGATGTCGCCACCTTATCGTTGTGAAAGTTTAATTGCCCTATGCTTAGACTATCCATCTTAATTAGTAATTAGTATGTAGGATAAGTTGTTCGAGTTTTAATTTATAGGTACCGCACTGTTCAGACCCGCAGCGATGGTCAAAAGGTTTTTAAAACGTTTACACGCCGCGCAAACCGGGGTAAAATTTAAATCGTCCTTATGCGGACAAACATTGGTTTCGTGGGCCTCAGAACATATAGCGCAGGTTGGTGATTTATTAGCGCAATGCTTTTTCACGTGACCGAATTGCTGACAATACGCGCAACGAACTACCTCGATATCATCAACAAAACGGCACGTGGCCCAGTCAATAAATAACTTATCCTTGGTAGACACAAGATGTTTCCGTACCTCAGGTTCAATCTCTATTCCTAACCATTTACGACCGTTATTGGTAGAACGCCTACGGACTATTTTCGTGGATTTAATGAAGTCGTCTTCTTTTATTGGCAACTCGTTTTTAATATTTTGGCGGTATATGGCTTGCAAAAATTGTTGTCTTCCATAGAGGCGGGAATGTCCTTGACTAATAGACGGGGTCGGCGACCTTTTGGTTTTTCTAAACGAAGACCCGCAGACTTTATAGCGTCTACCGATTCTAGTCTTTTCAATTGGTTTTCATTTGCAACGCGCAGCACAACGCCTGATTTGGCGGTTTTTTTTAATACCGACTATTTGAAAACCATCGTCACTCGGTCTAATCGCCTTCATAAGAGCTTGTTTAGTGGCGGAAGATGACGCATAGTCAGCTGATCGCTCCTGGGTCGGATAGGCGACGAGACAAGGAAGAGGTACTCTAGATTCAATAGCCGGGGTAACTTTAGGCAACCGCAGTTTCAAAGAATCCACGTACGACATGTTTTTGTCCTCATTAACGGTTTTAGCGTAGGATTTTAATTTAATTATTTCCAATTCGCGCTCGGTGTTAGCAAGCTTTGTCTCGTTACACGCAGATTTTAAAGCTAACAAAGACACGATACTTGTAACTCGTTGAGTCATATCCATAATTGCTGATTTGTTCGCGACATTTATACGAGAACCGTTATCATTAACCAGCCCGTTGATTTTGGCCAGGTACACAGACGCCTCGGTCATCAAATCGCAATAATTACTGTTCCCGTCGCTACGATTGGAAATATTTAATGTAGGCGACTTTTCGGGAGAATTGGGTGCAGTTTGTAAACGCTTCGACCTATCATCTATTAAATTGTCGGTCGGAGACATTTCACAAAACAAACGCTTAGCGGATGCTTGCGGCGGCGACCTAAACGTCTTGTTATCTCTGCGGAAAATGTCCCCCCCACGATCAGGGGGTCATTGGAAGTTGACATAGCTAATTAATTAACAAGAAAAACAAATCTAAGTTAACGAAAAGAAAAAAACAAAACCGTCGCGCGGAGAAAAGAAAAATAAATTACGTTACCCTCACAAGTAAGAAAATAAATGTACTCACCGAAATTATTTGATTTACAATAAATACCAAACAAACACTAAGAATAAACTTACTATACCAAGCCAGACACAATTTCACAGTCTAGAATGAAAACACGAGCCGGAAACTAACAATCGGAACGCGATATTCGTAAATATACCCGGAGCGTATTAATTTCAAACCACACGGTGCGGGCGCGCGGAGGGAAGTTTTAGTACTGCTAGTACTTGAAATACCCACTTTGCTTACCCCAACCTTATCGCAAGAACTCTTTTAGCCTTAAAACCAAATTAGACAGTGACTTCGGCCCCGTATTTAATCAATTTGATCTGAGCCGGCCGGCCTCTGTTAAACTCATCGATACAACTAAACAAATCAAGTTCAAACATTCAGAAACTGTAAAAGGATCAAAACCAGAGTTATCAAATTACGATGATAACGGCAGGGGCAATGGGTTAAAGGGTTTCAATTCGACAGTTCAACAACATTCATTGCGTTATTTATATCGTTGAGTAGATACAATTTTCAAAATAAATAGAGCAATGGGTTAGCAATAAGCTTCAAAATTATCCGATTGATAATAATAGTGTGTTATATAATTAGGGTCTTGGTCGTTGTATCCGAACCACGATAACCTATAAAACAAGTCAACCTCCTCGAGCGATAACGATATACATAGTATAAATAACTTATAAGTTGTGTTTATTAGGTTTGTGTTGTTTATATGCAATACGTAAAGAAAACCCTGTCCGATCCGTGAAGGTATTGTTAGGTATCCATAACTGATTCTACTAATGCCTACAACGACGGGGTAAACTTAAAAAAAATCCCATAAAAAATATTATTTCGCAAAAGGAGGTAAATTAATACATGTGCGGTAGGGAATACATGCGCGGGCGAAGGGCACAGGGCACGCAGCACGCGGTCGCCTCGCTCATAATAATAACGTTGAAAATGGTGTTCTCACTTTTTTTTAATGTACTAAATTTTGGGGAAGTTGGGATTAATTCGCGGAATAAAAATATTGTTTTAAAATTCATTAGTATAATTACTATGATGATGATGTAAAGGAGATGTTTCAGAAATGTATGGAGCCTGGGCCAGCACATTGTACACTTAATGCTAGGTATAGTTAAGCTATAGTTAACTGTTTTGAATGTTTATTTCCTATATTTTGGCTTAGTTTTTATACAGATTCAATTTAATTCGGCCAAGGAGTGCAACACAACTACTAATAAATATGGTGGTCAGCAATAAGCGAAATAAGATTTTGACAGTGACATTTGATTGACGTGTCATGTATCTAAGGCTATCGTATCTACATTATCTACCATATGACTACGAAAAAACAAAACATGAATTCCGAACATACGGCCCATTAAATAAATACAATTAACTCCAATCAACACTCGACACGAACACAACGGGAAAATAGAACTGTCAAAGTTGCCAATCAAATGTCATAACCAGTGTCATGGCTACCTTAAAAAAGGGTGAATTCACTAAAAATCGTTTCAATTAATTAATTAGATATACCTGCATTTTTATTCAAAATAATTTAGTAGTATTTTTATGAAAATCTTCTATTTTTTCCTTTTTATCTATATAGCGTACATAGTGATGGCCCAAAATGAAACATCTCCTTTCATATTTTATTTGATCATGTGTTTATCTAACATTTGTTATCCTTGTGGGTCAGACGGGGTATTTTTTACATATTCTATATATATATATCTGCAATGTTGCGATAAAGCTATCTCAAAATTGAGATAATCTATTGATAATAATAAAGCTTTTATATTATACTAGCTACGCTCAGCGGTTTCACTCGTGTAAGTTTCGATTCCATGAGAAGATCCAGATAAAAATATCCTATGTGTTATTCCTGGTTATATACCACCTATGTGCCAAATTTCATCCCAATCCATTCAATAGTTTTGCGTGTATGAGTAAAAAATCTCGAAACTCCATTTATCTATCGTAAAACGATATCTTTATGTAGTCTAGATGGATAGTGCAATAAAACTAGATTAAAAACATTGCAAGCTTAAAAAAAAATGAGTTTTGTAAATAGTGAAGTCTCTCGGTGGTAGGCCATAATAGCGGCTGCCGGCATTAGTTACCACCCACCAGACAAAGTCTGCCGCCAAGCGATACGTCGTATTCCGGCATGATGTCTGATGAAGCAGTACGCAGCTGGCATGACTCTGACCAGAAGTGTTGCAATGTGTACCGGGTGCGATGTGTCAAATGTTGTTGGGTCGAGAGTTTGGTCTGAGGTCTAAAGATTCTCTGTGCCAAATTTCATCAAAATCGGTTGAGAGGTTTAAGCGGGAAAGCGTAACAGACAGACAGACAGACAGACAGACAGAGTTACTTTCGCATTTATAATATTAGTATGGATTGTAAACGTCAGAGTTTGGATATATGTGTCTTTGTCGCAAAAAATACTGAACAGATTTGGATAAAATTTAGCAAATCAATGGTTTATAACTAGGTATAACATACAGAATATTTATAAAAACGTATACGTGTGAAAGCGGTCTTGGGGGACAGTCTGATGTAATATTATCATTCGAAAAGTGCTGATTCTCAGCCTAACTTTAATAAACGACTTTTGATTTTGATTTGAGAGAAGACCTGTGTTCCACCAGTTACAAATCGGCGGTATTTAAATTGCGTAACACACTATTAGTAGCAATGTGTTTCATTTTGACAGTTCAACAGCATTCATTGAGTCGTTTACACTGTTGAGCAAACACATTTTTTGAACATATGAAGCAATGGATTACCAATATGGTTCAAAATAATTCCAATTGAAAGTAATAGTGTGTACATAACTATAATTCGAGTTTTATTATTAAGGAAATACGGAACAGGGGAGTTTTGGCGGGAAGCTAAGATGAGTGCCACGCTCATTTTTATTGGACTTTTAAATTATTTATAGTGTCGTTTACTAAATAAAAACGCGTGATTTATGTAGTAAAAAGTGCATTCAGTGAATAATTCATAAAGAACAGTGAAATATTGTAGCATAGTGGCCACATCATGGCTTTGCACCAAAACTTCCTCCGTGTTCGGTTCGCGCGGCCGTCTTTTTCGACATGAATAATTCATTACGTGACATCGGCTAAATGCACAAACCGTGCAAAGCCATAAGAGAAAGAAAGAAGAACTTTTGAAGATTTTTATTTTACTTGAAATTGGCACAAAGTCATAACTAGTGCCACACTACAAAAAAAAACTGTGCACCTCGCTGGAATGCGACCCCTCTCCCGCCTCCCCGCGCGACGCCCCGTATTCGCCGTAAGCGACGAGTATCGATAGCATCTTTGTTACAATTGTCTACATACAGTTTAAATCCCCTGTTGTTATTACTGTTTCTGTGGAGTTTTTGTTTAGTTTTCTTTTTTATTATTATTAAGTTTGTTTTTTACATTTTCGGCACATTAATGAAGCCTGTTGATTGCACCAACATTATATTTCAGTCCATATGTATAATTTAATTGCAAAACGTTATGAATGAAATGGTCTAGTATTATGACGCTTTATCATCAAAACGACCTTTTATTAACATAAAAAAATATAATTTATATTTTTTTAACATAACTCTCATTTTTTACAAACGTTACCGTCCGAATGTATGGATGAGCTGATAATATTGTGTACCCATGACATTAATATGAAGTAGTAAATTATTCTGATACTTACACCTCCCCAGAATGTAAATACAGCCTCTTGAAGGAGTTTCGTTAGGTCTTCCAGCTGACAAAGCAACCAACGCCAAAACACATAGAGCAACTAGAACCTTCATGCTCACTTACAATTATTTTTTTTCTTAAAAACGCACGAACTATATGCTTGAGCTACACAATCGTACTGTCCATTAAAAGTAAATAGGTCGCCTTATATAGCAGCGGTTATCCCTAATCAGTTTGTAGTATTGAAGATCTTGGAAACTGGTACGGCAACTACCACTTTTATAAATATAAATGTAATTATAATAGCGATCCTCTCTATGTAAATATTATGGATTGTGAGAAGAAGCGATGCAACAAAGTATTTAGCGATATGACTTGTGTTGGTATAGGAAAAAACTTATGAGTAATAAAAATATAGTCGTGGTGGCCTAGTGGTTAAAACAGCAGCCTCTCAAGTATGAGTGTACAGGTTCGATTCCAGGTCAGGCAATGTAACTTTCCTAAGTTATATGTACTTTCTAAGTATGTCTTGGACACCAATGACTGATTACAAGGTGAAGGAAAACATCTTGAGGAAACCTGTACTTTTAATTCATACCTGTACAATTAATGTCACACTTTTAATGACTAAAAATTATTGTATATTATTATAATATAATATTACAGTAATTAATTACAGTAATTATTATAATATTACAGTAATCATTTAACAATAAAATTCATATATTGTATTCCATCTTCGAGCCGATGATCTGTATTGATATAGTGTACTGTATTTGATATGATGATATACCAATATTTTCATCGGGCGAATGCCAATCTATCGTCCAAAACCTAATTTATACGATTCAATCGGTGGATAATTCCTTGATTACATAGTTGAAAGCACTTTGTTTGTATGACATAAGGACTTCTTTGACAAAAAATTATTACAAATACATTTATTTGAATTATAAAATTACAGCAATATTGGCGTCATAATTATTTCTGCATACGATTGACACATATTCTATATACTTAGCTAAACATTTGGACGTTGTATTTAAATAAGACTGTAACACCTTATAATACTATATTTAAGGCCAATAAAGACTTGAGTACACTTACATTTTCCAAAGACATAAATACATCCTCTAGGTGGAGGCAAGCTGGACGACAAAGCGACGTGGCGAGAAAACACTCAAGGAAAATAAAATCTTCATGACAGGTTTTTTTTTTTTAACAGACACGGGGTATTTTTTTCAATTGTCTTGTTCCAGTGCCAAACGTGATTACGTGACTAAGTTCCAAGCATTAATTTGTCCACAATCAAATATTTAAATTGAGAATCGTGCTAACCGGTATGTTAACTACGCAAAGACGCCACTTTTGATGTTTTTTTTTTTTTTTTGAATTGTTTTGTTTGCTGCCAGTGTTAGTTTGTTAAAAACACTTAAAGTCTGAATAAAGATCTTTTTACGTTTTATTTTAAACTTTTTACTGCCTTCTGCAGCTGAGAGCATCGGTGGCCTAGTGGTAGCCGCGACTTCCAAGTTGGAGGTCGTGGGTTCAAATCGTATCAGGCACTTTGTGTAAATTATTTCATCATCACTGCTCTCAAAACGGTGAAGGGAAACATCATGAGGAAACCGGATCCTTCTAGAGCCAAAAACAAATATCTAAGACATATGACATCTACCAACCCGCATTGGGTCAGCGTGGTAGATTACGGCCCACTCACTCTCACCTGTCTCCCAACAGTGGGAACATAATAGGGTGATTATGAACTGCCGTCTGTATTTATTTTAATTTTGTAGAAAATTCCATGGTTATTTTTTTCTAAATTCTCTTTTCAACTGTATTTTGTTTTAGTATATATTATGCTGACTAGTTATAAAGAATTTTACTTTAATACCATATTTAATAACCTCGTGAAAAAAAGCCATTCGCCGCAATTGAGGGGCATTTTTAAACAACAAAAAAGGCTGCATTTTTTTAGGCAGACAGAAATTGTAAATAAAATACATACCTTTAAAATAGTTTTCTTAATAGTAAGTTTATTATTGCAATAATTACCAACAGGCTATCACAACATACAAAGTTTTTTAGAGAAAAAAAAGCACACAAACAGTTTCGAAAATAAGAAAATTGGATATCACATTTAGTCTCCTATCATAGGGATCTGTAAAAATATATTGTTTGTGTCCATATCCCATAATTTTACTTTTGTTCATATTAAACCCATAACATAACCTCTTTTATGTCATAATCATAATCTATTGGTATGTGTTCACAAAAAAAGGTATTTATATGATTTAAAGATATGGTATAAAACACAAGTGGTCCACCCCAGTTTTGCGTGGTTTTTACAACTTTACAAAACATCAATTTCTACAACATTCTAAGCTCGATCGAATCAGAAATGGGGCAATCCGCAGAAGTACCAAAGTCACCGACATAGCTCTTCGAGTGGCTAAAATTAAGTTGCAGTGGACGGGGCACATTGCTCGTAGAACCGATGCCTGATGGGGCAGTAAGGTTCTGGAGTGGCGGTTTCGGAAGACGCAGCGTAGGGAGGTCCCCAACAAGGTGGACTGATTGCCCGGTGAAGGTCGTGGGAAATCGATGGATGCGGGCAGCACAAGACCGGTCATCGTGGAAAGCCTTGGGGGAGGCCTTTGTCAAGCAGTGGACCTCTATAAGCTGAAAAAGAAGAATACTAATGTTCTAAACAAATAAATCTACAGGAATAAATTCGCTAAATTATGGTGAAAACCTCATCAATATCCGTTGTGTGATTAGGAGACAAACGCGGCCACACAAACAGACATGAAAAGCTGCTTAACTCTTTTTTTTTTTTGTTTATTATAAATAAGCGCTTGACCGTAATCCCGCCTGATGGTAAGCAGTGACGCAATTGTTGATGGTAAAGTGCACTAGTTATTAAGAGCCTGTTCACTCTAGCCTTGAAGACACAAAATTGACAAATTGTAGTCCGACGGAAACACCGCCACTGGCAAATTGTCCCAGTCCCTTTTTTTTTGTTTTTTGTGATGGGTAAATACTTCGTGCTGCATACGACTCAATGACGCGTTTCCTATGTCAATTGTATTTAAAAAAGCGTTGCGGTTTAATGATGCATCTTGTTAGCATGTCGAAAAACGTGTTTGTTATTTAAATCAAAAACCGGTAAAGGTTTTATTGTTTTAATTATCATATATTATGCTTGGCGTACCTACCTAAATTTAAATTTATTAATCTCCGCTAAGACGGATTCATTAAGAATTCCAATCAGGTCTTTTTTTTTATAATGTCATCTTGAAATCAACCTTGAAGGTTGCTTTTCCGGACTGTCCTGTGGATTTTAATTTGAAATTTTCGGCTAAATTTAACGCTATATGATTTTCTTAGAGAAAAAGGATAAATTTTTGACAATTATCACACCACTCCACCAATTATCACATTATCATATTATTATTTATTATACTTTTGAACGTCAATTTAAAATCCTGGAACAAAAATTGTTTGGCGATAGAAAAAGCATCTTCTTCTTCTTCGGCCTATAGAGGTGCACTGCTGGACAAAGGCCTCCCTCAAGGCTTTCCACTATGAACGATATTGTGCTGCCCGCATCCATCGGCTTCCCGCGACCTTCAGGTCAGGTCACCGGTCCACCTTGTTGGGGGCCTTCCTACGCTGCGTCTTCCGGTACGTGGCCGCCTCTCCAGAAACATAAAAAAGGAGAAACAGCTTATTATACATAGTATCAAATTAAGGCCTCAAGCTAGGGCAAGTTTTGGACCGTTAAATGCGTGAAAATTTCTATTTTTGTGCAGTTGTAGTTAAAATTCTTTTTTAATTTATTTTTTTGCTCTTGCGGTGATAATCAACAGTGGGCAGCTCACCAGGACCAGGCACAGGTCGACGAAGCGTTGTGTTTCACGCACGCCTGAAAGAGATATCAGCACATCGTGATGGGGTCCATGAAGACCGATACCTCCTGGATCAGGATTACGGGTTGGTTAAAAAAGAAACCGTAACCCTAACACACAGGCAAATAAAGGAACACGAATGGGCGTTAGTCAGTAAGCCGCCCGCAAGCCCGCGCCTACGGTGGCCGGGAGTTGTCTCCCGACCAGTGCGTCTCCTAGAGGCGTGAGGGCGCTGGGATTCCCGTTCCCTCACGCGCTCCGCCTCCTCCTTTGCCAGCATCATTGCTTCGAAGAAGGAGGTAACGGCTGCCATGCACTCTCACTCCGGACCAGGGCCGGACACGAAAGATCCCAGCGAGGACACAGCGGTGCTCTACCCAAGCCGGGCAGACCTCTACCAAGAAAAGAAACCCTTTTAATATCATTTGAAATCATCCAAAAAAGCAGTGCCTTTGGTATGTATATACCCTTCTCATTAAACGTATACCACGTTTAATGAGAAGGGTATATACATACCAAAGGCACTGTTTTCCATTCATGTCATTTGATATCATTAAGTAGTGTTTTTATGTGCTAAGTCTTCTATGAGCACTAAATGTATAGTTTGTCTATTCATAATCATCATCATCTCAGCGTATAATCCTGGTTGCAACCGCGGCTTTAGCGTTGGAGCCCGGGGTCCGCTTTCCTACATATACGCCTCCACTTCGCACGATCTCTGGCATCCCGTGGTGTGAGATTGTTGACACGCATGTAATCTCTTACGACATCAAGCCAGCACTTCTTTGGTCTACCTCGCTTGTTCCGTCCCGGCGGAGGAGCCATGGCAAGACATTTGTTACTCACGTAACATGCCGGTTTTCGTAAGTCTGCAGGCTGCTCTTCTGAGCCCATGTCAACTAATGCCGGTGTTCCTCAGGGGTCTGTTCTCTCTGCAACTCTGTTCCTGCTGCATATTAACGATCTGCTGATGCCCGGTATCTATGGGTATGCAGATGACAGCACAGTTGTAGAGAGATACCTGCCGGATGCTCGGGCTAGTAGGGAATCAATCCGGTCCGAAAGACAGGCCATGGTTGAGCGAACGAGTGTTGCACTGCAGGCAGTCTCCGAATGGGGCAATGCCAATCTTGTAGCATTCAATGCCGCCAAAACACAGGCGTGTCTTTTCACCGCCAAAAGGAGCCCGTTCACCTTGGCCCCTACTTTTCGGAATGTGTCCTTGGAGTGTTTTGACCGCCTTCAGCTTTTGGGAGTTGAGATTTCCTCGAACCTTAACTTTGGGCGGTTCATTGAGTCCAAGGCCAAGGTAGCTGCCAGGATACTTGGCGTTATCGCAAAGGTCCGGCAGTACTTCACACCTGGGCAGCTTCTAATGTTATACAAAGCACAGGTCCGTTCGTGTGTGGAGTACTGCAGCCACATTTGGGCTGGTGCTGCCAAGTGTCACCTGGACACTTTGGATTCAGTGGAGAGACGTGCAAAGAGGCTGATTGGTGACCCTGATCTAACTCGAGTTAGTCTCCAAAGCCTAGAGCACAGGCGTAGAGTAGCCAGCCTTTCGGTGTTCTATAGAATGCATTTCGGGGAGTGTGCGAGGGAATTGCATGATTTAATTCCCCCATCTCCGTTCCACCAGCGGACGACCCGTCGTACGGCTGGTTTCCACCCTTACGTTGTTAACACCACTACGATCCGGACGAAGCGTTTCGCCTCCTCCTTTATACCGCGTACATCGAGGGACTGGAACAATTTGCCAGCGGCGGTGTTTCCGTCGGACTACAATTTGAGTGTCTTCAAGGCTAGAGTGAATAGGCTCTTAATAAACTAGTGTGCTTTACCATCAACGATTGCGTCGCTGCTTACCATCAGGCAGGATTGCGGTCAAGCGCTGGTTTATAATACGTAAAAAAAAAAGGCGTGACTGTACCAGCGTAAGCGACCCTCTTGCTCTATCTATAATATTAAATAAATAATAATGTACATATATGTATACTCAAATTACCATACTAATATATAAAATAATAGTCGTTATTATTGTTCTAAAGACGAGTACTGCACCTACATCGATTAGACTAATAATGCAGTCTAATTCAAGGTTGGTGATGTAACCTAACCTAGGTTGTTCATGCAATTTTATCCTGGATTCTTGATACCCATGATAATTTAGGCCGCGTTTCCACTCACGCTGAGCTGGGTGAAAGGGAGAAGAAGAGAGAACGGCGAAGAGCGGTGAAAAGTGGTCCGTGTTTTCACTGAAACGGAGTGGAGTAGAGTGGAATGGAGCGGAATATAATTTTGAACTTATCATTCGTTTTGATACGTATGCACTTAATTACGTAACGATGATAACTGAGGCACTGCGCGCGAATCACGCACTGCCCCGCTCCGCTGTCCTCCGCACTATACCACCCCGCTGTCCTCCGCACCGCATCGCCTCGCTGTATTTTATTAAGAATATCTGCTCAACTCTGCTCTACCCCGCTCGTGTTGTTTCCATTGAAGCGGAGCTGAGATTTCGAGCGTCGTGATTGGTCAATTTGTGAATATTCATTCACAAATTGACCAATCACGACCCTCGAAATCTCATTTATTAATGCATGTATCTTACTGGTTTAAATTTTTTTTGGAGTATGTGAAGATAACCAGTACCGTGCTTTTTGTTCCTGTCTACCCCACGGGGTAAAAGTGCGAGTTTTTTTTCAATATTATGGGAAAAACGTTCACCAAGTATTTGTGTTATCATCCGAAAGTACCCTACCGATCTGAAGATAACCTCAATCTCTGTAAGAAATGTCATAAACGCCCCATAATGAATCGGCGAGCATTCGCTAATTGTTTATGTTACTTATTGGGTTCGGTTTCCGCAATTAGTTCTTCAAGTGGTCCATTATGCGTGGACCACAGCGGTCATAGCATACATACCATAATCAGCCTATGTTGTTCCCACTCTTGGAACACAGGCCTCCTCTCGATGAGGGGGAGTGGGCCATAGCCTACCGCGCTGGCGTACACAATTTAAGCGCCTGATGGGGCTCAAGACTACAAAATATACAATGCGCAGACTTATCGCAATCTCTTCCAGCCTACCTTAGAATGGACAGAGATTTTCCTGAAAATTAAATGGGACTTTCGTTGGAGCAAATGTTATACATATAATACATTAAAATAGAAACACAGATATATCATCATCACAGTGGCGGCGTAGCATAGGTTGGCACCTGGGGCGACTGTCTATCGAGCACCCTCAAAATAAAGACAAATATTAGACGTATTTACGTGACTTTATTTTACTAAAATACTCAATAACGTTATCAAAATTTACTATCCTCTAATAATGGACAATATGGATAGACTGGAAAGTCGTGTTTGGTTCATTGTAGATCTTAGTAGGATTTTATTAACTTTAATATTGAGGAACTTCTTTTGCAAGTAGCCACCGAAACACAAACAGTTAAAAAGATCTTAGACATAGAGCTAGACTTGGAACAGAATCAGAATAGTCCCATTTTACAATAAATTTCAGAAGCTCCAGGGTAGTCCATTGGATAGCTTTTTGAAGAGAAATGCTGGCGGCTTCCAAGTGGCGCCTGAGCCGTAAAATCTCTAACATAATGTCCTCTGCAGAAAATTCATCATACATTTGTGTAAGATTTGGAACTATATCACGAACTTCTTCTTCTGCTGACGTTAGTACCTAGAGTTTCAGACTGAACAACACCAAATGTTATGAGAATGTCATCCAATGCTTTGTAGCGATGCTCTTCTTCTTCAGCCTATAGCATTGGCGTAACCAGCTTTGGGCTCAGAGTGGGGGCAGCAGTCAACCTAACTACCCCCCCCCCCTCTCCCGATTCTTATTTTTTTTTTGTTTAATTAGGCACCGTATAGATCAGAGCCAGGATAGGGCAAGCGCCCCAGCTGGCCCCAGTGTGGCTACGCCCATGGCCTATAGATGTCCACTGCTGGACAAAGGCCTCCCCCAAGGCTTTCCACGATGACCGGTCTTGTGTTGCCCGCTTCCGTCGGCTTCCCGCGACCTTCACCAGGTCATCGGTCCACCTTGTTGGGGGCCTCCCTACGCTGCGTCTTCCAGTACGTGGCCGCCACTCCAAAACCTATCATCGGCCGTTGGTTCTACGAGCAATGTGCCCTACCCACTGCCACTTAATTTTAGCAACTCGAAGAGCTATGTCGGTAACTTTGAGAAATTCCGAGCATAGTTCTTTCCATTGCCCTTTGTGTGACTCTCAGCCTTTATATGAGGCCCATTGTGAGCGACCACGTTTCAATTCCAAGTCATCACTGGCAACACACACTGTTCAAAGACTTTAGTCTTGAGACACTGTAGTATCTTGGGCGACGAGAAGATGTAGCTTCCCGAATGCTGCCCAGCCGAGCTGGATTCGACGAGACACCTCTTTCTCGAAGTTGGACCTAACTACCTAGTTGGACTGTTTGTCCCAGGTGTATATACTCGTCAACAACTTCGAGTGCAGAGCAACCAACTAGAATTGGAGTGGGTGCGACATGCGAGTTCGACATGATCTTCGATGCTCTAGTTCTTCGTAAAATCTATCAAGACATTCTAACACAGTTCTATACAACTCTTCTGGCAATGATATTCCAACGTCTTGGGACATTTCTCCTGGCATTCGTTTTCGGAATGTCCTCCTTCCTCTTCTTTCAACGGAAATATCCAAGTCCTCACATTTTTCAGTTGCGTAGGAAATAGCTCTTTCCACTATTTGGATACGTTGAGTTTGAAGAAAAATTTTTAGGACTTTGATTTTTATAACACTTCCAGCGATAGCCCAGATGTTTGGATATACTTTTGTGTCTGATTAATTGCTTCTAGGATTTCACACCAAAAAGAGAGGTAACACAAAAAACTGAAGTCACGCAAAGCTAGTAAGAGTGTGGCTGCTTCTGTTTTATGGAAGTTTTCTCTGCTGCTTCTGGGATCACACATGTCTTCGAATGTTGATACAAGTTTCTCAAAATTATTCTTCAGTGACTTAACAGCATCGTGATGACAACTTGATCTTGTCTCTACTACTCATTTGACCGATACGCCGACACTTTTCATTAGAATTTCCCATCTATGTGTGGATGACGAAAAGAACGTGTAAACTCTTTCTATTGTTCCGAAAAATGTTACCCTTGAACACTCCAAACTCAACACTCCTAAAAGAGTGCACCCCACATAGATTTAGCGAATGATTAGCACAAGGCATAAACAAAGCTTTAGGATTATGTTCCTTAATTATAGATTGTACACCACCATGAACTCCTGCCATGGTTGCAGCGTTATCATATCCTTGAGCCCGACATAGATGAATGTCCAAGTTATGACTGCGCGACAGAGTAGGCATTTCTTTGCCACCATGTTGTCACCCCTTGATCCTTGGCACCCGGGGCGGACCGTCCCCACTGCATCATCATCTCAGCGTTAATTTCAGTCGCAACCAAAGCTTTTTCAGCTTTGGACTCTGGGTCCGCGTTTGCCAGTCTAACTGCTGATTTTGGCTAAACTTCGATATTTTCCGTGAAGCGACTACCGTCTGATCTGCACAACCCTAAGGCGATATCGAAGCATTGCAGTTAGACCATATGTTGGACTTTTGAGTGCAACAACCCGTAACGACTGCCATGTCATTAGATGTACGTATGGCAACCGGGACCAACGGCTTAATGTGCTTTCCGAGGCACGACCAGACCGGTGCAAATATTCATATTCATTCATACAAATATTTTCACAGCCATGGCGGCCGTAGCATACATAACATAACCAGCCTATGTTTTTCCCACTGTAGGGACACAGGCCCTTCTCGATGAGAGGGAGTGTACCGTATTCTACAGCGCTGTCCATGTGACGTACACAACGTAAAGAGCCTGATGGGGCACAAACCTACGACCTACAACTTGTAAGTCGCGGCCAATACCACTAGACTACCACTGCTACCATTGCGGCTGTTGGTGGTTATTCCAAAGGTATTTCAGTGTTTAAAATTTCAAAAATTCTATTAATAACTCTGAAAATCAGAGATTTTAGCTTTCAATAATCAAATCAATGGAACTCACCGACGCGTGTGCCATTCCCTTTACGAATACACGCAAAGTAAATTCATTTACAGTGCCTGCAAGCAGAAACTTTAAAGATACATATCTGTGAACGGCATTCTTTCTTAACGGGTCAAAAAGTACATGAACCTTAGCTCGTTTAACTTATTTGGAAATACTTTATTGTACACCAAAAAATACGTTCACCACTATACATACTGATTATATAGATTAGCAATGAAAACTAAAAGAAGATTTATTATTATTATGATGAACAACAAAATCACAATGACATGTAGTGTGTCGTAATTCTCAACCATCACATTAGGTCGTCCGACCTATACATATGAACATTTATACTTCTAAGGTCGATCTATATATACATTATACATTGAAGCCCCCAAAAGTCCAACAACTGGTCTAACTGCAATTCTTCAATATCGCCCTCGGGTTGTGGAGTTCAGACGGCAGTCGCTTCACGGAAAATATCGAAGTTTAGCCAAAATCTGCAGTTAGACGGGTAAAGTGGACTCCAGGCTCCAAAGCTAAAAAAGCTTCAGATGCGACTGGGATTAACGCTGAGATGACGATGATATATGTAGGTTTTATTCTTGTATTTATTTGCTTGAACAGTATCTTGTTTTTTTACCTCTTTTATAGCTGTGTTAAGTTATTCGCACTTTTTCTTTTTATGTATTTAGAAGGGACAACTTTTAATCGGCTGTCAGTTTCACATACTAATTTTAATTCTGTCTTTTTTTGTAATATGTGAGAGTTAAACTAAAGTAAATTTGTAAACTTCATAAATTTAAATAACCAAATAAAATGTTTAATGTGTATGACATGTAGTTGCTATGGGTAATATGTAGATATGTCGGTGTAATATGTAGATTCTCGGTGGTATGCCATAACATCGGCTGCCGGCAGAAGTTACCACCCACCAGACAAAGTTTTGTCGCAAAGCGATTCGTCGTGTTCCGGCATGATGTCTGGTGAAGCCGTACGGACGACGGGTCTGAGCAGTTGTGTTGCGATGTGTGGCGGGTACGATGCGTCAAATGTTGTTGTATCGGGAGTTTGGTCGTGGATAGTCTCCAGATCAATCTCCCTCTAGCGCAGTATCGTTTGGTCATGTTGGTCTTGGGTTTAACATTGCATCACCTCGCTCAACTGCCGTCATCCTTCCTATTCCTAAGTTTTTCAAGTGAATAGGCTTAATAAACTAGTGCGCTTTACTATCAACGATTGCATCACTGCTTACTATCATGCGGGATTGCAGTCAAGCCCTAGTTTATAATTATTTTTAAAAAATGTATATGTAGAGACGACACCACATCAAGCAACTACAATCTATGAAATTTCTTTAGTAGATTTCCAACTTTATAACCAAAGCATAAAGGCTCACGATTGATTGGGAATCATAAACCCTAATATTCCCAATCAATCATTGAAATTATTTTATTTTAGGCATTGTTATTATTTTGCTGTAAGTCATCCATAGTTATTAAATGTTTAGACAAATAAAAATTTGAGAACCTGCTTTTTTATAACTATAAATTAGTGCTTGACCACGATGCCGCCTGATGGTATGCAGTGATGCAATCGTTGATGGTAAAGCGCGCTAATTTATTAAGAGCCTATTCATTCTAGCCTTGAAGACACTTAAATTGTACTCCTCCTTTTGGAATTCTGTTATAAATGCGTAACATATTCTTTCATCATCATCATCATTACCCTTTTTAACGTCCCACTGCTGGGCACAGGTCTCCTCTCATACCGAGCAGGATTGAGCGTAATCACCACGCTTGCTCAATGCAGGTTGGCGATTAACGTGACATATTATTTACTAAACACCTTAATTTGACCTGGACAAATGATCCATCACAATACTTTTTTTTATAAAATTATAAACTAGCGCTTGACCGCAATCCCGCCTGATGGTAAGCAGTGATGCAATCGTTGATGGTAAAGCGCACTAGTTTATTAAGAGCCTATTCACTCTAGCCATGAAGACACTCAAATTGTAGTCAGACGGAAACACTGCCGCTGGCAAGTTGTTCCAGTCCCTCGATGTATGCGGTATAAAGAAGGAGGCGAAATGCTTCATCCGGATCGTAGTGGGTTAACAACATACGTCGTCCGATGGTAGAACGGAGATGGGAAAATTAAATTATGCAATTTCCTCACACACTCTCGAAAATGCATCCAATAGAACACCGACAGGCTGGCTGACGCCCCCAACAACGTGGACCGATGACCTGGTGAAGTTCGCGGGAAGCCGATGGATGCGGGCAGCGCTAGACCGGTCATCGTGGAAAGCCTTGTGGGAGCCCTGTGTCCAGCAGTTGACTTCTATAGGCTGAAGAAGAGTGAAAGAGAAGGCTAGCTACTCTACGCCTGTGCTCGAGACCGTTATATACTTCAAATTAATGGATTTGTTATAAATTTATGTCAAAGAAATGTTTAGAAAATAGAAATTTGGACGAAACGAGCCTATTCAGCCTTGAAGATAATGCTTCTTTTTGAAGCCAGTCATAAATGCATGATATATTTTTTACTAAACACCATAATTTGACCTGGATAAGTGATCCATCACAATACACACCTAACCTACACACATAAAGCTCGTTATACACAAGCGACAAACTTGATAGTACTTAAACACAAAATAAAATGCCGTTATTTGATCCGTTCGGTTGACATACCGGTACGAAAGAACTTGTGCGATGTTGGGCCATGCAACATGAGGTTTTATGCGCGACTGGAGTTTGTTGACCTGAAGTTCGATTGGAATATTTAGAAGGTCCACTCTTTATCGTTTACGGGTGATACTTAAATACGTATTAAACAAATAACTATTGTAAAAAGTTATTAAATTAATTGACAAATGAACTACTTGAATGTAATGATATCAATCAAAATTAACCTAATTTCTAAAAGTTTCCATATTGAAGAGATAATTGATAAGAGAGTTATTTAAAAAAAATGTATTCTTAGTAAACAGACCACATAACAGTACATGAATTGTTATTTGGCAGATTTTAAAATCAAATCAAAATCGACGTCAATATTACATAACACAGTTCCCCAAAACGGCCGCCCTTCGCCACTTCCTAATGCTTTCGCTGAGAAGAAGTGACACCCCAGCAGCACAGCTGTCTAGGTAATAAGTTTTTACTTATTTACATTTCTATTTAAATGAGGAAATGTAAACAAGTATAAAGTTATTACCTAAACAAAAGCCCCAGGTATAAAAGGCGTAACAGCTCACATATTTATGCATTGTAAAAACGTTAATTATATGAGCTCATATAACATGTCGTGGTGGCCTATTGGTTAAAACACCAGCCTTTCAAGTATGAGTGTGCGGGCTCGATTTCAGGCCAGGCAAGTACCAATGTAACTTTTCTAAAGTTATATGTACTTTCTAAGTATATCTTGGACACCAATGACTGAAGGTGAAGGAAAACATCTTGAAGTCACCTGGACTTTATAAGTCTGAAATCGCCAACCCGCATTGAGCAAGCGTGGTGGTTACGATCAATCCTTCTCTGTATGAGTGGAGACCTGTGCCCAGCAGTGGGAAGATAAAAGGTTGATGATGATGATGGTGAAGCTAATTCTGGAGAAAGAACACAAACATTGTCTTGAGTTAATCAGAACGATTCGTGATCTGTCAAACACTTACTGCCTAACTGTTTTTATACAACTAAAGCTCTATTGCGATTGAAACGTTACATAAACGTATTAATATACCCAAATTTTATTTATTTATTTATTAATAAAGGTACACCAACAGCTTCTGTATAAAAATTAACAAATAGAGTAGATAGGATAAGGATATATAAGGATTATACAGTTGCCAATAACAGGTGAACCAACATTCACCAACATGAGTGATAACTTAAACTAAATAAATGTAAGTACTAATACTAACTGGATATAAACTATACAAAGACACGGTTAGACTTGTACTTAAGTAAAAAACAAGAATACAAAGCTAAAATTAAACATGAGATCAAAAATTAGAATAAAACTTAAAAAACTTAAACTAAGAAACTTACAAAATTAAATAGAGAGAATAACTTAAAATATACAAGAAAAAGATTGCAAATGTATAGGAACAAACAGACAAAACTATTATTTAAGAGCTTTTTGACTTAGAATAAAACGCTTGAATGTTTTCATAGTGTTGTGGTTTATGTCAACATCTGGGTTTGATTTTATCAAGCAATTTATCTCTTTGCTGAGCCTATTGAGAGGTGAATTTTCTCCTATATTTGTGTTGGAAGCTTTAGTGTGGAATCAATGGGTAATGGGATATCTGGGTATTCTATTGGGGACTTTTATTCCAATTTGATTAATCAAGTTAATACAATCTAATTTACTGTTAACTAATTTGTAAAAAAACATCTTTGTAAACAAACAGATCTTGTACCAGTCGCCGGTCGCGCAGTGTTGTCATTGCGTAGTGTTGAATACGTTGCTCGTATGGACACAAGTTAAAAAACAATTTGAAAACTAATTGTATGCCTTACATGGTGTAGCAGTGCAAGTTGCCATACCAACTAACATAATAACAACATTGTAACCATTGTCAAACAATAAAGATCAAGTCAAGGATCTTTATAGTTGCCATCCGCAAACTTGGCCAGAACAATGGCAGCATTGACATGTTGAATGTTATTGATAATTTAATTATTTGGCCAATGAAGGTACAGTAAAAGCAAACAGTGTTAAAGATTCTACTTCAGGATTGGTTACTTCATCAGAACTACTGATATATTTCATTCATGCTAGAGGTTTCTATTTTTTGATACATGACATCTTCTTTAGCCTATCCCCAAGGCTCTCCACAATGACCGGTCTCGTGCTGCCCGCATCCATCGGATTCCCGCAACCTTGACCAGGTCATCGGTCTACCTTATTGGGGCCTCCCTACGCTGCGTCTTCCGGTACGTGGCCGCCACTCAAGAACTTTACTGCCATCAGCAATCGGTTCTACGAGCAATGGTCCTCGCCCACTGCAATGAAGGTACAGTAGAAGCAAACAGTGTCATTATTATCTTATCAGCCTTTAATGATTCTTTAATTAAGATTAATTACTTCATCCTAACTACTGATATATTTCATACATGCAAGGGGTTTCTGTTTTTTGATACATGACATTTTCTTCAGCTCATAGAGGTCAACAGCTAGATAAAGGGCTCCCCCAAAGTTTCCACAATGACCGGTCTCGTGCTGCCTGCATTCATCGGCTTCCCGCGACCTTCACCAGGTCATCCTTATTGGGGGCCTCGCTACGCTGCGTCTTCCGGTACTTGGCCGCCACTCCAGAATCTCACTGCCCTATCGGCTATCGGTTCTACGAGCTATGTGCCCCACCCATTGCCACTTAAGCACGAAGAGCTATGTCCGTGACATTGGTTTTTCTGCGGATCTCCTCATTCCTGATTCGATCGCGCAGAAAAACTCCGAGCATAGCTCTATCCATCGCCCTTTGTGTCGCCTTGACATACATGACATATTCTCAAGTAGTTTAAAGCTCTTTTAAATCCATTCGATCATGAATCATCAGCACGGCATGGATTTTTTATTACCTAACCAACCTAAATAACAACTAACAAACTAACCCAACCAAAGATTTTAGGTTTCTGAATGGAAAGTTGTTACATTGAACCTTCTGGCTTAAACGTTCGCCGTCGAACCACTACAGATAAAGGATGCAGTCAGATGATACGTTACAAGTTCTTATCAGCATCTTGTTGCTTGCATTTGGTGATCACATAGATACGTGCTTTGCATAAATGTTTAACGTCATTTCAGATGCCGTTACGCCGATTACGGCAAGCATATGGTAATTTTGGACAATTTGAGGGCACAGGTGGGCGATAAAAATGTTTTGGATGGAGATTTTCGACTTTTTTGGTAAAGTTTTTAATTTTTGTTACTAAAGTTGGGCTTGCAGATTTGCTTATAAATAAGAAGGCCAGTTTCCGTAAGTCAAAATATAGCCCAAACCCATCTTAGTGAGAATAAATGTCAAAATCTTGACTCTAATGTGTCGTTAGAAGTATTTTTTACATATGCTAGCCTAATATTCATCAGCAGGGTAATTGCGAAACATATTATCAGTAGCAATGGGTTTCATTTTGACAGTTAAATAGTATTCATTGCGTTTAAAAAAAAAAATGGGTGGATCCTTATTACGCTTTCGAGCTAAGACTAATTACGGATTTGGGGGAAATTTTGCATAAAGTTGATAGATACCCAAGATTACAATATAAGATACTTTTTGTCAGGACATTCCGACTGAAATTATGTGAATAAAACCGCGGGGCGCGCACCTAGTCATCAATAAATTCTTCACGCCTCTTTCCTAGCCCCATACGCTCGATTGTCAAAGAATAGAATTAGTTTTTTGTCACCGCGAACCCACTGACATAGTTTATTATGTTGATTAACTAATACCTACGTTTATATTTTAGTCTCGTCTTTAGATAATCTGAATCAAGTGGAGAAAGCATAGTTAAGTATCTAGATTTATGTGGATATACCAAGAGCTTTCGCGAATATAGAAACACCGAGGATTTTCAATATGCTTCTCTGTTCTAGTTCACTTCTTTGCAACGAGTTATGCTATGAGAATAACTCGTGCCGTGCCTGTAAAAGCCCGCGATCCCTGTTAACTGAAACATAAATGTTAAATTAGAACAGGCTAACACCACTACGACCCGGACGAAGCGTTTCGCCTCCTCCTTTATACCGCGTACATCGAGGGACGCGAACAGTTTGCCCGCGGCGGTGTTTCCGTCGTACCACAATTTGAGTGTCTTCAAGGCAAGAGTGAATAGGCTCTTAATAAACTAGTGCGCTTTACCATCAACGATTGCTTCACTCCTTACCATCAGGCGGGACTGCGGTCAAGCGCTAGTTTATAAAATATAAAAATATATATAATAAAAGTTTGCTATGACCCCACCAAGGGCATGCACAGAGGTTTTAGAAAATGGTGAAATCTCTGTGCTTATTAAATAAAACTAAAAAAATGGAAGCTTACCAGTTTCAATTAAGCATATTCGCGTACTTTTTGTGTAACTTTTCCGCATATCAACATTGAGTTGATGTTTGTGCGTGGCCACAATGAACATCCAAATATGTGATTGATGATAGGAACAAGCCATATAAATGACTAGCGGCCGCCAGCGACTTCGTTCGCGTGGTTCAGTTATGCTCCGCTCCTATTGGTCGCAGCGTGATGTTATATAGCCTAAAGCCTTCCTGGATTAATGGGCTATCCAACGCAAAAAGAATTTTTCAAATCGGACCAGTACTTCCCGAGATTAGCGCGCACAAACAAACAAACATACAAACAAACTCTTCAGCTTTATACAATATGTAAAGAAAACCCTGTCCGACCCATAAGGATAATAAAGGTTAGGTAAACATTCACCAAATATAATATAAAATTTTACATAATCATCACAGTAACAATAATAATGAATTTTGAAATAATCTTTTTTTCCCGGGTATTAATTCCAATTTCCCCGAAATTTAGTAATTTTTAAAAAACTGACAACACCATTTGTGGCGGAGCGAATAGCGATGCGACCACGTGCCGCATGCCCCGCCCCCTTTCACCCGCGCATGTATGCGCGGGTGAAGGGGGGCGGGGCTATCGGGTTGCCTACCGCATATGTATTAAGTTACCTCGCTTTTTCGAAATAATATTTTTTTTTTTGGGGGGTTTTTTTTTAAGTTTAGCCCGGCTTTATAGGCATTATTAGAATCAGTTAACGATACCTAACAATACCTTCACGGATCGGACAGGGTTTTCTTTACATATTGTATATTAGTATAGATTGCAGTTGCACTACAAGGCAGTGAGATGTTAAGAGGCGTATTACAAAAAAATCGGAAATTGCATGTTGCCGACGTTGAAAAATATATTTTGTATGCGTCGTATCAAATAACATTTACGTGGAAAAAATAGTTTGTTTTCTCTACTACAATGAGGATACAACCAATTTTAGGTAACTTATTTAATTATTTAGTAATAAGCTTTCCCCCGTTGCATGTTTAGACAAAAACCTGCGGAGACATGAATTGAGAGCTCTAATTTGGAGATTCTTCTGTATATATACCACCATAAAAAATATAATTAGCTCTTAAATATCCTATACTTCAACAATTTAGAAAAAAAATTACTTACATGTTTATTATATAAAGAAAAAAAATATACAATAATCACATTATCGACCGAAAAGGCTTCGAAACAAGCCCCAATATCTCCCAAGTTTTACATTATTTGGGAATAAAATTTACACTAAAATATTAATCAATCTTTGCTTAAACTATGGTATTATTTTTACTTTTTAATTCGCTACTATTATTGTTTAACTAAATAAATAAAAAGACTATATATTTCGGTGCCTAATTCATCTGCGTTTAGTTATTAGTACGGCGCGAGCGCCTGTCAGAGACGGACGTGTGTCAAAATTTTGCTCGCTCGTCTTCGCTTCGATACTATGTCGTATACGTCCCCATTGCTATTGTGTGCGTTTGTACTATGGACGCGGTTTTTGATCTTTGTAACTATTTATTTCCGAACAATATATTATTTCAATTAGTGTGAAGTTTCGGGGGTGCAGATCATGAAAATGACCCCATTTTTGAAATCAAAGATGGCCGACACCAATTTTATGATATTTTGACATGGGTGCCGTGACAGGCGTTTTCGAGGGGTGCTGATTACAAAAATGACGTCATTTTTGAAATCCAAGATGGCCGACACCAATTTTATGATATTTTGACATGTTACGCGTTTACGGCTAGCGCGGAACGTCAAGTTTAGATAACTTTTGCAAATTTCACTCACACAGAACATTTCATTTTTAGTTAATTATCTATACCTACTAATATATAAAACTGAAGATTCTGTTTGTTTGAACGCGCTAATCTCAGGAACTACTGTTCCGATTTGAAAAATTATTTTTGCGTTGGATAGCCTATTAATCCAGGAAGGCTTTAGGCTTTAGGATACAACATCACGCTGCGACCAATAGGAGCGGAGCATATATAAAAACATATCAAAAGCTACGCGAGTGAAACCGCGCGGTGCAGCTAGTTTAATATAAAAAAAAGCTGTATACATTTTAAAATAGTTTCCCTAGATTGCATTGACCGGCTCTTTTTCTGGGATCAATTATTTCGGGAAGAATGCACCAATAATAAAATTTTGTCAAACGGTGAATCATTCACACCGCAAACAAACAAACATTTTTGTTTCCAATATTTATTCGGCCCTGATCTTGATAATACCATGGTTAACATTAAAAATTACGTCATCACCATTAAATAAGGAACTTTTATTTTTTTGACGGACTGCTGCATCTGGTTTAATTGCGCGTATAGAAATGGGACATTTTATTTCTATAAGTCCTTCCTCACAAATTCTGTCTAGTGAAGCACCTAAGAAACAATAAGTCTCATCAATGAAAAAACCACATTTTTGGATAGTTATGTTGTCTTCAATGGCAAGTTGCTCAATAGCCTTTACCTCATTTTCTTTGCCGTATTTTATTGACGCTACATGGTCCAAGGCAGATCCATAGAAAATTCATTAAACGAGTGGCGCCGAATTCGAATTCGGGCGTTGTTTTAAATTTTTTGCAAAATCGGAAGTCGTTCAAATACATCTTCTCAGCTCAAGTCATAAGTCACTTTCAGCCTGAAGAATTGTATCCCTTTCAATGAATGGCACGCCGTTTTAAGGCCTGTTGTTTAAAATTTTCAATGAAAACTTCCTGTGCCTGCTTGAAATCGTCCGCGTTCATATCAGACTTTTGACATGTATTTCCGTAATCGACTTTAGCTACGAGCCCTGCGCTAAAGGTTATTTTACGGCGAAGTATTTTGCGTTTCCGATTTATTGAAAAATCATTGTGCTCTAAATGTTTCAGGGATTGACCTGGACTTTTCTGGTAGGCACATTTATACAGGGTAGTTTGAGGTTTACCTAATGGAAGGAGTAAGATTCTTTTATGGAATAATTAATGCTTTTCCCACCTACAGTCTTTGTTACTATGCTGTGGACCTGCTCTGCACGGTTCGTGGTAAAGTCGTAGAGTAGACTTCGAGAATAATAAGCTAGCTGAGAAATATTTCATTGCAGTTTTAACAACAATGTTTTTGCTCCGAGTGATTGGTTTGTTTCTTTTTTCTCTCTTCAGTGCAGTAGTCCAAGTTACATTCACTGTGGTCTCCAAAGATGTATTTGCCGTTGTTTAGAATATTCCTCTGAACTTTTATACTTTTTTCTGATTCGATTAAATTTTGTTTTTGCCGGTGCCGTATTGAAGATCTTACTGCTATTCGTAGCCAAATCAATCATTTAGGTGTCAAAAATTTACGCACCGACAGAGGGATAGATGTATCAGTTTCAAGAAGTTATGTTTTTTTTCGATGTAATTGCGGAGAAGATAGTTGGTACACTCAATTATTAGAATCAGAACGCCGTGATATGGTCTGCTTTCTAATAATTAACTTCAGAACCTTGTGCCCAACCTGCTAGCGACTTGGCAAGTATCACATCCTTTAGTGACGAAAATGTGACGCACATTTTAATATTCGCTATAATTTGTGACGGCCTTGTTCTGGTCGATATTGCTTGTTGAAGCAATAGCTGTTTACACCTTGCGCCCACCAGTTTTCTTATGATTATTAAGTAATTACTTAGTTTCTGTTTCTCCTTTCTTGTTACGATAGCTAACTTTCGCGAGTAACGAAGTCTAAATGCTCGTGGCACTAATGTCACATATTCGTCACTGCAGAATAATCAAAGTTTCAAACTCTTTGGTCCAGCCATTGTCGAGATACACGGTGAGCGTAACATTCATAATTATGAACCATGCGCCCTCCTCATATTTCGAAAACTTGAGATCTTACAGGGTTGAAACACGAATTTTATATTAGTGACGAATGCGTTTAGCTATCGTAACAAGAAACGAGAAACAGAAACTAAGTAATTACTTAATAATCATAAGAAAACTAGTGGTCGTAAGGTGTAAACAGCCATTGCTTCAACAAGCAATATCGACCAGACCAAGGCCGTCACAAATTATAGCGAATATTAAAATGTGCGTCACATTTTCGTCACTAAAGGATGTGATACTTGCCAAGTCGCTAGCAGGTTGGGCGCAAGGTTCTGAAGTTAATTTCTAATATATTTTTATATGTACTGGCATGACCAGCAGCAATTAATATATTATAAATTAATTTCCGAGTTACTACGGAGGACTTAAATCCCTCTACCAGTATTGTTGGTTCCATACTAGAAGATGAACCGAAGTGATTTTTAGAGCATTTTTGAACAGCAAGTTGTTGTTCTTTTTTATTTGTGCAGGCAGAAATTTCACAATACTTAATCCGGACTCCGATGTGAAAATCTTTCCCTGTGTGATGTCCTTTAATAGTTGCAACACCAGACAATGCATTATGTATATTGATTTTTATATGAGCGTTTGCTCTAGTAACACTCTGCTTCCACTGGTATCATCGGGATATTATGGGTATCACCTCGTAATCGAGCAGTAGCTGTTTCCTCCTGAGCTGTGACAATCATACTTTTTTTTGCGACATGTTTCCACAGGTCAACTACATACTTTGTACATGGCATCCTTACTAATATTATAAATCGGAAAGTGAGTTTGTTTGTTCCGCTTTCACTCCGTAACTACTGACCCGATTGCTTTAAAAATTTTCAAACGTAAAGTTGGAAGTCCGGATTAAATAATAGGTTACTTTTTATCCCGGAAAAAAACTATATTCCCGAAGGAATTCTAAAAAGCGTGATATAACCGATCTCCACGCGAGCGAAGCCGTGGGCCGAAAGCTAGATTACTATAAGTGAATAATGACATTATAGGTAAGTTCATCGAAGCAACTACTTCATTTAAATTTGTTAGGCCTATTAATGAAATGATGGCTCCTGATCATGGCGCCTTCGGACACATTGAGTACATTTGTTTGTGTTTCGTCGTGACTACTCAATTTGAATTTAGAATCGCATATTACATTGAAAGAAGAATTTTAACAGAAATCCAATTTTATTTTCTTTTATTAGTGTAACATTC
The DNA here is from genome assembly GCA_017933935.1 of Sesamia nonagrioides. Lineage (NCBI taxonomy): Eukaryota > Metazoa > Arthropoda > Insecta > Lepidoptera > Noctuidae > Sesamia > Sesamia nonagrioides. The sequence continues at coordinate 643,380 of JADWQK010000844.1, read as the reverse complement.
TTCAATGTACGGGCGACAGCAGGTCAAGCTACCCGAAACTGTCAAATATTTGCAATCAACCTTGAGCTTTAATCCTATTATAAAGTTGATAATCTAATAAGGAAATCTGACAGATTGTGGTAGCTTGAAATGCTGTCAACTGTACATCCAAAGCGATTGTTATGGTTTACAATTTCAACCAACCCCTCAAAAAAATGTTGAAAATCAATGATTCTCCTTCCATTAACTTTTATAGGCTCATTAATTGGATTCTGTAAATAAGTATTGAATCGTCAAAGTTGTTTTCAATTAGTTTGATTATTCCTACCAAAATATTCAAATTTATTGCTACTTACCTCTGCAGAAGAACTTATGTCATATATTATAATAAAATACTTCAAAACTTATATTATACATAATCTTTGAATCATATATTATAATAAAATATTTTGAATCAAAACTTATTTTCCCGTTTATTTCAAATGAAATCGTTTCTGCAAGTAGGATCACAGATCACTTTCACACGTCATATGTTTTTTTTAAACCAGATGAAGCCGGTGTGTCCTAACTGACTACCTCTGCGAAGAAATAGCCGAAACAAACTCAGGGATCATCGTCTTTTTTCCAAGTCTTTTACACTCCTAATTATATCTAGATTCAAAATTATACTTACTTACATGACATATTCACCATAAAAAAAATAATAATAAGGCATAATAATTATAACGGCTCAAGATGTTTAGTCCGTCTCACTCAACGCTAGCTCGCTACACTGGTCGCGGTGTGTGTGCGCACACATCAATAATATTGCCGTCATTTACCTAAACTCGAGCGTTCAAATTTTGTGAAATGGCTCATAAGTATTTTTTTTTTTTGCGCAAATGACTAAAAGAATGTTATTACTAACTCAACTGTAAATAAGTTATAATTTATTTCACAAAAAAGAAAATATATTATTTTACTGTCTATAAATTAAATCAATGCACCTATCTTTTTTAAATAACTCTGTAAAACGTGTCTTAAAATATGTTTTTTTTTTTATATAAATTATAAACTATCGCTTGACCGCAATCCCGCCTGATGGTAAGGAGTGATGCGATCGTTGATGGTAAAGCGCGCTAGTTTATTAAGAGCCTATTTACTCTAGCCTTGAAGACACTCAAATTGTGGTGCGATGGAAACACCGCCGCCGGCAAATTGTTCCAGTCCCTCGATGTAAAAGAAGAAGCGAAACGTTTCGACCGGATCGTGGTGGTGTTAACAACGTAAGGGTGGAAACTCGCCGTACGACGGGTCGTCCGATGGTGGAACGGAGATGGGGGAATTAAAACATGCAATTCCCTTGCACATTCACCAGTTCGTTTGTGTTTTAAAATCTCTAAAAGTTCTGTTTCAATGAAAATCATAGACAAATACTGGAAAGACGCAGCGTAGGGAGACCCCCAACAAGGTGGACCGATGACTTGGTGAAGGTCGCGGGAAGCCGATGGATGCGGGCAGCACTAGACCGGTCATCGTGGAAAGCCTTGGGGGAGGCCTTTGTTCAGCAGTGGACATCTATAGGCTGAGGCAGGCATAGACAAATCTGTAAGTCTGCTTTGGCCCTGTGTTTCGTAAATATGCGTGATGCGCTACTCAAACTCATATTGGAATCATAACTATTAATTTTGCTAATTGGAAAACTTCACAAAATACGGCTTTTAGGTTGTTTGTATTTGTATGTAAATTTTGAATAGGATGAAATATTATTAACGTTTTTAATTCGTCTCATTTATAAAGGCATCGGAGTTCATCCTAAGGCGATCCGTGTTAAAAAAATGGCAATTCACTAAATTCTTTAAGTGAATACGCTTAATAAACTAGTGCGCTTTACCACCAACGATTGCATTCACTGCTTACCACCAGGCGGGTTTGCAGTCAAGCACTAGTTTATGATTATTAAAACAAAAAACTTTAGGTCTTTTATCTTTTTATAACGACTACGACACTCGTACATCTCGTAAAACATGCGCCTGTAATATTCTTGAAAATTGTTAACACCGCGTTTTAAAATGATATACATACCTACACGGGAAACAAAATAATTATTACTCATGCAATCAATGCATCTTTGCCAAGGCAATGGTAGTATATTGGTCCCTTCTTAAAGAAATCAGCTAAACGGGAGGCAACAAATTCTTCAAAGCCATTTTGTACTGCTTTGGGCTATTGAATTGTCTGAAAAAAGTAGTACTCTGCAGGCGCAAGGTCAGGTCAGCAGGGCGGATGACGGAGAGCTTCCAACGCCAGTTCTTGCCGTGTGCTGTACAGTATGAGGTAGCGCGTTGTCGTGCAGGAGCAGCGGAGAGGAGCTATTGACTAATGCTGGTTGGAGATGTGCCAGTTTCTCCATCATTGTGACCTTTACAGTACACATATGAAGTAATGCTCATCTCGTTTGGTAAGAAGCTGTGATGCATCGCACCGGCGCTAGACCACCAAACAGTGACCATCACTTTTCTGGGGGTAAGTTTTCATTTAGCTGCAGTCAGGGTCTAATTTATAAGTATAAAAAAAAAATTACTGGTTGAGTGAGACTGAGACCAGACTCTGATTTTTTTTTATACAATATGTAAAGAAAACCCTGTCCGACCAATAAGGATAATAAAGGTTAGGTAAACACTTGACCAAGTATGACATAAAATTTTACGTTATCATCATAGTAACAATACCTACTAATGAATTATGATATAATCTTTTTTTCCGGCGAATTAATTCCAAGTTCCCCGAAATTTGATAATTTTTATAAAAATGACAACACCGGTATTATTATGAGCGAATAGCGATACGACCACGTGCCGCGTGCCCTGCCCCCCGCCGCCCGCGGAAGGGTTGCTTACCGCACATGTATTAAGTTACCTCTTTTTGCGAAATAATATTTAGTTTTTCGGGGGATTTTTTTTTAAGTTTAGCCCGGCTTTGCATCCATTAGTAGAATCAGTTATCGATACCTAGCAATACCTTCACGGATCGGACAGGGTTTTCTTTACATAACCCACCACTATTACACCACCCAAACCACCCCCGCAAACCATTGCTTGACCGCAATCCCGCCAGATGGTAAGCAGAACTTCTTAAAATTAGTAGAATTATCACTCTGTGTACCTTCTTATAGGTTACATTACATTAAAACCATTATATTTACAAAATTACATAGTGCAGAATAATCGATACTTACTTAAATAACAAGTAATTTTACATCTCCGAACACAACTTTAACATTGATATATTCTAATTTATGCATTCCATAAATGCTTTAAACATCTTACCTCGTATTCTAATAATTACGAGCAATTGAGGCGCGCGTGAAACACGACACGGGCGGCGAGCTGCCCACTGCTCACCGCCCGCAGGCCCGCGCCTATGGTGGCTGGGAGTTCGATGTCGTCTGCCGGCCAGGGCGTCTCCTGCGGCGGCTAGTGGCGTGAGGGCGCTGGGATTCCCGCTGCCTCACGCGCTCCGCCTCCTGCTTTGCTAGCATCACTACTTCGCAGGAGGAGGTGACGGCGATGCACTCTCAGCAATTGTTTGCCTGAGTGCGCGAACGTCGCGTTCATTTTGTAAAGGAGAAACAGGCTGATAGTTACGTAAGACAAAAACAATGACTTTCATTATGACAGTTTAACTACATTAATTGCGTTATTTACGTTGTAGGAAAGACAATTTTTCCGAACACAATGAGGCAATAGAATATCGTTTAACATGTTTCAAATATTGTAACATGATCTAATTTAAAAATCAATTAAGGACCTATTTATTGGGGAAAGGCTATCACAGTATTGGTGAATATCTAAATAACATGTAACATTGTAAAAGCCAAGTTTTTGAATAATAATGAATAACATTTATGACATATCTCATGTTCCTATTTCTACTTCTTTTTGTTAGATTTTTTTTTAAATAGATTAGAATTAAAAATTAATTAATTAATTAATATTAATTTTAAGTATGTATATTGTTCTGCACGTCATAATTTTATGTAAGGTGTAATGTTCAACACAATTTATATTGTTTATGAATAAATAAATGAAATTAAATGTAATGAATTGACATTAATAATAATAAGTGCCCAGTGTAATAATATGTGCCCGACCCAGTTCTTGAAAATGACCATGTCACGTTATACTGGGATCGCTCTATCATTACTGACAGGACTATTGTTGCCAATAAGCCTGATATAGTGGTGATAGATCGATTAGCGCGCCTCGCAATGATTGTCGATGTTACCATTCCACACGACGGGAATCTCGTGAAAGCTGAGAAAGAGAAACAAATTAAATTAATATCTCGACTTGGCGCACGAGGTTTTTGACATGTGGAATGTGAACTCGGCAGTCGTTGTACCGATTGTCGTATCGGCCAATGGTCTGATAGCCAAGATCCTCGACCAACATCTATTGAGGCTCTCGTTAGGCAGTTGGATCAAGGGCCAGATTCAAAAGGCAGTACTCCTCGATACGGCCCGCATCGTGAGGAGGTTCCTGTCTCTGGAGCCCTAACCACCGGTAGCTTGGACCCGCTCCCGCCATCAGTGGAACACTATTTTTTATATTTTTAAATGTTTTTATGTTTTTTATAAATATTTAAAAATGTAAATGAATATGTATATGTAGAAAAATAAATAATAATAATAAATTGTTTATTTCTCACATTTGTACATAATTTTTACAATAATTTTCATAGTAGCACTGATGTATAATTTGCCTGAACTAGGTAGAACCTGTGCTTCAGGCGTAAAAGTGCTTAATGTATTTTTTTTTATGTCGCAATAAATTAACAATAAAAGTAGTACGTAAAAATCTAGGACACAACGGAAGTATACAGTGTTATTATTAGTATCCTATTGCTTACATAGTAATATTAGATAATGCAATGATTATTATTTTCTAAATTTATTTACATACTGTAAGTAGGTCTTCAGTCTGCTCATATGATAAACCTTGTAGATAATTAAAAACAACATTCTTACAGCTAAAATAATTCAAATTATAAATATTTAATACTCTATTTAACCTATTGTATAAAAAGGGCCCTAAGAACGTTTAGAATTTGTGTGTAAATGCATATTTAGAGGTAGAGGTTGAGCTGCACACTATATCATTCCGCCTTTTGGTAATTATATTAGCGTTGTAAGTAAGCGTAGCATGCTGTTTTAGTGTTATGTGCAGTATATAAATTTGCCGAACTGACAAAACTTTGCAGGAATTGTATAACTGGAGGGTAGGGAAAAGGAAAGGCAGAGAATGTGCTACTTTTAGAACAGCTCTTTGCGCACGTTCGAGGGAGAGAAGGATAGATTTTGATGTTCCACCCCATGAAGTTATGCAATATTGAAGTATAGATTGACATAGAGCAAAATACACTTGTTTCACTAAGTTGGCGTCTGCAATGGAGCGCAGTTTTTTGAATACAAACATCAGTTTACGTACTCTTGTAACCAAACTTTCAATATGTTGTCTAAAGGATAGTGTGTTGTCAACAAAGACTCCAAGATATTTTAGGCACTTTGTTTCAAGGATCCTAGGACAGGCACAAGAAGTGATAGACGGTTTGTTACAGCGGTGAGCGTATAAATGGGAATCAATTGTTTTGTTATCAACATTGCGCATTGTGTGTTACGCAGTTAGGGTGCCCCCTGTACCCCATGTTCTATGTTATCCTAATTGCGATCCTGATTTTCCGAACTATCCAACTGCCGAGTCTTTTCGCAACTATGCATGTTGTCACCTGTGTGGTACCGGGCATAGAATAGTACCAACCCATATCCCGTGGGTGTCGTAAGAGGCGACTAGGGAATTCACCAGGGAAGCGGGCAGCAGCGCTTCTCCTGTGGAATAACAAATTAATACGACCCTCAACCCGCCTGCCAAGCGTGTGGATAATGGCAATATCCCCCAATGCAAAGAAAGCCTTGAGGGAGACTTTTGTCCAGCAGTGGACCTTTATAGGCTGAAGAAGAAGACGAAGTATGTTGGGGTCGACTTCCACTATTACTGGTAACATATGATGAGTTTTCTATGGAGTGACTTTTTCTTACTCCTCCGCTATTCTTTTCTGATTAATTTCGTTGCGGGACCCAAGACAGTTGAATCGTTTTTCCGGGGCTTCATTGCTCGGCGTATTTCTGGCGGTCTCCACTGTTGATAATAATAATAATAATAATAATAAAACACGGCAACACCAACGTCAGCGTCAACGTTTATTTTTTCTCGTCGCATTTATATTTAAAATTATTATAATAAAAGCTGTTTTATATTTATTTTAAGAAGTAAAAAGACGTAAAAATCAGAACCTATACCTATACAACGCAAATAAATTTTTGAATATGTTTTTAACAAAAATAGCCAAGAAAACCATCTGTGTCAACCATGTGACATCTGTTATGTCAAACCGAGAAATATTAGAAAAAATAGAAAATAATATCGAAGATGTTGACAAGATCTGCCGCTCGCCGTGCACGCTCACCACCTCCGGACTCGTCGCCCAGCTCCGCCTCGCCGCCGCCGGTCTCCAGCCCCACTGTGAACGCTGTGATGATCCCGGCCGTGGCAGTTGCGTTGAGCTCGAGCGACGAGTATTTCTCTCCGCCGACGACGCCACCACCTGTTCGCCGACGGGGAGGACGCCGGCCGCCGGACTGCTTGGGACCTCGAGGCCCACCGGCCTCTGATAGGGCCCCGCTACCGGTGGAAATGTGCAGCGCATGAAATGGACTCAATCAATCAACGAGAACGTCATGCGCGCATACTTTGGGGCTACAGAGGGGGGAAGTAACTTGACTGCGTACCGTGGTCGGATGCTCTCTCTGTTTCAGGTGCTTGAGCCAGCTGTCAACGTGTCGGCGCAACGACTGTCGGATCAGATGCGGGTCATCCAGCGTAACCATATGCTGGATGATGTGGTGCTTGATCGCCTACGCCTCGAGTCACGGAATAGCCATGTTACGCCTGCTTCATCACTGGTCGCGGTACAACTTAACAGTGTTCCATCGCGACCCAACCTCGTCGTTGAAGAGGATGATGATGAGGCTATATCCGTGACTCCTCAGTGCAATGAAAAAGTAAGGAGCGCTTTGGAGGATGCTTTCCGTGAGTACCGCTCTACTCCGCCTGAACTTAGACCACGCTTACCTCGTTTGCCCACGCATAAAAAAAACAAGGCGCTGGTGTGTGCTCTAGACTCTCAGCTGCCCAATTATTTAAAGGACAGCAAAGATCTGACTGATACACACTCAATCTTGTACTGTGGAGCTGTCGCGATATGTCGTGTGGCTCATGTCAAATTCCCAGATAGTGACAGAGCCATACGACCAAAATCAGCTGTACCAGCTTGGCAGTGCAGGATTGAGCGTCGTATCGGAGAGACTAGAGCACTCATTGGCAAGCTTATTAGTTTCAGGGACGGCAATACACGCCCTAGAGTGATGCGCTTTGTGAGGCGGGCGTTCTCGGGGACTGATATTAGTACCCGAGACTATTTGTTCCGCGTCACAGAGCGCATCGACTTTCTTAAACAGAAGTTATATGCATGGGCAAACCGTATTCGTCGGTACAAGCGAAAAGTGGAGCGGTATTCTCAGAATCGCAATTTCCAAAGCGATGAAAGGCGGGTCTATAGAGCTTGGGAGCGATCAGACCAAGGTGTCACTGACATGTGCCTACCGGATGACGATGCCACGTGTTCATTCTGGCGTAATATCTGGTCAGTGCCTGTCAGTCACACCGAAGGTGGTTGGACTCGGGATGTTGAGCGAGCCTGCGATCCAGTACCAGAAATGAAGGCTATTACCATCTGCCCCCAAGATGTAGCTCGTGCAGTCCGTCCGTTGCCTAATTGGAAGTCTCCAGGGCCGGATGGGCTGCATAACTTTTGGATTAAATGGTTTTCCAGGTCGCACGCTTGCTTAGCATCTCAGTTCCAGACTGCTTTAGAGTCTGGTTCGCTACCCAAGTTCCTAACAACAGGAATAACCCACCTGCTCCATAAATCAGGTAGCATCGCGGAACCCAAAAATTATAGGCCGATCACGTGTTTACCGACGGTCTATAAAGTTCTTACATCCATTTTGAAAGCTAAAATCAACACGCATATTGACAACAACTCCATCATGTCTGCCTCTCAAAATGGATGTGGGAACGGGTCCCGCGGTACTAAGGAGCTACTCCTTATTGATATGGCCATTAGCCAACAGGTTCGTCGTTCCCGAAAGGATCTGTCGACATGTTGGATAGATTACAAGAAGGACTATGACTCGGTTCCACATACATGGCTCATGCGGGTGCTAGAGTTGTATAAAGTAGATGCAACTCTGCGCACCTTCCTGATGACATGTATGTCATAATGGAGGACGGTCCTTCACTATCCAGGATGTCGAAATATTCAGAGGAATAGCGAACCGATAAGGATCGAGCGAGGTATATTCCAGGGCGATAGTTTGAGTCAACTTTGGTTTTGCTTGGCCTTGAATCCTCTAAGCATATTGCTGGAGGATTCAGGTCTCGGCTATAGGCTGAGGAGAGGTGGTCAGGTTATATCGCACCTCCTCTACATGGATGACCTAAAACTATTTGCCCCCAACGATTTGCAGCTGAGGGAGCTACTGAAAATTACTGAAACTTTCAGTAGCGCCATCAGAATGGAATTCGGTGTGGACAAATGTGCGGTCATGCATGTAAAGCGAGGAGAGATTGTGGAATCCGTGGGAACCCAACCCACTGGTTCCATAAACCTTAGAGCCCTCTCCGCATCCGATACCTATAAGTATTTGGGTATGTCGGAAGCGTTGGGGATCAATGTTACTGACATGAAGCAATCGTTGAAGGAACGCTTCTTTGGCCGCCTGAAAAAAGTACTTAATAGTCTCCTATCAGGCGGAAACAAGGTGCGCGCCTTCAACGGTTGGGTCATGCCGGTTTTGATGTACTCTTTCGGCATACTCAAATGGACTCAGACCGAACTTGACGCCCTGGATCAGAGGGTCCGTAAATCGATTGCATCACCCACGGTCATCGGTTATGAGACTGTATATCCCGCGAAAATGTGGAGGTCGAGGCTTTTTAAACGCTAAGACCCTCCACAATCGCGAGATATGCAGTCTCAGGGAATATTTCCTGAAAACTGACGTGGGAATGCATCGAGATGTGGTCGCGGTTGACAAGGGCCTCACTCCGCTCTCCTTGGCTAAAGAGAACTGGCGCAAACCAGTAGTGCTGGAAACTAACGATCGCATGGAGGTATGGAAGAGCAAGGAGCTTCACGGACGCTTTTTCCGAGCCCTACACGGGCCCGATGCTGATTTTCAAGCGTCCGTAGCCTGGCTACGTTTCGGTGACCTCTTTGGGGAAACCGAAGGTTTTGTCTGTGCAATTATGGACGAAGTTATGATGACGAACAATTACCGAAGATTTATTGTGAAAGACGGCACAGTTGACATCTGTCGGGCATGTCACCGGCCGGGGGAATCAATAAGGCATATTATCTCCGAATGTTCTCGTCTGACTAACGGAGAGTATTTGCATAGACACAACCTTGTAGCCAGAATAATTCACCAGCAACTTGCTCTTAAATACAACCTTGTGGAGTCGGAGGTGCCCTACTACAGGTATATGCCCGACCCAGTTCTCGAAAATGACCATATCACATTGTACTGGGATCGATCCATCATCACTGACAGGACTATTGTTGCCAATAAGCCTGATATAGTGCTGGTGGATCGATCAGTGCGGCGTGCAATGATTGTTGACATAACCATCCCACATGATGAGAACCTCGTGAAAGCTGAGAAAGATAAACAGATCAAGTATCTTGACTTGGCTCACGAGGTTGTCGACATGTGGGAGGTGGATTCAGCAATCATTGTACCGATAGTCGTGACAGCCAATGGCTTAATAGCCAAGAGGCTTAATAGGCAACACCTCAGGAGGCTCTCGTTAGGCAGCTGGATCAAGGGCTTGATTCAGAAAGCGGTACTGCTGGACACGGCTCGCATCGTCAGGAAGTTCCTCTCTCTGGAGCCCTGACCGCCGGTAGCTTGGACCCTGTTCCCGATACCGGTGGGCTACTAGTTTTTATATTTTTAAATGTTTTTTTTTTATATTTTTATGTAGAAATATTTAAAAATGTAATTCATAAGTGTGTATAATAAATAAAGGAATAATAATAATAATCTTTATTACACAAAAATTGGTACAAATAAGTGTGAAGTCCCTGACTCCTGTGCTAGGTGATATACCTGTGTTACAGGAGCCTGGATTCTGGCTTTCAGGAGTTGCAGTGGGTGACAGCCTCCGTGGCGTAGTGGTAGCAGACCCGGCCGCTGCGCAAGGTGGCGCGGGTTCGATCCCCGCACAGTGCAAGTATTTGTATGCATGAATATGAATATTTGCACTGGTCTGATCGTGCCTCGGAAAGCACGTTAAGCCGTTGGTCCCGGTTGCCATACGAACATCTAGTGGCAGTCGTTACGGGTTGTTGGAGCCCTCAAAAGTCTAATAATTGGTCTAACTGCAATGCTTCGATGTCGCCTTCGGGTTGTGGAGGTTAGACGGCAGTCGCTTCACGGAAAATGTCGAAGTTTAGCCATATCAGCAGTTGGACTGCTAAAGCGGACCCAGATTCCAAAGCTGAAAAGGCTTCGGATGCGACTGGGATTAACGCTGGGATGATGATGAGGAGTTGCAGTGGGTGGGGTAATCTACCGTCATAAGGAAAAAAGACGCATTTTTCAACATTTTTTTCCAAATTGAGTTACATGCATATTCTAAATCAGTGAAAAAAAAATGGCATACCTACACCAATATTTTTATATTTCGCATAAAAAAAAATGTTAGATGCGTCTTTTTTTCCTTATGACGGCAGTAATGTGTGGCGGGTTTTGTCCCAAAAAAAAAAAGAAATAACACCAAACCCTTTCATCATCATCACCATCAACCTTTTATCGTCCCACTGCTGGGCACAGGTCTCGTGTCATACAGAAAAGGATTGAGCGAAATCATCACGCTTGCTCAATGTGGGTTGCCGGTTTCAGACTTAAAGTACAGGTTTCCTCAAGATGTTTTCCTTCGCCTCATAACTAACCATTGGTGTCCAAGATCATCATCATTCTCCTGCCCTTATCCCAATTTATTTGGGGTCGGCGCAACATGTCTTTTTCTTCCATGCATCCCTATCAGAAGCCATCTCGGCAGTCACTCCATTGGTGTCCAAGATATATTTAGAAAGTACATGTAACTTAGAAAAGTTGCATTGATACTTGCTTGACCTGGAATCGAACCCGCACACTCATACTTGAGAGGCTGGTGTTTTAACCACTAGGCCACCACGACCCACTAGGCCACCACAACCTGCTAGGCCACCACGACCCACTAGACCATAGCAACCCACTAAACCCTTTGTTTAACCAAACCCTTTGATGAGACTTTTTTCTTTTTTTTTCACTTGGTCTGACTGGTTTTTGACGACTGTCACTATTGTCGCGGTCCACGAATCACAGCCGGTACCCTAATTGAGTAAAAAATGATTACTATAATGATTACTATCAATTTTTCATATTACCATACCATTGCTCCCATTTTGAATTTTACCTTACCATTGCTCCATATGTTCAAAAATGCATCTGCTCAACAACGTAAACAACGCAATGAGAGTCGTTGAACTGTCAAAATGAAACCCATTGCTACTGATAGTGTGTTACGTAATTTCCCCGTGGTTTTAAGAACAAATAAGTAACAAATGATGGGCGATTGTTTACATTACAACACGGCATTATCCATACATAGATTCTCGATAGCTCTCTAAGGCACAGTTTGAACAGAACTCTCGGCCTTCAAAAAGTTTTAGGTAGAGGTGAAACTTACCATACCAGGGTAATATTGTATTGCATAACAAGCCTAATATGTTTTCTCTGCCGGAAGACGCCTCTCTCCTGGCAGAGGAAATGGGCCACCAGAGGGCTGGCCGGATTCGAAAGAGATATCATGCTCCCACCGATTAGTTCGAGGCACTCTGAATATCAACTTGAAGCTTGAACGTCTCCGTCTGATGAGGTCCACACTCCGACCCAACCTGAACCGAACCATTGCTCGATCTGAAGCGTTCCAGCTAAAACTGGAGAACCGATTCGCAGCCTTGGAAACCACAGTCGGAACTTGGAAACCACATTGACTGGGACCTCGATCGGGTAGTTGGAATCTTGCGAGAAGAAGGCGCCAATTTCAGCGGGATGGAACGAACTGGCAGAAGGTCTAAACTTTCGCAAGAGACGCTCCGGCTTATGAAGTTTTTTTTTTTATATATATAATAAACTAGCGCTTGACAGCAATCCTGCCTGATGGTAAGCAGTGACGCAATCATTGATGGTAAAGCGCACTAGTTTATTAAGAGCCTATTCACTCTAGCCTTCAAGACACTCAAATTGTGGTCCGACGGAAACACCGCCGCTGGCAAATTGTTCCAGTCCCTCGATGTACGCGGTGCAAAGGAGAAGGCGAAACGCTTCGTCTGGATCGTAGTGGTGTTAACAACGTAAGGGTGGAAACCAGCCGTACGACGGGTCGTCCGATGGTGGAACGGAGATGGGGGAATTAAATCATGCAATTCCCTCGCACAATCAAATCAACAATATTGAGGACAAAAAGGCTTGGGCTTGAGCTGCGTCCGATTTCTATACAATGATTGTTCTTTGATTTTTCCTCTTGTAGTTTTAATATGTAATTGTTTATGTTATTTAGTCAAAGCCTGTATTACACACTATGTAGCCAAGCATATTGTACGTTACGGAATTGTATCGCTGACAGAGGTGTTCGGCACTTGTGCAGCTGCAACTGCACAGGAGTTAAACTTTCCACAGATTCGGGAACACTGTTGGAGCTGCTGAACCTTGGACAAAACTATCTTAGCATTGTGTAGATTCAATTTCTTAGTATTGTATAATTGCATGGCAAACGTGAGCACAATGTACGAATGTGCTGTAAGGCATTTATTTGTTGGGTTAGTCTTTTTTATTGACTTAATTGTGCTCTGGCTGTTGAGAGTATGTCATGCTCACTCAAATGTCTCGCTGATGGTGGCGTGTGTTTTGGGTCATTGGGTTCCCTTGGATATGGTTGAGCTGAATGATGCTGATCCATACGTCATGTTCGTGAACGGACGCCGTCGGAGGGGACTGGTCATCTCTTAGCTGCCACGGCGTATTTTAATTTCTGAATTGATTTTTGTATGTTTTCCATAATGGACGCTCTCAGCGTACAATGTATTTCTGCATCGTTCTCGCACGGTTGATTTCAACATGAATGATGTAATCAAATATTTGTAACAATAGCTTAAAAATTTAAAAGAGTGTCCATGGAGTTTCTTGCCCGTTCTTCTCCATAGGTACCTACTCTTTGGAATGGGCGACTAGCTTCATCTTATTGACTGACCGACCTTCTGACAATTCAAAAGTGCCTGTAACTGGTTTATTTGAAATAAATGATTTGATTTGATTTGATTTGATTTGATTTGAATCCCCAAAATGCACCCTATAGAACACCGAAAGGCTCGCTACTCTACGCCTGTGCTCTAGGCTTTGGAGACCATCTCGAGTTAGATCAGGGTCACCAATCAGCCTCTTCGCACGCCTCTCCGTCGAATCCAAAGTGGCCAGGTGACACTTAGCAGCACCAGCCCAAATGTGGCTGCAGCACTCCACACACGAACGGACCTGTGCTTTGTATAACATTAGAAGCTGCCCAGGTGTGAAGTACTGCCGGACGTTTGCGATAACGCCAAGTTTCCTCAATGAACCGCCCAAAGTTAAGGTTCGAGGAAATCTCAACTCCCACAAGCTGACGGCGGTCGGAACACTCCAAGGACACATTTCAAAAAGTAGGAGCCAAGGTGAACGGGCTCCTTTTGGCGGTGAAAAGACACGCTTGTGTTTTGGCGGCATTGAATGCTACAAGATTGGCATTGCCCCATTCGGAGACTGCCTGCAGTGCAACACTCGTTCGCTCAACCATGGCCTCTCTTTCGGACCGAGTTGATTCCCTACTAGCCCGAGCATCCGGCAGGTATCTTTCTACAACTGTGCTGTCATCTGCATACCCTTAGATACCGGGCATCAGCAGAGGATCGACGAGAAAACCCACCATCAGCCTCGTCAGAACTCAGGGCCCTCAATAAGAACATCTCAAAAGCGGTAAGGCGAGACCTCTGGAGCTTCAACACACGCTCCATAGAGGAAGTGATAGAGCTAAACCGGGGGTCGAAAGTCTTCGTACAAAAGCTTGGGAGGAGCCATCTGACGAAGCTGACGACATCGGATGGGAGAGTCGTTACTTTGAAGCCGGAGGTACTTGCGGAAGTTGAAACCTTCTATAGTCAGCTGTATACCTCGCAAGCGCCTAAACCATTTCTCCGCACTGAAGATTCCAGAGCCACTTTCATACAGCACTACACCGTAGACCTCCCTGAGATCAGCCTAGCAGAGATCGTGGTAGCTCTTGGACAGCTTCAAAATGGGAAGGCCCCGGGAGAAAACGGGATAACCTCGGAGCTCTTGAAAGCTGCAGGTACGCCTGTGCTAAAAGAGCTTCAGCGTATATTTAATTTTGCTCTCTTTTCGGGAGAACTCCTAAGGCATGGAATAAAAGCGTAGTGGTTCTGTTTTTCAAGAAAGGTGATAAAACCTTACTGAAGTACTATACACCCATTTCACTTTTGAGCCATATCTACAAGCTGTTTACGAGAGTGATCACGAACCGACTAGCGCGTAGACTCGACGAATTCCAGCCGCGTGAGCAGGCCGGGTTTCGAGGAGGATTTAGTACCATAGACCACATACACACAGTGAGGTAGATTATACAGAAGACCGAAGAGTATAATCAGCCCCTGTATCTAGCATTTGTGGACTATGAGAAGGCCTTTGACTCCATCGAGACCTGGTCTGTTCTTGAATCTTTGCAGCGATGCCAAGTCGATTGGCGATATATCCAAGTGATGAGGTGTCTCTACGATGCCGCCACAATGTCCGTCCAAGTCCAGAACCAGCAGACTAGGCATATCCCTCTTAAGCGAGGAGTGAGACAAGGGGACGTTATTTCCCCCAAATTATTCTCCAATACCCTCGAGGATATGTTTAACACGCTGGATTGGTAGGGTCGGGGCATTAACATCAATGGCGAGTACATCTCACACTTGCGATTTGCGGACGATATCGTCATCATGGCGGAAACGCAGCAAGAGCTGGAACAAATGCTGGCCAACTTAGCTGACTCCTCCCAACGCATCGGTCTCCGGATGAACTTAGACAAGACCAAAATTATGTCCAATGAACGGGTCACTCCGGGACCGGTTGCCGTAAACGGAATGCCGCTCGAAGTTGTTTCAGAATATGTATACCTCGGGCAAACGTTGCAATTAGGGAAAAACAACTTCGAGAAGGAGGCAAATAGAAGGATCCAGCTGGGATGGGCAGCATTTGGTAAACTTCGTTTTTGTATTTTCGTCGCCCATACCCCAATGTTTGAAGACAAAAATCTTCAACCAGTGCGTCCTACCCGTCATGACTTACGGTGCCGAGACGTGGACACTAACGCTCAGACTAGTCCATAAGTTTAAAGTCGCTCAGCGAGCTATGGAGCGGGCTATGTTGGGCGTCTCTCTGAAGGACCGCATCAGAAATGAGGTGATCCGACAGAGGACCAGAGTCACCGACATAGCTGAGAGGATTGGGAAGCTGAAGTGGCAATGGGCTGGTCACATATGCCGCAGGACCGACAACCGTTGGGATAAACGAGTCCTCGAGTGGAGACCGCGTCTCGGCAAACGTAGCGTGGGACGCCCTTGGGCGAGATGGAGCGACGACATCAAAAAGGTGGCTGGTAGAGGCTGGGGGAGAACTGCTCAGGATCGAGCTTGTTGGCGTGCCATGAAGGAGGCCTATGTCCAGCAGTGGACGAGTAGGGACTGGTGATGATGATCATGCTCCCTATCGGACATACATGGGAGCAATACGGGTGGATTTTTGTCAGTAAAAATCTGACACGCCCTTTCGCTCCGCCCAGAGCGGGAGAGGTCACTAAATGATATCCCATCCTCAAAAAAACGGACTGGCCGGATTGATGAGTAATCAGCCTATATTGGTTGGTTGGCTTCCCCTCTAAGAGAATCAGTGGGCCGTATTCACCACGCGTACCCGGTGCAGGTTGGTAGATGTAACATGAATTAGTTTTTTTTCTTCTATGACATGCTGGTTTTCATGAGAACATTTCCATCACCGTTTTGAGAGCAGTGGTGGGTAAATTGTTTAGTGTGAGCCTTAGCGACTGAAGGTGATGGGAGTTGCCTAAAATCAAGGCTTTCTAGGTAGTAGGCCATAATGTCGACTGCCGGCAGAAGTTACCACCCATCAAACAAAGTGTTGCCGCCAAGCGATTCGTCGTGTTCCGGCATGATGTCTGATTAAGCCGTACAGATGATGGGTCTAAGCAGTTGTGTTGCGATGTGTGCCGGGTATGATGCGTCAAATATTGTTGTGTCGGGAGTTTGGTCGTGGAGGGTCTCCAAATCAATCCTTCTCTGGCCCAGCATCGTAGGTCATATTGTTGAGTTTAACAATGCATCACTTCGCTCAACTGCCGTCTTCCGTCCTATTCACTCAGTTTTTTGAGTGAATCAATTGGCTCTTAATAAACTAGCGCGCTTTGCCATCAACGATTGCATCACTGCTTACCATCAGGCGGAATTGCACTAGTTTATAATTATATAAAAAAGTTAAATGGCGTTCAATAAGCCTCTGCCTATGTTCAGCAGGTGAGGTGAGGTATGAGGTCAATCGTCTAATCCAACTCGGCTGGGCTGCTTTCGGGAAGCTACGTAGAATCTTCTCGTTCGAAATAGCGCAGTGTCTCAAGACAAACGTTTTCGACCAGTGTGTGTTGCCAGTGATGACTTATGGAATTGAGACGTGGTCGCTAACAATTGGCCTTATAAGAAGGCTTAAAGTCACTCAAAGGTCAATGGAGAGGGCTATGCTTGGGATTTCACTGCACGATCGAATCAGGAATGAGGCGATCCGCAGAAGAACGAGAGTAACCGACATAGCCCGAAGAATGTCAACACTAAAGTGGCAGTGGGCTGGATACAATGCCTGTAGGACCGATGCCCGTTGGGGCCGACGGGTTCTTGAGTGGCGATCACGCACCGGAAAACGTAGCGTGGGTAGGCCCCCGACAAGGTGGACCGACGACCTGGCGAAGGTCGCGGGAAACCGCTGGATGCGGGAGGCGCAGGACCGGTCGTCGTGGAGAACCTTGGGGGAGGCCTATGTCCAGCAGTGGACGTCTTTCGGCTGAAATGATTATGATGATGTTCAGCAGTAGACTGCTGCTGTAAGCTGATGGTGTTGAAGCGTCTTTCTGGAACCCAGGACCATTATAATTCACCACGATTTCTACATTGGAAGCGAAACGACTAGACCACTTCTCAATATCAATATTATGTTGGACAGTGAAAATATTCCCTAAATTTGCTTATAATTAAACAAAACAGGGAAATCAAAACTCAGTCTATTGTATTTTGTTTCTCAGAAATTAGATGTTTTTCCTTTATTTGTACTGAACAATGTTTTTCGTTCGATTTTGTAATCAACATTTCTGGGAATTGGCTTTAAGCGGAAAGTATTGAAGAAGAATGAGTGGCGAGGGAAGCCATATTTGCTGAAGGAATAATTGCCAAACTAACTTGTTTTCAAATTCGTACGTTTTATATTAAAATTGTTACCGGCAATATCTTAACAATCCCTTGCCACAGTTGACCTGTGGCTGCGTCATCATCACCTCAGCGTTAATTACAGTCGCATCCGAAGATTTTTTTCAGCTTTGGAGTCTAGGGTCCGCTTTACCAGTCTAACTGCTGATTATGGCTTAACTTCGATATTTTCCGTGAAGCGACTGCCGTCTGACCATTACATGAGCCAGTTAGACCAATTGTTGGATTTTTAAGGGCTAGGCGGATGATGATGATTGGTAAGGGAATGGCACTGGTTTTGGGTTATCTTTCGTTATATAGAATGGCAAATCTGTGTGCATGTGTCTAACGTTATCAATAGCATGGAACCTCCTTATACAATGTTATTTTTTGTATATGAGAAACCCAAAACACGTGTCCAGGATTTTTGTGTAAAGAATTTATGCACAAAATTTCAACAACTATCATGAAAAATCACAAAGTTATGGGGTTGTTATGTTACCTGGTTGTCCATACAAAAATATGGTCCACGCGCCGCTCGCCCGCTCGCGAATTATGCAGCGCCACGCTGCTGGGGCCCTAAAACACTATGATCCACTATGAACTGTATTGTGTGGTCGGTAACCACACTGCAACCTATTTAAATATATTTGGGAAATAATATATAATAGTCTTGCCGCCAAGCAATTCGTCGTGTTCCGGCATGATGTCTGGTGAAGCCGTACGGAGGACGGGTCTGAGCAGTTGTGTTGCGATGTGTACCGGGTACGATGTGCCTAATGTTGTTGTGTCTGGAGTTTGGTCGTGGAGGGTCTCCAGATCATCCTCTGGCGCAGCATCGTTGGTCGTGTTGTTGGTTTAAACATTGCATCACCTCGCTCAACTGCCGTCTGTCTTCCTATTCACTCAGTTTTTTTGAGTGAATAGGCTTAATAAGCTAGTGCGTTTTACCATCAACGATTGCATCGCTGCTTACCATCAGGCGGGATTGCAGTCAAGCACTAGTTTATAACTAATAAAATTTTTTTAAAAAATATAACATGATGTAAAAAATATTGGAATCGATTCAGTTGCTTATTCTGAACAAACTATATTCAGGTTTCATATTAAAAAAAAACAACGTTGTATATACGACCTGGAAAGCAAAGACGCAAATTGGTTTCATCCTTCAAAATGTTTTAAAAGGTTACCATGTAACGAAATGAAATTTATTTAAAAAAAGAATGAAATAAAATATATAAAAAAACGAAATGAAATTTATTAAAAAAAAACATAGAACAACAATGAATGTACAAAAAGTCTGTTGGTATAGTAATAAAAACGCTGCGACAGCCTCCGTGGCGCAGCGGTAGCGGACGCGGCCGCTGCGCAAGGAGGCACGGGTTCGATCCCCGCACAGTGCAAGTATCTGTATGCATGAATATGAATATTTGCACTGGTCTGGTCGTGCCTCGGAAAGCACGTTAAGCCGTTGGTCCCGGTTGCCATACGAATATCTAGTGGCAGTCATTACGCGTTGTTGGAGCCCTCAAAAATCCAACAATTGGTCTAACTGCAAAGCTTCGATGTCGCCTTCGGGTTGTGGAGGTCAGACGGCAGTGGCTTCACGGAAAATGTCGAAGTTTAGCCATATCAGCAGTTGGACTGGTAAAGCGGACCCCAAACTCCAAAGCTGAAAAGGCTTCGGATGCGACTGGGATTAACGCTGGGATGATGATGATGGTATAGTAATAAAAATCTTAATAATAACAATCGTAAAAACTAACTTACTGTAGTCTAACACATAATATAAATCTATAAAGTAACGATCTAAAACTAATGTTGGGACCACCCGAACTAGGTTTATTTAAACCTGTGTTTCAGGCTATCAATATAATATTGGTTTATTGCTTAGAACTCTGATTAAGACTTGTGATAGAACAATAATAAGTAACCTACTAATAAGTAACGTTGATTACAGTAAGTAGAAATGGTTCTAACTGCCTTTACATGCGAATTAGCAACGTCGTTAGTATAATGATATAGGCCCGTATTTTCTGTTTACATACATCTAGGTCACCGGCCTCGTCTCTTCCAGAGAAGGTGTGATTCACCACGGGGACTCAGTGTGAGTTGATACATAAATAAATAAATATATGTACGGACAAATCACACAGATTGAGCTAGCCTCAAAGTAAGTTCGAGACTTGTGTTATGGGATACTAACTCAACGATACTATATTTATAATAGATACATATATAGATAAACATCCAATACTCAGGCCAATCAGGAAAAGATCGTTTTCCATCATGACCTGGCCCGGGATTGAACCCGGGGCCTCCACGTCGCAGGCAGGCGTGTTGACGGTTGCGCCACGCAGAACGACAAATGTCACATGCCCTCGAATTTCTGGTTTTATCCAGAATCTGTTTAACTGTTTCCCGATTCAATATGTTAGGCTTGGCTTCTAGTCTGAGTTTAAGCAGCTGAATATACAATATGTAAAGAAAACCCTGTCCGACCCATAAGGATAATAAAGGTTAGGTAAACACATGATTAAATATAATATAAAATTTTACGTAATCGTCATAGTAACAATACTAATGAATTTCGAAATAATCTTTTTTTCTCGCGAATTAATTCCAACTTCCCCGAAATTTGGTAATTTTTACAAAAGTGACAACATTATTTTGACGGCATTTTTATAATCAATACGACCACATGCCGCGTGCCTTGCCCCCGGTCGTCCGCGGAACGGTTGCCTACCGCACATGTATTAAGTTACCTCTTTTTACGAAATAATATTTATTTTCTTAGGGGGAATTTTTTTAAAAGTTTAGCCCGGCTTTGTATCCATTAGTAGAATCTATTATCGATACCTAACAATACCTTCACGGATCGGACAGGGTTTTCTTTACATATTGTAGGTATAAAACACTACTTCCATAGAGTGATTTCCACCACAACTCGATTATTGAGTGACACGATACCACTATAATAAGATGGGATAAGTTTTAAAACAAAAGATAAAAAGTTTTCGTTAGGCCATAATATTGGCTGCCGGCAGAAGTTACCACCCACCAGACAAAGTCTTGCCGCCAATCGATTCGTCGTGTTCCGGCATGATGTCTGGTGAAACCGAACGGAGGACGGGTCTGAGCAGTTATGTTGTGTTGTGTGCCGGGTACGATGCACCGAATGCTGTTGTGTCGGGAGTTTGGTCGTGGAGGGTTTCCAGATCAATCTCCCTCTGGCGCAGCATCGTTGGTCGTGATGTTGGGTTTAACATTGCATCACCTCGCTCAACTGCCGTCTTCCTTCCTATCCACAAAGTTTTTTAAGTGAATAGGCCTAATAAACTAGCGTGCTTTAGCATCAACGATTGCATCACTGCTCACCATCAGGCGGGATTGCAGTCAAGCCCTGGTTTGTAATTACAAAAAAAAGTCCATCCGCTTTTCAATTCAAAGTATTCAAATGACAATACAACCCACGTTCCTTTCGCCGAAAGGCTGATATGCATCAATGATTATTCAAATGAAAGCCGCTGCATGGGCCCGCGCAGAAATGTATGATGTATCATCACGTCTGATCCCGTAATCGCATACAATAGATGAACGATGTTACTGGTACACATAGATGTTATCTTGTTCGCCTAGTGACCTAAGTCTGTTAAACAGAACAGTTTTAACAATCGGGTGACCAGGTAACTGTTGTTATTTTTGTCTCCAAAGCCTGGGGCACAGGCGGAGAGTAGCTAGCCTTTCGGTGTTCTATAGGATGCATTTTGGAGAGTGTGCGAGGGAATTGCATGATTTAATCTCCGTTCCATCATCGGACGACTCATCGTATGGCGAGTTTCCACCCTTAAGTTGTTGACACTACAACGATCCGACCGAAGCGTTTCGCCTCTTCTTTTATAGCGTCCGTCGAGGGACTGGAACAATTTGAGTTTCGAACTACAATTTAAGTGTCTTCAAGTCTGGAGTGAATTGGCTCTTAATAAACTGGCGCGCTTTACCATCAACGATTTCATCACTGTACCATCAGGCGGAATTGCGGTCCAGCACTGGTTTTTAATAAATGTAAAAAAAACAAAATAAACCGTTTAATTCAGTTATTTTAATGTGGAAATTTTGTTACAACGCCTCAAACTTTTTTGTCTGTGTGTTGCATGTCGCGTGACGATCGGCCGCGGAGTAGGGATGAAATGAAAGGCGCCCGTCAGAGCAGCCAAGGCCAATATGGCGGTGCCTATAGTTCGCAGCAGCTGGCTATGTAGTGTATAGACTATTACTCATTTTGAATTAAATGTCTCATTTTCAACATCATCATCATTTCAGCCGAAAGAGTCCACTGCTGAACATAGGCCTCCCGCAAAGATCTCCACGACAACCCGTCCTGCGCCTCCCGCACCCAGTGGGTTCCCGCGACCTTCACCAGGTCGTCGGTCCATCTTGTCGGGGCCTACCCATGCTGCATCTTCCGATGTGAGGTCGTCACTCGAGAACCCGTCGGCCCCATCGGGCATCGGTCTCTTAAGTGTTGCAATTCTACGGGCTATGTCGGTTACTCTCGTTCTTCTATCTTCATCATCATCAGCCTTTACTCGTCCACTGCTGGGCATAGGCCTCTTTCATGGCACGCCAACAAGCTCGATCCTGAGCAGTTCTCCGCCAGCCACTACCAGCCACCTTTTTGATGTCGTCGCTCCATCTCGCCCAGGGGCGTCCCACGCTACGTTTGCCGAGACGCGGTCTCCATTCAAGGACTCGTTTACCCCAACGGTTGTCGGTCCTGCGGCATATGTGACTAGCCCATTGCCACTTCAGCTTGCTAATCCTCTCAGCTATGTCGGTAACTCTGGTCCTCTGTCGGATCACCTCATTTCTGATGCGGTCCTTCAGAGAGACGCCCAACATAGCCCGCTCTTCTATCATAGCCCGTTCTTCTATCTTCTATCTTCAACATAGTCCGTGCTTCTTAAATGTCTATAATATGAAAAGAAGTCTCACTTTCACCGTGGTTTCATAAAACCACACAATCCTTTTTTCTTGTATCGTGGAAATGTTGACAAACACGTTTCACGTTTTGTACGGTGGTAGGCAACAACATCAGCCGCCGGCATAAGTTACCACCCACCAGACAAAGTCTTGCCGCCAAGCGATTCGTCGTGTTCCGGCATGATGTCTGGTGAAGCCGTACGGAGGACGGGTCTGAGCAGTTGTGTTGCGATGTGTACCGGGTACGATGTGCGTAATGTTGTTGTGTCGGGAGTTTGGTCGTGGAGGGTCTCCAGATCATCCTCTGACGCAGCATCGTTGGTCGTGTTGTTGGGTTAAACATTGCATCACCTCGCTCAACTGCCGTCTTCCTTCCTATTCACTCAGTTTTTTTGAGTGAATAGGCTTAATAAGCTAGTGCGTTTTACCATCAACGATTGCATCACTGCTTACCATCAGGCGGGATTGCAGTCAAGCACTAGTTTATAACTAATAAAAATAAAAAAAAAACGTTCAGCAAAACCTGTCAACTAATCACACTAATATTATAAAACTGAAAGTTTGAAACTTTGTAACTTTTTCACATACAAACGGCTAAAAGGATTTGTTTGAAATTTGTTTCATAAATAGTTCATAACCAGAATTAACAACATAAGCTATAAATACTCATTCCCTTATATTCCCACGGTATTGAAACTTATGGGAGTGAAACTGTCAAGCGTAAGGCGTAGCCGTACGGAGGACGGGTCTGAGTTGAAATCAAATATTGTTGTATCGGGAGTTTTGACAATGGTGACATTGGTGGGACAATGAAAGTATGTATTAAATTAAAGTTTCAATTTTTTTGTAATATGATAAAGAGCTCAGTAATTTAAGGCCTAATGAAAGAGGCTAGGACAGATTGGATATGGAAGCCGGAGAATAGATGGATGGATTAGATAAAAGAGTGAACGATTCACTTACAACACAACAGGGCCCAGTGCAGGTTGGTAGATGTCGCATGTCACATGAGACCTACAACTCGTAAATGCTGTTAGCGTTGAGCTACCACTGTTATAATTTCCATTGTTAGTTATAGGAGTAATACTTTAAAATAACATCGAAAAACCTCTTAAGAAACTAAATAAAGCATTTTAGTTTTTACCCGACTACGGCAAAGCAAAAGGAGGGTTATGATTTTGACAGGCTATGTATGTATGTATGTATGTAACATGTTCCCTCGTAACTTCTAAACTACTTATCAGAATTCGACAAATGATATATCATTAGAAGCGTCTTAATTGTCCGCTGGTTATAGGCTATATGGGGTTTCACAAAATCTACTGTGACGCCCTCTAGCGGACAAAACATACAGAGTAAAAAAAAAAAGTTAAGATAAATATGCCGTGTTCGGTATCATTTGAAAGCGCTTTACTTGTACATTTTGAATATATATATATATTGCTAGCATTGGCGTGTGACTTTACCTGTATTCATGGGCTGGTTGCATATAATTCACATCTTTTCGTTCATAGCTTCTTTACTACTTATCAGAATAAGACCACTGCAGTACCATTAGAAGGGCCTTGATATTCTGTTAGTTATGAGCTACAAAGCTTGTCACCAAATTTAGTATTGCGCCCTCTAGCGGACAAAAAGTTCTATGTTAATATAAAATTAAAATAAATATACCGTGTTTGGTATCACGTGAAAGAGCTTCACGAGTGCTTTATGCTTGTACATAATTACAAGAATGCTTTAATGATGTTAAATATGAGCGATAAGAGTAAAGCGCGGGTCACGGGAACTGTGAATCGCTTTATGCAATGTAGAGCAGTGTGAACATTAATAGAATATGTAATGCACTAATGAAAACGACATAAGCTGGGAGTAACTCCACGCGGTGAAGGCGGAAACAGTTTGATAATTGGCTAAAACTCCTATAAAAAGGCCTCTGCACTATATGCCTTCGGGTTTATGTTGTTA
The DNA here is from genome assembly GCA_017933935.1 of Sesamia nonagrioides. Lineage (NCBI taxonomy): Eukaryota > Metazoa > Arthropoda > Insecta > Lepidoptera > Noctuidae > Sesamia > Sesamia nonagrioides. Next base: position 618,687 of record JADWQK010000844.1, on the reverse strand, counting down.
TATGTGCGTGTAGATGTTATATGTCAAGTACCTAGTTTTTAGTTCATCAGTTTAACTTTTGTTAATATTATGCACAAATACACTTTAACACCAAAATAGTACAAATAATAAAAAGTAAAAAAACTAAAACCCAACTACGACAAAAAACGACGCTGAAAAAGTATAAAACAAGATATTCAGAATACTGAACTGAACAAAGTTGCTAATGTAGTTGCAAGTAAATGGACACAGTAGTAATGTCATACAATACTATTCTGAAGTATGCAATATTCACTATGTAGAGATAAATTTTCATGTTTGGAAAGGCGTAGTCACACGTTGTCAAGGTGCTACGGTAGGTATATGTAACGTGTGACTACGCCTTTCCAAACATGAAAATTTATCTCTACATAGTGAATATTGCATACTTCAGAATAGTATTGTATGACATTACTACTGTGTCCATTTACTTGCAACTACATTAGCAACTTTCTTCAGTTCAGTATTCTGAATATCTTGTTTTATACTTTTTCAGCGTCGTTTTTTGTCGTAGTTGGGTTTTAGTTTTCTTCCATAGTGTCAAGGTCCCTTGATAATAAGTTCGGTGACCTCTAAATAACAGTTTAGGTGCCTTTACATAGTTTCATAATGCACACTCATAGTCACACCTAGAGGTTGGGCAAATGTACTTATGATGTCGTTAGGACCGGCACGGTAGACCCTATTTAGAGTCTATCTTATAATGGAGCCTTTTTCAGGTTTTAGGACTACGAAATAAATATTATAGTTTGACATTTAAGTGGCATAGCTAACTTCAGTATCTTTTTTTTTAAATTACTAGCTGCGAGACGCGGTTTCGTCCACTTTTTTTTTTATATACCCAGCTCCTATTGATCGCAGCGTGATGTAGCCTAAAGCCTTCCTGGAGTAATAGGCTATCCAACGCGAAAAGAATTTTTCAAATCGGACCAGTAGTTCCAGAGATTAGCGCGTTCAAACAAACAAACAAACTCGTCAGCTTTATTATATTAGTATAGATAAACTAGTGCTTGACCGCGATCCCGCCTGATGGTAAGCAGTGACGTAATCGATGATGGTAAAGCGCACTAGTTTATTAAGAGCCTATTCATTCTAGCCTTGAAAACACTCAAATTGTAGTCCGACGGAAACACCGCCGCTTGCAAATTGTTCCAGTCCCTCGATGTACGCGGTATAAAAGAGGAGGCGAAACGCTTGGTCTGGATCGTAGTGGTATTCCACTACGATCCAGAGGAAGCGTTTCGTACGGCGTGTGGTGGAAACTCGCCGTACGATGGGTCGTCCGATGATGGAACGGAGATGGGGAAATTAAATCATGCAATTCCCTCGCACACTCACCAAAATGCATCCTATAGAACACCGAAAGGCTAGCTGCTATACACCTGTGCTCTAGGCTTTAGAGACCGTTTTGAGTTAAATCTGGGTCGCCAATCAGCCTCTTCATACGCCTCTCCACTGATTTCAAAGTGGCCAGGTGAAATTTTGTAGCACCAGCCCAAATGTGTTATCGAAAGACTGATAGAGATACACGATTGGCACAGAATCTGAGAATTCGACTGCTGTGCTGCGTGTCGTGGTTTCGATTCCCACACGGAACAAATATTTGTATGACCTACAAGTAGTTCTTCCAGGTCTGGATGTTTAAGTATGTAAGTTTTATATGTTTGTAAACGCACCAACGATATCAGAGAAATTTCATCGGCTGCCGGCGAAGTTACCACCCACCAGACAAAGTCTTGCCACCAAGCGATTCGTCGTGTTTCGGCATGATGTCTGGTGAAGCCGTACGGAGGATGGGTCTGAGCAGTTGTGTTGCGATGTGTGCCAGATACGATGCGCCAAATGTTGTTGTGTCGGAAGTTTGGTCGTGGAGAGTCTCCAGATCAATCTCCCTCTGGCGCAGCATCGTTGGTCGTGTTGTTGGGTTTAACATTGCATCACCTCGCTCAACAGCCGTCTTCCTTCCTATTCCTAAGTTTTTTAAGTGAATAGGCTTAATAAACTAGTGCGCTTTAGCATTAGGCGAGATTACGGTCAAGTACTAGTTTATAAAATTTATATAAAGAAATAAAAAATAACCCTAACTGAATACTTGGGCCTTACCAACATCATCATCTGCCTAGCCTATTCTGAACTATTTTAAGGTCAGCTTCCAGTCTGACTAAATGTAACCAAATACCAGTATTTTAAATGAAGCGACCGCCTATCAGTTCGCCACAACCCAATTACTGAACGAGTACGATACCTCTTGGTAAGACTAACCCGTTTATTTGTAAACTTTACTTAAATTTAATTAATAATCTTGCATACCTGACGTTGAAACATCACCTAACTCTCCAATTATGCACTTTTATAAATTCTTCTGCTTTCTTTTTTCTTCTTTTTTAAAAACGTTGCCCCATACTTAGAATTTCTCCTGTATCGTGGCTGCATTTACAAACATATAACCTCACATACACAAACAACCAGACCCGGTACAACTACCTGTAGGTCATACAAATATTTGTCCCATGCCGGGATCGAACCCGCGACACGCAGCGCAGTAGTTAATAGCTTAACTGCTGCCTTAACCACACAGTCAAAAAATATAAAAGGTTTCTAGACTCATGAATAACTACTACCATTTAAGTTAAGCAGTTTTTTTTAACTGCACAAAATCCAACTTATTTCCCGATTACAAATTATGTGGCAATAGAAAAATCAACACTAAATGTAATAAAAATCAAGAGTAAGATTTATAATATAATATATTACTTACAAGTATACAGAATCAGTCGCTCACAATATTTTAGTAAATATAATTTGATACATTTAGCCTAAAACTAAACTTACTATTACGATCACATTTTTCGCACAAAACTCGCACAATATTCACTCACGCACTGTTCCCGAGACCCATGTTCATGGCATTCAGTATATCACCATTATCCGCATCTATTTCCCAAGCGAACAACCCTCCTAACTTGTTATTTCTCACATATTTCGCTTTCTCGATCGTAGATCTCGCGTCATCATACGTAATAAGATCTCCAGTCGCCTTCCTGAACACATAAGGTGCTTGGGCCACCTTATCATAATGGTACTCCCACTTTCCTTGAGCAATTTCGTTGGCAATTTCTCTATAATCCACCACTCCATCCTGCCATGTTCCCTTGACTGGGCCGGTAGCTACTCCAGTAAATGGGTTGTCATCCTTATAGTCTTTGACTCCAGTCCAGCCTCTTCCGTACATGGCAACACCAACGACAATCTTTTTGGGGCTAACTCCCTGAGCCAAGAGGAATTTGACACCGAAGTCAGTTGTGTAAGTCTCCTTAGGGTTCCATGCGGGAGCATAAAGTCCAGCTTGATGGCCAAGAGTGTCGTTGGACCAAGCACCCTTAAAATCGTAGCTCATCAGGAAGATGTGGTCCATGTACTGTTGAGCGGCTTTGTAATCTACAACTTGAATCTTGTCCCAACCAGAGCTGATGGCTGAAGTCAGTTCATATTTCTTACCAGTCTTGGCAGATAACTCATTCAACATTTCTCTCAATTCCTTCATCAGCTGGACATAGATGTGACCATCTTCAGGGCCACCCAGGTCAGGGTTAGCTCCTTTACCGCCAGGGAATTCCCAATCGATGTCAACACCATCAAAGAATTTCCAGGTCTCGAGGAAGTCCTTGACTGAGGCGACGAAACGGTCTCTCTTTACCTTGTCGGTGAAGAAGAAGAAGGGATCGGCCAGAGTCCATCCACCAACGGAAGGAAGGATCTTCAGGTCTGGTCTAGCTTGTTTCAACATCATCAGCTGGCCGAAGTTACCTTTGTAAGGTTCGTTCCATGAGCCCAAGCCCTTCTGTGGCTTCTGTAATGCAGCCCAAGGATCGTGGATGGATACTTTGAAGTCCTCCCTGCCGCTACAGGATCTTTGCAGAGCTTGGAAACTGCCTTCGATTTCCTTCAAACTGTCGTTAATGCCGTCACCACCACAAATTGGGATGAAACCGTACAGAAGATGAGTAAGATTAGGGATGGGCACTTTGTCTACCGGGAACTTCCTGGGGTAAACACCCCATTCGACGAAGTATGCACCAACAACCTTTCCAGAAGTCTGCTTGAATGGCTTGTTCCTCTCTCCAATGGAATAGTCCAGGGGTGGCAGATGGCTACCATCAGTATCAGCAACCACTATCTCAGTTGAGTCACTGTAGCTGCATCCATCAGCGTTGCAGAGTTCTACTTTCATCTGGTATCTGCCACCCTTCTTTACTTTGAAGGCGGCAGAGGTGGCGGTACCGGCTCCAGACCAGAACTCCTTTTCGTTCATAAGTACCCTGGCCTTCTGGGCTGGGTCTCCAGACCAGACGTTCCACGTAACGGAGACATCAGCGGCGTCTCTCTTGGTGACAAGCTGGTTGTATGCTGTCGCTGCTTGGTTGACTTCGACGATGGCAAAGGTGCGCTCCCCCCAGCCTAAGGACGGCTTACCGGGAGGTGCGCATGCGGCTACGACCAGCAGCCCCGCGGCGACGACTAACGCCAACATCGGACGTCCCATAACTGGTTCTAAAAAAATAAAAACGAAAATATTGAACACAAACTTCTCATGTAAGAGCTGAGTCGGAACTGGAGATGCATCTTGGTGGCATCTGTTATATACTGCTGGCATAGTAGGCCAACCGCTACATGTTGGGCCCGCATTGTATTGAATACCGATACGAATGATTTTGTGATACGTAATAATTATCGTTAGCACACTTCTTTATCCCGGTCAAGTCAGTAGGTCGGTCAAGGTGACGAACGTTTTGTTAATTGTTTAGTATAATTGTTGTTTGTTTAGCCCTTTTATGAGTTGAAGTAAAAGTTTCCATACATGTACATTTTTATTGCTCCATATATCTACGTTACTGTAATTAGAGATGCACTTCAATAGTGGGTATTCAAATTTAACCTGTGATATTTTTGTAAACATTTTATATTCAACATTATTGACTTATTCATGAACGATGTTCATTGACCTCAACTGATAAAATCGCAAAAAATACCTTAATTTTTTTTCTTGTTCTTATAGAAATAAGAATAAGAAAACTTTGAACGGAACAAAACAAGCAGTCTTTCAAAACGTAATGTCATTAAAAAAACAACTCTAAATACTCTTACTCATAACAAAATACCTGTTAATGGCGCGATTCTGTTGTTTACCAGCTAAACTGATTTTAAGTTAAAAAAAAAAGGAAAAGGATAGAAGATAACATTTTAGTTTAATCCTGTCAAATTAAGATACTCCATAGACAGTTTAGACGCGATTATAAACATGGCGACTAAAAATACGCCAGTTTACGTCAGGAGCGTATTAATTTGACAGGTCTAAACTGACATTTTATCTTCTGTCCTTTTCTTAACGAGTTAGAAAGAAAAAGATACACTGAACTTAAATTTAATTTAGTTTGTGAACAAGTTTTTCTTTATTTTTCTCTCTTTCTTTTTCCCTTTTTCTTATTTCATCATATTAATCTACTTGCTGTACATTTTTCTACTAGCGGCCGCCAGCGACTTCGTTCGCGTGGAGTTAGTTATGCTCCGCTCCTATTAGTCGCAGCGTGATGTTATATAGCCTAAAGCCTTCCTGGATTAATGGGCTATCCAACGGAAAAAGAATTTTTCAAATCGGACCCGTAGTTCCTGAGATTAGCGCGTTCAAACAAACAAACAAACTCTTCAGCTTTACATATATATTAGTATAGATAAAGTTATAGACGAGTCCTCGAGTGGAGACAGCGTCTCGGCAAACGTAGCGTCGGACGCCCTTGGGCGAGATGGAGGGATGACATCAAAAAGGTGGCTGGTAGTGGCTGGCGGAGAACTACTCGGGATCGAGATTGTTGGCGTGCCATGAAAGAGGCCTATGTCCAGCAGTGGATGAGTAGAGGCTGATGATGATGATGATAGATTAAGTTAACTATCCTGATCTTCCTGCTGGACTCGAAATAAATACATTTTCTTTCCTTCTAACTTTAATTCACGCACGCAACGCCACTCACCATGCTAGTATATTAAATGTTAATGATGTTAAAACCAGTGTCATTGACAGTTCTTAATGAGTCATTATGTACATTGTTTGTTGTCATAAGCTTGTTATCCGTAGGTAGGTACTTTGAATGAATGATTGAACAATAATTATGGATCTTTCTTTGGCTTCAATTATATCAAGATGTTTCTGTTTATATTTGTCTATGGCTATAAAAGAAAATTAGACAGAAACAGATAATATTTTACACTGGTAAAATATTTTGAAAAAAAATATAAACCGCCTTCAAAAAAACACTTAAAAGGAAAAAACAATTTTACTTTTGTCATGGCTCTAAAAGTCGGTGTCTAGAGGTTACTGTTGTTTAGCTGGCCACCGACTTCTAGAGCCATGACAAAAGTAAAATTATTTTGTCCTTTTAAGTGTTTTTTTTTTCTGAAGTCGGCTTCTATTTTTTTGCAAAAAGTTTTTATTTTACCACTGTAAAATATTATCTATTTGTGTCTAATTTTCTTTGACCCGCCACTGATTCGTAAAGTTTTTACGACTTGTTTTTTATATGCCACTTAAATATTAATATTTAATACACATAAATCATCTCGAATAAATTACCTAAATAGGTGTGAAGATCGCGTCAGTCATAAAGATGGACCAGGAAAGCAACTTTGGTTTATAATAACAAGACGGCCTATTGCATATAGTCCCATATCTGCTAATTGTAAGCCTTGCCCAGACAAACTCTCAATGCCACATCAATTTTCTCTTTAATTTATAATATATGCATAAGGTAATATATACTTACATAGGTATCTACTATATATTATAACTGAACAAAAATAAGTTAATTTGTTATGTGTCTGGACTACGACATCGCAGAGATTTCAGAAAAAAAAATTGACCGTCGTTTGTTTTTATTGTTTATTTATTTAACCGTGTTTGTCCACACATGTATAAATAGACAAAAAAAATATATAACAGAAAAACAGGCTCGGTTGTGATGATTAATTTCATAAGAAATCTCTTACAGCATACGTTCTATTAGGACTTAGATACAGAGATGTAGACAGCGTATGAAAAATATATATTTAATATACAACGTGTAACAAAAAGGGTATATACATACCAAGGGCATGGCATCTTTAGATGATATCAAACGATATCGGAAGGTTTTCAACTCAAAATAAAATACTCAAAAAATTGGTACCAAATTTTCGGTTTCATGTGTTTCTTAAAATCAAATCATAACAAACGTGGCAGCACACTACATACGTTAATAACTACTCGTTACCCGTCACGTTACTTGCCAAAATCCGATAAATGTCTTCAATATCTCTGTGCGACTAGTATGATAGTAGCCTATCACAGGCGGTGTTTTTCCTCATAACTTCCTAACATATAGAGATAGGATTAAAAAACCCTTCCAATATCGTTTGATATCATGTAAAGATGCCATGTGTTGGGAACACATGCCTTTGTTATGTATATACCCTTTATGTTACACGTTGTATATTTTCTAGGGATATGGATTCCACTCGATTCCATTTCCAGGTATACAGCCAATAGACTCTAATTCACTACATCATCATCTCTTATACTAACACTTTAATTAAATACCTTTTAACATAGAGATTTCTAAAAATTCGTAAAAATTCCTTTTCCAAACACACCTCTGTGCATTCATTTTTCTAGATCCAAAGGTCGAAACCCTTCGAAAGGACACATCCATTGACTTATCCTTAAGCTCTTCGGTTGAGCATAACAGTAAGTCAAGCAATGTGTCCTTTCAAACCTGTCTCGCTTTATGTACACCATATAAATTGCAGAAAATAGATATGAAAATTTTACAAAAGGTGACACAATGGGCGATCTTATCGCTAAGAGCGATCTTTTACAGACAACCTTTGGATGGAATACCATGGGGAAAGAGAGATAAATAGTGTAGGTAGTTTATTTAGATGATACTATAAATATTTGCATTAAATTTAACATACTAATTTACTACGCATTTTTTTAAATAAAATATACACATCGCATTTACTGAAGTTTTATTGATTGCATTTTTGCTTCTCTCTGTGGCCACTGATTACTTCTAATTCTTATTTTGTAACACACACTTATAATTGCTAAAAGCTTACTATATTCCCACTGGGAATACACTTGGGATACATGTATCCCAAGTGTATTCCCTGCGGGACTATAGTCAGCTTTTAACATATCCGCCAACTCGTGCGCCCCATGCGAGCTTAGCACGAGTTGGCGGATATAATATATATGTTTTCGATTTTTTTGGTTCTATTATAGGATATATCAGTTTCCTCACCTCAGCTTCGTCTCCCTGCTGAAGTAGATACAACTTGTAAGAACACTCTAAGGCATTCAAACAAATTCATAAAATATGTTTTGCTACTAATTCTTCTAATAACAACTAGTTTCAACTCTTTGCCAGAACCTTTTACAATACAAAAGTGCCTGTAGTTGGTTACTTTTGAGTTTGGGTCGAGCTAATGCGTTTCTGATATATAATTCTAGTGTCTATACTTCATCAGTCACTTATCAAAATTCATTAACAGTCATCATTAGTCACATTAGCTGTCATGCCATGTCATAGTTTTATTTTTCAATTTCAACAACAACATTATTAACGAATTATGATGTATCTCGGTGGTAGGCCATAACATCGGCTGCCGGCAGAAGTTTTTACCCACCAGACAAAGTCTTGCCGCCAAGCGATTTGTTGTGTTCCGGCATGATGTCTGGTGAAGCCGTTCGGAGGACGGGTCTGACCAGTTGTGTTGCGATGTGTGCCGGGTACGATGCGTCAAATGTTGTTGTGTCGGGAGTTTGATCATGGAGGGTCTCCACATCAATCTCCCTCTGGCGCAGCATCGTTAGTCGTGTTGTTGGGTATAACTTTGCACCACCTTGCTCAACTGCCGTCTTCCTTCCTATTCACTAAGTTTTTTTTAAAAGTGACTGGGCTTAATAAACTAGCGCGCTGTGACATCAACGATTGCATCACTGCTTACCAACAGGCAGGATTGCAGTCAAGCGCTAGTTTATAATCATAAAAAAATGTACTAAATATATCTTGGACACCAATGACTGATCACAATGTGAAGGAAAACATCTTGAGGAAACCTGAAATATAAGTCTGAATCGCCAATCCGCATTGAGCAAGCGTGGTGATACGCTCAATCCTTCTCTGTATGAGAGGAGAGCTGTGCCCAGAAGTGGGACGATAAAAAGGTTGATGATGATGCCCCCAACAAGGACCGATGACCTGGTAAAGGTCGCGAGAAACCGATGGAAGCGGGCAGCACAAGACCAGTCATTGTGGAAAGCCTTTGTCCAGCAATGGACGTCTATATGCTGAGAAGAAGAAGATTAAAGAATTATCAAGTTGCTAAATTGAAAAATACAACTATGACGTAACAAGACAACTGAATAGAACTGCAGGGTAATTACGTAACACATTATCAGTAGCAATGGGTTTCATTTTGACAGTTCAACAGTAGGTATCCATTGCGTTATTTACGTTGTTGAGCAGACACTTTATAGAACATAGGGTGCAATGGAACAGCAATAAGCTTCAAAATGATTCGCAATTAGGGTGCTGGTATAACGTTTAGTCCGTTAACTAAGTCACGTGACTTTATAGTTACCTTTTAGTTTATTACCTAAACAAATGAAGGGTAATAAAGAGCAAATTCGCAAACCCCGTATTAATTTGTATGAAACTGGTTTTCTCTCGTCGGTACCATTGTAGGAACACACATTTTTGTCAAGCCTATTTGACATTAATCGTTGTTGAGAAGGAATCAAGACCAGATTTAGAACGATTAAAGTGCGTTGGGGTAAGATCAGCGTTGGGGTAAGAACGTACAAATCAAATATCCCAGGAATTAGGCTTTATTTTTTTTATGCTAGCTACATTTAGCTAGCATGGCTTTATTTTTTAATGCTAGCTACATTTAGCTAACATTAAAAAATAATAATTACTAGCATTAAAGCATTAAACTAGCATTAAAGAACGTACAAATTAAATATCCCAGTTATTTGGCTTTATTTTTTAATGCTAGCTACATTTAGCTAGCATGGCTTTATTTTTTAATGCTAGCTACATTTAGCTAGCATTAAAAAATAAAAACAAATAAATGGAATATTTGATTTGTACGTTCTTGATTCGTTCGTTCCAAGGCCGATCTTACCCCAACGCACTACATTTTTTTTTTCTTCTAAAAACGTTGCCTCACACTAGGAAATTTCTTCTACATCGTGGGTCCAAGATACAGAAACAGCCAGACTCGGAACAACTGCTTGTAGATCACACAAATAATTGTTCCGTGCGGGAATCGAACCAGTCGCAGCAGTCAGTAGCTTAACCAGTGCGCTAACCGTGCAGTCATTGGTCTTCATATCCCCGTCTAATAATTATATTTAAAAAAATATAAAATAAATATATTATTGCGAAAAAAAAATACCCCTTAATATCACCCGCATATAAGAACAATATTCGGATATGTAAACTATTCAACAATATTGCACGTCGCCCATCAATATGACAGCGTTATGAATGTTATGATAGAAGAATTTAAAAAGATAAATACTAATCAAGAATAGGTGCTAAACAAGTTTGTTGTTATGCAAAGAACTTAAGTTGCAATGTAAACGTTGCTTCTTTTAGATAAGGTTGAAAGTTGGATGAGCCTTTTTTGCTTCCAGAACTGTATAGAGGCTCGGACCTTTGATAGAGATAAACGTTAGGAATGTAAACCTTGATTTGTTAAGTGAAGGTTGACAATTGAATGATATGGTTTGATTAGCGAGTTGCATCTTAAACCACTAACACAGAAGGATATTTTGAACGGCGAATACGAACATATTTTTTCATGATAAACCATATACCTAATGGCGCCAATTCTGTTGTTCACAAACTAAATTAATTTTAAATTATGTGCATCTTTTTCTTTCCCTTTCGTTAAAAAAAGGATAGAAGATAACATTTTAATTTAATCCTGTCAAATTAAGATACTCCGTAGACAGTTTAGAAGCTTTTATAAACATGGCGACTAAAAATACGCCAGTTTACTTCAGGAGCGCACTAATTTGACAGGCCTAAACTGACATTTTATCTTCTGTCTTGGTATGTGGACCTTTGGCGTCACGGGCGCATAGAGCAGGGACTCTATGCGCCCAGCAAGTGACCCCACAGAAGACGGTGGCATATTGGTCACGTATACAGCGAGGCCTGGGGCGTTGGTCCCAGAGATGTGCCTTTACAGGAACCGGGACCACGCCTTTGTGCGGATGCTGATCACCGAGGTGGTTTTCATCATCATCAACCTTTTATCGTCCCACTGCTGGGCACAGGTCTCCTCTCATACAGAGAAGGATTGAGCGTAATCACCTCGCTTGCTTGCTCCATGCGGGTTGGCGATTTCAGACTTAAAGTCCAGGTTTTCTCAAGATGTTTTCCTTCACCTTTTAATCAGTCATTAGTGTCCAAGATATACTTAGAAAGGATACATATAAGTAACTTAGAAAAGTTACATTGGTACTTGCCTGGCCTGGAATTGAACCCGCACACTCATACTTGAGAGGCTGATGTTTAAACCACTAGGCCATCATCATCATCATCATCTCACTGTTAATACCAGTCGCATCCGAAACTTTTTCAGCTTTGGAATCTGGGGTCCGCTTTACCAGTCTAACTGCTGATTTTGGCTAAACTTCGATATTTTCCGTGAAGCGACTGTCGTCTGACCTCCACAACCCGAAGGCGATAACAGACAGTTTAATCTTATGTAGTAATACTGTCCCGTTATTACCCTGTGGGTACTACGGACCCCTAATAAATGCGGGTAGGAAACTTCTTGGGACATATACATATGTTACTGACAAACTGGGAAACTACAAGATGCACCCTTTGTAATGAAATTAGCATGCTAACTCATGACTGTGCGGACCTCTTAATTGCCAAGTAGATATCTTTTATGAGGTACTACTTATGATAACTACCTAATGTGTACCTAATTAGGTAATGCATTAACCTAAACTAAATAGGTGCTAATTAGTTTAGTAAAACGGGCACCCAGCGCCTTCACGCCCCTAGCCGCCGCAGGAGACGCCCTAGTAGGGAGACAACACCGAACTCCCGGTTACCATAGGCGCGAGCCTACGGGTGGTGATTAGTGGGTAGCTCGCAGCCCGGTAAAGACCAGCTCCCTAATCGGCGAACACATTTTTGTGAAATGATTGCGACTAGTTGGGATCGTTTGGACCGCCCATTGGTCCGTACGGTCCAAACGATCCCAACTAATCGCAATCATTTGGCAAAAATGCGTTCGCCAATTATGGGGCAGGGCCGAGTCGACGGCGCGTAGTGTTTCACGCGAGCCTCAAAGAGATGTCAGCACATCGTGACGGGGTCCACGAAGACCGATGCCTCTTGAGTCATGAAACGAAATGAAATGAAATGAAATCGTTTATTAAGCAAGTAGGATCACTGATCACTTTTACACGTCATGTTTATTTTTTATTTTATTTTTTTAACTAGATGAAGCCGGCATTTCCTAACTGACTACCTCTGAGAAGAAATAGCCGAAACAAACTCAGGGATCATCGTCTTTTTTCAAGTCCAGACATTAAAAATGAAAATGTTTACAATAATTTACCTTATAATTACGCATATTGCTTAATAACAATGCTTAACAGAGCGAGCAGCTCAGTCCCAAGCTTTTTTGTCTTCTAAATAATCTGTGATTTTATAATACCCCTTTTTGCAAAGTTTGGCCTTTATATGGTTCTTAAATCGTTTAATGGGTAAGTTTCGAACGTCCATGGGAAGCTTGTTGTAAAAGTGTATACATTGACCCATGAACGAGTTGCCTACTCTGTGGAGACGAGTGTGATGTACAGCAAGATTGTGTTTGTTCCTGGTATTTATATTATGAATATCGCTTATTTTCTTAAAATTCGAGATATTTTTATGAACATACATAAGATTTTCAAATATATATTGTGAAGCTACAGTCAGAATGTTCACCTCTTTGAACTTTTCTATATGAGATTCTCTATGACCAAGGTTTTAAATGGCTCGAACAGCCCTCTTCTGTAAAACAAAGATGGTATTGATGTCCGCACAAGTTCCCCAGAGAAGAATCCCATAAGTCATAAGACTATGAAAAAAATTAAAATAAACAATTCTGGCTGTATCCACATCAGTTATCTGTCTAATTTTCTTAACAGCAAAGGCGGCAGAACTGAGTCTACCCGACAGCTTCTCAATGTGAGGACCCCATTGTAACTTGGCGTCAATAGTTAATCCAAGAAAAACTGTCGACTCGATAGGGATCAACTCTACTCCATTCAGTTGAACATTGGTACTTAGCTGCCTGACATTTGGCGTAGAAAATTTAATGACTTTAGTTTTTTTTTCATTTAAAAGGAGGTTATTTACATTAAACCAATGGACAACTTTAGAGAGTGCATTGTTAACTTCGTCAAAATTTGTTAGCTGACGCTTGACTTTAAAAATAAGAGAAGTGTCATCCGCGAACAATACTATGTTGTGATCATCCCTCACGTGATGACGTAAGTCATTAATATAAATTAAAAACAAGAATGGACCTAGAATTGAGCCCTGCGGAACGCCCATGGTGACCACAGATCCTGCAGATCTCTTGCCATTAACATCAACCCTCTGAATTCGATTATTCAGATAAGAAGTCAGAAGGTCGAGAGCTCTGTCCCTCAAACCATAATGGTACAATTTCCTGATAAGAGTATCATGATGTACGCAATCAAAGGCCTTGGACAAATCATAAAAAATACCAAGAGCATCCTGCGATTCCTCCCAGGCCCCAAGCATGTTCTATAGCAACGCCACGCCCGCATCTGTAGTTGAACGACCCTTTGTAAAACCAAATTGTTTCACGTGCAATAAATTGTGTAAGTTAAAGTGCCTCAACAACTGTTTCAAAATTAATTTTTCAAAAATTTTGCTCAAAGTTGGTAATATTGGCCGAAAATACGTGGGATCAGTTGTACTACCAGATTTGAACAGTGGAATTACTTTGCTTAGTTTCATCAAATCAGGAAATACACCAGAGAGAGAGAGGGTCAGGGTTGCGGGTTGTTTAAAAAGAAAACCGTAGCCCTGGCGCACAGGCAAGTGAAGAAACCCGGGTGGGTTTTGGGCTCCGCCCATAGCGGGAGAGGTTATTTGATGATTTCCCATCCAAAATAAAAAAGGCGATCTACTCTTTTAGTTAAAAAATCAAAGTTCGAAGTCCCGACCGAACGGTAGTTGATCAATCAAACAAAGTCATTTGTTTTGAGAGATGTTCCTACTCGCGATGTGTTATAATTAACACATCGCGAGTAGGAACATCTCTCAAACCGAGCTGTCATTATTTCTTAGTTTAAAATTATTCTCATGTTCGAATGTTATACGGAGTACAAGCCCCCGTAACTTCGGTAACTTCTGACTTTGTACAAGCCTACATATCCTACATCGTCATCATCATCATCATTTCAGCCGAAAGACGTCCACTGTTGGACATAGGCCTCCACCAAGGATCTCCACGACGACCGGCCCTGCGCCTCCCGCATCCAGCGGTTTCCCGCGACCTTTACCAGGTCGTGGTTGGTCCACCTTGTCGCGGGTCTACCTACGATGCGTGGTTGCTACATATCCTACATACAAACTGAAAACAATCACCTCTTTGTAGCTCCACCGCAGTTGGGTAAAAGAAACACCATAACATAACCGAGTGACTCAATATCGAATTGGGTCAAAATGCCTATTTATGTTGATCAATGAGTAACTTAACCCACTGAGTCAGAACCTTGCCCATATTTCAATTACTCATAGATATTAAAGAAGGAAAAAGTGTGTTTAAGCATTGTTCTCAAGTTCATTGCACTCTTTATACTGCGTATTCCGATATACCTATATGGATATAGGATGGCAGGGACAACATGTGCCAAAGGAATATATGCAGTTTTATAGATAAGTGGTTCTAAATAAACAGCAATATTCATTTACAACTGATGAGATAGTTCTCATCATCATCATCAACCTTTTTATCGTCCCACTGCTGGGCACAGGTCTCCTCTCATACAGAGATGGATTGAGCGTAATCACCACGCTTGCTCAATCCTTCTTTTTGCCCAGGTTTCCTCAAGCTGTTTTCCTTCACCTTGTAATCAGTCATTGGTGTCCAGGATGTACTTAGTACTTAGTACATACAACTTAGAAAAGTTACATTGGTACTTGCCTGATCTGGAATCGAACCCGCACACTCATACGGAATCGAACCCGCACACTCATACCTGAGAGGCTGGTGTTTTAACCTCTAGGCCACCACGACTACAAGGTGAAGATAAACGTCTTGAGGAAACCTGGACTTTAGGTCTGAAATCGCCAACCCGCATTGAGCAAGCTTGGTGTGCCCAGCAGTGGGACAATAAAAAGGTTGATGATGATGATGAATAGAATTTTTTTGCCGACCGTATGAATAAAACCGTGACATATATTCTACTGCAAGGGATTCCACGCGCCGAAAGTGGCGCCAGCAGTCAGTGATGGGGTCGACTAGCACCAATGCCTGCCAGGGCCGCTGATTCTTCGAAAGAGATAAGCAGACAAATGAAGCAACACAGGTCGGTTTTAGTCAGTCACGTACCCTTCCGCTCCCCCCATAGGGGGTTTATTTCATTTGATAATTTACCACCTAAAAAGGACGTGAATCATATGCTAAATTCATGGATTCTCATCAGTTCATACGTCGATTGACATCCTGTACTAATTTAGCATTAGTAACAAAGTGTGACACGCTACTCAAAAAAGCACATAGGATATAACACAAACACATACACCGTCACACACGCACACATACGCACACACGCACAGACACTTCAGTGGACAGTATGAATAGCTCATACACCTACACATACATTCACACCCTTGGCTATGTGTCTAACCACAAGTAAAGCGCGTGTCGCACCGCGAGTTCATAACACTATACAGACAGGAGCATAAATATGATTGGTTGGTATTATGCTTCGTATTTTATTGTTGCTTTAGTTATTTCACGCAAAAATCCCTAGTACTACTACTGACTGTGCACCTCGTTGGAATGCGACCCCTCTCCGTGCGGCGCCCCGCATTCACCGTAAGCGATAAGTAGCGATAGCATCTTTGTTACAATTGTCTAAATATAGTTTAATACCCCTGCTGTTATTACGGTTTTCGTGGATTTTTTTTTTTACATTTTCGACGCGTTAGTGAAGCCTGTAGATTGCACCAACATTATATGTCAGCCCATATGTATCAATTTAATTGCAAAACGTAATGAGTAAAATGACCTAGTATTATGGCGCTTTATGATAAAGCTTTGCATAAGTTTTACAGAACGACCTTTTATTAACATAAAAAAATGTACCTAATTTATATTTTTTTAACATAGTTCTCATTGTTTACAAACGGTACCGTTCGAATGACGTCACAGAGCTAGGTGCACAATTAACACGCGCGCGTAGCACCTGTAGTTTAACGTTAAATCCACAAATACAAAGAAAAGTGTAAACATACATTTTGGGTCACTTCCTGACTCAATTCGTTAGCCATACAAGTTGACCTTTTGACCTGATTTAGCAATGACTCGGTAGAATATCCTTTTTTCTTTTATTTGTCTATGATGAACAAACAACTACTTTCCCTGTTAGAATGTTTCTACATTTGTCGTTTTGTTTTCTTTCTAAGGCTTTGCGAATCTTTTCTTTATTTATTCTTTATTAAATAATTAAGGTCGCCTTTACTTTTTAATTAAGTGCTAGCTGTTGCCTGCAACTCCGTCTCCGTAGTCTTCAGTTTGAGCTCAGTTGATATAAAATAGGCGCCTGTTAAAATAACGGAAGCAATATGTACGTCCGCGTTTGCTCCCGTTTTCGCAATATTTTTTGTTCCTGCTTTGCTCCTATTGGCCAAAGCGAGGTGTTATATAGCCTGTGTCCTTTCTCAGGCTCCAGACTATATGTGTACCAAATTTCATTACAATCGGTTCAGTAGTTTTGGCGTGAAAGCCGGATAGACAGACAGACAGAGATACTTTCGCTTTTATAGCATTAGTATGGATTAAATAATAATTAAGGTCGCCTTTAATCTTTATTTAAGTATTTTTTTTTATAATCTAAGACAGAATGGTTGAAATGTTTTTGTATTCAGTAATCTTTTGTTTTTCAATCTATTTCTAAATTTAACGATACTCTAACGTCGAAAGTGAACATTAAAAAACAAAAACTTTCGCTTGTTTTTTTTCACATAACTAAAAATAAAAAACATCTATTCAATATAGCATTTAAATAGCGCGGAAATCCATTGGCAAAATGCGTCATCAACAACCATTAAAAATCTAGGCCAATCGCTAATCCAAATCCATACAAAACAATGCATCATGAGGTTTAACAAAACAACTGTCACATTTTTTACTGCTGGCAACATTTGCATACAATGCGAAAGTTTAATAATCTGTAGTGGCTTTTTAAGGCTATTGACCCCATATAAAGAGGTTATTGAGACCAGTGCAAGGCTAAGGTTGGGCTTCGTACACACTGGCGGAATGTATTCGTATGCTGCAGTGTTACATACGTTACGACTCTCATTTAAAATGCTAAAGAAATGGTAATCCTCTTGTAACTTATTTTCTTTTTAGGTGATTTTTTTTTGTTTGTATTTTTGGAATGTATTTACATACTACTTTAACTCCGCGGTTTTACCTGCATAGTGAGAGTATTGGGGTAAGCAGTATTCTATGTATTAATCCCGGTTATAAGCATTTGCAGTAATATACATCTATACAATATACATCCGTCCTCACAAACTTTCGGGTTTATATATGTTTAGACATAACGTAGTTAGTAGTACATAGTGCATACCAATGACTGATTAAAAGGCGAAGGAAAACATCTTGAGGAAAGCTGGACTTTGAAGTCTGAAATCGCCGACCCGCATTGAGCAAGCGTGGTGATTACGCTCAATCCTTCTCTGTATGCAAGTCCTGCAATTGTAATGAAAAATATTGTTACGACGTAACGCAAGACGTCGCCGCCCCTTCGCTACAGGCGTGAGATGGTGAGCGGTGCGTTAACCATATTTTTATAGGGTGATTTTTCATAACAACTTTTTGAAATTTTGTACATAAACTCTTTACATAAAAATATCCAAAAAATAACGTTGTATGTCTATCTGATCCGGTAAACGTTGTTTTGCCATATACCTACATTATATCTAGGAAATATTTATCAGTATAAAAAAAAACTAAACTGAAAAAAATGTAGTTGTTGGAGGAATCTCAAACCTACCCGTATGCATCCAACATTTTATGCAAATCGCTCCAGCCGTTTCGTAGATGGTAACTAAAATAGGGATACGAAAATCCATACTATCCATACTAATATTATAAATGCGAAAGTAACTCTGTCTGTCTGTCTGTCGGTCTGTCTGTCTGTCTGTCTGTCTGTCTGTCTGTCTGTTTGTCTGTCTGTCTGTTACGCTTTCCCGCCTAAACCTCTCAACCGATTTTGATGAAATTTGGCACAGACAATCTTTAGACCCTGAGAAAGAACATAGGCTACCTTTTGTCCCGGAAAAAAATGATATTCCCGAGGGAAATCTAAAAAGCGCGATATAACCGAACTCCACGCGGGCGAAGCCGCGGGCGGAAAGCTAGTTTTATATATAAGATTACGTTCCGCTCATTAAAATATCTACTAAGCAACCATTTCACTTTGTTTATGAATTCAAAAATATGTATTTATCAAAAACGAAAAAAAAACAGGAAAATAAAACAAAGAAATGAAGAAATCTCTTTAAGTAGATTTTGAGTGCATTAATGAAGACACTATAGCTTTCAAATGTTAATTAAAATACCTATACGTTATTTATTTAATGACTGATCTGATAATACAACTTTCCATTTGAATACACTACTAAAATTAACATTAATTTCTCATCAACAGCAGATAAAAAAATATATTTTTTTTGTATAATAAAACTCGTCACACTTCGTTTGGTCGTATTCTTGATATTGCACCATTTTAAATTACTTTCCATTTGTTATCATTTCTTTAGAGAAATGAGAAACTTGTCTTTCAAAAATATTTTGCCAAAATTTAAGTACAGACGACAGCACATCAACCTACTACAATCTGACAGATGTCTTTATTAGATTTTAAAATTCATCCCTAAAGCATTAGGGCTCATGATTGATTGGGAAAATTTGGCAGTTTGGGGTAGCTTGACCTGCTGTCGTCAGTACGTATTAGCATTTTTTCTCCTGTCAATTTTGGTTATAAGCTTTAGTTTCCATGTATGAGAAAAAAATATATAAAACTAAAAACAATAATAATAATACATTGAGCAGCGTTGACCTAGTGGTATCGACCGGAGCTTACAAGTTGTAGGTCGTAGATTCGAACCCCATCAGGCTCTTTATTTTGTGTTAATTATTTAATTACCACTGATCTCAAAACGGTGAAGGAAAACGTCGAAAGGAAACCGGCATGTCCTTGAGGCAAAACTTCGAAGACATCTAATATCTAAAAGCCCGCACTGGTCCCGCGTGGTAGATTACGGCTCACTCCCTCTCACTGAAGGAGACTGTGTCCCAGAAGTGGATCATTATACGCTGATTATGTTATTTAGTAATACAAAGCTTAAAATGGCAGGGAACATAAATAACTCAACTCTCTATTTTAATAGGGGTGTGTCCCGGGTTAAAAAAATGGTTCTATTTAGTCCGTCATTTAGATTAAAAAAAAATATTGGATACGTATAGTTTGTTTGACCAAATCAATTAAAATTGACATATATAAAACTCGTCAAAGATCAGGAGTGGGAGCTGATGACGTCAATCCTAGCTAAAAAGTATAGCGAACAGTGACGTCGCACGAGTTTTCAACACACTGTATCGTCTTAATTTTTTGTTTATATGAAAAAAAGAAAAAAAACGTGTCTAGTTTTTTATAGTAATTTAACTGACGGACTAATTATTTTTTTTTAGTCAACTACCCTATTAATTCATATGTGGAAAAATAAAGCCTAGTACGGATAATGAACTCAAAACACGGATGCCAGCGTAGTGTTAGTGGTACATTAATAAATTCTAGTTGCAAATGGAATGTAGCGGCAGGATTAAGTCTGCTAACCTTTGCTCCGTGCGAAATGTAAGCATTGTTTTGCACATTAGTATATGCTAGGGTTGTTACGATCTTGGCCTTTTTTTAAATGAATTAAGGGACTTTATTAGGACCTTTAATATATTTTGCACTTGTGAACTTATTCCTTCATTGAAATGACTAAAACTAACTTTTGAGATGGGAATTAGAGTGGTTGAAACGGCAACGTTTTTTAAGCGGACTAAGTTCAATATAACCTTGGGTTGGAGGTTTTCATATGTATCATGGATTGTGAACAATATACCACTAACTTTTAAAAGTAAAATGCAATACTTGTTCTTTTAAGAACGTTCATACTCTGTTCCGAGTGTCAGAAATTCATAGTGTGAGGCATTTTTTTTTATAAAAGTAAATAATTGCTTCTTCTTCTTCTTCCTCAGCCTATAGAGGTCCACTGCTGGACAAAGGCCTCCCCCAAGGCTTTCCACGATGACCGGTCTTGTGCTGCCCGCATCCATTGGCTTCCCGCGACCTTCACCAGGTCATCGGTCCACCTTGTTGGGGGCCTCCCTACGCTGCGTCTTCCAGTACGTGGCCGCCACTCCAGAACCTTACTGCCCCATCGGCCATCGGTTCTCGGTTGGGCAGCGTTCGGGAAGCTACGCTACATCTTCTCGTCGTCCAAGATACCACAGTGTCTCAAGACTAAAGTCTTTGACCAGTGTGTGTTGCCAGTGCTGACTTACGGAACTGAAACGTGGTCGCTCAGAATGGGCCTCATACGAAGGCTCAGAGTCACACAAAGGGCAATAATTGCTTATTTCCCTAAAATTTTACAAGTTTATTAGATTATGAAAAATTTTATTTACGAGAATTGGTTGCCTGTTAATAGCTATATTTTAGCGAGTAATTGATTCTTATTCTAGTCATAATTACACCTAAAATGGCAGCCTACGTGACGTAGCGGTACCGAAAGCGGCGGCTGCGCAAAGAGGCGCGGGTTCGATCCCCGCGCAGTGCAAATATTTGTATGATTGAACATGATTATTTGCACTGGCCTAATCGTGCCTCGGAAAGCACATTAAGCTGTTGGTTCCGGTTGTCATACGAACATCTAGAGGTAGTCGATACAGGTTGTTGGAGCCCTCAAAAGTCCAACAATTGGTCTAACTGCAATACTTCGATATCGCCTTTGGGTTGTGGAAGTCAGATGGCAGTCGCTCACGGAAAATATCGAAGTTTAGCCAAAATAAGCAATTAAACTGGTAAAGTGGACTCCAGACTCCAAAGCTGAAAAAGCTTCGGATGCGACTGGGATTAACGCTGAGATGATGATGATTCTTATTCTAGTCATAATCACATCTACAATATGTAAAGAAAACCCTGTCCGATCGATGAAGGTGTTGTTAGGTATCGATAACTGATTCGACTAATGCATAAAAAGCTGGGCTAAACTTAAAAAAACTCCCCCTAAAAAAATAAATATTATTTCGCAAAAAAAGGTAACTTAAAACATTTGCAGTAGGTCATACAGGCGCGGGCGAAGAGGGGCAGGGCACGCGGCACGCGGTCGCATCGCTATTCGCTCAGAATTATACCGTCAAAAATAATGTTGTCACTTTTTAAGAATTACGAAATGTTGGGGAAGTTGAAATTTATTCGCGGGAAAAAAAGATTATTTCAAAATTCACTAGTATTGTTACTATGATGATTATGTAAAATTTCATATGTTATTTGGTTATGTGTTTACTTAACCTTTACTATCCTTACGGGTCGGACAGGGTTTTCTTAACATATTGTATAATTTTATATTTAGTACTTTTACTAAATAGGACCGAGACAAAAACAAAATTCATTGTTTTGTTTTTTTTTTTTTTTTTTTTTTGAACTCAGCGCATCCAGATCTATATGATTATCTATAGTGGTGAGGGTTTTGAGCAACTTCGGGCACATACATACAGACAGACATACAAACATACGCACTTTATATGGATGGATAAAATTATAAAACAAAGTATAAAAATACGGAAAATTTGTTTTTGTTTTCCGACCAACATTTCGATTAGAGCTGTTCTGGTTAGGTGGTGGTTAGGTAACCGTCTCAATGCACTAAAGGAGTTTAATTTAACATATTATAGATGGAATAAATCGTACGGTCCAATAAGCAAGAAAGCAAAAACGCTGTGGCTAAAGACCGGAAAAATATAGCATAAAAAAGCAATGTGCCAAATATGGAACATGTAGGGAACTTAATCCATACTAATATTATAAATGCGAAAGTAACTCTGTCTGTCTGTCTGTCTGTCAGTCTGTCTGTCTGTCTGTTACGCTTTCCCGCTTAATGAAATTTGGCACAGACAATCTTTAGACCCTGAGAAAGAACATAGGCTACCTTTTATTCCGGAAAAATTTGATATTCCCGAGGGAAATCTAAAAAGCGCGATATAACCGAACTCCACGCGGGCGAAGCCGTGGGCGGAAAGCTAGTAGTAGAAATAAAATCATACATATACAACGTTATTTTTTGTATATGCGAAACCCGAAACACGTGTTCAGGATTTTTATGTAAAGAATTTATGTACAAAATTTCAAGAAGCTATCGTGAAAAATAACAAAATTATGAGCTTGTTGTACCTGGTTGTCCCTATAAAAATATGGTCAACGAGCCGCTCGCCCGCCCGTGCATACAGCAACGCAGCGGGACGGGGGCCGGACACTTTGATCCGCTGTGAACTGTATTGTTGCGCTCGGTATCCACACTGCAATATTTTTTAAATATATTTGGGAAAAAATATAACATGGTATAAAAGTTATTGTAATCGATTCAGTTGCTTGTTCTGAATAAACTATTTTCAGATTTCGTAGAAAGAAAGAATAACATTGTATTTTTTTTTTTTTGGGGATTTTATGGCCTGGTTTCTAAGACCTTTAAGCCCAGTTTTAATTATATCTTGTTTTCTTTTGTAACTTATCCTAACTTATCCTAAACTTATCCTAACTAAATCTATCTCCTTTCGTTTCTCGCGTGAACTGACACTAGGAGGAAGTTTTGGTACAAAGCCATGATGTGGCCACTATGCTACAATATTTCACTGTTGTTTATGAATTATTCACTGAATGCACTTTTTACTACATAAATCACGCGTTTTTATTTAGTAAACGACACTATAAATAATATAATAATAATAATTTTTTTATTTATTCGAGTATCAGTGACTCATTTTGTTAGTAACAATTTTAAACTTACTACTATGTTAGCTTACTAAATTCTACAAAACATAAATAGGTACTTAAAACAATATAAATACAAAAACATAGCACACACAAAATAATACAAAAGCAAAAAATATTACACACATAGCACAATATAAATACAAAACATAATAAATACACGAGATTATAAACACAAAGCACAGCACAAAGCGAAACAGATAAAAGAACAATCACTGGTGCTACAGGCTTACAACTGAAGTGGAAATCTTGGAGCAGCAATTTAGATAACCACAGTCGAGTCTGCTCGCAATACATGTCAGAATATTATTGGAGCTGGCCCGCACCCGCCGTACCAGGGACGCGCATTTAAAAGTCCAATGAAAAATGAGCGTGGCACTCATCTTAGCTTCCCGCCAAAAACTCAAACATTGTATATGACTGATATATTTGTCTTCTGTCAATCAACAATGCTCAAAGCAAAACATCGCTGTGTTCAAAACCACAACTGTGTTGCGTTTAAATTAGTCTGGTGACACGATTCCTTTGTTTACAAACTGAACTAAATTTGAGTTCACTGCATCTTGTTCTTTCTCCTTCATAAAGAAAGGGACAGTAGATAAAAATTAGTCCTGTCAAATTAAGGTACTCCATAGACGTGATTCGAAACATGGGAACTAAAACACGTCAGTTTACGTGAGGCGAAATAGCGAGTTAAACTAGCGCGCTTTACCGTCAACGAATGCATCATTGTTTACCATCAGGAGGGATAACGGTCAAGCTTATAATTTAGTTCACTTTTTAGACGTTTGTAGTTTTTAGTCAAGCTTATAACAAGTTTATAATTTATTAAAAAAAGGCGCTGTCTATTGTATGTCCAACGTGACCGTAAACTGTGATAAACCGCTTCCTGAGCTGACACTGTGGCTGTACAATGGGTCATAATCCAGGCAATTCCAATTCCAAGTATATCGTAACATTCAATTCGTACACAATTTTTACACAAAGCATTTATCAGTATACAACGTGTAACAAAAAGGGTATATACATACCAAGGGCATGGTATTTTTAGATGATATCAAACGATATCGGAAGGGTTTCAACTCAAAATAAAATACTCCAAAAATTGGTACCAAATTTTCGGTTTCGTGTGTTTCTTAAAATCAAATCATAACAAACGTGGCAGCACACTACATACGTTAATAACTACTCGTTACCCGTCACGTTACTTGCCAAAATCCGATAAATGTCTTCAATATCTCTGTGCGCCTAGTAGGATAAATAACCGCCTATCACAGGCGGTGTTTTTCCTCATAACTTCCTAACATAAAGAGATAGGATTAAAAAACCCTTCCAATATCGTTTGATATCATGTAAAGAGGCCACGCCTTTGTTATGTATATAATATATGTACCCTTTATGACCCTTTATGTTAAACATCGCAAAGGAAACCATCATGAGGAAACCGACATGTCGTAGAACCAAACATTCGGTGTCATATGACATCTACCAATCCGCACTGGACCCGCGTGGTGAATTACTACCTACTCCCTCTATTAAGGTGACCGGTATCCCAGGAGCGGTAATAGGCTGTTTATAGCATCATAAACCCACAGAAGTCACTTCCTATCAATTTCTCCACGAAAACTGCGGCTTGGTGGTTTAAGTCGCCAACGACGTGGAGATTTTACAAGCACGGGGTGACCCATTTTTGGCACTGGACCTTTATGGGTAATTTGATGGTCCTGGGTTTATTTGTGGCTTAATTGTATTGTAGGATGAATTTCACGTGAACAGAGGGCTAGCCTATTTTTTAACCAAAGAATCGGCATTGCCGTACCAAAGTGTTAATGCTTAGCCTTTGTCAATAACCTTTTGGGCACGGTTTCTATGCGATGCGGATAAATTTTGTAAGAAAGAAATATGCGCTTATAGACATTATAGCTAAATAAATACACCTAAACTATAAAAATATAAAACAACGATTATAATGCCAAAAGGACCTCAGCTGAGCTTGTCATACGATAACACAACTGATGAACTGACAGATATGCAATTTTTGCAGGAGGGTCAGTCCGTCATAATAAAAGTGTTATAATTGCAGATAATACTAGTAATATTCAATGTACATGTAATTAATACGTATACCTAAATTAAAAATAAATCCGGAAAATAGAAAACAATCTCTCAAACCAAAAAAAAAATGGTATCTTATAGAGCAGATACAGCCCGTCAGCTCGGACGTTTTCAAACTCTTTTAGATGGCATAAAGATATTCTTTTAATTTCAATTTCATAGTCAAGGAATTTTTGATGCTCTCTGATTAATTGATTAATTCCCTTCCTTTTTATATACTTGCACATATCATTATTATAGAACTTTTTCGATGAATTTCAAAAACTGCCAACCCTGTGTATTCGAAGCCGTGTTAGAGATTACAATTTGTATTCAAGAGTTTACGATTAACGTGCATTTTAAGGATATTTATGGGGCATCCATACCTAACCTTTGATTAAGTGCATCGATATTATGTTCATTTCTTTCTTATAATAAACCATGCACTTACTACCCATAAACGATAACTAATTTTATTTGTGCAAGCAAGTTTGTGCAAACACTTTTACACGTGAGTCAAATTAAAAGACCATGTAACAAAAAAAAAAACACAACCTACTTCCAAAAAACACTATTAAAATGAAGAGCAACAAATTTTAGAAGTCGGCGGCAAAAACTAAAATACTAATACCAAAAATACCGCCTTGCGACATTAAATATTTTTCACTATTAAAAAGTTTTTATATTACACTTTTTGTTTTAAAAAGTATCTACTGGTATCTAGCTTCATCTAGTCAGACTGGACGCTGATCCCCAATATACTTGGGAAAAGGTTATTTTGGTTTAAACACCAAACTACTGAATCGATTTTGATAAAATTCGTATGTGACCAAACTATAAATTTAATGTATTCAATATAAAAACAAATCATAGAAATCGGTTGGCCTGATATTAAGTTCATGGTTCATTTGTCACGCACATATGTACTTAATGCAAATTTAAGACTCATACTGTTTTCTTATTGATGCCATTGCCAAAGTGAAATAGGACCACACGGAGAGCATCAGCTTTCAAATAAAAAAAAAGATTCATCAGTCCTGAGGTAAAAAAAAACTTTTTAAAAAATACGGTTTTTTAAAGTTAAAGTTTTTAAAGTTGTTTAAAAATAGTCTAGGTATGTGTTTCCTGTCAGACTTCTGTGAGAAAAGAGATCGAAACAAACTCACTCACTTTTCTGATAAGACCCGCACAGCTATTGTGTTACTGTTCCTAAATGTTTTTCTATTATCGGGAAATTCAGTTAAGATGGATTCAGGCCATAACATTGGCTGCCGGCAGAAGTTACCACCCACCAGACAAAGACAATTCGTGAAGCCGTACGGAGGACGGGTCTGAGCAGTTGTGTTCCGGCACGCATCGCAACTTGCGATGCGTGCCGGGTACGATGCACCAAATGTTGTTGTGTCGGGAGTTTGGACGTGGAGGGTCTCCAGATCAATCTCCCTCTGGCGCAGCATCGTTGATCGTGTTGTTGGGTTTAATATTACATCACCTCGCTCAACTGCCATCTTCCTTCCTATTGACTCTGTTTTTTTTTTTTTTTGAGTGAATAGGCTCTTAATGAACTAGCGCGCTTTACCAACAACGATATCACCACAGCTTACCATCAGGCGGGATTGCGGTCAAGTACAAGTTTATAATTATTATGGAAACAAAAATGTTATAGAATATGTTAGATTATTATATTATCGTACACAGGACGATTGATAAGGTGATACATACTGCGGCCCCTCGACGCCTCAGAAAGCACATTTACCCGTTGGCAAATGACAGCCGGGAGCTGTCATTTGTAGATCGTTGACAGTCGTTACAAGCCGTCAAAAGTCCGAAAGTCTGACCGCCAGTCTTACCAAGAGGTACCGTATTACCCAATAACTGGGTTGTGGAGGTCAGATAGACAGTTGCTTTATGTAA
This sequence comes from Sesamia nonagrioides, assembly GCA_017933935.1. Classification (NCBI taxonomy): domain Eukaryota; kingdom Metazoa; phylum Arthropoda; class Insecta; order Lepidoptera; family Noctuidae; genus Sesamia; species Sesamia nonagrioides. The sequence continues at coordinate 591,236 of JADWQK010000844.1, read as the reverse complement.
AATACTGGTATTCAGCTGAATGCGGCAAATGATGTTACATTATTGTAATACCTTATTTATTTATAGTGTATATTTAGCATATAGTTGACAGCCTCCGTGGCGTAGCGGTAGCGAACGCGACCGCTGCGCAAGGAGGCGTGGGTTCGATCCCTGCGCATTGCAAATATTTGTATGCATGAATATGAATATTTGCACTGGTCTGGTCGTGCCTCGGAAAGCACGTTAAGCCGTTGGTCCCGGTTGCCATACGAACATCTAATGGCAATCGTTATGGATTGTTGGAGCCTTCAAAAGTCTAACAATTGGTCTAACTGCAATGCTTCGAAATCGTCTTCGGGTTGTGGAGGTCAGGCGGCAGTCGCTTTTAGTTTAAGTTTTGCTGAATTCAACATTTGGACTGGTAAAGCGGACCCCAGACTCTAAAGCTGAAAAAAGCTTCGGATGCGACTGGGATTAACGCTGAGATGTCGATGATGATTTAGCATACAGTTGCCTATACTGGCTCATCAAGGTTTAGTTTTAGTCAAAATTAGTATATATAGTATTTGATGTATTATGACAGACGGTATTTTTTTAAACATTATTCACTAGTGCATAACCGGGATCGCGAAAGCGCGGTAATTTATTAAGAGCCTGTTCACCCTAGCCTTGAAGTCACCTAATTATTAGTATTTTTTTAAATAATTATAAACTACTGCTTTGCTACTGCTGCAATTGTAACAGCAAATACCTACTTAGGACCCATTAACTTGATCAAATGTTATTCCGTGGTGCTTGGCAATCTGGGCTTCTCCCAGTTGCAATAATGTCCCTTTGTGCCGATTGGCCTAGTTCTGTTCTGTCTCCTGCTTATTATGGAGGGAAGTCGAAAAAATATCTTTTTTCTTACTCCTCCGCTATTCTTTTCTGATTAATTTCGTTGCGGGACCCAAGACAGTTGAAACGTTTCTCCGGGACTCGTCGAGCTTCATTGCTCGGCGTTTTTCTGGCGGTCTCCACTGTTGATTCTGGCTTTCAGGAGTTGCAGTGGGTTGGGAACAGTGTGGCGGGTTTTGTCCCAAAAAAAAAAACTACTGCTTAACCGCAATCCAGCCTGATTGTAAGCAGTGGTGCAATAGTTGATGGTATAGCGCGCTAATTAATTAAGACTATTCAGTCCAAAAAAAAAACTGAGTGAATAGGAAGGCAGACGGCAGTTGAGCGAGGTGACGTAATGTTAAACCCAACAACACTACCAACGATGCTGCGCCAGAGGGAGATTGATCTGGAGATCCTCCACGACCAAACTCCCGACACAACAACATTTGGTGCATCGTACCCGGCACACATCGCAACACAACTGCTCAGAACCGTCCTCCGTACGGCTTCAATTGTAGTCAGAGACGAAAAGACGAAGCAAAACGCTTGGTCCGGATCGGTGCAGTCTCAACAACGGAACTGTATACTTTATCCCAATTCTAGAAAAATAAAAATATTTTTATGACCAACATCGTATACGGACCAAAGCGAAATATGTGTAATGTATTTTATTTTGTTTTAAACTAACCTGCAGCGGAACCACGTCTCTACGACCACAGTAAAACGACAAAATTATGACATCTATAAATAAAGTTTTTATTGTTTCACAGTCATAATGGTTTAGTGATATACAGGGTGTATCTGACATCGTAACGCAAACTTCGCGAAAAGACTGCTAGACTGCATGCCACTAATAAAATTATGTAAGTCATTTATGTCGTTAATGAATCGTTACAAAATCCACAGTGTTTAAAAAAGTGTCGGCTCGGCATTTGAACGTTGCAAGCGTGCCGCCATGCGGGTTTGTAGGTATGACGTTGATCCCTAATGTGAACTCTATTAAATCAGCTGATAAGATTGTTTTTCTAGTTTTGTTTTCATTGAGCTTTTTTGTGTAATTAGCGAATTAATTAATTTTTAATTTAATACCTTATTGGGTTATAAAACTATAGCAATGATGAACGGTCTAAAGTGAAAAAACTACATATTTTTTTTTTCAAATCATGGAAAACTCGACGAAAAATTCCACCACTGGGGGGTTCCAAATCATGAACTGAATCCATGGTACTCGTTTGTGCGATGTCAGATACACCCTTTATATGCCAGAGGAAACCTAGATTATACAATATGTAAAGAAAACCCTGTCCGACCCATAAGGATAATAAAGGTTAGGTAAACACTTAACCAAATATAATATAAAATTTTACATAATCATCACATTAACAATAATAATGAATTTTGAAATAATCTGTTTTTCCCGGGTATTAATTCCAATTTCCCCGAAATTTGGTAATTTTTAAAAAACTGACAACACCATTTGTGACGGAGCGAATAGCGATGCGACCACGTGCCGCATGCCCCGCCCCCCTTCACCCGCGCATGCATGCGCGGGTGAAGGGGGGCGGGGCTATCGGGTTGCCTACCGCACATGCATTAAGTTACCTCGCTTTTTCGAAATAATATTTATTTTTTTTGGGGGATTTTTTTTAAGTTTAGCCCGGCTTTGTAGGCATTATTAGAATCAGTTAACGATACCTAACAATACCTTCACGGATCGGACAGGGTTTTCTTTACATATTGTATACTAAAATTTTTATTGCAGTAGAACTGTCGTGGTGGCCTAGTAGTTAAAATATCAGCCTATCAACTATGAGTGTGCGGGCTCGTTTCCAGATCAGGCAAATACCAATACCAATACCGTTTTATTGTTCCGCTGCTAGGCACAGGTCTCCTCTCATACAGAGAAGGATTGAGCATAATCACCACGCTTGCTCAATGCGGGTTGGCGATTTCAGACTTAAAGTTCAGGTTTCCTCAAGATGTTTTCCTTCACCCTATAACCGGCCTAAGAACAAACACAATCGAAGGGGTCCATCAAGAAGTGATCCTATATTATAATAACAGCGTGCCATACGTAATAATTGCCTGGGAGAACGATATTAACCCATTTTCCTCAATCGAAGACAGAAAGGTACACAGTCATAGTTTTTCTTTTATTACTCAGGCTGTGTGCCTTTCTTTTGTTTATTGTGAATTAACATCAACATTATTGGTTTACAACAGCCCAGATCGTGGGTGCATTTTCAAACATTTTAACTCATATACACAAACAGCCAGACCCGGGACAACTACCTGTAGGCCATAAAATATTTGAGCCGTGCAGGAATCGAACTCGCGACACGCAGCGCAGCAGTCGAACGTTCAACCACTGCACCAATCGTGTCGTTTATATAATAATAGGTAATGAACTTTTATTTTAATTTCATTTTATCAATTTAAATGTGCGATTTCGATTCCAGGTCAGACAAGTACCAATGTAACTTTTCTAAAGTTATATGTACTTTCTAAGTATATCTTGGACACCAATGACGGAAGGTGAAGGAAAACATCTTGAGGAAACCTGGACTTTGGGTCTGAAATCGCCAACCCGCATTGAGCAAGCGTGGTGATTACGCTCAATCCTTCTCTGTATGAGAGGAGACCTGTGCCCAGCTGATTGATGATGATGATATATTAAGTGTTAATTAAGTATGTAATGCAAACCGTTTCTTTTTTTTTTTTTTTTTACATGTGGAGTTAACCTGTAATTAATTGTTGCACTTGTAAGTGTTGGTGTTTGGTGGTAGGCAACAACATCAGCCGCCGGCATAAGTTACCACCCACCAGACAAAGTCTTGCCGCCAAGCGATTCGTCGTGTTCCGGCATGATGTCTGGTGAAGCCGTACGGAGAACGGGTCTGAGCAGTTGTGTTGCGATGTGTGCCGGGTACGATGTGCCTAATGTTGTTGTGTCGGTAGTTTGGTCGTGAAGGCTCTCCAGATCATCCTCTGGCGCAGCATCGTTGGTCGTGTTGTTGGGTTAAACATTGCATCACCTTTTTTTTTTTGCGGCACTCCGGCATCGCCATAGTGGCGGGGGAGTGGGAAACTAGCGCAGCCTGAGCTACCTCTCCCCCGCCGGCGAAACCCGCCTAAAAAGGCGGGCCCTCAATTGCCCCTCCCAGGGAGGGGCCGTGGCTCCCGCGTGGTGAGCGATGTAAGGCGGGCGTCGGCCTCACGCCCGCCGCTCACCTCAGGGAGGGAGAAAGCGGGCGAAATCCCGCCTTCTCCTCCCCCTACGCCGCCTGCGGAGCGCCGGAGCGAGGGGATCCTCCTCCCGCTCGCGCTCCGCTGCCTCCTTCTGCGACATCACGACCTCGCAGAAGGAGGCCATCGCCACCCAAGCCTCCTCGCTCCCCACCATCGCTCTGACGATGGCGGGCAGCGAGAGATCCCCGCCAACCGCCGTGACAAGACCGCGGCGCGGCACGGCCCACGACGGGCACACCGCGAGGGTGTGTTCCGCCGTGTCCTCCGCCGCGCCACAACCGTGGCACGACGGTGTCTCCTCTCGTCCTATCCGGTGCAGGTACCTGCCGAAGCAGCCGTGACCGGAGAGTACCTGCACCAGACGGAAGGAGAGGAACCCGTGACGCCTGTCGAGCCAGTCCTCCAGGACCGGCCCGATGGCGTCGAGGGTACGGCGGCCGAAGACGGCGGAGGCGAGGTCCCGCGTCCACTCCTGGACAAGAGCGACCCTCGCCTCCCGCCGGACGGCCTCCCTCAATTCGGGGGCCGGACGCCCTGCGCCCCGCCGTCCACTCGTACACTCTGGCGAGCACCCACGCCTCGAGCTCCCAAGGCGGGGTGCCCGCCAGAGCGCATGCCGAAGCGAAGCCTACCGTGCGGTAGGCCCGCGCTGCCCGCTGGGCGATGGCCCTTTGGGGCGCCCGAAGAGCGGTGGCATTCTCCCTCCTATGGAGGGAGTCCGCCCAAATGGGGGCCCCGTAAAGGGCCATACTCCATAGTATGCCGGCGTATAGACGCCGACACCGCATGCTTGGCCCTCCCATGTTCGGCATGAGCCATGAGAGGGCGTTCGCAGCTTTCAGCAGGCGCGTCGACAGCCCGCTAAAGTGCGGGCCGAAGCGCCACCTGCTGTCCAACGTGAGGCCCAGATACTTCATCTGGGCCTCGACCCCGACCCTGACGCACTCCACGAAAATGTGGGCGTCATGTGGGGGGCGCTGCCGGGGGCCGTGGAAGAACACGGCCTCCGTTTTGTGCAGCGCCACCCTCAAGCCCAGGCGGCGGATCCTTCCGGCCACTAAGGATCCGCCCGCCGACGCCAAACTGGCTGCCTCCCTGAAGGTGCTCCCGCGGGAAGTGAGGAGAGTGTCATCCGCGTAGCAGATGACACTCGTACCTCGAAGGAGGGTTCCCCGCAGGAGCCAGTCGTAACCGACGTTCCACAGAAGGGGCCCTAGAACGGACCCCTGTGGAACGCCGGCTCCGACAGCGTATCGCCGGAGCTGGCCAGCCCCATCTACGAGGAGGACAGCACGGTCCTCCAAGTAGCCGGCCAGGAGGCCCCGCAAGTACAGGGGCACTCCGTGGAACCGGAGCGCTTCCAGGATGGTGGAGTGGGGGATGGAATTGAAGGCGTTGGCAATGTCGAATGACACGGCCAACCCTCCATCCCCCACTCCCACCGCCTCTGTCACCTGGCCCTTTAGACGGGCCAGGGCGTCCACTGTCGAACGACCAGCTCGAAATCCGAACTGGGCGTCCGACAGGTCCGGTCCCACGCTCCGCAGATGCCGCTTGAGACGGCCGGCGATAATCCCCTCGAACATCTTACCGACCTCGTCAAGCAAGACGATGGGCCGATATGCCGAGGGGGAGTCCGCCGGCCGTCCCTCCTTCCGAAGGAGGCACAATTGGCCTTCCCGCCAAGGTTTCGGGAACCTCCCCGACGCGAAGCACGCGCTGAAGAGGTCCCGAAACCTTCACTCCATTTCGGTGGCCGCGATGGCCACCACCCGAGCGGGAATGCCGTCCGGGCCGGGAGCCGTCTTTTTGGCGCGGAGACGAAGAGTCGCCGCGCCAAATTCTTCCTCTGAAACCGGAGGAGGAGGAGCTTCCTCCTCCGGTAGAGCCGCTCCCCTTGGCGGGCCCATCACTGGTGGGGCGAAGTGCGGATCCCTGCGCGGAAACAGAGACCGCACCACCCCATCCAGGAGCGCTGGTTCGAGGGTCTCGGCAACCGGGGGACCAATGCGGCGCAGTTTATTACGCGCCGCCTTATATGGCCTCCCGAATGGGTCGTTGTCGAGACCCTCCAGCAGCTCGGCCCTCGCCGCGTCCTTAGCGGCGCCGATGGCCGATTTGAAGGCCGCCCTCGCCTCCACGTATCTGGCGTAGAGGCGGTCCTCGTCGGCCAGATCTCGTCGGCGCCGCCGACGCGATCGGGTGTAGGCCCGCCGTGCCGCCACGCAGGTGGCCCGCAGCTCCGCCAACTCCTCCGACCACCAATAAACTGCGCGTCGGGGAGGCGGACGTCTCGACCGAGGCATGCTGGCGTTGCATACCTCGGTCAATGACCCCCTCAATCGGGCCGCCGCCGCGTCCACGTCCATGACGTCCACGCCGGGACCTGGCCAAAGCCAGTCCTGGACGAACGCGGCCTCCCTTGCCGCCTCCCGATCCAGGTGGGTCAGAGCCCACCTTGGAAACGGGGATCGGCCCGACGATGAGGGGGTGCTGCTGCGCCCCCGTGGATTCTGGGGGGAGATCTCGAATCGCACGTAGCGGTGATCCGAGATCGTCTCCCCCAGTTCCACCCTCCAGTTCTGAATGCGGGCGGCCAGTGCGGGCGTGGCGAAGGTGAGGTCCACTATGGACCCACCCTGCCGCCGGACGCACGTCCGGACGCTTCCCCTATTTAGGAGAGAGAGACCAGACGTGGCCGCCCACAACTCGACCGCCCGTCCGCGGTTGTCGGTGGCCGGGTTTCCCCAGACCACCGACTTGGCATTCAGGTCTCCCAAAACGGAGACCTGACGTGGCGCCGTCCTCCCGATGACCGCCGTCAGGACCCTGAGGAAATCCTCGAAGTCCTGGAGAGGGCGGTTTGGGGAGAAGTAGACCCCCACAAGGGCCAACCCTCCCCACGCGGCGGCCACGTATCCCGGTCCCCTCTCTAAGAGCGAGAGGGGAGGGGAGCCCGAGGAAGACCGCGCCACGATTGCCACCGAGCCGTCACTGTCTCCCAGCCAATTGCTGGGAGTAAAGTACGGCTCGGCCACCACTGCCACATCCACCAACCACTCGGCCATTGACTGCACCAGTAAGTCCTGGGCAGCCCGGCAGTGGTTGGTGTTTGCCTGCAGGATGCGATGGTCTGTACCCATTACTCGACCATCGCATCACCCTCGGCCACCGCCGCTGATGGGATATCAGCGGCTGTGGCAGCAGCGGCAGGACGGCTTATAGCCGCCTGCGGCTTGCCCCTCTTGGACGGGGGTCGGCATGACGTCCCCCCCATAACGTGGTCGGCGGGGCGACCACTGGAGGCACACGCCGCGCAGTGCGGCTTGGCGGCCTCACACGTGGCCGCCATATGCCCCTCCTTCCCGCAGCGGAAGCATGTGTCCGCCATTTCCGCAGTGGACGGACACATGGCTCGGGTGTGGCCGATGCCGAAGCACTTGAAGCAGCGCATCGGCGCTGCCTCAAGCACTCGGATCACGGCCCGGCTGAAGCCAACAAATAGCCGCCCCTGGCCTTTAGCCTGGGCGGCCAACGCTGCGGCGACTGGGCACACCAGCCGGATAGTGCCCAGCCCACCGCGGCCGGGCCTTATTTCCCGAGCCAGCACGGCTGCGGGTTCGCAGCCTCCAGCCACTGCGATCGCCGCGACTACCTCCTCCTTGGTGACCGAGTCATCTAGACCGGTCACCTCCATAGCCGCCGTCTTAGTCGGCCTAGCTATCTTCGCCACATCGGCGAGGACCTCCCGCAACTTGCCGGCGAACAGGTCGGCATTTTTGCCGCCGTCCTTCCCCGGAAACTCGAAGAGTCGAGCTCCAGTTTGGGTCCGACGGCAGTTACCGAGCCCCAACTCGGCGGGGTCCGCGACGGCACGAGCCCGTCTCAGGACGGACTCGTAGGTGACGCCCCTCTCGGCGGCCTCGGGGACGATCGTCACCGTTACCGCTGCGGATTTGGGAGGAACCAGCTTCCTTCCGCCGACTGGGGCCTTCTTGGCTGCCGGGGCGGCCGCCGGGGCAGCTGCCGTGGCAGCCGCCGGTGCAGCCGGGGCCTTGTTTGCCTTCTTCCTGCCCTTCTTCACCACCTCCGACCACGGCTGGTTGGACGGGGTGGTGGAGGGGAGGAGGGCATCAGTCTCTTGAACTTGGGGGGCAGGTCCTGCGATGGCGACCGGCCCCGGTTCGGCGCCCACATTCGTACCCGGGGGAGGCAGAGCCCCCGGGGATTTCTTCCCCTTGCCCTTGCCCTTTGAGGGCTTAGGGGTGAGGGGAGCCACTGTAGGCGTCTTGTCCGCCGCTAGTGGCGGACGGAGACGCGGCTCGGGCAAAAGGCGGTCTTCAATGCCTGCTAGGCAGGCTCTGGTGAACGCCCTCTCCTCCATGACAACCTTGCGGATTACTTCCTCAAGGTTGGAGGAGGAGGGGGCGGGAACCGCCACCGACGGGGAATTGGGGGCCGGGGCCGTGGCCTCAGCCAGCTTCTTGTGAAGCTGGCTGACCTCCGCTTGCAGGCGATCCACCCTCGCCTGTAGCTGCCGTGTCTCCTCTGACGCAGTACGCTGCGTCAGCTCCTTCACAATGCCGAGCAGGCTAGTAGCTCGGCATTTCAGGGCCTTTTGAATCGTGCCCTTCAGGTTTGAGGACTTGGAGGCGACCTCGGCGATCTCCTCCTTGTCCTCCTCTGCCAGTCGGGCCAGCTCCGCTACGGACAATCCCTCAAAACTGAGGAGGGCCGAAGCATATCCAGCCCTCGACTTGGCTGCGCGCGCCTTTTTCTCCTTAGCGGCAACCCTCTCCTCTAAATCCTGCTCGAGCTCGACCCGTCTGGCCAAGCCGAGCTGACGCTGGGCGTCCGCCAGACCCACATCGTGGGTGCCGGCCTGGGAAGAAGTCGAAGGCGAAGCAGTCTTCGCCTTCGGCTTCTTCTGTTTTGGCTTACCCTTGGCCGAGTCCGAAGAAACCTCGGACCCGAGCCTCAGGTAGGCCCTCTTCAGGCTGCGATCTCCAGCCACCCCACACACGGACGACGACTCGATTTCCGAGTCAGAAAACTCGTCCGCCACGCTCATACAGAGGCTCGCCACAGACGGTGCGCGGCTGACCTCTGATGCCGACACATCATCGAACTGGCCCTGATAAGGGCCTTTTGGTTGGCCCTGAGAAGGGCCGTTTGGTTGGCCCTGAGAAGGGCCTTTTGGGACGAAACGCCCGGAGGCGTTCCTTGCGGGTTTCGGCATACTGACTACCAAAACAACCACAATCAAATAAAAACCCACAACCAAAATCAGATAAAAACTACAACTACAATAAAATCAGAATAAAACCACAATAAAATCAATAAAACCCACAATAATAATAAAACCAACAATAAAAAATCCACGATGTACGCAATCAATCGCCCTCAGAATAAAAATCGCAGGATCGCGTAGGTCACAGCGCTCGTTAGCCACCGGTCTGCCACTCCGTTACGGTGGTCAGACACGGCGTTGCCCGGGGAACACTACGAGGAAGTCAGCGCTGTGGGGTGTCCCCCGAAACATTGCATCACCTCGCTCAACTGCCGTCTTCCTTCCTATTCACTCAGTTTTTTTGAGTGAATAGGCTTAATAAGCTAGTGTGCTTTACCATCAACGATTGCATCACTGCTTACCATCACGCGGGATTTCAGTCAAGCACTAGTTTATAATTATTAAAAAAAAAAAAAAAACTCTAATCATCAAATCACAATAATGTACAATGTAAATAATTGTTGGTTAACCTAAATAAATAAAAATAATAATTAGCTTGGATACATTACATAAAATACATAATCAGCCTATATTGTTCCAACTGTTGGGATACAGGCCTCCTCTCGATGAGAGAGAGTGGGCCGTAATCTACCACGCTGGCCTAGTGCGGGTTGGTAGATGTCACATGTCTTCGAAGTTTTTGGCTCTAGGACATGCTGGTTTCTTCACGATGTGTTCCTTCACCGTTTTGAGAGCGGGTTCGAACCTACTACCTACAACTTGTAAATCACGGTTGATACCGCTAGGTTACCACTGCTCTCAATTAGCTTAATAATAACACAAGTGTTCTACAGTTAAAAAATAACTCAACCAGCCCCCTAATCGGCGAACACATTTTTGCGCGACTAGTTGGGTTCGTTTGGACCGACCAGACCAATGGGCGGTCCGAACGATCCCAACTAGTTGCAATCATTTGACAAAAATGTGTTCGACGATTAGGGGGCAGTTCTGATTCCTCAAATCGAATCACAACAACTCACGTGAGCCTTTCCTCTCATCATCATCATCAACAACCTTTTTATCGTCCCACTGCTGGGCACAGGTCTCCTCTCATATAGAGAAGGATTGAGCGTAATCACCACGCTTGCTCAATGCGGGTTGGCGATTTCAGACTTAAAGTCCAGGTTTCCTCTAGATGTTTTCCTTCACCTTATAATCAGTCATTGGTGTCCAAGATATACTTAGAAAGTACATATAACTTTTATAAGTTAAAATGTCCTCTACGTTGACATTATTAATAAATTGCCATAAAACATTTTTAACTATACATTAGATATTGCAAGCATGCTAAGTGCTGCCAAGTTTAATTACAAAACTCAGTTCTGTCACGAGATGCAAGTATTTAAATTGCTAATTAGCAAATAAATCCCACGGATTTATCAATAAAACAGCATTTTTATACATTTAATTAGCACGCATCGCAAAAGTTAACAAAAATATAGGGTCAACGACCAATATTATCAAAGATCGTTAAGTGCACTTGGGCAAAACATGCCAGAACACTGCGAAAACCCCTGTTACTCACTTAACACGTTGGCATAAAGTCGAAAATAGGATGAATATAATTTGCATCTCTACAAAAACATTGTACAGAGTATCGATGCTCTCAATTTGCGAAGGGACACGTAACGGTACAAAATAACGGTTAAACAATAAACGAAGTTCCAATTTTGAATCCCGCTTCGGTACAATTCGGATGGCGATCTCGCCCGATCCGAAACGACCCCGCGAAGATTGCAATCGTCGAGTACGATTTTATTTCAAATACGAATTTAGAAGAAACAATTCTAAAATGTTTACCTGATTGGAACCGTCCAGAGAAGATCGAGGTGGGTTATTGATATCAATTCAATTGAGTTTTCAATTCAATTTCTTTCAATCTATCAAGCAAATTATACAGTCGTCGTTTACAAGGCGATTGTCACTAAAACGGCAGATTTATAGCAATAATAATATTAATCAGATCGCAGATAATACGGTATTATCACGGCATTGATTCCGTTCGGCTAACCTCGTGCTCTTTCGGCGAAATTTGGAACACGCATTGTTTCACTTTCAAATTTGGAACTCGTGTGTCTTAAAGGGAAAACAAACACTTTCACGTGGAAACTCTTTGTCATGATATTTTTATGATATTATATTTATATAAAGAGTATTTCGCATAATTAATTTTGTAAATATATAAAAGATACCACTGCTTTTTTTGTAAATGATGGGGAACTGCTCTATATACATATAACCTATAACAAAAAAAAAAAAACAATTACCAGTAACCGAAACACAAAATTAAGATGTTTGTCCAATTATAGTCTCCGAGATTTTCACTGAAAATACACTTTTAAAAATACACTAGTCAACGTATTTCACGTGTGTTTTGCTATATTTGTAGTTGTAGCGTATCAGCGCAGCTGCGCCGGCGCACGCCCTCCCGATACTAATGCTAGTGCACAATACTATTGTCCAGGAAAGCATCATAAGGGCCCGAATTAGTATTACACTCGCGATTCTCCGCCTATGTCATACATATCGTACTTGGCTGTGGGGCACAAGAATCGGGCGTGTTTTGGTCATGTGTTAAACAGGAAGGAAAATTGTAGTATTATTCGTCGATTTATAACAAAGAATCATTGTTCTTAGGAAAGTATAGAATTTTTCACATACAACATTACACCAATACAGGGGGTATTCATAAACGCTGTTTAAAGTTAATTATTGAATAGCGATTTTTAACCATACATTTTAGACGTTTGCACGTCACTTAACTTTAATCATCGTTTATCAATAAACACCACAGTGTTTAGGGGGTTTATTCAAAAATTCACTTAACTTTAATCATCGTTTATCAATAAACACACCAGTGTTTATGGGGTTTATTCAAAAATTCACTTAACTTTAATCATCGTTTATCAATAAACACACCAGTGTTTAAGAGGTTTATTCAAAAATTCACTTAACTTTAATCATCGTTTATCAATAAACACACCAGTGTTTAAGGGGTTTATTCAAAAATTCACTTAACTTTAATCATCGTTTATCAATAAACACACCAGTGTTTAAGGGGTTTATTCAAAAATTCACTTAACTTTAATCATCGTTTATCAATAAACACACCAGTGTTTAAGGGATTTATTCAAAAATTCACTTAACTTTAATCATCGTTTATCAATAAACACACCAGTGTTTAAGGGGTTTATTCAAAAATTCACTTAACTTTAATCATCGTTTATCAATAAACACACCAGTGTTTAAGGGGTTTATTCAAAAACGATGATTAAAGTTAAGTGACGTACAAACGTCTAAAATGTATGGTTAAAGAATCGCTAATCAATAGTTAACTTTTAACAGCGTTTATGAATAAGGGGGATTGTCTAAAAACTACTTTTAAAAACATTGCCCCACTCTAGGAATTTATCCTGTATCGTGAGTGCGTTTGCAAACATATAAACTCACATACACAAACAGCCAGACACGGAGCAATTAATTGCAGGTCTTACAAATTGTTTGTTCCGTGCGGGAATCGAAGCCGCGACACGTAGCGCAGCAGTCAACAGCTTAACCACTGCGCCAACCGTGTCGTCTTTACAGTATATGCGATTTCTTCTGCGCAAATCTAAAAAGTGAGTGTGGAGTGATCTGAGATTCCAATTAATGCTTGGAATTGACACTGCTGAAGCTCACTACACTCAACTTCTCCGTGGTAGGCCATAACATCGGCTACTGGCAGAAGTTATCACCCACCAGACAATGTCTTGCCGCCAAGCGATTTGTCGTGTCCCGGTATGATGTCTGGTGAAGCCGTACGGAGGACGGGTCTGAGCAGTTGTGTTGCGATGTGTGCCGGGCACGATGCGCCAAATGATGTTGTGTCGGGATCTCCAGATCAATCTCCCACTGGTGCAATTCATTGGTCGTGTTGTTGGTTTAATCATGGCATCACCTCACTAAACCGCCGTCTTCCTTCCTATTCACTCAGTTTTTTTGAGTGAATAGGCTCTTAATAAAGTGGCGCACTTTATCATCTACGATTGCATCACTGCTTACCATCAGGCGGGATTGCGGTCAAGCACTAGTTTATAATTTAAAGAAATGTTTTTACGGTGCGATTTTGACAGTTCTTTAGCATAAATAATGATAGACTTATTTACAAAATCAATCTCTATTATATCTCTCCAGTACAAACATAAAAGAGAGACAGAATATCTCTTTTATGGTTGTACAAGAGAGATGGAGAAAGAGATTTTACATTCTTCACATCGGTTTATGAATAGGTACGTTATAAACGCAGTAAGGTGATTATTCTACTACCACGACTTAAACGCGCGAAACGTACAAAAACTAACTTATCTTACGCGTAGCGCGATGTAAAGTAGTATATACGATGAGTATATACAATCACAGAAAACGCATCCATGCGCATTCATTCAAATGACGCGCCTACAAGCAGAAAAACATGAGCACACGCGCGTGTGTTCGGGGCGAGACGCAAGGTACACCGAATATTGCAGAGTACATTATATGGTGCCGCTCGAGATTTTGGATGGGATTGAAGTATTTGGTGCACTGCATTACAACCACAGCGAACGGCTTTGAATAAAATCAGTCAGCGTCGCCGTGAATTCTCAAAACGCAACTAGGCGCGTGAGTGCGTAAAATACCCGTACAGATCTGCACGTCGCGTATAAGTGCGTTGACACGCAACATGCAGCGTGATGTGTGGCAGTGTGATAATCGCCTAACAGTTGCACAATATAGTTCGTTCATTCGTTCCATTTGAATAGGTTCACGCGATCACTACGTAATGTTCACTCATTCATGGACAGGATGAATTAGCTGTATTATATTATTGTGAACATTCATCATCATTTCTTTATTATATTTTTATTTTATTACTTTGTGTTTCATGTCTGATGTGTGTTTGTATTTACTTTAGTGAAATTATGGGTATCTTACCTGAAATAAATGATTATTATTATTATAAGATATGAATGGGTTTAAAATAAGAACGAACTACACGATTTGTTGATCAGACTTCAAAATCCTAATAAAAATAAAAGTGAATTTTCAATATAGGAATCATATTGAAAATTCACTCTTTTCTATTTTGTTAGGTTTTTGGTGTACGAACCATATCGAAATTTCACTATTTTAGTTTTTATTGGATTTCTGTTTACCTTTCTTGAAATGAGTTCATCAATATTCTTAACAAGTTTTTAATGGTATGCACTTTGCTAATTAACGCAATTATCGTTAAAATATTACAAAAGAATGAAGAAAGTATAGCACCGAGCATTTTTTTTATAAAGTTTGTAAATTTTGTCTAACCTATAATGTAGAGAGTCGGCCGTAATGTACTAAGGCACTAGTAGGGTTGGTAGATGTCATATGACATCGAACAGGTTGTAGGATAAGTTGTGGTGACTTAGTGGTTAAAACACCAGTCTCTCAAGTATAAGTGTGCGGGTTTGATTCCAGGTCAGACATGTACCAATGTAACTTTTCTAAGTTATATGTACTTTCTAAGTATATCTTGGACACCAATGACTGATTAAATGGTGAAGGAAAACATCTTGAGGAAACCTGAATCGCCAACCCGCATTGAGCAAGCGTGGTGATTACGCTCAATCCTTCTCTGTATGAGAGGATACCTGTGCCCAGCAGTGGGACGATAAAAGGTTGATGATTATGATGAGGAGGTTCTGCATGTAACATGTGTCCCAACATTTTGAAAAAAGAACAACATGGCGGGAATTTCGATATGACAGGCTTGTTGATGCTTTCTGGAAGGGTCACTGCATTCTCCTATCAACCCCAGGGTCTCAAAGCAGGGAAAACAAACATGCAAAGCACTAACCTGGATCCAACAGGACAGGAAAGAGGAATCACCAACGACGGGGCACACGCCGGCCGGTCAGCTATCTTCTTTATGTGGACTTGATGCTGCTTGTTTACTGCCTACACTCGTCAAGCACAGACACACCACCAATATGGAAACTGAGGGTTTATTTGGCCAGTGAAGCCCTTAGAAAGTCAGATATTCGAAATTATTTAGAATAGACGCGGCGTTGTATGCGCTGAGGCCGCCATACTTTTTTTTTTTCTTTTTTTTTTTTTCTTGGCACTCTTGAGAGAGGCGCCACCAGCACGAGTTAAGAGAAGCCCGCGCTTATTTAAATCGTCGTTGACGCAACAAGGATGGAAAATGGAAATGCATGGATAAATTATTAGGATAGTTAATGCTTACACAAGGCTATTTAAACCTATTTATTCCTTTTTCTGCGCTGCGCTAGGGAGTCTAGTTCCGTACCATAATCTTTAAAAATGGTAAAAAAATACGTTTGTTGTATGGGAGTCCCTCTTAAATATTTATTTAATTTTAATTTTTAAATTTAATATTTAACCAAATACACTGTGAACATTTCAAGCGTCTATCTATTTTCGTTATTAATATGGAGAAAAAAACGGAAAACACCACGTTTGTTGTATGGTTACCCCCCTTAAATATTTTATTTTTAGTATTTGTTGTTATAGTGGCAACAAAAATACATAATCTCTGAAAATTTCAACTGTCAAGGTATTACGGTTCATGAGATACAGCCTGGTGACAGACGAACGGACAGACGGACAGCGAAATCTCATGAATAGGGTTCCTTTTTACCTTTTAAGTACGGAACCATAATAAATGAACTTATTCCATCTCCCATTTATCTTACAAATTCATTTGGCACGTTCAGCTCTGCTGAGTTTGCGTGGCGAATGAAAGGTTTATATGCATTTTCCTGTCTTAATCAAATTACCTAACTACACATTTGTTTATTACCTTCAGCCTCAATACGGAAGATAAAATCCGGAAACTATTACATACATATCTAGCAAGCCACGCCTTGGTGGTGTAGTGGTCCGAAATAGAACTCCTGGGCATGAGCTCATAGATCCCCAGGTTTTTTTTATTAATAAAAAGCACTTCTTCTCTCTGTAAACATAAATCATTATATTTTTTAACCGACTTCAAAAAGGAGGAGGTTACTCAATTCGTCCGTATGTTTGCTTTTTTTATCAGTCAGTAATCGTATCATCTTTAACAAAGCTATTTTTTTTTTATATATATTTTATAAACTAGCGCTTGACCGCAATCCCGCCTGATGGTAAGCAGTGATGCGATCATTGATGGTAAAGCGAGCTAGTTTATTAAGAGCCTATTCACTCTAGCCTTGAAGACACTCAAATTGTAGTGTGACGGAAACACCGCCGCTGGCAAATTTCCAGTCCCTCGATGTACGCGGAATAAAAGAGTCCGGTTCGTAGTGGTGTTAACAACGTGAGGGTGGAAAGTCGCCATACGACAGGTCGTCATACATTCAGTCCGCTCCCAGGGATAGATGCGGTAGGGGTCGACACTGGATGGAGAAAAAATAAATAAAAATGATAAAAAAGACTTCATTTTGAGATTCCGTAAGTTTTACAAGTATTTGTTTGGTTTTTTTTTAAATTATCATTTACTTTTATGAAAGTATCAATTAAAGTTTGGGGGGGGGGGGGGGGTTCATAATTAATTCACACAGGTCGGTAATCGTCCAGTTTTGAACTCTAGTGAACTGAAATTTTTTTGCTCGTGACCTCTAGACGCTTTTTAAAGAATACTTTCTCTATTACCATGAATTTTGTTATTATTTTTCCTTATTGTTAGAATTATTTATACCTCTTTGCACCTCTTTTTGTCACTAATAATCCTATTTTGGTTTCTTTCTTTGTCTTATTTTGCTTTTCATTGCCAGAAAGGATGGAGACAACCTCTAACATCTAATGGTTACTGGGAAGGTGGATGGACGACGCTCTAAAGGTCGCAGTCCAATAAGGTAGACTGACCATATTCATTCATCTCTGGCCTGCATGATGCTATACTCACGGTCAGGGATCGTAACAAATGGCGAACTATAGTGAAGAAGAGGATAATTCCACAGGGACATCAGGACCCACAGTAATGAGGAGACCGACTTGAGGAGGAGGACTTCCATAAGTTTGATTAATATTAACAAAATAATATTTTAGCCATCCTTCCTTTCTCAACCCCTTTGACGTTGCGTGTTACATTATGTTTAAAACCATCAGATTCACTACGGAAACCAATACAATCCGGAAGCTAAATACGTAGTACGCCATTCCTCAACTCGTGAGCCTGGTAGTACCAAGGTGTTTGGCCCAACAAAGAGTCTTTGTCCGTCTGTCACTGGTTAGCATTCTGGACACGACGCAAGGCCGCGATGCGCTAACTGTAGATGGTGTTGCCAATGTAGTATCTAAATTACCCCGGAGATTCCGTACATCTGTATTTATGAGAGGTATTCAGATGCCTGTTTGGTTGGGTTTAATTTTTTAGGCATGTAAACGTGGTTAGTTATGTAACATTTTTTTTTTAAAGCGTTGCCCCAACTCGGGATTTCTCCTGTATCGTGGGTGCGTTAACAAACATAAACATAACAAAAACTCACATACACAAACAGACAGACCCAGAACAACTACTTGTAGGTCATACAAATATTTGTTCCATACGGGAGTCAAACCCGCGACACGGAGCGCAGCAGTCGATTGCTCAGATACTACACAAATCATTCCGTCAAATTAGCAAGTATTTTCTGACTTTCATTTTGTTAAAATATAAGCTTTATTATTGTTTTTTAGAAAATATAAATAAATTTCTGCTTATCTGAATATTCATCAGTCTAAATATCGCTAAGGAGTTGATCTGACCGTAACGTGATCAGAGAGCTAGACTATTTTACGGGCAACGAAAAGCATTTCTATACAACAAGGCAATGCTTCAGCCTTGGGCTATTTTTTCTGTTGTCAGTGATGCGGACGGATTTTTGCTTTTTCTCCCTCCTTTTTTATAGAGGGTGGATAATCTACTAAAGTTTTTAACGCAGGTAGTGTTCAATACTATGTACTGAATCAGTAATAACCGAATACACGTCGTCGTTTCTGCCATCTCAAAGACCGGTTTCTATTTAAATAATCAGCGAATTTAAAATATTCTACCCTTTTGTTGTGTCCATAACGATCTAAAGTAAATAGTTATCACCTAAGTACCTACACATAATGGTAAAGAACTAAAAATAATCCATACTAATATTATAAATGCGAAGGTAACTCTGTCTGTCTGTCGGTCTGTCTGTCTGTCTGTTACGCTTTCACGCTTAAACCTCTCAACCGATTTTGATGAAATTTGGCATAGACAATCTTTAGACCCTGAGAAAGAACATAGGCTACCTTTTATCCCGGAAAAATTTGATGTTCCCGAGGGAAATCTAAAAAGCGCGATATAACCGAACTCCACGCGGGCGAAGCCGCGGGCGGAAAGCTAGTATTGAATATATTGAGTATCTTCGGTGAGTATCGGTGGTAGGCCATAATATCGGCTGCCAGCAGAAGTTACCACCAGCCATACAAAGTCTTGCCGCCAAACGATTCGTAATGTTCCGGCATGGTGTCTAATGAAGCCGTACGGAGGATGGGTCTGAGCAGTTGTGTTGCGATGTGTGCTAGGTACGATGCACCAAATTACCAAAATCTCCCTCTAGCGCAGCACCGTGTTGTTGGGTTTAACATTGCATCACTTCGCTCAACTGCCGTCTTCGTCTTCGTCTTTATTCATTACGTTTTTTAAGTGAATAGGCTTAATAAACTAGCGCGCTTTGCCATAAACCATTGCATCACTGCTTACCATCAGGTGGGATTACAATCAAGCACTAGTTTATAAGTATTAAAAAACAACTTCAAACTTCCAGACCGACATGAATTTACCAGACTACACAACAAAATTCTCCCCAAAGGAAAGTAGAAATAGGACGCTGGCAACACCGCCAGAGCCTCATTATTGCAGTTCCGTATTATTGTTGGTACAGACCTGGTTTCAGGAAATATAATAATTTTTATATCATGGCTATACAATTGAGGAAGACGAGTTACCATACATACAATGCGTTACGTGGAGGAAATTACATGATGAGCTGTAATTGTATGGTATTAATTCTGTCATTAGAGTAATTGTCAAAAGTAATAGTGTAATTTTGTTTTGTAAGCTGTGATCTTTGCTAGTTTTATAAGGTCATCATCATCATCTCAGCGCGCATCTGAAGCTTTTTCAGCTTTGGAGCCTGGGGTCCGCTTTACCAGTCGTAACTGCTGATTTTGGCTAAACTTCGATATTTTCCGTGAAGCGACTGCCGTCTGACCTCCGTAACCCAAAGGCGATAACGAAGCATTGCAGTTAGACAAATTGTTGGACTTTTGCGAGCGCCAACAACCCGTAACGACTGCTATTAGATGTTCGTATGGCAGCCAGGACCAACTGCTTAACGTGCTTTCCGAGGCACGACCAGACCAGTGCAAATATTCATATTCAAGCATACAAATATTTGCAGTATGCGGGGATCGAACCCGCGCTTCCTTGCGCAGCGGCCGCATTCGCTACCGCTACGCCACGGTATTTAACACATGCTGGGGCGAGTTCCTTATGGCTTATATAAAGCTACGCCTATCGCGATAGATAGCAACGGTGCCCTAGTGGTATAAACCGTGACTTATAAGTTGCAGGTCGTATATTCAAACCCCATCAGGCGCTTTACTTTGTGTAAATTATTTCATCATCACCGCTCTCACAACGGTGAAAGGAAATATAATGAGGAAACCGGTGTTTTCCGTTTCTTCATCACCGGATGAAGAAACGGAAAACAAAATATATGACATCTACAAAGCCGCACTAAGCCCGCTTGGTGACAATTCCTCTCATACTTTTAAATGAACAGACAGCTGTACTGCTGGAGAGTTTGTTCCGTCACTTCTTCCCAGCGAAAGCACAAGGAAGTGTCGATGGGTGGGTATTTTGGGGGACTGTCTTATGTAATATTGACCGACTAGGATACTAACTAGGACACTAGGAACTAATATGGCCCAGAAGGAGAGAACATTATAAGCTATTAATGTTATATTACGTAAAGTCGTGGTAAAAACATCAGCCTCTCAAGTATGTGTGTGCGGGTTCGATTCCAGGTCAGGCAAGTACCAATGTAACTTTTCTAAGTTATATGTACTTTCTAAGTATATCTTGGACACCAATGAGTGATTAAAAAGAACTTCGTCGTTTCTTTGATTGGCAAGAAATTAGCATGATAAGTCGTTGAAAAGTCGTGGTGGCCTAGTGGTTAATATACCAGCCTTTCAAGTATGAATGCGAGGGTTCGATTCCAGGTCAGGCAAGTACCAATGTAGCTTTTCTAAAGTTATATGTACTTTCTAAGTATATCTTGGACACCAATGACTGGAGGTGAAAGAAAACATCTTAAGGAAACCTGGACTGTAAGTCTGAAATGTCAACCCGCATTGAGCAAGCGTGTATGAGAGAAGACCTGTGCCCAGCAGTGGGACGATAAAAAGGTTGCTGATGAATTGATGATGTGATGAAGAGTTAGACTGGAAGCTCCAACATAGTTGGGGAAAAGATGATGATTTAGATCACCCTAGTAGATGAAACTACCCACAAATCAATGTTCCGAACAATACGATCTGGGGACCAACTCATCATCATCATCATCAACAACATTTTTATCGTCCCACTGCTGGGCACAGGTCTCCTCTCATACAGAGAAGGGTTGAGCGTAATCACCACGCTTGCTCAATGCAGGTTGGCGATTTCAGACTTAAAGTCTAAGTTTCCTCAAGATATTTTCCTTCACCTTCAGTCATTGGTGTCCAAGATATACTGAGAAAGTACATATAACTTTAGAAAAGTTACATTGGTACTTGCCTGACCTGGAATCGAACCCGCGCACTCATACTTAGGAGGCTAGTGTTTTAACCACTAGGCCAAAACAACTTTCCAACGACTTATCATGCTAATTTCTTACCAATCAAAGAAACGACTTAATTAACTAAGTTTTTTTTTATCACTACATAGTATAAAACAAAGTTGCTTTCTCTTTCCCTATGTCCCTATGTATGATTAAATCTTTAAAACTACGCAACGGATATTGATGCGGTTTATTAATAGAGATGATTAAAAAAGGTTTATCTGTATAGTAACATCCATTAAATAGTGGAAAAACACTATTATTTTTTTGAGGTTTCTAATGTATTGTGATGTCTTGAATATTTTTGAAGATGTTACAGATTTAAAATTTGCGGGGCGTTGCGTTTGCGGCGGTATCGACCGGCCGGGGCAGCGGGAGCAGCGGGCCGCTATGTTTTGCACCCGTGCGAAGCCGGGGCGTAAAGTAAATTATAAACAAATGCTTGACCGCAAAGACACTTTAATTGTAGTCCGACGGACACACCGCCGCAGGAAAATTGTTCCAGTCCCTCTATGTACGCGGTATAAAAGACGAGATGAAACGCTTCGTTCGGATCGCTGTGGTCTCAACAACGTAAGGGTTGGTAACTCGTCGTACGACGGGTCGTCCGATGATGGATCGAAGATGGGGGAATTAAATCATGAAATTCCCTCGCACACTCTTGAACAAAACTCTCTCTCTCACTCGTCGAACAAAATGGTATTTCAATAAATATTTATTCCTCAATATTCCTTTTGCACCTACCACAGTTTGTCTCTGCATAACCTTTCTTTATTTTTTTTATTCACTTAAAGGTTGGTTGGTAGAAAATCATCATTTTCGTTGACTCGGTCTGCAGCGGTATTTATTGTAGGTATGCTTAAAATTGAATTTCCAATCCACAGACAATTATTATACGTAGAACAGAATTAACTTCTGACGGGTTTTTCTATGAAAGAATAGTCCAAATTAGAAAATTATTCCACGATTGAGTTATCAGAGGTGTGCACTTGGGGAAGTTCACAGTTTGACCGTTTTTTTTTGTTAGGGTGGGAAATCATCAAATGACTTCTTCCGCTCTGGGCGGAGCGGAAGGGCGTGTCAGACTTTTACTGACTAAAACCCACCCGTGTTTCTTAACTTGCCTGTGGGACAGGAGGCATCGGTCTTCGTGGACCCCGTCACGATGTGCTGACATCTCTTTGAGGCGCGCGTGAAACACGACGCGCCGTCGACTCGGGCCTGGTCCTTACCGGGCGGCGAGCTGCCCATTGCTCACCGCCCGCAAGCCCGCGCCTACGGTGGCTGGGAGTTTGGTGTCATCTTCCGACCAGGGCGTCTCCTGCGGTGGCTAGTGGCGTGAGGGCGCTGGGATTCCCGTAGCCTCACGCGCTCCGCCTCCTCCTTTGCCAGCATTACTGCTTCGCAGAAGGAGGTGACGGCCTGCCATGCACTCTCGCTCCGGACCATGGCCTGGACCAGGGTCGGACGCGAGAGATCACCGCCGATCGCCGCTACGAGGACACGGCGGTGCTCTACCCAAGCCGGGCAGACCTCCACCGCATGCTCCACCGTGTCCTCAGGACGATCCACACAATGGTGACACCCTGGCGTTTCCTCCCGCCTTATACGGAACAGGAACCTCCCGAAACAACCGTGTCCGGTGAGGACCTGCGCCAGGCGGAAAGTGAGGGCGCCGTGGCGCCTCTCTAGCCACTCCTCAAAGAGGGGACTTACCGCCGCTATTGTAGCGTGCCCAGCACTGGGTTGCGACAATCGCACTCTCCATGTTGCCATGAGATCCCGCCGGAGCTCTGTCCGCCGTACCGCATATCTCGCGGCAGCAGAGTTATGCCCCGGCGTTTTGCCTCCTCTCGCCACTCCCACATGTGGGCGAGGACTTTGGCCTTCAGATCCCATGGCGGCAATCCGGCAAGAAGGCTCGCCGCCTCAGCGGAGACCGTACGGTATCCCCGGATCAGCCGAACTCACGGTTTGACCTCTGTCTCAATTTGTCAAAAAATACCTGTAGTTTACATACATTTTGGGACTAAATGTAGATCGTGTTTTATGATGAGAAATGGCCTTAAACTAATTAAAAGAAGTACTGAATAAATCACTTTAACATAAACTCACAGCTCTTGATCCAAATCGTCAACCATTTAATGAATCAGCCAATATTTGTTTGCCTCGGTGGTATGCCATAATATCGGCTGCCGGCAGAAGTTATAACCCACCAGGCAAAGTCTCGTATCGAATCGTCAAAAGATTCGTCGTGTTCCGGCATGGTGTCCGGTAAAGCCGTACGGAGAATGGGTCTGAGCAGTTGTGTTGCGATGTGTGCCGGGTACGATGTGCTAAATGTTGTGGTGTTGGGAGTTCGGTCGTGGAAGATCTCCAGATCAATATCACTCTGGCGCAGCATCGTGTTGTTGGGTGTAACATAACATCACCTCGCTCAACTGCCGTCTTCTTTCCTATTCACTCATTTTTTTTTTTGAGTGAATATGCTCTTAATAAGCTAGCACGATTTACCATCAACGATTGCATCACTGCTTACCATCAGGAGGGATTGCGGCCAAGCACTAGTTTATAATTATAAAAAAAAATACTTATAGCAACTAGACCAAATTTGTTAGTAACATTGTTCTTAAAAACTATAGTTAGTATAATTTAGCTATGTTACCACAAATTACACAGTAAACGGACTTCAACTCACAAAATCTTCCGCCATTGAACCTTATAGCCAAAAGTCACTCAAAATCAGTCGCCCACAAACTAACACAATAATGTCCATTACAATTTTAAACTTACTGGCTCTTACAACAAAAACTTGTTAAACGAGTACCTAATGACACTGTGACGTCAAAATCCAGAAATATTACCTATGTCATTAATAAAAGGTCAAAGCCGAAACAACTGATAAACACTGTTTTTGTTAGTAAGAACTAAATCAATTTTTTTTAAATCCATACTAATATTATAAATGAGAAAGTAACTCTGTCTGTCTGTCTGTCGGTCTGTCTGTCTGTCTGTCTGTCTGTTACGCTTTCCCGCTTATTAAACCTTTCAACCGATTTTGATGTAATTTGGCACAGATAATCTTTAGACCCTGGGAAAGAACATAGGCTACATTTTATCCCGGAAAAATTTGATGTTCCCGAGGGAAATCTAAAAAGCGCGATATAACCGAACTCCACGCGGGCGAAGCCGCGGACGGAATGCTAGTAAATTATAAACAAGTGCTTGACCGCAGTCCCGCCTGATGGTAAGCAATGATGCAATCGTTGACAGTAAAGCACACTAGTTTATTAAGACACTCAAATTCTTTTCCGACGGAAACACCACCGCTGCCAAATTGTTTCAGTCCCTCGATGTACGCGGTATAAGAGAGGAGGCGAAACGCTTCGTCCGGATCGTAGTGGTGTTAACAACGTAAGGGTGGAATGGGCATGCCACAATAGCGGCGGTAAGTCCCTTCTTTGAGGAGTGGCTAGAGAGGCGCCACGGCGCCCTCACCTTCCGCCTGACGCAGGTCCTCACCGGACACGGTTGTTTCGGGAGGTTCCTTGTCCGTATGAGGCGGGAGGAAACGCCAGGGTGTCACCATTGTGTGGATCACCCTGAGGACTCGGTGGAGCATACGGTAGAGGTCTGCCCGGCTTGCGTAGAGCACCGCCGTGTCTTCGTAGCGGCGATCGGCGGCGATCTCTCGCGTCCGACCCTGGTCCAGGCCATAGTCCGGAGCGAGAGTGCATGGCAGGCCGCCACCTCCTACAATTCAATTCTACATCTCACAAGCAAAGTTTACCGCGCAACCACCATATACAACGTTATTTTTTGTTTATACAAAGCCTGAATATAGTTTGTTCAGAATAAGCAATTCAAATGATTTCAATCATTTTTACACCATGTTATATTTTTCCCAAATACATTTAGAAATTGTCGCAGTGTGGTTATCGAGCGCACAACACAGCTGACGGTAGATCATGCTCAACGCACCGCTTGCCCGCTCGTGCCACTGTAGGTGCGGGCTGACGGTGTGTTGACCATATTTTTGTTGGGACAACAAGTAAGATAACAAACCATAACTTTGTCGTTTTTCATGACATCTTTTTGTTTTGTACACAGATTCTTAACTTAAAAATACTGGACACGTGTATCGGGTTTCGCATAAAAAAGAAATAACGTTATATATTCAGTTAATAATAATTCCCCTTATTCATAAACGCTGCTTAAACTAGTGTTAACTAGTGATTAGCGATTGTTTAAACCATGGTTTAAATATACATTTTAGACATTTTCATGTCACTTAACTTTAATAATTAATCGTTTATTGATTAACCCCTTAAACACTGTGGTGTTGAAGATTTAAGTTAAGTGACGTTTAAAGGTCAAAAATGTATTGTTAAAGAATCTCTAATCACTAGTTAACTTTAAGCAGCGTTTATGAATAAGGGGGAAGATCAGTTTTCATTTCTGTCGGCCAGCACTTCTTCTGTTTATTTTTTTTTTTTAAATCACATAGATTGAGCTAGCCCCAAAGTAAGTTCGAGACTTGTGTCATGGGATACTAACTCAACGATACTATATTTATAATAGATACATATATAGATAAAAATCCAAGACCCATCTACGTTATGGTGTCATTTTCTGGGGCAACTCAACAGAAAGGGAAACGGTGTTCAAGGCTCAAAAGAGATGCATACGTTCTATGTTTAAAATAAAACCTACCGATAGTTGCGTTCCTTGCTTTGAAAGATATAAAATAGGCTATTTGACAGTATTCAATTATTTGTGATTTTTTGCTTTAATTGCATAAAATGAGGGTTCTTTATATCATTTACAAGAGTTTTAATAAAAAATAATAACAATTATTATATCCAAAACACGAAAATATGTTTGGCTTTTTGTTTCTCGCGCCACACATTGTGAAACGATCCGGATTGGCTAATGTCGCGATGACGTCATACGCTTGTTTTCGGCAAACTTATGAACTGTTTTTCGGGGGTTTTTATCGATTTATTTGTACAACCCAGTACAGTACACCACTTGTAAACCATTTTATTAGATAACAACAGCAAATAATAATTAAAAACAAACACCACTGAGAACCGAAAACCGCTTGTGACGTCACTTACCAGGCGCAACGCCATATTGCTGATTATATCGTTTTCGCGGCTTATTTGAATTTTGAATTTTTATTTGCATATTTCTTACGAAATACGTATTTAAAATTAAAAAAAATACTTTGGGTGAACTTCTTAACCGCAACCAAGTAATTCAAGATAAAAATTATAAATCTGTCAAATAGCCTATTCTTACGTTACCATGTCTTTATATCTTAGAAATGGCGATTTTTGTTAAAAGTAATCCTCATCGTTTCAAATTATTAAATGAAGTAATGCCACGAAACAGACATGACAATGGAAAGATATGTCTTCGGGCTGCGGGAACAGCACTTATGCGCAAAAGTGTGTTCTGTATGGCTCCGATCATATTTAATAAACTGCCTAAAAACTGGAAAGAACTCTAAAAACTGGAAGAGTATTCATAAAGTAGGTACTTATATTATAATATTTTAGATTTCCTTAATGAGAAAGATTTTAATGTTCCGATTGCATACAAAGGGAAGAACCACAATACATATTCCTAATAAAAAAAATTCTTTCAAAAAATTCTTTATTCTTATTTTTTATACTCAACAATTTTTATGTACGTTTGTAACGCTCAATTATAATATATTGCATGCCGATTGGTAAAATATGGCTGATCTTACTACCTTTATTTATGTAACAACATTATTGTACCCATATTTGCAAAATAAATTGTCTTTGTCTTTGTTAGGCCAATTAGAAAAAGACCGTTTTCCATCATGACCTGGCCGGGGATCGAACCTGGGGCCTCCACGTCGTAGGCAGGCGTGTTGACCGCTGCGCCACGGAGGTCGTCAAAATTCATCCAATTTCATCCATCACTAGGAATTTTTCCTGTATCGTGGGTGCGTTTACAAATATATAAACTGACATACACAAACAGCGGGAGGTTGTTTGGGCCCGTCCATTCTCAGCAGGGAACAACAGACAGCCAATATAATAATTTACTTCATTATCCTTACAATATCAATGTTGATATCAATCACAAAGACTTATTCTTATTCCTGCCAGTTAAGGAATAAGGAAGAAGATACCGGAAAATAATCGTACGTGAGGCACATGAGTAATTAAGTAGTAGGGGTTCTGTAGTTGTGATTCTGACTTTAAGAGCGTTTACTATGCATGACTGACAACGTCGCCATTTAGTGTCATATTTCGTGGTTTTCAATTTTTTTTTTTTTTTTTTATTCGGAGCTATATTTAAAAAAAAAAAAACATGCTTTAAAAAATATCAAACTAAAAAGTTAAAAATAAGTTTTAAAAAACAGTGAATAGGAGGGAATAAGAGTAAAGTGAGCAAGGTGATGCAATGTTAAACCCAGTGGGAGATTGATCTTGAGATCCCCCATGACCAAACTCCCGACACAATAACATTTGGCGCATCGTACCCGGCACATATCGCAACACAATCACATCGCATATTCATTCAAAAAAACTGAGTGAATAGAAATAAAGACGGCAGTTGAGCGCAACACGACCAACGATGCTGCGCCAGAGGGAGATTGATCTGGAGACCCTCTACTACCAAACTCCTGACATCTCATAACTCCTACACATCGCAACATAACTCCTCAGACCCGTCCTCCGTACGGCTTCACCAGACAAATCGCTCGGCTGCAAGACTTTGGTGGGTGGTAACTTCTGCCGGCAGCCGATGCCGACCTACCACCGAGTATGTAAACCTTGAAATATAACACTAAAATGCGACGTAGCCAGTTGTGCGTAGTAAACGCTCTTCTCTTCCTCTCTAAGAGGTACTTGTTTTTTGATAATATTTAATTTTAAAAACATGTACAACCTGTCCATTAGGGACCCGTGGCTAAATAAATCAGCTGCAGAGGTCGACCGATCAGCTTAAGCTACGCGTGCCAC
Source organism: Sesamia nonagrioides (assembly GCA_017933935.1). NCBI lineage: Eukaryota > Metazoa > Arthropoda > Insecta > Lepidoptera > Noctuidae > Sesamia > Sesamia nonagrioides. The sequence continues at coordinate 562,989 of JADWQK010000844.1, read as the reverse complement.
GGTTGGTCTGTGGATGTGTCCATAAAGATGGTCCATGGACCATCTTTACATACCAAGATACATTCGTATCTCGATGAGCACGTTAAACCTTTGGTCCCGGCTGTGTCTAGGTTATATACACAAAAATAAGACACAGATGTACATGCACAAAATTAAAACTTATCATGGAACTGCATCCACCTCCGCAACATCGGGGAATCCCACAAAAAACGGGGCGCTGCTTGTACATAAATAAATGAACAAGTGTGAAGTGACTTGGCGAGTTTGTTGCAGTATTTTCTATTAGGCTTGAACAACGCGAACGCACACGAATATTGATAGCAAATAACGTAACTTACTAAGTAGCGACACACTCAAATTATACCGTAATTATATTATACGGTTCGGAATATAACGCCAATACACGAGGCGTGGAGGAGCTAACCCACAGAGGACGAACTTCATACATGGGTTTGTGAACACAATATTTTCTCTAAGAAACGGCTAAAGAGAATGTTAACCCTAGCAGCGAAAGGATGACATGACTAAATAAAATATGAAATTTTATATAATCATCTTAACAACAATACTAATGAATTTTGAAATAATCTTTTCTTTCCGTGAATTAATTCCTACTTTCCCAAAATTTTGTAATTTTTAAAAACGTGACGAAACCATTTTGTCGGTATTATTATGAGCGAACTGACCGCGTGCCGCGTGCCCTGCCCCCCTTCGCCCGCACATGTATTAAGTTACCTACTTTTGCAGAATAATATTTATTTTTTGGGGGGATTTTTTTTTTAAGTTTAGCCCGGCTTTGTAGGCATTAGTAGAATCAGTTATCGATACCTAACAATACCTTCGCGGATCGGACAGGCTTTCCTTTACATATTGTATACTTACATCAATATGTATTTATTGTAGTTGGATGTAGTTGTATAAACTTCCTCATGCAAAAACCAACAGTAAAAATTCCTGTCGACAGCGATGCGAATATATTTTTGATGCTCTCTAATTATTTCCATTCCTACTTTATATACTCGTACAAAAAATACATTATGTAAATATTATTATCTATTTTGGTTTGCAAAATGGATGACGTCTTGAACATGATGATGTCAGGAAAAAGTATCCCTATTCGACTGGTATTGCTGTGAGGTTTACACGACTCTACAAATTTGTGTTAACCCGTGAATCAAAGATAGTTCTTTTTAATACTTTGTTGGAAAAATATTGCTACATAATACAGACTGCTTATTGAGAACCCTGTGTGATGTATTGCCGTCCATATCAAGATGGAGAATCACGGTTGCAAAGGACTAAAAGTAATTGAATAAGTCCTTTTGACTTTTCTATCTCCTTTGACCTTTTGTCCAGCGATAGTTCTTCGTCCTGGATCCCTTGGATGTGCTAGCGCATCACAGTACTTAGGCAGTCATATTAAACCCAAGCATTTAGTCTACTATATCAAAAATATTATTTCCTTACCCTAATAATAGTATATATGGATGGCCGATGGGGCAGTGGGCCACGTACCGGAATGTGCAGCGTAGGGAGGCCCAACAAAGTGGACCTGTTGAAGGTCACGGGAAGCCAATGGTTGCGGGCAGCACAAGAATGGTCATCGTGGAAAGCCTTGGGGGAGGCTTTTGTCCAGCAGTGGACCTTTATAGGCTGAAGAAGAAGAAGAAGAATGGTATATATCGCGCCACCATTATTTTTGAAAAATGTGACAGTAACTTATGTAGTTTTAATTATTTTCTTATCCACTACCTATCAAAAAGTTACAGATATCGATTCAGTCAATAATTCCGAACATATTACTTTTATAACGTGTATAAATTCAGTTACACATTGTAGATAATCTAGATATTATAATCTGACCAATATTAGGTTTGTCTGGACTTTAAACGAGACTTGACCTCTGAATCAGTTTCGACAGCCACATTTGGGCTGGTGCTGCAAAATGCCACCTCGCAACTTTGGATTCGATGGAGAGGTCTGCGAAGAGGCTAATGGGTGACCCAGATTTATTTCAAAACGGTCTCCAAAGCCTAGAGTTCAGTCGAAAAGTAGCCAGCTTCTCAATGTTCTATAGGATGCATTTTTGTTTAGGATGCATCCGGGTGAAACGTTTCGCCTCATCTTCTATACCGCTTACATCGAGGGAGTGAAACAACTTGCCAGCGGCGGTCTTTTCGTCTGACTACAATTTAAATATCTTCACTGCTTACCATCAGACAGAATTGCAGTGAAGCACTAGTTTATGATTTAAAAAAAATCCTTTTTGCTCGGGCTAGTAGAGAATCAATCCGGTCCGAAAGTGAGGCTATGGTAGAGTATGGTAGAGACGCGAATGTTGTACTACAGGCAGTCTCCGATTGGGGTGATGCCTATCTTGTGGCATTCAATGCCGCCTAAATACAGGCGTGTCTTTTCACCGCCAAAAGGAGCCCATTCACCTCAGCTCCTACTTTTCGAAATGAATACTTGGAGAGTACCGACCGCCTTCAGCTTTTGGGAGTTAAAATTTCTTCGAACCTTAACTTTGGGCGATTCATTGGGTCCAAAGCCAAGGTGGGCCCAGGAAGCTTGGCGTTATCGCAAAGGTCCGGCGGTACTTCACACCAGGGCAGCTTCTAATGCTGTACAAAACACAGGTCCGTTCGTGTGTTGAGTACTGCAGCCACATTTGGGCTGATGCTGCAAAATGTCAACTAGCCTCTTTGGATTCGGTGGAGTGGCGTGCGAAGAGGCTGGTTGGCGATCCCGACTTAATTCAAAACGGTCTCCAAAGCCCAGAACACAGGCGTAGAGTAACCAGCCTTTCGGATTCATTTTGTTGAGTGTGCGAGGGAATTACATGATTTAGTTCCCCCATCTCTGTTCCACCATCGAACGATCCTTCGCACGGCAAGTTTCCACCGTTACGTCTTTAACGCCACTACGATTCGGACGAAGCGTTCGGCGGGATTACGGTCAAGCGCTAGTTTATCAATACATAGTATAAAACAAAGTCGCTTTCGCTGTATGTCCGTATGTATGCTTAAATCTTTAAAACTACGCAACGGATTTCGACGCGGTTTTTTTTAATAGATAGAGTGATTCTTAAGGAAGGTTTAGACTACCTTTTATCCCGGAAAAAATTGATATTCCCGAGGGAAATCCAAAAAGCGCGATATAACCGAACTCTACGCAGGCGAAGCCGCGGGCGGAAAGCTAGTAATATTATAAAAAAAAACTTGCTAGGTGGGACATGTCGACCTCATAGGTATAGTTATTCAAATAATTTATTGAATTGTATGTCCAAACCTACTTACAAAACAAAAACATTTCTCATAGACATTGGTCTCTGTTACATATCTTCTCTTATGCCTTCCGCTCTAAGATATTTGCATAACAAGCGAATCGCTGTCTGATCTTGTAATATTTCGGTATGATTAGCATAAAGTGTTACTAAACCGACAGAGCCGATTTGTACCCATCGTGATTACAGATTAAAACAAAACAAAATATTAATATACAAAACAAAAAAACAGATTCATCATCACCAACCTTTTTCATCGTCCCACTACTGGGTCCAGATCTCCTCTCATACAGAAAAGGATTGAGCGTAATCATACAAAACAAAAAAACAGATTAAAACGAAATAATTTTTTGTTTGTCGTTGTTTCGTTTCGAGGCGTGGTGGTTAGACCACCAGCCTCTAAAGTAAGAGTGTGCGGGTTCGATTCCAGGTTAGGTAAGTACCAATGTAACTTTTTTTAGTTAAATTTACTTTCTAAGTATATCTTGGATACCAATGACGGATTAAAAGGTGAAGGAAAACATCTCGAGGAAACCTGGACTTTAAGTCTGAAATCGCCAACCCGCGATTAGTAAGCGTGGTGATTACGCTCAATCCTTCTTATGAGAGGAGACCTGTACCCAGCAGAGGGACGATAAAATGGTTGATGATGTTGATGATGAATACTTCGTTTTAATTTTTCCTTATTATTACAACAATTTTTCTTATTCTCGCAGAAACACGTGCACGAACGTGTTTGAATGGAGATGCCTTTGCCCAACAGTGGGATGATCCAGGCTTATAGTCACAGTATAACGCCTACCTGGGTTAGATATTCAGGGTCGTTGCTGCCCATCGCCACCATTACCCCGGCAGTTTCCGTCTTTGCCGAATAAGCCTCAACTGCCGCCGAAAAACAATGACAATTTCCTATCTGGGTTCTCTAACAAAATGCAAGCTCACTCGAAAGTAGTTGAATCGTCAACAGAAGTAGTATTTTTTTGTTTTTCAGCCTTAGCTCATACCTACCACAGTTAAGAACACTGAAAAGACACCAACAGTAAGAACAAAGGTCATAAGCTTAAAGGGCATAAGCTTTTCTATTTTTCTATTCTGTTATGCGATGTTGTCATTAATTCTTAGTTTGAGATCAGATCTAATCATATTTCCGTAAGTGATGCGATATAGGTACACATCAGTAATGAGTGGGCTACAAACACTTTTTTTTCAGGTGGGAAATCATCAAATGATCTCTTCTACTCTGGGCGGAGCGGAAGAGATTTGTCGTGTACCGGCATGATGTCTTGTGAAACCGTACGGAGGACGGGTTGGACCCAAAGTTGTGTTGCGATATGTGCCGGATAGGATGCACTAAATGTGAGAATTTGAGAGTCTTCAGATCAATCTCGTCGGTCGCCTTGTTGGGTTTAACATTGCATCACTTCGCTCAACTGCCTTTCTTCCTATTCACTAAGGTTTTTAAGTGAAATAGGCTTAATAAACCAGGGCTCTTTACCATCAACGATAACATCACTGCTTACCATCAGGCGGGATTGCAGTCAAGCACTAATCTATAACTATATAAAAAAAAATATGAGCGTATCAGATTTTTATTGACTAAAACCCACCCGTGTTCCTTCACTTGCCTGTGTACCTTTGTCAATGTGTATATTCTGTATGTGTATCTCTTTCAACACCTGCAGCCCTGGCAGGACCTACTACAAACCCTTGTGGCATAACTCACTTATAAATTTTATAGTCGAATAAAAACGGGGGAACGGGGTTCGGAGGATCCTTATGGAGGATGAGTGAGCTTTACACGCTACTCCTCATACCTCCACACATTCCTAGAAATTCCAGCTTAAAACTTGGTAAAGATTGTATGTCAATTGTAACAGTATGCATTTCACAAGCCAAAGTGGCATCATGTGAGTACGAAAGAATCTTTTCAAATATGCATGATATACCATCTCTTGGAAGGAAAGATCTGTTTTTGACGCTTGCTGGAAGCATCTTGCTGTTGACTTTGGTTCAAACTAACGTGTTTCTATTTAAGTTCCTTGCACATTTTCTGAAGAAATATTTGCATGTCGCCAAAAACCAAAACAAAGTAATTTATTCGATTGAACGGGCGTCCGTAGGCATTTGTCAACTCCTATCTGCCACGGCATAATTAAATTTCTGAATTGTTTTTATGTTTTCTGTAAAGGACGCATTAATGGTGCTAATGTTTCTGCATCGTTCTCACATAGATAAATTCAAAAGAAATGATGATGTCATGGACCAAATATAGACGATGATGTAGTCAAATATTTTTTAATAAGTTTATGATTTAAATGAGTGAACAAACATGGATAAATTCAACACGGATGATCTAAGGTAGGTGCGGCAAATAAGGCCTAGCTAAGCGCGAATTGAAAAAAAAACAAAAACTATTAACATGAATCAACAAATTTTAATGTTTATCAAACATTTCAATTAACATTGCAATTAACATCCATTATAAATAAAAAACCGGAGAATTTTCCAAAAAAATAGTCCAAGCAAAGTATTTATAAAAACACTATATTTAAGCCTAGTTAAACTATGATAGGTTAATAAGGCCTAAGAGTTTAACATACAAAACTAAACAAAATATACGTCATAGAATTGGAGATTGAGATCAATTAATTAATAAGTCAGTAATAATCACAGTGTTCAGACTTAAAAATACCGAACACATATTTTTTTATTATTTTCATTCAGGAAACTCAAAATTGCCAACGTCCTTCTCTGACAAACCAACGCACTCCCCATGATAACACTTTCTGCATTTAAAACATTGCTTCATAGCAGCCTTTTCGCCCTTATTACCCGACAGGCCTTATTGGCCGCACCTACCTTAATCAAATATTGGGTCTTTACCTATGAAATTGCCGTTTTTAATGAAAAAAATTAACGATTTTTTTTCATGTATTTTTTATTTGTATAAATAGAAGTAATCACCCTGCAATCAATGCATCTTTGCCAACGCAGTGGCAGGTTATTAATATAATAAACATATAATACATTTATACAAAAATAAGACGGGCGTCTTAAAGAAATCAGCAAGGAATTTTGTACTGCCTCTCGGTTATTTAATTTTTTCCCGCCAAGAAGTTATCCAAAATTTTGGAAAAGTAATTATCTGTAGGCACAAGGGCTGGTGAGTAGGGCGGATGACGGAGACAACCCCAGTTCTAGCATCTTAGAGATCGTCTGCTGTGCAGTATTGCTCTTAGCGATAAGACCGCCCATTGTGTAACCTTTTGTAAAATCTTTATATTTATGTTCTGTAATCCATGTGGTGTACATAATAAAGAGTATTTTATTTTTGTCTATTCTATGAGGTTGCGCGTTGTCGTGCAGGAGCAGCGGAGAGGAGCGATTGACCAATGCTGGTTGTAGATGTGCCAGTTTCTTCATCATTGTGTTTAGTTCTTCACAGTACACATGTGAAGTAATGCTCATCCCGTTTGGTAAGAAGCTGTGATGAATCACACCGGCGCTAGACCACCATACAGTGACCTTTTCTAGGGGGTAAGTTTTCGTTAGGGTATTATGTAGGTGCTGAACCAGGCTCCATCTTCGCAGGTAACAATGCGGTTCAAAAGTCTTTTATTTCCGTGTTTGTTGAGCAGAGCAAGCCACGTATCGACACGTTCATCGCGCTGGCGATCATTGAGTTCGTGGGGCATCCATTTGTCAAGCTTTTTTACCTTGACAATTTACCTTGCCAACTAATTCAGCCAAAGATTGTGTATCATCAGTTTCCACAATCGCCTTTAATATTCGTCATTGTCCACCAAAGTCCTTGGACGACCGCGAGGTTCATTTTTCAGGTCGAAATTCCCAGAACGGAAGCGAACAACCCATTAAAAAGTTGTTGCGTTGGTTTGTAGTGTTAGCTCCGTAAACGTCGTTGATGTTGCGTGCCGGTTGTGCCGCGTTGTTGCCACGACGGTCCGCATCATATTCCATATTTACATCATTTATTTACATCAATGACCTGCCGTACCTAATAAAGGATAACCACGATATAGTGTTGTTTGCAGATGACACTTCACTTTTATTTAAACTGAAACGTCAGCAGCAGGTTACTGATGATGTAAATAGCGCGATCTCCAAAGTAGTCCATTGGTTTAATGTTAATAATTTACTCTTAAACGAGAAAAAAACCAAATGCATTAAGTTTACTCTACCTCACGTTAGGCAGGTGGAAACTAAAGTGTTGATAAGGGGCGAAGAATTGAAATCTGAAGACAGCACAGTATTCTTGGGTATAACTCTGGATGCTAAGCTTCAATGGGGTCCACATATAGAAAAATTGTCAAAAAAACTAAGTTCTGCTGCATACGCAGTTAGAACAATTCGTAATTTGACTGATGTTGAGACGGCCCGTTTAGTGTACTTTGGCTATTTCCATAGCGTAATGTCGTACGGCATTCTGTTGTGGGGAAATGCCGCCGATATTCAAACAATATTTGTTTTGCAGAAACGAGCCGTTCGTGCAATTTATAAATTAGAAGTAAGTCCGAGACACTCTCTCAGAGAAAAATTTAAAGAGATTAATGTACTGACCGTGCCGTCTCAATATATTTATGAAAATCTTTTGTATGCTCATAAAATATAAAATTGTTTAAAAAATACAGTGATGTCCATAATATAAATACTAGGAACAGGCACAAATTTATTGTACCTACAACAAGGCTCAAGAAAATAGGTGGCTCCTTCAGATGCCAATGTATACATTTTTACAATGGACTTCCAGAGGTGGTTCAAGATCTGAGCCTGAATAAATTCAAATCCTTCATTAAACGTAAGTTGTGTCAGAAAGCATTTTATAGTGTGAAGGATTATATTGAGGACAAAAAGGCTTGGGCTTGAGCTCCGTCCGATTTCTATAAACTGGTTGTTCTCTGATTTTTCCTCTTGTAGTTTGAATATGTAATTGTTTATGTTATTAATTCGAAGCCTGTATTACACACTATGTAGCCAAGCATATTGTACGTTACGGAATTGTATCGCTGACAGAGGTGTTCGGCACTTGTACAGCTACACAGGAGCTATACCTACTTAGTATTCGGGAACACTGTTGGAGCTGCTGAACCTTGGACAAAACTATCTTAGCATTGTGTAGATTCAATTTCTTAGTATTGTATAATTGCATGGCAAACGTGTGAGCACAATGTACGAATGTGCTGTAAGGCATTTATTTGTTGGGTTAGTCTTTTTATTGACTTAATTGTGCTCTGGCTGTTGAGAGTATGTCATGCTCACTCAAATGTCTCGCTGATGGTGGCGTGTGTGTTGGGTCATTGGGTTCCCTTCAATATGGTTGAGCTGAATGATGCTGATCCATTCGTCATGTTCGTGAACGGACGCCGTCGGAGGGGACTGGTCATCTCTTAGCTGCCACGGCGTATTTTAATTTCTGAATTGATTTTTGTGTGTTTTCCATAATGGACGCTCTCGGCGTACAATTTATTTCTGCATCGTTCTCACACGGTTGATTTCAACATGAATGATGTAATCAAATATTTGTAACAATAGCTTGAAAATTTAAAAGAGTGTCCATGGAGTTTCTTGCCCGTTCTTCTCCATAGGTACCTACTCTTTGGAATGGGCGACTAGCTTCATCTTATTGACTGACCGACCTTCTGACAATTCGAAAGTGCCTGTAACTGGTTTATTTGAAATAAATGCTTTGATTTGATTTGATTTGATAATTACTCAAATTTTTAACGTGCGTTTTTCGTTTGCATTATCGTATGCATTTAATGCATGATGTTGAAAAAGGAACACTAATCAATAAACAAATGACTGCTTTTGGAAAAACAATTCCATGTTTTTAAAATAAAATTGATTTGAAATTGGAATTCTTAACCAAACAGAAATTATTTCGATTTGAAATGGCCAGTACTGCAGAAATGCAATAACAAACAGCAATTCAGAACAACAACGAACGGCAATTTCATAGCAAAAATCTATTATTTAACAAGAATGTTATTATTTAAAAGAGTGTCCGTGGAGATTCTTACCCGTTCTTCTCTATAGAGCATACACTTTGAAATGGGCATGATGATGAGCTTCAGCTTTATGACTGATCGAGCCATCGACAATTAAAAAGTGCCAGCAATTGGTTCATTTGAAATAAATGGATTGAGTTTGATTCGTCGGATATCTTCTTCTTCTTCAGCCTATAGAGGTTCACTGCTGGACAAAGCCCTCCCCCAAAGCTTTCCACGATGACCGGTCTCATGCTGCCAGCATCCATCAGCTTCCCGCGACCTTCAACAGGTCATCGGTCCACCTTCTTCGGGCTATCCTTACTCTACGTTTCCCGGTACGTGGCTGCCACTCCAGAACCTTACTGCCCCATCGGCCATCGTACATATGGTACGTACCTACGATATGACACGTAACGTCGGATATGGTTCATACAAAGTTGGTTAGTATTTAGGCATATGTTCAAGACACCCGACGCTAATAGCAGTATACGAATATTTAGACGTGAGTATATAACCAAACTTCTACTTTAATAAACAACACAAACCACGAACTAAATAAACTATGGAACTTACCGTATGTACTTGCTTGCTTACTTGTCACCTTGCTACCACAAAATAGTGTTTAGCACTTGTTTATGCTATATAGATCTTGTTGTTTACCCTTTTAAACACTACATTCTTAACATGTTTACTTATTTTTGCTTATACTTTATAAAAAAGCGCTGGATATACTCCAGCACACAAAACACCAAAATAGAACGCCTAGTGTGTAGAAATTACTAGACAAATATTGTTTTTTTTTTATCACTTATTGGTTAGCGTATTTTCACATTTATTTTAATCGTGCAAAAAATATTAACTGATAATATTCTTTGCAATTGAGTCACGATAGTAATATTTTGTTTTTTATTTACAACTAAGCAATCCATGGTTGTGAATGTTATTAACATAATAGATATCAAAACAAATTTATTATCTTGTGTTAGTACCTACCAATCACCCTTCAAACCAACAGCTTTACTTTCTTGATTTAAACTGTATAACACCTTCTTGATAAACGACAATTGCATTGCTAATATCACTTGGCACCTCACATCCAATATCGTTATCAGCAAATTGTCCATAAGGTAACAATTTAAGAGCCAATTCTACCTTGCAATTACGTCAGGTATCAAATTCCCATACATAATTAGCCTATATTGTCCCCTCTCTTGGGACAAAGGCCTCCTCTCGGTGAGAGAGTGGGTCGTAATCTACCACGCGAGCCCAGTGCGGGTTGGTAGATGTCACATGTTTCGAAGCTTTGCGTCTACGGCAAGCCGGTTTCCTCTTGAGGTTTTCCTTCAACGTTTTGAAAGCAGTGGTGATGAAATAATTTACACAAAGTAAAGCGCCTCACCACTAGGACACCATATTTCAATTATTACCTAATTGACATAATGCTAGACTAAGTCTAAAATTATCGGGCATAATTTGTAGATGCAAACTAAAGTGGCTGAGGACTGGCCACGTTTGCTGACGGATCGAGGGTCAATGGAACAGACGAGTCGTAGATTGAAGACCGCGTATCAATAAGCGTAGTGGGTGCCGTGTGAGAGGCATCCCAACTAGATCGACTGACCTAAAGAATGTGTCTGGGGCATACTGGATGCCGACGGCTGGCTGCCTCCTATTAGGGCTGTGCCCAGCAGTGGACAGTGATGAGTTGCTGACGTCTAGAATATCAGAATATCTTCCTTTTCAGCATTAATGTAACAAGTAAGTTCTGTTCCATAAGTAAAATATAAAGGTGTATACTTTATACAAATCCCATTTTATTTATTAGGTACACCTTTAGAAACTAAAGGGAACAGGTAAAAAAAATAATTTCATTATTCCCTCATATTTCATGTTTATATTTATTACATAATCTTAATGGTACACCATAGACTGCCTATTCAATTTGTCTCTGCTTCCGCTTGGTATTCCATCCAAAGGTTGTCTGTAAAAGATCGCTCCTAGCGATAAGGCCGCCCATTGTGTCACCCTTTGTAGAATCTTCATATTTACGTTCTGTAATCTACATATATGGTGTACAGAATAAAGAACTATTCAGTTTTACATTTTAAAACAATTATTGGTCGAACTACTTTATCGAATAATAGTTTTTTTTTTCTTTATTTATTTTTAGGGACTTTTATACAATTATTGCACATGCCAGTTCTATCAGACCTTATTTTTTTTATTTTTTTTTTACATATTATAAACCAGCGCTTGACCGCAATCCTGCCTGATGGTAAGCAGTGACGCAATCGTTGATGGTAAAGCGCACTAGTTTATTAAGAGCCTATTCACTCTAGCCTTGAAGACACTCAAATTGTAGTCCGACGGAAACACCGCCGCTGGCAAATTGTTCCAGTCCCTCGATGTACGCGGTATAAAGGAGGAGGCGAAACGCTTCGTCCGGATCGTAGTGGTGTTAACAACGTAAGGGTGGAAACCAGCCGTACGACCGGTCGTCCGCTGGTGGAACGGAGATAGGGGAATTAAATCATGCAATTCCCTCGCACACTCCCCGAAATGCATCCTATAGAACACCGAAAGGCTGGCTACTCTACGCCTGTGCTCTAGGCTTTGGAGACCAACTCGAGTTAGATCAGGGTCACCAATCAGCCTCTTTGCACGTCTCTCCACTGAATCCAAAGTGGCGTGCAAAGTGGTGGTGGATTATATGCAAATAATAGTTGAAAAGTCATCGTGTGTGGAGTACCGTTGCCACATTTGGGCTGGTGCTGCAAAGTGCAACCTGGCAACTGTGGATTCGGTGGAGAGGCGTGCAGCACAGGCAAAGAATAGCCAGCCCGTCGGTGTTCTATAGGACGCATTCGGGAATCGCATGACTTAATTCCCCGATCTCCGTTTCATCATCGGTTGATCCATCGTATGGCGAGTATCCTTCCTTACGTTTTTGACACCACTACGATCCGGACGAAGCGTTTCGCTTGGAATCACAGCAACAATTCGGATCTGCATACGTATCTTGTAAATTGGGGCCCCATCGGGCCATCACTCATCATCATTATCCCAGTGTTAATCCCAGTCGCATCCGAAGGTTTTCAGGTTTGGAGTTTGGGGTCCGCTTGACCAGTCTAACTGCTGATTTTGGCTAAACTTCGATATTTTCCTTGAAGCGACTGCCGTCTGACCTCCACGACCCGAAGGCGATATCGAAGCATTGCAGTTAGTCCTATTGTTAGACTTTTGAGGGCTCCAACAACCCGTAACGACTGCCACTAGATGTTCGTAGGGCAACCGGGACCAAGGGTTTAACGTGCTTTCCGACGCACGATCCCATCGGGCCATTACTGCTTACTACAATTTAATTTCAATATTATGACCTGAGCATAGTTCTTTCCATCGCCCATTGAAAAGCCTTGGGGAGGCCTTTGTCCACCAATGGACCTCTATAGGCTGAAGAAGGACACGATTATGATGCCTTTTTTCGGATGGGAAATCATGAAATGTTCTCCCCCGCTCTGAGTTGAAGGGCATATCGCACGTTTACAGTCTTCTCCCAAATCCATCTGGCATTCAGATATGAATGCCACCGAATCGATCAAGCAAAGTGATTACGTAACTGAAAAAAAGTGGGTGTGTCAGCTCCGACGCACGACTGGAGTTTACTCCTTAAGTACGAGCAAAAAAAAAATTATTAAAAAATAAATAAAATAAAAAAAATATATATTAAAAAAAATATATTTTTATTTTAAAAATTATTTATAAAATAAATCATAAAAAATTAAAAAAATTATAAATGCATATTTATGAAAATTTTAACCAATTTTAAGAAAGTTGATAATAAAAAAAATTTTTATAAACATTTTTTTAAAATTATTATATTTTTTTTTTTTAAATATAACATTATCTTAATAACTAACAAAATATAGTTGTAAAAAGATAATTATGCCAATTTTTTAGATTAGAAATTTGCGCACCAAAGGTGCGCACTAAAATAGTAACGCTTAAAATTCGTTACTCGTTAGTAGGTTTTACCCCTCGGATTTTTCTCATACCGGGCGCCTTATATATGAAAATCGATTCTTAAGGAGTAAACTCCAAAAAGAAAGAAATAAGTAATTAAATGCATTTGTTTCTGGTAAATATGACAAAAAAAAACATAAAAACCTAGAACAAGAAATGGTTGAGGGATACACGAGTCACATCCACGCAAAATATCACTATCAATCATAACCTCGACCCTTTTGAAGGATATTATTAATCCAGTGCTCTATGTGTTCAAAAAATTGTTTGCTCATCAATCTAAATAACGCAATGAATGTTATTGAAACGTCAAAATTAAAGACGTTGCTACTGATAGTGTGTTACGTTATTACCGCGCTATCTAAAATTACATTCTAGGGGAGTCGTTACTCCTTATAAATCACCCTCTGCCTGGCCACTCCCCAACTATGTTGGGATCAGATTCCAGTCTAACCAGATGCAGCCTAATACTGGTATTCTCCGTGGCGTAGCGGTAGCGAATGTGTTGCTGCGCAAGGAGGCGCGGCTTCGTTCCCCGCGCAGTACATATATTTGTATGCATGAATATGCACTTGCACGGGTCTGGTCGTGCCTCAGAAAGCACGTTAAGCCGTTAGTCCCGGTTGCCATATGAACATCTAGTGGCAGTCGTTACGGGTTGTTCAAAAGTCTAACAATTGGACTAACTGCAATGCTTCGATATCGCCTTCGGGTCGTGGAGGTCAGACGGCAGTCGCTTCAAGGAAAACATCGAAGTTTAGCCAAAATCAGCAGTTAGACTGGTCAAGCGGACCCCAAACTCCAAACCTGAAAACCTTCGGATGCGACTGGGATTAACGCTGAGATGACGATGTCATGGAGTGTAAATTATTTCTACACCTCTGCTCTTAAAATGGTGAAGGACAACATGAAGGAAACCAGCATGTCCTAGAGCTAAAAACTTCGAAGACATGTTACATCTACCAACCCGCACTGGGCCAGCGTGGTAGATTATGGCCCATCTCTCTCATCGAAAGAAGTCCTGTGTCCCAACCACAGAACAGCAACAGTGGGAACAATATAGGCTGATTATGTCAAACTCAAAATCAAAATTGTTTATTTCAAATTAACCATCACTTGGCACTTTTGAATAGTCAATGTCATGTAATAGTTTTAGTTAGGGTTAGGGATTATAATTTTTTTAAATGAAAACTGGCGACTTTGAGCACTTTTGTTAGATGGAGAAAAGCATTGAATTCGCGTTAGCGTGACCGACCCGACATCGGAACGTATTTTTTTTTTTTTTTCTTTTATTGTATTCTGTGTTTTTTTTTTTAATTTCAATTTTTCACTTCTGTCAGCCAAAAGTCGGCCCGTCCTGCTTTTTTAAATCAATTGTAGTTTATAATTTATAAGTACAACATGTAATGTAATAATTAACGCACACCCTTATACCCCACAGTTAGAATATTACGTTAAAATCATAATACATACATTGAATTTTTAATTTAACAAGTATTGTTATTTATTAAATTAGTTATACCAATTCTTGGAGAACGAAGAGCGTGATGTTTTTGGAATAAGGTTTCTTTTTTCTTTATTTTGTACTAGCTTTCCGCCCGCGGCTTCGCCCGCGTGGAATTCGGTTATATCGCGCTTTTTAGATTTCCCTCGGGAACATCATATTTTTCCGGGATAAAAGGTAGCCTATGTTCTTTCTCAGTGTCTAAAGATTGTCTGTGCCAAATTTCATCAAAATCGGTTGAGAGGTTTACGCGGGAAAGCGTAACAGACAGACAGACAGACAGATAGACAGACAGACAGACAGAGTTACTTTCGCATTTATAATATTAGTATGGATTGAATGATTCAATTAGTACGAATACAAGTAAAACTGCGATTTTAAAAGTCTGTACAAACAACAGGGTTAATATGACAATAATTTAAGTAGTTTCGATTATTTTTGGGATAAAAAATTACCTATATTAAAAATAACATAAACCGATTCAGTAAACGATTCTGAACAAACTATTTTCAGGAAGAGCGTTAATTAATTTACATGTTGTATAATTTGGGGTATTGGAAGAAAGGAGAAAATGTATTTGCTATACAAATATGCTTAAATAACGTGCTTTTCGACGAATGGATCTTGATATGTAAATAATATGGTCACTCATCTACAGACCAGCCTCTATTTCCCTTCATTGCGAATATAAACGTTATACGAATGAAAATAAGGTCCCAAGTCTAGATTAAAATTGCAAACTGAGCTCAAGTGACCTTTCCAACTTGAAGTATTACCACATAACTCAATTCGCCGAACCAACTTATGATTACCACAGTATCGGGGGGTAGATGATCAAAAAACTTTTCTCGTTACTCCAGCCTGCTCATTTGACAAGTTCAGCCATTTGCTCAGAAGTTTTTGGTACTCCACCCCCGGATATATTAGCAAAGATAAAACTGGACGAATGTTTGCCTTTTAACTATTATTTTAATGATCGATTGGGGAATCTACGATGTCCTTGGCCCAAACATACGAAGACGTGTGGCACATATCTCCGAATGTTTGTCCATTGGGCTCGAGTGTGTTATTCCAATTATGATTGATCAGGGTCGTTTGTTTCCAACGGTTTATTTGACTTACATATGTACCATTAACCAATTGGTATATATGTATGTACGAGTATGTAAATAAATAAATAAAAAGCCTTTTATTGCCTACTAATTAGTTTTACATTATTTTTCTTAAGTTTACTAATTTTTATGACCTAAATTTACAATATGTTTAATTTATATTTATATATTTAGAACTTAAAGTTAACTTTAGTATATTTAACATTGAAACCTTTGCTCATCACTACATATTATTATAAAACAAAGTAAGTTTTACTTTCCCTATGTCGCTTTGTATGATTCCATCTTTAAAACTACGCAATGGATTTTGATAGGGTTTTTTTTTAATAGATAGAGTGATGCAAACGGAAGAATATTATATGAAATACTAGCTTTTCGCCCGCGGCTTCGCCCGCGTGGAATTCGGTTATATGGCGCTTTTTAGATTTCCCTCGATCGGAAACATCATTTTTTTTTAACCGTCTTCAAAAAGGAGGTGGTTACTCAATTCGACCGTACATATGTTTTCTTTTTTATGTTTGTTCGCGCACAACTTCGTCGTTTATGAACCGATTTTGATAATTCTTATTTTTATTGGAGAGAGGACATTCCCAAGGTGGTCCCATGATAAGAACATTAGGGTTTGATGGTGGAAGACCAGAAAAATCAAGGGGAAATTCCAAAAATTGTAGGGACGGCTAGTGCGTTTGTAAATTTTTTCGTTAGGTATTTTAAAGCACTACAACTTAATAAGGGTCTGTAATAGATCTGATGATGAAACCGGGAGATAGACGAGGGAGTTCCCTCGCCTCGCAGTGGACCGTTGAGGAGTTCCTCAACGATTCACAGCAGCGACCTTGTGTTTGTGCTTGAATAATTTCTATTAATAAGAACCTTACACCTAGGTCGCTGACTGTCATTAGAGAGCTGATGATGAAGACAAAGGTTAGTTCAGGGAACTCCTCAACAATTTGCAGAAATTACCTACCTTGTGTTTGGGCTCAATTGATTTATATTAATGAGAACTTTGCATCCATATGAGTTATAATGAAGGTCTGCAGTAGATCTGATGATGGAGCCGAGACACTGTCGAGGGAATTCCTCGAGGATTCACGGCAGCTACGTTATGTTCATGCTTGATTAATTAGTATTGGTAAGAACCCTACGTCTAGATAGGATGTAACTGTAATTAAGGGGCTGATGATGAAGATAAAGGTCAGTTCAGGAAACTCCTAAACATTTTTCAGTAATTACCTACCTTGTGTTTGGAATCAATTCATTTATATTGATGAGAAGTTTGCATCCATGTAGGTTATAACGAATGTCTGCAGTATATCTCATAATAAAGACCATAAACAGTTGAGAGAAGTCCTCAACAATTTACAGCATTGAAGTTTAACGTAGGACAACCACTAGCCACTGCTACTCGCCATGCTGATGCCATAATAAAAAAAATTCAGAGACTAAAATTAAGTCGCGTAATCGTGTCATCTCTAGCAATGCTCATACATTCAGTCCGGTCCCAGAGAAATATTATACAAACCGGTTTAGTAGTATGGTATTTAAACCAAAATTACAAGTACAAATTCAATTATAAAAACGGCGTCATTTGCTTGCTAGCATATTCCCAACTATGTTGGCGGCAGCGTCCAGTCTGACGGGATGCAGTAACTGAATAGTACTTTTTGCAACTAAAAATATAAAATAAAAACTTTTTCACAAAAAAAAAAAAAACAACCGACTTTCGCAAACCAAAGAAACACTACAAAGTGAAAAATAAATAATTTCGGAAGTCGGTGGCAAAAATGAATATACATGCTCATTGTCATGGTGTCTTTGGTTTTTTGTATTCATTTTTGCCACCGACTTTCGAAATTAGTTATTTTTCACTTTGTAGTGTTTTTTTCGTTTGTGGAAGTCGGTTTTTTTTTTTTGTTAAAAAGTTTTTTTTAAATAAAAGGTAGCTTAAGTCCTTTCTCAGGGTCTAAAGATTGTCTGTTCCAAATTTCGTCAAAATCGGTAGAGAGGTTTAAGCGGGAAAGCGTAACAGACAGACAGAGTTACTTTCGCATTTATAATATTACTATGGATTATATGTATATAAGATGCATAATATATAAGAGGAACACTGATAATTTTTGACGTTTCTAACACATGTCTCAAAATAAACCCATTTTTTGAGCTTACATTGCAAACGCTGGCTGAACCCTATGAGATAGATCAAAATAATGTACTACAATATTGTAGATCTTAAAAATGCCTACAAAAAAATCTGCGACACCATAATATGTGTACCTACTATAGTCATAGAATAAAGAGGGGAAGTAGGTTATCTGCGACCCAATCCGCGATTTAATTGCCTACTGTCTTAGGGTTGACGACTGTCCGCGCTTCGTCGGTTACGGTTGTCGCCCAAACCGCTAACAAATATTTATAGACTAAGAGCTTATGTTTAAATTATTTGCTTAGTATTTAGTTTACATATACTAGTCAGTTTTTTTTTTGTAATTTTTATTTTTAGTTTTGTACACATAAAGAACCATATTTATTTTTATTTTTAATTAATACAAATATAAATAATACAAACATAACATCTATTGAATCACACATTTAATACAAAATTACAAATTAGCTACAGAAAAATACCTACTTTCTTCGGTTTCGACTATTACGAAACGCGTTGTTATTAAACTTTAATGTGTAATATATCCGTATCCTTGTAAATAACTTTTAGAAATATAATTTGAAAAATATAAGTCTTTTATTTGTTCATAAATAGACATACCAACTTTGCAGTTTATGTGATCATTTTTTAAAAGCTAATGTGCCGAAAAGCCGTGACGCGCGAACCTCGTTCCGTGCTAGCCGCGACTAGCGCAGTCATAGGCACTCTAATATTGTGTTTAGGTGTGCGTGCGGCGACGCATAGATACTATGGCGCACACATACAAGCCGCGCGCGGTCCGTTTGTATGAAGATAACGTACTTCCCTCTCTTTATTCTATGCTATAGTTTCTTCATTATGACTACTTTTTTATGTTTGAAAAGTTAATGAAAATGCCAGTCGAAATCAGAGCCCTCTATATGTTCCTTATTATTAAACCTCATCCAAATAAATTAAGTCATATCAAAGGTAATTTTAGTAGCAGCAGATCTCTTTTTGAATTATTGGAATTGGTTGTTTCATTCATAAAAGATCACGATTTATTCAAAACTAAACACCAGAAAAAGCACCCCTACAACTAAAACCGCGTGACGCTCGCGCCCCTGCCGGCCACCTGCTACTTGAGTGTTTCTCTACCTAAACCGCGGAGGGAGTGGACCGGAGCGGGGGACCATTATTTCGAACAAACTTGCTACTACGATAGGCTTTCATTCTGTTTGAAGGTGGTGGAACTGGCTATCCATAGACAATAAGGTCGATGTATCTTTCAGAGTCAGATATTGGTTGATGGGAGGCACAGTGGGCATTATTTTTATTAAAGGGCCACCGTTTCTTGAGGAAGGCTTAGGTACAGTACCATACCATTTGTCACGTGCGAAGCCGGGGCGGGTCGCTAGTTTAAATATAATTTATACATTTTTCCTTTATAGATTCGAGCTGAATACATATTTACTTTGTCTCTTTATTTTATTTACCTGTACCTAATTATTAACTTAACATAATTTGCAGGAACCCAGTATTAGGTAAAGGCCTCCTCCATATATCAGTCTAGGTACTATTATTTTTTATAAATTATATACTAGCGCTTGACCGCAATCCCGCCTGATGGTAAGCAGTGATGCGATCGTTGATGGTAAAGCGCACTAGTTTATTGAGAGTCTATTACTATTATTCTTTTTCACTCTAGCCTTGAAGACACTCAATTTGTAGTGTGACGGAAACACCGCCACTGGCAAATTGTTCCAGTCCTTCGATGTACGCGGTATAAAAGAGGAAGCGAAACGCTTTGTCCGAATCGTAGTGGTGTTAACAACATAAGGGTGGAAAGTCGCCGTACGACGGGTCGTCCGATGGTGGAACGGAGATGGGGGAATTAAATCATGGACACTCACCAGAATGCATTCCTTATAAGACCGAAAGGCTGGCTACTCTACGCCTGTGCTTCAGGCTTTGGAGCGGTACACATACGCATTATTTTATATACGGGTGTGTCATAATCCAACCAATCAGCCGCATGTTGTGTAGTATCGCTACGAAGAATTAAAGATGAAGTCTATGCTAGACAAGGAAAACAATATTAGTAAACCGTTTTCTTATCGCCGTCACAGTCGTACTATTCAACGTAATAATATGAAATATAACGATGCTATATTGAAAAGTAATGTTACATAGTAACGTAGTATTTATATTTTCGAGCCGTTTGGGGTTGAAACCCTCGAGCCGTAGGGTCAGAGTGCTCATTGCCTGTTTTATGAACTGTCTAAGCATGTTGACAATGCCCGTGACCCAAGGGCTGGCTCTTATCTTGGCCAGAGGCTAAGCATTTCCATTCAACGCAGCAATGCCGCCAGTCTCGGTGTTCTCGGTGGTAGGCAACAACATCAAAGCGCGCTAGTTTAATAAGCCCATTCACTCAAAAACTGAGTGAAGGAAGACGGCAGTTGCGCAATTTGATGCAATGTTTAACCCAGAGGGAGATAGATCTGAAGACCCTCCAAGACCGAACTCCCGACACAACAACATATGGCGCATCATACCCGTCACACATCGCAACACAACTGCTCAGACCCGTCCTACGTACGGCTTCACCAGACATCATGCTGGAACACGATGAATCACTTGGATAATTTCATAATTTGTAGTTTATTTAGTTTTCTTTGTATATCAGCTGTAGTTTATATTTTAACATAAATGAATAATAAAAATATATTGAATAACGTAGCATGACAACCATTGATAAAATATTAAACAGATACGATATATTCTAACAAACTGACCAAAAAAAATGTGCCGAACACAGCAGCAGCACTCATGCATATTTTTATTCGGCATACATTGGTACAGTGTGAGTGAGATGGGGCACAATCTAAAGCATAGAGAAGAAAAAGATGGCTAGTGTTTGTCGTTTGCACTGTTAGTGTTTGTCGTTTGTTTTTACGAGTGTATCGAGAGTGACTAAGGCGAGATGCAGGACTTTCCTTCCTTTCGTACGCTTCATTTTCAGTGCGCTAATGACATATCTACCTTAGTTTAATATTTTATCAATGATGACAACTAAATTAACTGGTATAAGTTGTACGACCACCCCTAATAAAGGTAGCGGTAGTACATGTGCCTATATGGTAAATTAAAAGAACCTAAACTAAGACCTATAAGCCCTACAGTCCCTACGACTCTAAGTCATATAAGCCCTACAGCCTTGACCTACCATATAGTTTGTAATAAATAAATATAAAACGATGCGTGACTGGTTAATTTTGAATATTGTGATTCGATGCGGGTTCTGATAGTAACCGTTCAGCCTCCGTCTTCAGGTGATCTTCTTCTGTATAACCGATAGCGGCTGCCCGTGACTTCGTTCGCGTTGAGTTAGTTATTTGAACATTTTATTTTAACCTCAAAATATACCGCATACATTGTAAATTTTTGTTATGCTCCGCTCGTATTGGTCGCAGCGTGATGTTATATAGCCTAAAGCCTTCCTGGATTAATAGGCTATCCAACGCAGAAATAATTTTTCAAATCGGACCAGTAGTTCCTGAGACTAGCGCGTTCAAACAAACTCTTCAGCTTTATATATTAGTATAGATATATACTACTTTTTCTTAACACACACAAATATACAAACATCTTAGTATTCGATTCGTGTAATCTTAAAAATATAAAAAGCAGGCCGCGCGTCAGCTGCCGGAATGCTGAATCAATGAATAAATGTTGCATTGAACATAGCTTCAGTGGCTCAATTAAATCACATGATTTTTTTTTCGTTAGTTATCTTTAGATAATTTGGTTACAAAAAGCGACAGAATTTTTAATTATCTGTTCCAATTCGTTCATTCTATTAACAGCTTAGTACTAAACTATTCCAGATAAATCTGGATTCTGCCTCCTACACCAACCTTTTTCCCCTGTTACTCGTATGTTAAAACATTTCAGAGCAGCCGCTAATGGTTTGATTCCCAGTAATTTATTGTTCTAGCTAACATTTTGCTAATTCTTTCGGCGAGCGCCTCTATAAGTAGGCAAGTTTATTTTCGGCCCCTGGAATGGGGTGATTGCTACATATATTTTTCTTCTATATTGATTACCTTCAACATAAGTATGCAGGAATGTTAGAGATTTCTTTTAAGTTGTAAAGCCCAATTGTAATGTAATCAATACATATTAATAACGGTTTTTAGGTTTTTAATCCTACTTCCTCAGAGTCGCACAAAGGGCGATGGAAAGAGCTATGCTCGGAGTTTCTCTGCTCGATGGAAACAGAAATGAGGAGATCCGCGGAAGATACAAAGTCACCGACAGAGCTCTTCGAATCGCTAAAATTAAGTGGCAGTGGGCGGGGCACATTGCTCGTAGAACCGATGGCTGATGAGGCAGTAACGTTCTGAAAGCGGCTACGTACCGGAAAACGCAGCGTAGAGAGGCCCCTAACAAGGTGGACCGATGACCTGGTGAAGGTCGCGGGAAGCCAATGGATGCGGGCAGCAAAAGACTGGTCCTCGTGGAAAGCCTTGGGGAGGCCACTTTATAGAAGTGGACCTCTATAGGCTGAAGAAGAAGAATCCTACTTCCTAGGTATTGAATATTAGAAAATTTGTTGCGTGTGTGTGTTTGCCTATAGGGAGTTGTTCCGGGTCTGATTGTTTGTGTATGTGTGTACCTATAAATGTTCGTAACGCACCCACGATACAGAAGAAAGTCCTAGCGTGGGGCAAAGTTTGTAAAAAAAATGTACGTTTGGGGACTCGCCCTTCCATTGACCACTCATTGACATTCAATTATTCTATAGCCTCTCATAATCATCATCATCTCAGCGTTAATCCCAGTCGCATCCGTAGCTTTTCAGCTTTGGAGTCTGCGGTCCCCTTTACTAGTCTAACTTCTGATTTTGGCTAAACTTCGATATTTTCCGTGAAGCGACTGCCGTCTGACCTCCACAACCCGAAGGTGATATCTAAGCATTGCAGTTAGACCAATTGTTAGTCTTTTGAGGGTTCCAACAACCCGTAACGACTGCCACTAGATGTTCGTATGGCAACCGGGACCAACGGCTTAACGTGCTTTCCGAGGCAGGACCAGACCAGTGCAAATATTCATATTCATGCATACAAATATTTGCACTGCGCGGGGACTGAAACCGCGCCTCCTTTCCACCTCCGCGTTCGCTACCGCTACGCCACGGAGGCTGTCTATAGTCTCTCACAATAACCGCCATTATTTAAGGCACCTATTAAGTAACGTGGGCCTTAACCAAAGTCGTAGAACTACAACACTCACCGTACATATCGTAATAGAATCGGCGCGGCCTATCTCCGTACAATTTATTGCTGAGCACATATCGGCCTATTAACACGGCCTCTATTAACGTCAGCCCTATTAAAATAACACGATACTGTGTGAGGATACACCGGGAGGCATTTAGAATGAAGATTGTGTCTTTTCTTATGGTGGTCTTCTATATTTTGTAAATGTGTGGCCTCTGTAGGCTTTAGATCTAATAATAATAATGAACTTTATTGTTGAAAAGCTTACAGGTATTTTGTATTTGCCACAAACAAGGCAAGCCTGTATCTTATGAAGGAACTCTAGTGCCGAGGAATTTGGAAAATAGATATTTGAAGAAACTATTGCCGTTGCGCTGCTTCCAACCTCTCCCGGTAAAGTGCGAACAGTACAGTTGCAGCTCAGGCTGATTTTACCTACAAAAACGTTGACCAAAAGATGTTTCGTATTCCGTTGTTTTATTTTTCAAAACACGACAGTAAAACAGGCGCACGTTAGGTATATTGATATTGAAATAAGGAGAGGAACCGCGAGTAAGCACTTCTAAATAATAAAGAGGGGGCTTCAGGCTGGGCACGCCACAATAGCGGCGGTAAGTCCCCTCTTTGAGGAGTGGCTAGAGAGGCGCCACAGCGCCCTCATCTTCCGCCTGACGCAGGTCCTTACTGGACACGGTTATTTCGGGAGGTTCCTGCTCCATATAAGGCGGGAGGAAACACTAGGGTGTCACCATTGTGTGGATCGCCCTGAGGACACGGTGGAGCATACGGTGGAGGTCTGCCCGGCGATCGGCGGCGATCTCTCGCGTCCGATCCTGGTCCAGGCCATGGTTCGGAGCGAGAGCATAGCAGGCCGCCTTCTGCGAAGCAGTGATGCTGGCAAAGGAGGAGGCGGATCGCGTGAGGCAACGGGAATCCCAGCGACCTCACGCCACTAGCCGCGGCAGGAGACGCCCTGGTCGGGAGACGACACTGAACTCCCAGCCACCGTAGGTGCGGGCCTGCGGGCGGTGAGCAGTGGGCAGCTCGCCGCTCGGTAAGGACCAGGCCTGAGTCGATGGCGCGTCGTGTTTCACGCGCCCCTCAAAGAGATGTTAGCACGTCGTGACGGGGCCCACGAACACCGATGCCTCCTGGGTCAGGGTTGCGAGTTGGTTAAACAAGAAACCGTGGCCCTGGCCGTCTCACAGGCAAGTGAAGAAACACGGGTGGGTTTTAGTCAGTAAAAGTCTGACACGTTCTTTCGCTCCGCCCAGAGTGGAAGAAGTCATTTGATGATTACCCATCCCAAAAAAAGGGGGGCTTCAGGTGAAGTATCATGCCTCCACCAAATGTTCACTTAGCGCTATAGACTTGCTGATAACCTCACCGGCCGGTGGCGGTTTGGATTTCGCTTGCTTGTTGTTGTTCAAACCACGGTTACAGAGAGAGAACCAAAGTTATACTGACTGGTGAAAAAAACTTCTTGTTTTTTTGTTCGTTCTCCATCACTTTATGCCGATTGGATGCTGCGCCAGGCAGTGAGGTTGAAGGGATAAAATGCAGGATGTTTGAATATGCTTGCTTATTGAAGTATTTAATTGTTAGGTTCATTAACAGCTAGACTATTTCTTATTTTATCAAGTACCTGGTACTTATCGACAGGGCTATGCTGTTCTCCCATGCCCACTATGATTTGAAAACATTGTAAAAACCAATTGTTTTTAGAAGAGTAGAAGCTGTGGAGTTTCTTGGCAGCTCTTCTCCATAGAAAACGACCAATTGGAACCTTGCACTTAGCTTCTTACATTTCATAGGTGTTAAATTATTAATGAATGCTTGAGTCACGATAGTTATAATTAGCTCGCAAAAAACGTGGAGGGAAGTTTTGAATTTGGAACGTGCCTATTATTTGTTATAAATAATCACATTTTTTTTTAACTGGCCAGTTTTACATACATAAAAACTTTTTGTCCCAATACTTTCTGAGTGACCATATAATATTATAAAGTGCTAGATCGCAATCCCGTCTGATGGTAAGCAGTGATGCAATCATTGATGGTAAAGCGCGCTAGTTTGTTAAGCCCATAAACTCAAAAACACTGAGTAAATAGGAAAGAAGACGGCAGTTGAGCGAGGTGATGCAATGTTAAACCCAATGATCAACGATGTTGTGCCAGAGGGAGATTGATCTGGAGACCCTCCAGGACCAAACTCCCAACAACATTTGGCACATCGTACCAAGTACACATCGCTACACAATGTTTTTGTAAAACACGCTGTTTTTACGCAGCGATGCGAATGCGATGTGCTTCCCTTGTGCGCAGAGTTCGAGACAGCTCCAACAATATCTTGAAAATGATCGCTAGATCGATTGTATGTATGTTAATCACTGCAATATCATCTCCCACGAGATGAAAAAAAAATATAAAGGATTTTTGACTAACATAGTTCTGACAATAGGAGTCCATGTTACTTGAATAAAAATTATTCGCAATTTTCCACAAGTTTACGACACATCATCAAAACCAACTGAGTAGTTCTCGTGAACTCTATTCTTGAAATTTGGTACAAAGCAAAAGTTGTATAGCACAGATAAAGGAAAATCTGTGAAAACCATAATTTTGTACATTTACATAATATTAATACAGCTTTGTACGGAACTTGTTGAATATATAATTTTATTTATCATACCAAAATAAGTTGTTTTATATTATCTGTATACCTAGAGTCTATAGTTTTTCTACTTGTCTTTGGTCACTGCTGTCTACTGCGTTGCGTTGAATAAAGTGTTATCGTTTAGCTAAAGAAAATCTCAATTTCATTTCAATATAATTACAATCCAACACCTAAAATTAACAGAACTGTTACGGAACGGATCGGAAGATGGTTTAAAAAAAACTATTTAATTAGCTAAAAGAAAGATGAAGATATTGAATTATCAAACACGTATTACAAGTTACTATGCCCGACGGAAGTCCAATCCAAACTGATGGGAGAAACGGTTAGAATCGCTTACGAGAATAACAATGGTTTCCTATTGCATTGACGTAAATGCAATGGGAAACTCAGCATTTTTAATTTATATTCTAAGTAATAGTTATTCCGATATAACAGAACCCACTAGGGCTGTTATTTTTCTATATAAAGTTCAACACAATGTTAATTGTTCTGAATAAATAAATGAAATGAATGAATGAAATTCTAGCCGGGCAATATTTAAAGTGAAATTTAATAAGGTTAAAAAGATGTGCGTTATTGTTATCGATATCTTAACATAATATAATAAACAGATTGAAAGTTGTAATCTAAATATTTGCTAATAGTTCATTTTTATTAAACTGACTAGCTGTGCCCGCGACTTCGTTCGCGTGGTTGTCGAAAACAAAACAACGTCGTTTAGACAAAAGTAGGCTATATACATATATACTTTATTCAAGAAGGTGGTATAGTATTTTTTTGGACAATAAAGATCCTGACTTTGGTATAGTTGATTACGTTAATGCCTCTCCATACAACGTGTAACATAAAGGGTATATACATAACAAAGGCATGGCATCTTTACATGATATCAAACGATATTTGAAGGGTTTTTTAATCCTATCTCTTTATGTTAGGAAGTTATGAGGAAATACACCGCCTGTGATAGGCTACTATCATACTAGTCGCACAGAGATATTGAAGACATTTATCGGATTTTGGCAAGTAACGTGACGGGTAACGATAGTGTGCTGCCACGTTTGTTATGATTTGATTTTAAATAACACACGAAACCGAAAATTTACTACCAATTTTTTGAGTATTTTATTTTGAGTTGAAACCCTTCCGATATCGTTTGATATCATCTAAAGATGCAATGCCCTTGGTATGTATATACCTTTTTTGTTACACGTTGTATACTATGTTAGCGGTGGAATTACCCGGAGCATATACAAATTCTACGCGAGATTGACGCTGTTCTACTGTTTCTGCTCGTCTTAGTTCATCTACTCTTTCCCTTTCAGATGCAAGATAACTTTTATTGTTTCTTTGTACACCTACATAGCTATTTGTAATATTTCTTCTCTTTGTGAGAGAGATTCAGACTCGCGTGAAAGAGCGTGTCGCTCTCTAGGTCCGAGGACAGACGTGCTTGACCTTCCTTGATACTCTCTTGGAAGCGCAGATCTGTGGTCCCGAGTTCTTTCGAGGGCGTGACGCTCTCGATCAGCTGATAGTCGCACTTCGCGTTCTTAGATGCTCTCTTGAGAGCGCAAAGTCGCGGTCCGAGTTCTTTGCGAACTTAAGCGCGACTCTTTTTCGGTAAAAGTCTCGGACTGTAGTGAGAGGGCATTACTCTCTCGATTAGCTGACAGCTGTGCTTCGCGTTCCTCGATGCTCTCTTGAAACCTTAAAGTCGCGGTCCGTGTTCTTTGCGAACTTAAACGTGACTCACTCCCAGAGATAGTTTCAAATTCCTGTGAAAGAGCGACGTGCTCACGGTTAGCAGATAACCGTGCTTCGCGATCTTCTTTTGATTCCTGAGACCTACTAAGTCTCGTTCTTTTCGCTTTTCGGCTACGTAGCGAAAGGTATGTTTTTTTTCTTTGAGGCATTTTCAAGGAAAATATCAAAGCAATAAACAAAACCTACACCACTTGTGACCGAATAGCTTGCAAACTTAAAAGAACGGTGCGTCAAACAGTCTCGTATGACAACGAAACGTCTGTTCGTGGTCACGACTCAACGAATTGGCAACACTAACTGTAAAACGATTCGCAACTATTCAAACTCAGTAGTAAACACTACTTGTTTCAAATATCAAGTAGCATCTTTACTTCGTACCAAGTACCACTACGTAACCAGTGACCAAACGACACCAAAAAGCCAATACATCTTTTTCGACCAATTTAGAACATTGATACTTTTCCAAGCAACCAAAGACCTTTTGTTTTGCGACACACGTAAGAACTTTTAAGATACCCAACAAAACCCAATTTGTCATGTAAACACGGCCGAGGGTGATTCTCGCGCGGAAAATCTTAACTCCGCCATTCAGAAAATGACGCCATTTGCACAACGCCATCTAGCGGATTTGGATTTTAACTGAGGAGAGACTTTTCAAAGGGACTTATTTCTCTTTCAGAGTTCATACAGAAATAAGCTTTTTTTACAAAATCGCAAAGACGTATTTCTCTGTAGAGTTCACACAGAAATACGTCCTTTTAAAAAGTCACTCCTCAATTACCAACATTAGTTCTATTTTTAGTCTCAAGATGTTGCAAGTACTAAACTGAATTGCGTGTTTTAATATTTTACTTCTTGAACTCACTAAATTAATCATAACTTTTGATAGAATGAACCGATTTCGATGAAACAAAAATTATGTTATATCTCAAGTTACGTATAACTTTTGTATATAATGATTGTCTGCAATGAATTCGTAGATTTTACGTGATGCGCGCACAAACAAACAGACAAAAATTGCCGCACGACAGGTAGCCTTTGTGACTGTGATTCGTTGGTGGGAGAAGTGGTGGGAGGCGTCCGACGTGACGGCACAGTGGTGACATGCACGTGAGCTACGCACGGTACTGGACAGTACTTAGATATTGCAACATCAATTTATTTTTCTAAAAAAAATAATAAACTAAAATAAAAGTAGCCTAAGTTACTCCTTATTACATAAGCTATCTGCCAGTGAAAGTCCCGTCCAAATCGGTCTAGCCGTTCCAGAGATTAGCCGGAACAAACAGACAGACAAAAATTTTAAAAATATGTATTTTGGTATGTGTACCGTATATACATTCATATGCATGTAGTAGGAAGCGGTTATTTTAACATTACAAACAGACACTCCAATTTTATTTATTTGTATAGATGAAAAAAGAGACTTCACATAAATGAAATGATATCGTTTATTTTGCAAGTAGGATCACTGATCACTTTTACACGTCATGTTTTTTTAAACCAGATGAAGCCAGCATTTCCTAACTGACCACCTCTGAGAAGAAAAACCGAAACAAACCCAGGGATCATCGTCTTTTTTCAAGTCCAGACTTAAAAATGAAAATGTTTACAATAATTTACTTGATTTAACAAAAACAGTGATTAAATTGTCATGATTGTGGCATAATTACGCATATTGCTTAATGGCATTGTTTAGCAGAGCGAGCAGCTCAATCCTAAGCTTTATTGTCTTCTAAATAATACATACATACACCTACCTAATCAGCATGTAATGTTCCCACTGTTGGGGCACAGGCCTCCTTCTGGGTGAGAGGGAGTGGGCCGTAATCTACCAAGCTGGCCCAGTGCGGGTTGATAGATGTCACATGTATTGGATATTTTTTTTTTTGACACGGGCCTCCTTCTCTATTAAAGGGAGTGGGCCGTAATCTACCACACTGGCCCAGTGCGGGTTGATAGATGTCACAGGTATTGGATATTTTTTGACACGGGCCTCCTTCTCTGTTAAAGGGAGTGGGCCGTAATCTACCAAGCTGGCCCAGTGCGGGTTGATAGATGTCACAGGTACCTATTGGATTTTTTTTTTGACACAGGCCTCCTTTTCTGTGAAAGGGAGTGGGCCGTAATCTACGCTGGCCCAGTGCGGGTTGATAGATGTCACTTGTATTGGATATATATTTTATTTTTTTGCCTCTAGGACATGCCGGTTTGCTCACGATGTTTTCCTTCGCCGTTTTGAGAGCAGAGGTGATGAAGTAAAACTCACGGTAAAGCGCCCTAGTTTATCAAGAGCCCATTCACTCCAGCCTTTAAGACACTTAAATTGTAGTCATACGGAAAGACCGCCGCTGGCAAATTGTTCCAATCCCTCGATGTGTCGGTATAAAAGACGGTGATGCGATCGTTAATGGTAAAACGCGCTAGTTTATTAAGAGCCTATTCACTCTGGCCTTGAAGACACTCAAATTTTAGTGTGACGGAAACACCGTCGCTGGCAAATTGTTCCAGTCCCTCGATGTACGCGGTATAAAAGAGGATGCGTAACGCTTCGTCCGGATCGTAGTGGTGTCAAAAACTTAAGGGTGGATACTCACCGTACGAGGGGTCGTTCAATGATGGAACGGAGATAGAAGAAGAAGAAAGAAAAAACGTTTATTTGCAGTAAACATGACGCAAAAGTTTACAAAAACACTAAAAATAAGACATAATTGAGGGAAACATGCGTCACATCCACGCAAAACGGCTGTCGCTCAGCATTATGCTGAGACTCTATGCAAAACAGAGCCCAGCGCTGGTTTTCAGCGACAATCGGCGCCGACGTAAAGACGTCACCCGGTGCAACAAACAATTAAAAGTGGCATCGAGAAAGATCATCGAGTGGAATCAAGAGCCGTGTAAGAGCCAAGGTGAATGGGCTTCTTTTGGCGGTGAACAGACACGCTTGTGTTTTGAAGGCGTTAAATGCCACAAGGTTGGCTTCGCCGGCACTCTGTTTTTAGTATATTCTTATGGTGACTAGAAAAATAAACATCTGAAATGAAACAAAAATTTCACGTTTTACGTTTTATTTTCATCTAGCTATCGCGGATCATGAGAAACAGCCTGGGGACAGACAGACAGACCAACAGCGAAGTCTTGCTAATAGGCTTTTACTCTTTGTATGCGGAACCCTAAAAATAGATTTTTGCAGCCTTTACAGATAACAATGTAAACGAACTGGAAGTTGGTAGGAACGTTGGTCCCGGTTGCCATACGAACATCTAATGGCAGTTTTTACGGGTTGTTGGAGCCCTCAAAAGTCTAACAATTGGTCTAACTGTAATGCTGCGATATTGCCTTCGGGTTGTGGAGGTCTGACGGCAGTCGCTTCACGGAAAATATCAAAGTTTAGCCAAAATCTGCAGTTAGACTGGCAAAGCGGACCCCAGATTCTAAAGCTGAAAAAGCTTCGGATGTGACTGGGATTAACGCTGAGATGATGATGATGATTGTACACGAACTTTATCGATAACAAAATACGATATTACAAAAGAATACATATTTTGTCATCTCATATTTTGGTACGTGAAGCATCCGCCAACGCTCCAAAAAAAACAAAAAAAGACACCATCTTTTTTTCACGCTGTCACATCTGTAGGGTTTTGCTAAGCAATTCAATCTAATCTTGTGTGTATTTTATGCGTCACGCAAATAATGCAATTAAACACAAGGATGTTTAATTTTTTTAAAGCTTTGTTTAATCTTCAATATATTGTGATAAAGGAGAGTATAATACAATCATAAAAACTATGTGTTGTGTGTGTGTGTGTTTGTGAATGTCTCTATGTGTGTGCTGCGTCAATAAAGTATTGCATATTGACAAAATATGAATCCATTTGAAACCAATTTCATTTTCACATCTTCACCTTTACAAACGGCAATTTTCATTCGCAATGTTGGCAACATGTAGCCAGAAAAATAGTCTCGTAAAATTTACATTTAAAATAGACCTTTTACCCATTCAATCGCGACTGTACCAGCTTACCTATCCTCTGTCACAAATTGACAATTTCCATTGCCAAACTGCAGTAATGTCAGGGTAATTGGAGACAGAACTCATATGAAAATATGTAAAAAAAGAATTTTTTATAGATTATTTATTATTTATTTATTTCAGACCACTCTAGTTCATAGTTATAAAACCCTTACATCCAAATTACAACAAATAAAAAAGATAAAAATCTAAAGTTAAACTCTGAGTCATCATC
This sequence comes from Sesamia nonagrioides, assembly GCA_017933935.1. Classification (NCBI taxonomy): domain Eukaryota; kingdom Metazoa; phylum Arthropoda; class Insecta; order Lepidoptera; family Noctuidae; genus Sesamia; species Sesamia nonagrioides. The sequence continues at coordinate 530,959 of JADWQK010000844.1, read as the reverse complement.
ATCAACCTTTTTTTTTATCGTCCCACTGCTGGGCACAGGTCTCCTCTCTGACAAAAACTATGAAACTAAACTACTTTAAAGAAATCCTTACTAATATTATAAATGCGAAAGTATCTCTGTCTGTCTGTCCGGCTTTCACGCCAAAACTACTGAACCGATTGTTATGAAATTTGGTACACAGATAGTCTAGAGCTTGAGATAGAACATAGGCTATATAAAATCCAACTATGACCAATAGGAGCAGAGCAGTAACAAAAAATAATGCGAAAACGGGAGTGAACGCGGGCGTACATATTTCTCCCACTATTTTAACAGGCGCTTATTTAATATCAACTGAGCTCATGTAAACTGAAGTCCATGCGAACGGAGTCGCGGGTAACAGCTAATAGATTATAATTGCCAAAAATTATAAATATGCCAGAATCGCTTAGCTTAGAGAAATAGAAAAGTAAAAACATTTTATGATTTAAAAAAATAAAAAGTTTTAAAAATTATGCAAAATAATACAAAAGTTATAACTGCTTGCTTAATTATCATCTTTAAATACTTTATTCACAAAAATAACACAGGCTTGTTACATTTGTATCCCAAAACACACGTATACAGTTTCAGGTCGATTCCAGGTCAGGCAAGTACTGTAAGTAAGTAGGAGATGGCGGAATTAAGTCATGCAACGTTATAATCGAATTGATTTAATGTTCTTTTAGCGTCCCCTTTTTGTTTTTACTGTTTATTGTATCTGTAATGACCTTTGATGACACGGTTTGGTGCAGTGGCGTAGCGACCGACTGTTAAGTTACTAAAGTTACATGTCGCAGGTTCCATTCCCGCACGGAACAAGTACTAATTTGTATGGTCTACAGATGTTTGGGGTCTATCTGCTTGTGTAAATGAGTTTAAATTATTGTAAACCACCCACACTAAATGAGAAAATCTTAGTCTTTGTCTTTTTTTATTTATACTCTACAAAATCAAAAAAAAATTCTTTAAATTAGGCTGAGAATTAGCATTTTTTGAACGTCAATATTACATAAAACAGTCCCACCAAAAACGCCCACAATTCGCCACTTCCCAGTGCTTTCGCTGGGCAGAAGAAGTGGCGGAACAAACTTTCCAGCAGCACAGCCGTCTGCTAGAAGTTATTTTTGCGTGGAACTTCAAATGATTTTGATTTGGCTTGTCGTATTCACGAGTAAACAAACAGGTCTATAATATACCAAGGATTGAAGCTTGGAAATAATAGGCTTCTTATACTAGCATCAAAATCTAACCTCATGTAATGCCAGCATTACGAATGAACCACAAACATGTAGGTATATAGTATAGCATTATCCATACTAATATTATAAATGCGAAAGTAACTCTGTCTGTCGGTCTGTCTGTCTGTCTGTCTGTCTGTTACGCTTTCCCGCTTAAATCTCTCAACCGATTTTGATGAAATTTGGCACAGACAATCTTTGGACCCTGAGAAAGAACATAGGCTACCTTTTATCCCGGAAAAATATGATGTTCCCGAGGGAAATCTAAATAGCGCGATATAACCGACCTCCACGCGGGCGTAGCCGCGGGCGGAAAGCTAGTCAATCTATAAAGTACCCACTACCGGGAAAAAGGGCTTATGTATGTGAGAGGGATCTTAACCCACCACGCGAACCCAGGTAGGGTTGACCTCTTAACTAATTTGAGAGCTATAAAAAAAAAGATATAAGTTATATAAATTTTAACCAAACCGTTATATAAATAAAATGTGAAAATATCTACCAAAAAAGTATAAGCAAGCATTTTTATTCCATTTTTTTTTTCATTACCAGAACGACTTAATCCTCTCTCCTGTTAAAAATAAAAATACTTTGCTGTGCCGGACAGGGTTCATAATTGATTCCATATATTATTATACCAACTATTATGTAAACATTATGGAATGCAATAAATTATTGAGTATTGAAAGCAGAATTTCTCGAAAACAAGCACCACAAAATACAGTTTTACGTTCCAATCGCTGAAAACAACATAAACATATTCCAAATTAATAAAAAAAACTAAAAAACCGGAATCCTATTATATTTTTATATCCGGCACGAAGGCCGGGCGGGGGAAAAAGTGCAGCAAAAATAATACCGCGAGCTTTGTGTATGCCAAACCTAATTGTTTATGTGGCAAGAATCAAATACAATAGAAATGTTGGGGCGACATAATCAGAAATTAAAGCTTATGTGTTTACCTTGATAAGAAAATAACAGAAAACGAAATGTATCGAGTACCTTACTTAGTTACTTGAATTTATTACCGTACTGAGGTGGGAATGAAGGTGAGGGAACTACCTTTATGTACATACCTTTGTTCAAGGGCGTTTATTAATTAACTAAATAATCTTAGCATGGGAAAGAAAAGCGAATTCTTGAGTCTCAATAGTATAGTTTTTTTGGTTATCATGTGGCAGTTAACCTGCTCTTTTTATGCGGATTGGAAATCATTAAATGACTTCTCCCGCTCTAAGCGGAATGGAAGGGGCTGTCAGACTTTTACTGACTAAAAACCCACCCGTGTTCCATCACTTGCCTGTGCGGTAAGGACCACGGATCTCTGTTGAATACCGCACATCCCTGGTAGGCTTCGGTCTTCGTGGACCCCGTCAGGATGTGCTGACATCTCTTTGAGGCGCGCATAGAACACTACACCGTCAACCCAAGCCTGGTCCTTACAGGGCCTATAGTGTCCGGGAGTTCGATGTTGTCTCGCGACGAGGGCATCTCCTGCAACGGCTAGAAGCGTGAGGGCCTGAGGTGGAGTTGAGTTCGAGTCGCTAAAATTAAGTGGCTGTGGGTCGGGCACATTGCTCGTAGAACCGATGGCCGATGGGGCAGTAACGTTCTGGAGTGGCGACCACGTACCTGTAGATGTAGCGTAGGGAGGCCACTACAAGGTAGACCGATGATCTGGTAAAGGTCGCGGAAAGCCGGTGGATGCAGGCAGCAGAAGACCGGTTATCGTGGAAAGCCTTGAGGGAGGCCTTTCTCCAGCAGTGGACCTATATAAGCTGAGGAAGAGAAGAAGAAGAGGAGTTGATTTTTGTTTACTAAAAGATGTAAAGATTACGCAACTTTTACAACCTGCATGGGATGACAAGCAGCTGATACATTCTACATTTTTATATTACTTCCAGATCAGCATATTGGTGGTTGTATAGCGAAGCGTGGCGCACGGCACGGCAGGCCGTATAGTAGATGGCGGCACAAGCTGAATGGGTTCCGTCAAAACTGATAGGAGGCAGCGCGGATTTGCGAAATATTTAAGCAGTGAGAGGAGAGAAGGCTAGCATTAAAAGAAGGCTATATGTCATCCAGATCTGAAGATGGAGGTGCGAAATGTCCTGCGGGAAGCGTCGACCTCGTCCAATTATTATCAAAATATTATGGAGTACATCTTGGACACCAATGGCTGAATATAAGGTGAAGGACAACATCTTGAGGAAACCTGGACTTTATTAAGTCTGAAAACGCCAACCCACATTGAGGAAGCGAGCTGATTACCTACGCTTAATCCTTCTCTGTATGAGGGGAGACCTGTGCCCAGCAGTGGGACGATAAAAAGGTTGATCATGATGATGATTATGGATTTCAGCGTTTACTATCTGACTACTCTGAGAAGAAAGGCATCTGCTATACCACGTACATCGAAGGACTGGAACAATTTGCCTGCGGCAGTCTTTCCGTCTGACTATAATTTAAGTGAATTCAAGGCAAGCCACCTATAAACATAGATTATTCATAAACTAGTGACCTTTACTATCAACGAATATGTTACTGCTTATCATCAGGCGGGTTTGCGGTCAGATTCTAGATTAATAAGTAAAAAAAAAAAATTCTTCATCATCATCATCAGCCCCTACTCATCCACTGCTGGACATAGGCCTCCTTCATGGCACGCCAAGAAGCTCGATCCTGAGCAGTTCTCCGCCAGCCACTACCGTCTACCAGCCACCGTAGCGTGGGACGCCCTTGGGCGAGATGGAGCGACGACGTCAAAAAAAACTTACTGAAAACAAATTATTTATTTATCCAAAATAGATTGAAACGCGTGAATTTTAATCCCCAAAAAGGCTTTCAATTTCAATATATATGTATATTAAAATGCATGTAATATTAATACTCGGCTGCACCTTGTTACTCACTGCAGCAAAATAAGCAAATAATTTTGCGAAACCATGTTGATTCCAAGTAGGTCCTTCATTTTTATTCCTTTGCGGTTCCTGTAGACTATGCAGGCCACATATTAAAACCACAGACAAAATATGGTAATACGAAATGCACTGAAATTTTAGCCGAATTAATTTCCTCTCTTCGTGTATCGCTCTTTGGTTTTAGGAGAAAATAGTCATAAAATAACACAACAGTATCCAATAATAAAATTGTAGATGCTCTGTGTATTGTATGAATTTCAATGTCAAAATTTATTTGTCGTAAAAGAATCCCTTTAGATTATAATATAATTTCAATATTAATAATTTTGGAGGATGTTTTTAAATTTATTTTCGTAATCTATGTCCTTAATTGAATTTGGACGTTCATTATTAGCTGTTTGGGTGCTCGTGCGGCAGGGATGATTAAAATAATGTAATTTATTTTTTAAAGTAAATTAAATTAAATTATTTTAATCATCCCTGCCGCATGTTAGGTATTTTAATTTTTATTTTGATTTTAATGTGGAGTCATTTAAATTAATGAAAAATATAATTTAATTTAGTATAACTAACCCCTAGTTGATAAGTTATTCTTGTACTGATCATTGAACAATTGTTGTCAAATAAAATTATACAATTATTTTCATTAAATATTTTCACGCACATGGATCAATGTATCAGCAATATGCTTCAAAATTATTGAAATTGAGAGGAATAGTGTGTAATGCAATTAGGGTGCTGAATAGAACATCGTTAATTTTGAGTTGGTGGAGTGGTTCATCACTGAATACAGCACGAACATTTTTCCTAGAAAGATAATTTTCGTACCTACATAACCTGACAGATTCCAATCGACGCTATGACTAAACATAATGCTGTTGTTTACTCATAGCGTCGATTGGAATCTCCTAATACTTTCACTACTCCTATTTTGAGATTCAAAATTTAAACACATTCGAATATAGAACAGTTCCAAATTCAAAATTGCCGGGAAATATGGAAACGACAGAACTTTAAAGGCATGCCTAGTATATGACAACTGTTTAGAAACAATATATAAAAAGGAAACAACACAAAGTAAAAAAAAATAGCAAAGACTAAAATATAAATAGAAACAGCATAAAAACTAACCTATATAAAAAGATTAATAGAAGCAATATCATTAAGAGTTTAATCCCTTTCTTTCGCATAATGGGAACATCTAGGTGTTGGGAGCAATTGGGAGCATTCGGTATAAACACGTAGCACCACTGTGTCGCTGAAATCTTCTTAAATAGTCAGTATGGAATGTACGGGGGCTTATTTTATGAATAACCGTATGAATATACGTAAGACGATTTCGAGATAGCGGGTTATTCGAAAGTGTATTGTGGCCTCTGGCCCAGGCAACTGATGGAACACGGGTGGGTTTTTATAAGTAAAAGGGTGGGTTTGATATACCCCGTCGCTCCGCCTAGAGAGAGTTTTTTTGACGTTTAAAAAAAAAGGTAACAGATAATTTTCTTTAGGGTTCATAATCAACTAGAAACCCTAATAGTTTCGCCAAATTTGTCTGTCTGTTCGTGAAAAACCATTCGCGGATAACCTCAGCGACTGTTAACACTAGACAGCTATTGGCACCAATATACATATCAATCAAGCCGACAAAGTGTTAAAATAAAAATTGGAAAGAAATTTAATAGAGGTACCCCTACACGTAAAGTGGATAGTGTTTCTTTTTTTTTTTTTTCAACCCTAACGTGTGGTCTATCCCATAGCATAGCCCTCTCCATTGCCCTTTGAGTGCCTTTGAGCCTTCTTATAAGGCCCCTTGTTAGTGACCACGTCTCAATTCCATAAGTCATCATTGGCTATGCTTGGTGTTTCACTGCGTGATCGAATCAGGAATGAGGAGATCCGCAGAAGAACGAGAGTAACCGACATAGCCCAAAGAATTGCAACACTAAAGTGGCAGTGGGCTGGGCACGTTGCCCGTAGGACCGATGCCCGATGGGGCCAACGAGTTCTTGAGTGGCGACCACGCACCGGAAGACGTAGCGTGGGTAGGCCCCCGACAAGGTGGACCGACGACCTGGTGAAGGTCGCGGGAAACCGCTGGATGTGGGAGGCGCAGGACCGGTCGTTGTGGAGGAGGAGGCCTATGTCCAGCAGTGGACGTCTTTCGGCTGAAATGTTGATGATGATGATGTGTGGTCTATTGTTGGATAGGTATTTAAAAATGAATAAGGGTTTTCTAATATCATTTTTTGATAATGAACTATGTAAGTTTGACGATTATCTCCGTAAGCACTAAGCAAGGGCACTCTACGACAACCCCCAGTTTGTGTAGGACTATAATTGCAGAATGTGGAAAAATAAAAAATGTGTACAATATGTTTAGGTGGCTAAAGTATATTATACTTATTATACACTAGCTTTCCGCCCGCGGCTTCGCCCGCGTAGAATTCGGTTATATCGCGATTTTTAGATTTCCCTCGGGAATATCAAATTTTTCAATAAAAGGTAGCCTTTGTCCTTTCTCAGAATCTAAAGATTATCTGTGCCAAATTTCATCAAAATCGGTTGGCGGTTTAAGCGGGAAAGCGTAACAGACAGACAGAGTTACTTTCGCATTTATAATATTAGTATGGATGAAACAAGGGCAAATAAAATATTAATTATTTTAAAAGTGAACGAAGATTGAGCACGATTTACTGATACGGGCAAGTAATTCCATAGCCGCGCTGCTTGAATTTGAAAAGATGTTGACCAATTTCTATATACATAGCACGTTAACTAGTAACATAAAATCTTTGCTCACGCTCAAGATACATGCCCGTGTGTTTCCACCAATAACGCTAGAAATTGGTGGAAACCCGTAAACGCTAAAGCGGCGCCTACACTGTTCAACATAACGATAGCATTAGCGAGAATTTGCTCTAACTACTATGCACTTTATTGTCACCACAATTTTTAGGTTTTCCAAGACATTTTGGAGTAACCTGTATTTTTTTTTTTTTTGTAAATATTTATTGTTTATCAAGGATTCATCGGTAAAAAGACTGTCAAAGTGTAGCTTATGCTTTTTTTTTCTGGATTAAATCTACATCAAAACTTAGGTATACGAATACTTAAGTTTTAGTCCCGTTAGTCATGACTGTAGTGAAATGTAAAGAAGGAACGAACGGAAGGGCGTGTCAGACTTTTACTGACTAAAACACACCCTTGTTTCTTCACTTGCCTGTACGCCAAGGCCACGGTTTCTTTTTTAAACTTTTAAACAATCCGCAACCCTGACTCATGAGGCATCGTCTTCGTGGGCCCCGTCACGATGTGTTGACATCTGTTTGAGGCGCGCGTGAAACACAACGCGCCGTCGACTCGGGTCTGGTCCTTACCGGGCGGCGAGATAAATAATAATAGCTACACAGGCTCAGATTGATCAGGTAAAGCTATGCTTGCCGCGGTTACGCTGCGGATGCGTGACCATATTTGTATACCGAGACCCCTCCTTGTCTCGGAAAGGACGTTAAGCCATTGGTCAAGGCTGTCATTAATAGATTTTTGACAGTCGTTCCAGTTCGTCATAAGTCCGAAAGTCTGACCACCAGTCTTACCATAGGGTGTAGTATTACGCATAAACTGGGTTATGGAGGTCAGATAGGTAGTCGCTCCATGTAAAATATTGGTATTCAGCTGAATCCGGTTAGATTAGAAGCTGACCTCAACATAATTAGCGTTTTGGGGGGGTTGTCTTATGTAATATTGACGTTCAAAAAGTGCTGATCTCAAGCCTAATTTAAATAAATGACTTTTGATTTTGAATAATCAATATAGTTATGTCCCTTATAAATATAGGCGTCTGTTTTATTTTTGGAAAAATATACCAAAACAATACAGCCAAAAGTGCAATGATTACAAAGGTAAATAAATGGTTAAATTAAATAAATAAATATGGATTCGGTGGAGAGGCGTGCGAAGAGGCTAATTGGCGACCTAGATTTAGTTCAAAGCCTGGAGCATAGGCGAAGAGTAGCCAGCCTGTCAGTGTTCTATATGATGCATACTGGAGAGTGTATGAGGGAATTGAATGGTTTAATGCCCCCATCTCCGCTTCATCATCGGACGACCTGTCGTACGGCGAGTACCCACCCTTGCGTTGTTAACACCACTACGATCCAAACGAAGCGTTTCGCCTCGGCTTTTATACCGCCTACATCGAGGGACTGGAACAATTTGCCAGCGGCGGTTTTTGCGTCTCTTCAAGGCTAGAGTGAATAGGCTCTTAATAAACTAGCACGCTTTACCATCATCGATTGCAGCATTGCTTACCATCAGGCGGGATTGCGGTCAAGCACTCGTTTATCCATACTTCCATACTAATATTATAAATGCGAAAGTAACTCTGTCTGTATGTTACGCTTTCCCGTTTAAACCTCTCGACCGATTTTGATGAAATTTGGCACAGACATCTTTAGACCCTGAGAAAGAACATAGGCTACCTTTTATCCCGGAAAAATTTGATGTTCCCGAGGGAAATCTAAAAAGTGCGATATAACCGAACTCCACGCGGGCGGAAAGCTAGTTCATTAAACTAGCTTTCCGCTCTTTATAGATTTCCGAGGGAAATCGGTTGAGAGGTTTAAGCGGGAAAGCGTAACAGACAGACAGACAGGGTTACTTTCGCATTTATAATATTGGTATGGATTTAAGGAATTATCCCAGAAAACTATTGTCATTGTGGTTACACTACCACATCGTAATACTGACGGAAGCATTACACCAGTACTTGTTAATATACAGAGGATGTAAGCAGATAGATACCTATCTAGATACACATATACATATGTGTTTGATAACTAGTTGATACTCACACAATACCTATGTATTTGAAGGCTTTCAGAGCCACTTAAGCATTCTAACTAACATCTGTTTGTCATTTAAGTGGCTTATACGAACAAAAATGTTTATATATAGGAAATGAAATCGTTTATTAAACAAGTAGGATCACTGATCACTTTTACTCGTCATTTTTTTTTTTTTTACCTAGATTAAGCCGGCATTTCCTAACTGACTACCTCTGAGATTCATTCCTCCTGTCAATATATTTATGAAAATCTTTTGTATGCTCATAAAAATATAAAATTGATTAAAAAATACAGTGATGTCCATAATATAAATACTAGGAACAGGCACAAATTTATTGTACCTACAACAAGCCTCAAGAAAATAGGTGGCTCTTTCAGATGCCAATGTATACATTTTTACAATGGACTTCCAGAGGTGGTTCAAGATCTGAGCCTGAATAAATTCAAATCCTTCATTAAACGTAAGTTGTGTCAGAAAGCATTTTATAGTGTGAAGGATTATATTGAGGACAAAAAGGCTTGGGCTTGAGCTGCGTCCGATTTCTATACACTGATTGTTCTCTGATTTTTCCTCTTGTAGTTTTAATATGTAACTGTTAATGTTACTAATTCAAAGCCTGTATTACACACTATGTAGCCAAGCATATTGTACGTTACGGAATTGTATCGCTGACAGAGGTGTTCGGCACTTGTACAGCTACACAGGAGCTAAACTTAGTATTCGGGAACACTGTTGGAGCTGCTGAACCTTGGCAAAACTATCTTAGCATTGTGTAGATTCAATTTCTTAGTATTGTATAATTGCATGGCAAACGTGTGAGCACAATGTACGAATGTGCTGTAAGGCATTTTTTTGTTCGGTTAGTCTTTTTTATTGACTTGATAGTGCTCTGGCTGTTGAGAGTATGTCATGCTCACTCAAATGTCTCGCTGATGGTGGCTTGTGTGTTGGGTCATTAGGTTCCCTTGAATATGGTTGAGCTGAATGATGCTGATCCATTCGTCATGTTCGTGAACGGACGCCGTCGGAGGGGACTGGTCATCTCTTAGCTGCCACGGCGTATTTTAATTTCTGAATTGATTTTTGTGTGTTTTCATAATGGACGCTCTCAGCGTACAATTTATTTCTGCATCGTTCTCACACGGTTGATTTCAATATGAATGATGTAATCAAATATTTGTAACAATAGCTTGAAAATTTAAAAGAGTGTCCATGGAGTTTCTTGCCCGTTCTTCTCCATAGGTACCTACTCTTTGGAATGGGCGACTAGCTTCATCTTATTGACTGACCGACCTTCTGACAATTCAAAAGTGCCTGTAACTGGTTTATTTGAAATAAATGCTTTGATTTTGATTTTTGATTTTGGGAAGAAATAGCCAAAACTAACTCAGGGATTATCGTCTTTTTTCAACTCCAGACATTAAAAATGAATATGTTTACAATAATTTACGTTATAATTACGCATATTGCTTAATAACAATGCTTAGCAGAGCGAGCAGCTCAGTCCCAAGCTTTTTTGTCTTCTAAATAATCTGTAATCTCTAGGACCAAGGTTGTAAATGGCTCGAACAGCCCTTTTCTGTAAAACAAAGATGGTATTGATGTCCGCACAAGTTCCCAAGAGAAGAATCCCATAAGTCCTAGGACTATAAAAATAACTAAAATAAACAATTCTGGCTGTATCCACATCGACATAGGTATAACTTGCAAGTAGTTGTTCCGGGTCTGATGTTCCGGGATGACGGCCGCTGCGCAGGGTGGCGCGGGTTCGATCCCCGCACAGTGCAAGTATTTGTATGCATGAATATGAATATTTGCACTGGTCTGGTCGTACCTCGGAAAGCACGTTAAGCCGTTGGTCCCGGTTGCCATACGAACATCTAGTGGCAGTCGTTACGGGTTGTTGGAGCCCTCAAAGTCCAACAATTGGTCTAACTGCAATGCTTCGATGTCGCCTTCGGGTTGTGGAGGTCAGACGGCAGTCGCTTCACGGAAAATGTCGAAGTTTAGCCATATCAACAGTTGGACTAGTAAAGCGGACCCCAGACTCCAAAGCTGAAAAGGCTTCGGATGCGACTGGGATTAACGCTGGGATGATGATGGAGTTGTTCCGGGTCTGGCTGTTTGTAGGTATATGTGAGTTTATATGGTTGTAAACGCACGCAGAAGAACGAGAGTAACCGACATAGCCCGAAGAATGGCAGTGGACCAGGTACATATCCCGTAGGAGCGATGCCCGATGGGGCCGACAGGTTCTTCAGTGGCGACCACGCACCGCAAGAAGCAGCGTAATTAGGCCCCCGACAAGGTGGACCTACGACCTGGTGAAGGTCGCGGGAAACTGATGTATTCGGGAGGCGCAGGACCTGTCGTCGTGGAGATCCTTGGGGGAGGCCTATGTCCAGCAGTGGACGTCTTTCGGCTGAAATGAATTAATGAATGAATGAAAACGCACCCACGATAAACGAATAGGTCCAGCGTGGGTAATGAATTAAATAACAAATAAAAACATGAGACTGTATTTTTTTTTAAATTTCTATATTTAAAAAGACACCCACCGACTAGGTGGTCGGATGACCTGACCAAAATGGCAGGGAAGACGGGCAGGGGCTGACATAATGATGATGATGATATTAAAAAAATGGGGTCAGACTCCAGTCTAACCGAAATAACTTAAATAAACATAACAACACTATTCAATTATTACACTAATAACAGCACAAAACTTAGTGTAGTGGTACCCACAAACACCACAAATAAACAACGCGACATACTGACGTCACACGGATTATACATCTCGCAAACAGAGTTTACCGTGCAATTAGCATACATAATTATATCCCAACATCAACTGTGAGGCAAGTGCCCGCCAGAGACAACACCCATCTGATCGGAGGACCCTCTCTTTTCTATGGAGGATGAGTGAACTTTACTTCCTGTTCCTCATCCCTCCACACATAGTATAACAAAGTTACTAACATAGCATATAAGTATCACATAAACACAAACTTTACTATACTTACATTAAGAAAACATGATAATAAAAAAACATAATTATGCATGTAACATAACTCCTATTTCTCAGGTAATCCTCTCTTGAAACTTGTTCAACATGAATATTATTCTTTCAGAGTAATAAAGTTATTATTTCCAATATATTTCGTGCGAGTACGCTTAGGGTAAGTTCGTACTGTAAGCCCTGATACGCACGGGCGACCTTTTAACGCGACGAGTTATTATCGTGCAACGTTTTTTCATCTCATTTTTTTTTTTTTTGTTTTTGATGCGGAATTATCAAATGATCTCTCCTGTTCTCATCCGTGTTCCTTCACTTGCCCGTACGCCAGGGCCACGGTTTCTTTTTTAACCAACCCGCAACTCTGGCCCAGGAGGCACCGGTCTCTTTGAGGGGCTACCGAAGCCGGGTAGACCTCAACCGTGTGTTCCACCGTGTCCTCAGGGTGATCCACACAGTGGTGACAACCTGTCGTTTCCCCCCGCTTTATCCGGAACAGGAAACTCCCGAAACAGCCGTGTCTGGTGAGGACCTGCGTCAGGCGGAACGTGAGGGCGGCGTGGCGCCTCTCTAGCCACTCCGCAAAGAGTGGACTTACCACCGCTGTAGTGGCATGACCAGTATTTTTTTCCATCCCTCTGTGTTAGGCCGAGGATATATACGTCATCATCACCGTCTGGCTAGCCTTTTCCCAACTACGTTTTGGTCAGCTTCCAGTCTAAGTTGATCCAGCTGAATACCAGTATTTTACATGAAGCCACTTCCTATCTGACCTCCACAACCATTACCAACCATTGGTGTCAGTAGTTACTGGGTAATACGACACCCCTTGGTAAGACTGAAGGTCAGACTTTCGCACTTGTGACGATTTGGAATGACTATCAAAGATCTACAAAAAATAGTCGGGCCAGACGACCTAACCATGTGCTCGGGCACGGAGGGGTGTCGAAAAAATCATCTCAAAGCATCTTGAGAAATACAATCTATATTATTATATAACTAGCTTTCCGCCCGCGGCTTCGCCCGCGTAGAGTTCGGTTATATCGCGCTTTTTGGATTTCCCTCGGGAATATCAATTTTTTCCGGGATAAAAGGTAGTCTAAACCTTCCTTAAGAATCACTCTATATATTAAAAAAAACCGCGTCAAAATCCGTTGCGTAGTTTTAAAGATCTAAGCATACATACGGACATACAGCGAAAGCGACTTTGTTTTATACTATGTATTGAAGCTGAAGAGTTTGTTTGTTTGAACGCGTTAATCTCAGGCACTACTACTCGTACTCGTATACTTCGATTAGAAAAATTCTTTTTGCGTTGGATAGCGCATTAATCCAGGAAGGCTTTACACTATAAAACATCACGCTGCAACCAATAGGAGCGAGGCATATTAACAAAAACGCGGGTGAAAACGTGTGGTGCAGCTAATAATAAATAAATGGTAATCAGTCTAAAGGGTTTCCACTACTAGACCTCCTCTTGGTGAGAAGAATTGGGCCGCAATCTTCCACGTGGGCCCACTGCGGGTTGGTAGGTGCCACATGTCTTCCTTTTTTTTTTATTTTAGGACAGTCGGTTTCCTTTCGATGTTTTCCTTCACCAATTTGGGAGCAATGGTGGTGAAATAATTTACATAAAGTGCGTGCCAAGGATCAATACGAACCCATAAGTCTGAGAGGCTAAGAACTCGTAACTCGAGGTCTTTACCACTGGCTCGCCACTGCTCGCGAAAAAATTATTGGAATTACCACCCTGATGAAAAGCAGCGGTTTTAAAATCAAGTACGTTTTGAAAAGTCGCCCGTGTATACGAGAACTTGAGTTAAAAGGAAAGAAGAACGTGAGTAGGTAAAACTTGCAAGTTTTAATGCATTTTGTTTTGTTTTTATGATGAAAATCGTAAAGACAAGAGATTACAAAGTTACTTGCGTCTTGCAAAAGAGTTGCGACGATGAACTTTGCAATTCATTAGTGCATACCAGTGTAATGCGCAGTACCGTTGACGTGTATACAACTTTATTTTTTGTTTAAGCAAAAACTGAAATACATGTCCATTATTTTTAAGTAAAGAATCTATGTACAGTCAAGACCAAAAGTCGAGTTGCAATCTCACAAAACTATGGCCAAGCAATACTAGTTGTAGTTACGACCTTCTTCTATAATAAAGTTTGATACACACTCATACACTTTGACAACTTGCTGCCCGCTTATGATTGTTAGGTACTACTTACTAATTTCAACGTCCACAGTAAGTGTTTCAATGGCGTAACGGTTTTCGCCTTGATAGGCGTTCAAGGTGGTTCGAGTTCAAATCTAATGACTTACAAAATATTTTTTAAATGTTAATTGGTGAGTTATGAATGCTGACAACAAAAATATCTAAAAATACCGATCCGCAACTTAAAGATGATACTTTCTTTTAAGATTTTTTCTATATTAGAGTCATTATAAAAAGATGACGGTAGACTTGAAAGAATCTGAATGACTCCTTCACAAAAAATATTCCGCTACCTACAATAACTATTATTAGCTACAATAACTCAAATAATATTACTTAGCTGTTGTTAGTTGGTGAACATATAGTTACCAGTTTGTGTTATTAGTTTTACTTTTTTAATCAATATGCAGGGATATGCAGCAATATATCTCAAATATCATATGAAACCCTCTTTTGTGTAAGTTGTTTTTATTATTATTTGTGTTAAGGTGCAAACTAATCGCTTGTTACAAGTCTGTAATAAAATTGTTATTGTTTTAGAGAAATACTGTAAGCCGTTGGAGGTCAAGGTCAAGAGGTTGGAGGACGAAGGTAGCTGTCGAGACAAGTGAAACGAAACGACAATATTTACCGTTGAATAAACTTTTAAATCTTGCGAAGAAGGGAGGTTGCATTTGTGGTTTAAAAATAAACTGGCGCGACTGGTGGAGTCTTACCGAGCTAAACAAAAAAAAAAAAACTATTTATAACAATCACAGTGCAGAAGTGTCTTACAGAGTGTTTTAAATATATACCATTATATATCTTAATAACGGACTCTAAACCATCTCTAAAGTAATTTAGCTAAGTGACAGTAATATGTTCGGTTGGCTTAATGGCTAACAGATGTCGCCTTTTGCAATTTCAATACAAATTACTTTTGGTAAATTATAAAAACAATAATTTCCGAATTCGATAAGAAATAAGTTCGTTTACTTTTGAACTAAGAAAGCGCTTGAAGATTATAATCTCATGCCATCAAACTCCGAAAACGCTACACACAAAAAAAAATTGTAAATGTAATAAGCACTATTTTGTGTTTTAGTATAGATTATTTTATGATTGCAATAATATTCAGGTTAAGCTTCAATCCTCTTTTCTATAAGAAAATGAATAATTAAGCTATAACCTTTTTAATCATAATATATGTATAATATTATAATTTTCATATTTATCAACCAAAAATGTTTTTTGTATTTTTTACCATAACAATATCATAAGTTTGTCAAGGATTACTTTTATATAAAATATTACAATGCTGCCGTTTCAACGTTTGTTTGATTTGTTAGTATAAGTATATCTATACCGAATAATATATAACTTTATAGTATATTGCATTATAATATGCTTATTGTTTTATTTTTATATATTTTTTTATTATATTACCTCTATAGTAAACTAAAACATATAATAAAAACCTTTTTTGCGATAAATATTTAATAAATTTTCCTATTCGTTTAAATATTATTTGAAAACATTTTTACTTTAAAATACAAATCAATTATCATAATTTTAAATTATATGAAACAACAAAAAGATTTGCCTTTATTGAGGATCGAACCCACAATCGCTCGCTTATGATAGCACCATTGTTATGTGCGGCCGCTAACTTAACTTCAAATGAAGTAACGAAATTATGCATTACTATAAAGAAAGACGGAGACTGCGATAAAAAAATAATGCGGTAGTGTGCGTGGCCGGTTTAGCGCAGGCGACAGTAGTCTTTAAGGTGGAAATGGACTTCTACAGCTGATAGTACCTACAAAATTTTAAAAGAAATCATGAATAACCACAAAGCACCTTGGTTGCCCCAACAAAAATATGGTCAATGTACCGCTCGCCTGCCCGCACCTGAAGCAGCGCTGTCTCACTGTGCTTCTAGTACGGACGACACCAGGTCAAGCTACCCGAAACTGCCAAATATTCCCGATCAAACTTGAGCCTTAATACTTTAGAGATAAAGTTGAAAATCTAATAAAGAAACCTGATAGATTGTAGTAACCTGATGTGCTGTCGTCTGTACAGTGATCTAGCGTCAGCTGTGTGCGCTCGGTAACCACGCTGCAAAAATTTCTAAAGGTATTTAGGAAAAAATATAACATGGTGTAAAATATAACTGGAATCGATTCAGTTGCTTATTCTGAACAAACTGTAAGTAATTCAGTGGCGAAGGGTGAAATTTTGACAAAGGGAAGCCGGTCCAAAAAATAAACACTTAAACACTTACCTACTGCAGGATATCTTGGAGGAGGTCTTCAGATAAGAATAATATTAAAAGCCCCACCTTCACCACACGACAAATTATTAATATCCGTAAATCCCGTACTGCTCCAAACAGATTTCGAATCAGAAAATAACAAACACGGATAACAAAACATTTTGTTCAGTTTGCAACTGCCTGTCATCCATGTATATTTATCATATAACGACGCGTGAAAATGTTTAAAAAATCCATCTCGCCTTTTGCAATCAATAATCATGTGTGGGAGTGCTCTACCTAACTGAATAACATGCTTCTTGTATGCATAACTTAGTTTTGAAAATGAAGTTTCTTTTGTAAGCAGGTAGTCTGTTGAGCAGCACTCTATATGAATTAAAGCCACAATAACAAACAAAATCCACAGTATTTAACCAAATCGGCGATTAAATTACCTTACAGAATCAGTCACAGTTTAAATAACACAAATATTAAAATATAACAAACGAAATTATCACGCACCAGTGGTATAGCAACACATGTCACATACTAACAATAATTTATTTTCAACCACACGAAATGGAACACGAAAATATGCCAAAATAAAAAGAATATGACTTGCGAAGGATTTCATTATAACGCTAATTCTTTTTAATTTTGTCGTGTTTCCTTTCTCTAGTGCCGTGGTTTGAGTGGTTTCTTTATCTCTTTCTAATAGAGGAGAGGAGAGAACTGCAAGCCGGTTGGCATTAGCCTATCTTTTCTTAAGTTTTACGGACGGTTAGCGAGCATTAGAAAGAGATGGTCTGACACGCTCTGTCTCTTTTCGCCTCATAGTAAAACGTTGGCCGAGATAAGCTGTAATTCGTCGAGTTGCCTTCATTGTAATGTAGGTACGAAAAATTGAAGCGCTGATTAATTTACGACTATAAAATGTAATGTGATACTTAGGGTATTGCTAAGAATTACTATTGCTATTGTAAATCGCGCAGGCATTTGATTAATAATACTTTGTTAATGAAATAGAATGTAAATATTTTTGTATGAATATGGAACTGATTTTTGAAAGGTAACCCGGTGGGAATCGGCTTGTATGGACTCTTCGCCACTGGTAAGTATTTAGGTTTCGTATAAAGAAAAAATATCTTTGCATACCCTCGACTTTATTTACAAGTAATTTACTCCTTAATTATTGATTCAAATTTTATGTTGCAACGAACATGGTATTTTCGAACCTAAAGGTTTATGTAACAAGTCCTATTTCAACGTTGCATTTTTTTTTTTTACAAATTATAAACTAGCGCTTGACCGCAATCCGGCCTGATGGTAAGCAGTGACGCAATCGTTGATGATAAAGCGCACTAGTTTATTAAGAGCCTGTTCACCCTAGCCTTGAAGACACTCAAATTGTAGTCCGACGGAAACACCGCCGCTGGCAAATTGTTCCAGTCCCGCGATGTACGCGGTATAAAGGAGGAGGCGAAACGCTTCGTCCGGATCGTAGTGGTGTTAAAAACGTAAGGGTGGAAACTAGCCGTACGACGGGACGTCCGATGGTGGAACGGAGACGGGGGAATTTTTCTCATCAAAAAATTCATCCGCATCGCTGTCAATAGAAAACGTGCCCAAAAGACTGGCAGCATTGCCACGTTGTATGGCAATGTTGATTCTTTGGCCAAAAAATAGCCCAGCCCTCTGGTCACGTGAAGAATGGAATGAAGATGAACGGGAGCTATACATCAGGGAGTTTAAGTTAAATAAATTAGATTATAGGTTTAATACAATCCATTTTGTCAGTACAATTATGATATGACGAAAAAGTTGTGTTGCTTAATTAAGCTTCTATATAAATAGCTCTAGTTTTTTTTTTTTTTTTTTATTAAATTGTTTATACTTATATTATCGGATTTTATACTGTATTTAGTAAATAAGATCAGTGTAAAGGGAACGATGGGGCTGACATATCCTCATAAAAGCCCCAAAATAGAATCAGAATAAAAAATAAAAAAAAACAATATGCAATTCAAAATTGCCAGGTGAAATAAATCTTGTTTGTATAAATATACTTACATTTAAAATTCCTTTCTTCAGCCAATATCTTCGAGATTGGTCCACTGGATAGGCAATTCAAGATGGTAGTCTAAACAAAATAAATTATATGAAAACCCACTAAAACCTTCAGTTTTCACCATCAAAGTTCCATACAATTATATTAGCCTGGCTAAGTAATTGCACTACGGCGCGCAAGGAAACTGAAGTATAAAATTGCTCCACCCACGAACAAATCTAATTATAAGAACACAAGCCAGTTTTTTAATAGGACCGCTAATGCAGGCGAAACCGGGGAAATAAGCTGTGTAACTAAGTTTATTGAAAAGCAATGTTGTGGCTTTTCGTTTTTGTATGTGGCAAGGGGCCCCTTGCAAAAATTCATGAATTTACTTTGCCTCGTCTTATATACCGCTTACTTCGAGAGACTGGAACGATTTGCTAACGGCGATCTTCCCGTCTCATTACAATTTAAGTGTCTTCAAGGCTAGAGTAAATAGGCTCTTGATAAACTAACGCGTTTTACCATCAACGATTGCATCACTGATTACCATCAGGCGGGATCGCGGTCAAAAACTAGTTTATAATGTTAAAAAAGGTACGAACAAAACAGCGCCTCGATTGCATAACACATCATAATCTCACAATAACATAGCTAATCTTTTGCTTCATATTATGTCCGATAAAATTGCTAAACAACCCAAATGACCTCCACCGTATGCTCCACCGTGTCCATAGGGCGATCCACACAATGGTGACACCCTGGCGTTTCCTACCGCCTAATACGGAACAGGAACCTCCCGAAACAACCGTGTCGGTGAGGACCTGCGTCAAGCAGAAGGTGAGGGCGCCGTGGACCTCTCTAGCCACTCCTCAAAGAGGGGACTTACCGCCGCTATTGTGGCGTGCCCAATGTTGTGTTTATAATAATTCTAAACACAACATTCATTGCGTCATTTGGGTTGTAATATTTAAATTCTTTAATGTATAATGTTTAAAAAAGCTTTTCCAGGCGTTAATTTAAGTTAATTAACCTAAAATTAATTAACGGAAAAGCCTTTTTCATTGTCATTCTCATTTCCTGAAGGCTCCTTCTGCTTGATAAACAAATCTTCGAGTCACGTACGAATGTAATACGTCGCGTACAAAAGGTTTCATGTCAATCGGATTTGCTGTTTTTACGTGAATCTGGCTAAATAAAGAGACAGCTCATTTTCCTGTTTGCAGTTGTCTTTTTGGTCTTCTTTTTGCTTGGTTTTTTTTTTTGGAGTATTTTTTCTATCATTACAACGTCTGTATTTTTATATTATGATCTGCAGCGTTTGTACCATACCATGTTAGTGCCTTTAGGAAGTAATCTAGTGCAAAGCAAAAGCACCCTAATTGCGAAACCCACTGTCGATCACGATGTCAATCATTTTGAACGATATTTATTGCTAGATTAGTGTGCGTTTTGCATTTATGGTGCTTTTTTGCTTTACATTCATTTTTAAGCTATTGCATAGCTTCTATCGCGGGCCTTGAGCGCGGGAACCGAATCCAGAAATTCCGTAACGAAAAAACCTCACGCTCCCCACTCCGACGGTCACGGAGGTGTGGCATGACGTCATTTTTGAAATCCAAGATGGCCGACAACAATTTTATGATATTTTGACATGGGTGTCGTGAAGCAGGTTTTTGGGGGTGATAATCACGAAAACGACGACATTTTTGAAATCCAAGATGGCCGACACCAATTTTATGATATTTTGACATGGGTGTTGTGACATCGGTTTTCGGGGGTGCAGATCACGAAAATCACGTCATTTTTGAAATCCAAGATGGCCGACACCAATTTTATAATATTTTGACATGGGTGTCGTGAAAGCGGTTTTCGGGGATGCTGATCACGAAAATGACGTCATTTTGGAAATCCAAGACGGCCGACACAAATTTTATGATATTTTGACATGGGTGTCGTGAAAGGGGTTTTCAGGGGTGCTAATCACGAAAATGACGTCATTTTTGAAATCCAAGATGGCCGACACCAATTTTATGATATTTTGACATGGGTGTCGTGTAAGGAGTTTTCGGGGGTGCTGATCACGAAAATGACGTCATTTTTGAAATCCAAGATGGCCGAAATCAAATTTCATGGTATTTTGACTTGGGTGTCGTGACAGGCGTTATCGGGGGTGCTGATCACAATAAAGACGTCATTTTTGAAATCCAAGATGGCCGACACCAATTTTATGATATTTTGACATGGGTGTTGTGAAAGGGGTTTTCGGGGGCGCTGATCACGAAAATAACGTCTATTTCTTTAGCAAAGTCAAAAATAAAAGATTAAATATAGTTTAGTCGCTAAATCGCCACCGTTTTTCGCACTCTTTCGATGACGTCACTGGTAAAAAAGAAATAAACTACAAAAAAGAAAATATACCTATACTTATACAAATGTATACGTTAATTGGCAGAATAAAAAAATACTATGTCATAAATAACTAATAAAAAATTTACTTCTAACTACACACTGTGGAACTCGGTGTGCTCACCTTTGCGTTGTGCCCCGCAGCCACGA
Source organism: Sesamia nonagrioides (assembly GCA_017933935.1). NCBI lineage: Eukaryota > Metazoa > Arthropoda > Insecta > Lepidoptera > Noctuidae > Sesamia > Sesamia nonagrioides. The sequence goes on along the minus strand of JADWQK010000844.1, from coordinate 509,855 downwards.
GCAGGATTGCGTTTTTTATCTGCATTATCATGCAGATCTGCAGCCCTGCGAGTGAGCGCAGATTCAATGTATTATGCGTTTTTCTGTACAAAATTTGGTACTTGCGAGCATCTATACTAATATCTAGCTACTAGCTGAAGAGTTTGTTTGTTTGTTTGAACGCGCTAATCTCAGGAACTACGGATCTGACTTGAAAAATTCTTTTTGCGTTGGATAGCCTATTAATCCAGAAAGGCTTAAGGCTATAAAACATCACGCTGCGACTAATAGGAGCAGAGCATAACTAACTCCACGCGAACGAAGTCGCTGGTGGCCGCTAGTATAAAATATAAATAATTATAATTGCATAAGTTGAATAGCTTTACCGCGGCAGTCCCCGAGTGCCACACGTTTTTATTTTAAAAATTAAAAAAAATAAAATAAAATTAATTTAATTGAATTATAAACTAGCGCTTGACCGCAATCCCGCCTGATGGTAAGCAATGATACAATCGTTGATGGTAAAGGGCACTAGTTTAATAAGAGCCCACTCTAGCGTTGAAGACACTCAAATTGTAGTCCGACGGAAACACCGCCGCTGGCAAATTGTTCCAGTCCCTCAATGTACACGGTATAAAGGATGAGGCGAAACGCTTTGTCCGGATCGTAGTGGTGTTAACAACGTAAGGGTGGAAACTCGCCGTACGACAGGTCGTCCGATGTTGGCACGGAGATGGGGGAATTTAAATCATGCAATTTCCTCGCACACTCCCCAAAATGCATCCTATAGAACACCGAAAGGCTGGCTACTCTACACCTGTGCTTCTAGGCTTTGGAGACCATCTCGAGTTAAATCAGGGTCACCAATCAGGCTCTTCGCACTCCTCTACAATAATAGGCTGGTATCATTGTTATTATAAACGGGGTTAAAAATACTAGCAATCCCAGGCGGTTTCGCCCCCAATAAGTGTCGATTCTGTGGCAATACTGGGATAAAAGCAAAGACATTAAAATTATTAAATCTCTTTGGATAAAAGTATCACATAAAATAAAATCGCAATATACATAACCAACACACCCATACACTTTTTTCACATTGTATAGATTAAAGCACATAAATGTTTTTTTTTTTTTTTTATTAAATTATAAACTAGCGCTTGACTGCAATCCCGCCTGATGGTAAGCAGTAACACAATCGTTGATGGTAAAGCGCATTAGTTTATTAAAAGCCCTCTACCCTTGCCTTGCCTTGCTTGCTTGCTCTAGCCTTGAAGACACTCAAATTGTATTCCGACGGAAACACCGCCGCCGGCAAGTTGTTCAAGTTGTTGCTCTCTAAAGGCATCTTATTCCGTAAACGACTATTTAAATGATAAGAATAGCTGGTCGCTCTGATTAACTCAGGACAATGTTTGTGTTCTTCCTCCTGAATTAGCTTACTGACCCGTTATATGAGTTCATGTTTTTTTTTTCTTTTGTAGTGTGGCACTAGTTATGACTTTTGCCAATGTCAATTAAAATAAAAATCTTCAAAAGTTCTTCTTTCTTTCTCTTATGGCTTCGGACGGTTTGTGCATTTAGCCAATGTCACGTAATGAATTATTCATGTCGAAAAAGACGGCCGCGCGGACCGAACACGGAGGAAGATTTGGTTCAAAGCCATGATGTGGCCACTATGTTACAATATTTCACTGTTCTTTATGAATTATTCACTGAATGCACTTTTTACTACATAAATGACGCGTTTTTATTTAGTAAACGACACTATAAATAATTTAAAAGTCCAATGAAAAATGAGCGTGGCACTCAGCTTAGCTTCCCGCCAAAACTCCTGAGTTCATGTTATTGTCATTGTGTGTTCATAAATACATAGTATTGTATAATCAAGTGTTTTTTTTTTTTAATTAGCCGTGCTGTTGGGGAGTTTCTTCCGCCACTTCTTCTTCCCAGCGAAAGCATTAGGAAGTGACAAAGGGCCCAAAGGGCGGGGTTAAACGCCCGCGTTTTGGGTGACTGGCTTATGTAATACTAGCTTTCCGCCCGCGGCTTCGCCCGCGTGGAGTTCGGTTATATCGCGCTTTTTAGGTTTCCCTCGGGAACATCAAATTTTTCCGGGATAAAAGGTAGCCTATGTTCTTTCTCAGGGTCTAAAGAGTGTCTATGTCAAATTTCATCAAAATCGGTTGAGAGGTTTAGGCGGGAAAGCGTAACAGACAGACAGACAGACAGACAGAGTTACTTTCGCATTTATAATATTAGTATGGATTGACGTTCAAAAATCAATGATTGTGTCACTGCTTACCATCAGTGCATAGGCATAGGCATATAGTGCTTGACCACAATCCCGCCTGGCATGCATAACAGGCGGGATTGTGCTCAAAGAATACGCATTGCAAAGTTTTCTGTGAACCCGTCTTTTTAAAAATTAGTATGATATAAAAGATCGATAACGTTCCTGGCGGCTTAATTGAGCGATCTAGTAAAGCCCTTTTAAGTGAGCTTCCAATCCTTATTGCCTTTTAGCTAGCATAAAATTGCTAATGAGTTGAATCTCTATTCTATGAGACGGGGGATTAATGTGGCGCTTTTTAAAACAGGTAAGAAGTGATGGCTTTCTCTTAAAAGAAAAAGAAATCTAACTTTATTTTTAACGTTCTTGCCTAAAGCTTTTTATTTTTCTTTGTAAATCGAAATAAATACTGGCTTATTTATCGCGGCTAAAAGCGGAATAGCATGGCAAGTTTGCATAAAATATATACTAATATATAAAGCGAAAGAGTTTCTATGTTTGTTTAAACGCGCTAATCTCAGGAACTACTGGCCCGATTTGAAAAATTCTTTTTGCGTTGGATGGCCATTAATCCAGGAAGGCTTTAGGCTTAACATCACGCTACGACCAATAGGAGCGGAGCGCTGGTGGCTGCTAGTATGGTTTAAAAGGGGGAACATATACGGTAGATACATGTCTTGCTTCATCATCAACCTTTTATCGTCCCACTGCTGGGCATAGGTCTCCTTTTATACAGAGAAGGATTGAGCGCAATCACCACGCTTGCGTGTTGGCCATTTCAGACTTAAAGTCCGGGTTTCCTCAAGATGTTTTCCTTCACCTTTTAATCAGTCATTGGTGTACAAGATATACTTAGGATGTACATATAACTTAGAAGCTTAGTGCCCGACAGACATAACACCCGTCTGGTCGGAGGATCCTCCCTCTTCTACGAAGGATGTATGATCTTTTGCTAGATCACACACTACTTTTAGATGATGTGGGCAGAATACAATAAAAGATGATAAATTTATATAAACTACTGTATTGTTCCAAAGTTATAGGTAAATGAGCTAATGGACTGATGTGTGTGAAATGAGTGACGTGGCCTTTGCTGGCCGTAATGAGAACGCGACGACCGCTTGATGGCTCAACGCGAACTGATGATTATTATAAAGTAAAATGAATGCGAGGCGTAAATGCTGACGATGCTATGCTGATGTACGGTTGCACCGTACATGCTCCCGAGCGGGAAGATGAATATCAGATGAACATGAAAAGATGAGTGACAAGATGATGCCAATTGGTCCTTATGCTAGATGATTAACAAGGTGATGCCAATCGGTCCTTATTCTATGTTTAGAGTCTCTATTTGAATTCTGTTTTCCTAGACATAGGCACTGTACACTTGTCCACTTTATGCACTTTAGGAATTTCACTGTAATCGGATACACAGGGAATCTCACACCGATTATGCGCACTGACACTATATTGAACCGCAGACGACGTATAAGAGGCCCCAGCCTCTGCTCGTACTGGAGACTCGTGTTGCGGGGTTGGTAGACTCGCCAATGTGGCCCTTGCCACCTCCAGAGATGCGACTCGCCTGTTACGCAGCCGACGTACCATAATGACTACAGCAACCACCAACACAACTCCGATCACTATGTATAATGCTGTATAGTGATGGATATCATGATAAGAAAGATCATGTGGCAAATTCTCACTTGCTTTGAGAATATGGAGTTGTTTTTTGATGTCCTCAAGCTCGTGGTTGCTCGAAAGAAGCGAATGGTTTTGTATCAGTGGAGTGGGGATGCCTACGTCTATGATATGATTGATGGGTTCTATCTCAGGCAGCTTATAGGAAGGTTTTACATTTAAAGTGCTGAGACCTTCATTGTGTGAGTAAACCGTAAAACTTTCGGTTTTTATAAGGCAATCGTGTGCAACTCCCAATATACCTGCTTTTACTAACTGCCCCGGCGAAACCTGATCGTCACATAGAATTCTTATTTGGCAGTGGCTGCAGCAGAAAAATGCATAGTTATTTCCTTTATGAAGTGTTGTCCATTGATTCGAACAACTCGTAATGCTGATCTGGCAGTTGCTGGTATCAGGTTCGACTTGGCATAATTTTTCATCATTCTTGAGATGATAAATCGGCTTCTCTATATGACATAGATATGTATTGTCATCGTCACGTAAACATGTCTGAACATCGTATATAGACATCGGTAAATACGAGTCCTTCTTCAAATTTATTGCAACATACTCAGCAATCGGAGTTACAATAGCCATGCTTGAGTTACCTACAGTTTGAGGTATTGGAATGATTTTCATGATCGAAAATAAATTCCTGGATACCAAAGGCAATTTTAATTCAAAAATTAAATATTTTTCGGTCATTCTTGCCTTAACTGATAACAAATGATAAATATTTCTGAAGTTATCTTGTAGGTTATTAAGTGGTAATGAAAGATCCTTTGAAAGATGACCCGATATTGTATTTAAGGTGTTCTTCAGTTGTTCTGGTGATAGTAAATGAAAATTGAGTCTCCCATGATAAACATCAGTTATGGTATCCAATAAACTTGTCTGAATTGTTTTCAGGTGTCTTAAAACATTAGTCGTAGCAATAGCTCCAGTACTGAAATCGTTCATGATTCGATTTCTCTTTGATTCGTCCAATAAAACGTTCTCCAACTTATCTAATTTCATTGATAGTGAATTAAGCATCTTGTATTGCTTATTAATTGCTTGTTCATTCCTTTTCAAAACGTTGTATTCTGCCTCAATGAGCGTTGTTTGTTGTTTCATAAGTGAAAGCAAATGATTTTCATTGTCCTGAATTGATTGAATATCTTGTTTATATTGGTCGGCAAATCTCTCATCAAGTACACCGAATAAATTGTTTGCGAGATACCCTACACCATTGATAAGGCCTCGCTTGCGCCGGCGCAGGTGTCGTTCGCGGCGCGTGCTGGAATGCTGACTCAGCAACAGGTGGTTATAGTACTGAAGTTCCGAGAATTCATGTTGTAATTGTACTTGTATGATGTCACAGTGTGACGTTTCTTGAAACTTGTTACATAACTGATCCAAATAGGCTAGGTATTTACTGCATGCTTCTGTACCTTGCCAAAATGAGTTCATGTCGTAATATGTTACTATCTTCCAATCATCTCTAATTAATTGCATATTTGCAATTTTATCAAAATAAAGACCTTGATTATCTTTTAACTGTGTAACATTGTAAGAACAGTTAGTTGTGCTGAAAATGCTCATGAAAGACAAAAGTAACATGACCAGCGTTGAGATGCTGTAATTAACTCTTTTGTTTGTTTTGCGAACCTTCTCCTCCTTCGCACGCGACTCTTGTTTTTCGACTCTGTCATTCACTGGAAGAATAGACAGTTTGAGAACAGGCCTCTTGATAAATCCATTCTTTGTTTTCAATGTAACCACCCTGGTGTGGCCATCAGCTCCGGGATGCAGCTGGACGACTCGGCCAACTGCCCACTTCCCGGGGGGTAGGTTAGCATCGTTAATGGTAACAATATCATTTAGTTGAATGTTTTGTTGAGGATGTCTCCACTTGCTTCGTGCTGACAGCTGAGCGAGATATTCTGTATGCCAACGTTTCCAAATATCTTGTACTATTTTTTGAGTTAAATGCCATCTCGTCCGCATATCTGTTTCTGTTTCTAATATGGTCATGCCTTGATTTAGATTGATAAAGCTTGACGGAGAGAGGAAGTCCAAGTCGTTGGGATCTTCAGTCAGAGGACAAAGTGGCCTCGAGTTAAGTATTGCTTCTAACTGGGCCAGAACTGTGGTGAACTCTTCAAAGGTGAGCTTCTGATCTCCAACGACTCTTCTTAAATGATATTTCAAACTTTTAACCGCTGCCTCCCACAGCCCTCCTGCTGTGGGCCATGAGGGCGCATTAAAATGCCATTCTATCTCCATGCTTGTGATTTCCTTAATGAAATCTTGATCGAATGTGTCTCGTATCTGCTCAAATTCTTCTTGTAAAATTTTGTTGGCCCCTACAAAGTTTGTTCCGTTGTCACTGTATAAGTGTTTCGGGGAGCCCTTTCTTGCAGCCATTCTTCGCAACGCAGCTATGAATGCGGATGACGTGAGGTCTGAGACAAGCTCTATATGGACAAGCTTGGTCACCATACAGACAAATACCGCCACGTATCCCTTTGTGGTCTTGATACCACGACCCTTGTTAGCCTTTATGAGCACGTGTCCGGTAAAATCGACGCCAGTGTGTTCAAATGGTTTTGCAACGTTGCATCTCTGTGTAGGTAAATCACCCATTAACTGCGTCATCTTGTTTGGATTGTGTTTACGACAGGTAACGCATGTACGTATACGCTTTTTTACCGCTCGATTACCACCTATGATCCAGTAATTTTTGCGAATGAATGCTGATGTCACCCGTGCTCCTCCATGGAAGGTAAGTTCATGTGTTTGATCGATAATTAAATTTGTTAAGTGTCCTTCGTGAGGTATGATAATCGGATACATCATATCTTGATTAATGCTAGCCTTGCTCAATCTTCCTCCAACTCGGAGAAGCCCCTCATTGTCAAGGAACGGATTTAATTGCAATAACTTGCTTTTTGCTGATAGTGGCTTGTTTTCTTGTAAATTATGAATTTCTTGTGCAAATTCTCTCTGTTGTACATATAAAATTAATTTATGCTTAGCACAGATTAATTCTTGTAATGTAAAATAACCTTGTAAGCGGTTGTTCTTGTTTCTTGCTTGCTTGATAAATCTCAATATCCATGCTAAAACTCTTGTTAGTTTAGCAAGTGAACTATATCTTGTTAATAATTCACCTAAAGTGTTATCGCTTTCTTGCTGCGATATGTGATTGATTTGCTTGATTTTTCTTGCTTCTTCGTTTGTAGTAAAAACTGCTTGTTCAGTTTCTTGGCCAGGGTCATTGTTTCGCAGCCATGATGGTCCTTCCCACCATAGTGAAAAGTTTTTCAATTGATCGACCCCCAATCCACGGCTTGCGCAGTCCGCTGGATTTTCAGCTGACTTGACGTAACGCCAGCTGTTTGTAGGTATGATGCTTGATATTTGTCGCACCCTGTTGGCGACAAAGGGCCTCCATTTACCCGGCTCTCCTTGTAACCAGGCTAGGACTACCATTGAATCTGTCCAGCTGTATATCTTGATATTATGATTGCTAAGACATTGTCGAATTTTTGACATTAATTTTGCCAATAGCAGAGCACTACTTAACTCTAATCTTGGCAATGAAATTGATTTGTTAACCGGAGTTAGTCTCGCTTTTCCTGCTACTAAAGATATCTTGGTTTTTGAGTCGTTTTTTGTCTTGCAATAAACGACGCATGCGTAAGCTTTATTCGAGGAGTCGCAGAATCCATGCAATTCCAGCGTGTTGGTCTCTCCAGTTCCCAGCCAGCGCTCCAACTTGAATTGATTTATTTTGTGCATGTTTCCTTTAATGTTAAGCCATTCCTTGTTAGTTTGATCGGGTAATTTGTCATCCCACTGAATGTGTGACATCCAAACTTGCTGAAATAATAGTTTGAGTTTTGTTGATAGCGGCGACAGCCAACCAAGAGGGTCAAACAACTTGGATATGTCTGACAACATGGATCTCTTAGTTGGTATTTTAGTAGATGGTTCGATTTTAGATTGAAATGTAAATAGGTCTGCTTTGGAATTCCAACGTAATCCCAAGGTTTTTGAGGTCTCCATTTCCTTGAAATCGAAATTATCTGGCTGATTACTTGCCCCGATTGTATTGTCTTGTAATAGAGATGCGTTAGAAGACCACTTCCTTAAGTTGAACCCGCCAGATTTTAATAATTTGATTAAATCATGCTTTAATTCAATTGCTGATTCGACAGAATGACTTCCGTGTAGGATATCATCCATGTAGAATGACTGCTCTAATGCCTTTATCGCAATATGGCCGAAATTGTGTTTCTCATCTTCAGCTAATTGTTTTAAAGTCATCATGGCCAAAAACGGTGCGGCCTTGGTGCCGTATGTAACCGTGCATAGCTGATATACCTGGCTATGCATGTCTGGAGTATCCCTCCAAATGATCTTTTGAAATTTTTGATCCTGTTCATTTAACCAAATAAAACGAAACATTTTTTCAATATCTGCCGTAAAAGCTACGCGATTTTGTCTCCACCTTAAGATTAAAGATTGGAGATCTTGCTGCAGATTCGGGCCTTTTAACATAACGTCATTCAAACTGTATCCTGATGTTGTTTTTGAAGATGCGTTAAAAACTACGCGAAGTGCTGTCGTAATCGAATCATTTCGCAATACGCAGTGATGCGGTAAATAATAATCGGGTTGCATGTTACCAGACGATAGTATCATATGTCCTAACGTTTTATATTCTTGTATAAATAACTTGTATTGGTTTGCTAATTCTTGATTATTATGAAATTTCCTTTCCAACTGTTGAAATTGCGCCACAGCTTTGTTTTTAGATAATCCTAACTGTATCTGAAAGTTTTCTTGAAATGGTAATCTTACTTCATACATGCCATTTTCACGTCTTGTTGTTGTTTTCTTGTAATACTCCATGCATTGTACATCATCTGCGGATAAATTAGGTGATTCTGTAATGTCTTCCATCTCCCAAAATCGTTGTACTTCGTCCACCTGACTCAGGACTACGTTACAATGAAAAGTCTGTAAATTACCGCACAAGATCCATCCCAGTCGTGTCTGTTGCGCAACCGGTAATGATTGATCAGCCCTGATAATGCCTTCTAAAATGATATTTGCATAAACATCGGCTCCCAATAAAATGTCAATGGGACGACTGACATTGTATTCCGGATCGGCTAACTGTATGCCGGCCAGGTGTGCCCATGTTTGTTTAACAAATGTGCGTCTTGGTAATTGATTAATCAGCGTGTCCATGATTACCACGTCTGTTTGAAATATAAAGTTATCAAAATGCGAACAAAATGTTATGCTCGTTACGCCCTTGCTACTGCTCTCCTTCTCTCCAATGCCGGAGATGACGGCTCTGCAATACTTTCTTGATAAAGCTAGCTGTTGTGCCGCTCTGGCTGAGATAAGGGAGGCTTGAGAGCCTTGATCTATTAGCGCACGCAATTTATGATATGATCCGTCACTTGCTTGGACTTTGATCATCGCGGTGGCCAGTAAGGTTTCCATCACGTTGTTGCCTTGTTGCAAAACGTGATTTTCTTGCGATTCTTGTTTTTGTGTCCTGGTTGCAAAAACTGCAGGTGTTTTGTTGTCTGTAATTGGATTACATGAAGACTTATTGTGAAACGCTTCGTGTAAAAGTGTGTTATGTTTGCCACGACATTCACGGCAGCGTTTTTCTGATATGCATTCTTTATCCCCATGCGAATAAAGACAGTTTTTGCACAAATGCAATCGTGTAACTGTTTGTCGCTTTGCATTTGGTGTCATATTTAAAAACTTACTGCAATAAAATATTCCGTGGGACTCCTTACATAACGGGCATATTTGCTCGATATAATTTCCCGAAGTCTTACTTGCTGAATTTTTGTTCGTGAAATTTGACGCTGATGATTTTTGTTGCTTGTTTGATGGTGGTTTGGAATTTTCCGTTTTCTTGCGTGAAGATTCCAATGCAGTGAATCTGCTCTCTAAGAAGCTTAAAAACTCCATTAATTTTGGTAGATCTCTCGGCATGTTCCGAGTTTCCAAATAATGGTCATGAGTAACCGCATCTAATTTTAGTAATAAAATGCGCACGATGAATGGATCCCAGCTGTCTACCTCAATGCCTAGGTTCCTTATCGAGTTTAAACACTCTATTGTTGTATCATGCATATTCTTGATCTGATGGACGTTTGCTTGTTGAACTTCTGGAAGATTTAGTATGAGGTCTAAGTGTGATTTAAAAATTAACCACGTGTTGTTGTACCTGTTATTCAATATTTCCCAGCACACCGTGTAATTATCGGAACAGATTTGTAGATGCTGTATCAAACGCTCAGCTTCTCCCCTTACTTTGCTTTTAAGAAACTGCATCTTATGAGCATTTGATAAAGAGATATTACTATGGATAGCTTCAACAAATAAATCCTTAAAAGACACCCAATTTTTATAATTGCCACTAAAGTAAGGGATGTCAATTTTTGGTGTCCAGTTTTCCTTGTGAACTACGGACCCTAGTTTCTTGTTAATTGCATTGTTCAATTTATTGTAAATAGTTTCATGCCTAGTATAAGACGCCTCATATTCCTGATTCGTACCTTCCAATTCGCTGTCCAATTCCCAAATGTATGGAATCTATGATAGACCATCGAGTTTGTAGAGTACGTAAGGCTTCTTTCAACTCCCACTTTTCGACATAATATCCAAATTGATCCCTGCAACAGTGCGCTGCAGGGCCTGAAACTGCTTGCTTGCTTCTTTAATAGGTCATCACTGCTAGATGTACCCTCTGGAGCATACTTCAACGGCGGCGATTGGCGTCCTGCAAGATCTTCTTGCTTCGACCATGCAGGGCCTTTGTTTCCTGAGTGGATTCTCCTTGCTGACTTCATATTTGTCAACAAAACTTGAAATTGCTGATTAATGAGGGCCTTGGTCGAAATATATATCTTTCTGTTCGTTCGTATTTACGGCTACTAAAATACGAATGAGACTTGCTTTCCTCCTGTGAAGAAGGCGGTCGTGATTGTATTGATAACTGATCAATATTGATTTAAGGTATCTTAACTATGTTTGAAATAGTCAGCAGTTTTCCGATCTGCTGGATCCTTTTGATATTAGTTGTTAACTTTGGATGGCTATGTAAAGCTCATCCTGATTTGCATGTAGGGCCTCCATGGTGAGAACTGGTTGAAGTAAGAAATAATTTTACATTTGAATGTCTTGATGACTGCTTACTGCTTCTTTGATGATTGCTTGAGACACCTGCTAGTCTCTACCTCCTGACGGCACAACAAACCTTGAGACACCTGTTAGTCCCAAACTAATATGCTCACTGATAGTTTACGGATCTTTTTTGATGATCCGTGAGACACTTGTTAGTCTCAAAGTTTGATAGTCACTGATCACAACACACGTTTGATTCACTGATAGCTTCCGCTACAATATCCACGCGCGAATGGACTTTATAGCGTGCGAAGCTTAATCGAAGGACCAAAAGAGAATGTTTGATGATGATGATGTGTTCCATAGGTCGCTGGTTAAGATCGGCTCAAAGGAAAAAAGATGTATGATCTTTGCTAGATCACACACTACTTTTAGATGATGTGGGCAGAATACAATAAAAGATGATAAATTTATATAAACTACTGTATTGTTCCAAAGTTATAGGTAAATGACAATGGACTGATGTGTGTGAAATGAGTGACGTGGCCTTTGCTGGGCCGTAATGAGAACGCGACGACCGCTTGATGGCTCAACGCGAACGATGATTATTATAAAGTAAAATGAATGCGAGGCGTAATGCTGACGATGTTATTGATGTACGGCTGCACCGTACAAAGGATGAGTGAACTTTTACTCCCTGTTCCTCGTGGCTCCACAATCTGAGACCCTCAAAGACTGTAAACTCCCGACACAACAACATTTGGTGCATCGTACCCGGCACATCGCAACAACACAACTGCTCACCCCCTCCTCCGTACGTCGATATCGCTTGCAACTAACTCCCACCCACTTATTGCTGAATCGTGTCGAGAATCAGTAGCATAGGTACCCAGTGAATTTTATGGGAGATATAAAAACGAAGAAACGAGAGCTGTGGTGACTTAAGAGGGAACTCTAGTGGTGCTTTCTATACAAACGTATTCCGTTTTCTTCGTGGATGATTTTGACCAATTTTTTTTCTACAATTTTAAAACGTGATTATACGTGTACCCCCCTACTATTTGTTTTTTTTGAAACTTAATTAATAAAAGAAATAATGATACTTTACTTCAAAATCACGAAAATAAACCCATTTTTACCGTGGTCTCAGATGACTATTAGACAAACGCGATAAGTTTTGACAAAATAGAAAATAATAGAAGCATAGGGTATACCTCTTTTCCTATAAATTTTATATAGAAATGATTGAGATCTGTCGTGTTTTGAAATAGAAAAGGAATACGAAATCGCCTTTAAGTCAACGTTTTTAGGTGAACTGTCAGTTTTTAGCTGCAACTGTCCTTTTCCCACTTTACCGAGAGAGAGGCAGCAGTGACAGGCTATAGTTTCTTCCAAATACCTATTTTCCAAATTCCTCGGCAACGGTGAAGGTAGCATTGTGAGGAAAAAAACTTGAACTAGAAGGAAAAATTTCGAAAACATGTGACAACTACGAATTATTTTCACTTTTTTTCTAAGTCTCACGACTGCTATTTTTTCCTTTTATTTTATAAAGTAGTGCTGCACCGCGATCCCGCCTAGTATAAAGAGAAGATATAATATGAACGATCTCTTCTCTCAACATAATGAAGTCCACTGCTGGATAAAGGCCTCCCCAAGGCTTTTCATGATCGGTCTTGTGTTGCCTGCATCCATCGGCTTCCCGCGACCACCAGGTCATCTCGTCCACCTTGTTGAGGGCCTCCCATGCTGTGTCTTTCTCGGTACGTGGCTTCCACTCCAGAACCTATCGCCATCGGCCATCGGTTCTACGAGCAATATGCCACACCCACTGTTACTTAATTTTTAGCGACTCAAAGAGCTCTGATCTCAGAGAAACTCCGAGCATAGCTCTTTCCCCATTGCCCTTTGTGTGACTTTGCTTCGTATGAGGCCACAGGGAGCGATCACGTTAGCAGTTCCGCTGTCATCACTGGCGGTAACACACACTGGTCAGTTAAGACCTTCATACAGTAGCCTGTGCTGAAGGCAGAGAGAGAGAGAATGCGTTGTGGGGCCATTTGGCTAGCAACAAACATTTGTATTATAATTTGTTCAAAAGCGCCATCTTAAAGCTCCACTAACAACACCATACCTTTGGACAAAGCTTCCAACCATTGTGCGGTGTAACAGAAAATGAGATCTTATTATAGATTGCCGGTTCACAGGCAGTAATCGATCTCCCTAGCCAGATAATACCTTTAATATCGCAGAGGTTGAATAGCTCTTTGTGAGTTATTCTACAATACGAAGTTGAATGCGCCATCTTAGGGCTTTTTGTGTACGATAAGTTTTTTTTTAAATGGTGCGTGGGGATGATCATGGTTTATATGCTCGTGTTTACTTTGTTTTGGGGGTAGTTTTGTTGCTTATTTTCGTTTCAAAGTTGATGATGATATTATATGACCTGTTGACTTGCTTGGAACTCTTAAACAAAAACCTAAGCCACGCCTTCAAAAACCTTTAACAAAAACCAACTGTCTTTAAAAAAAAAACAACAATATCAAATGTTTATTTCTAAAATATAAAAATACAGAACCAAACACACCGACTCTAAAATCAAAGTTATTTTTGACTTTGTAGTTCTTTTTAAAATTTTGTAATTTTTAAAAGTGACAATACCGGTATTATTATAGCGAATAGCGACGCGACCATTATCACAGGTGCCGTGCCCCGCCCGCCGCCGCCCGCGAAATGGGGTTGCTTACCGCACATGTGTTGTTACTCTTTTGCGAAATAATATTTATTTTTAGGGGATTTTCTTTTTAAGTTTTGCCTGTCTTTGTGGGCAATTATTGAATCAGTTATCGATACCTAACAGCACATACGGATCGGACAGGGATTTCTTTTTATTGTATAGGCGAATAATTCAGTCATTGCGTTGACGCGACATTGCCGCTGAAAACCAGCGCTGGCTGTTTCTATAGAGTCGCATAATGTTGAGTGACAGCTGTTTTGAATGTGACGCAATGTTTCTCAACCATTTCTTATCTTTTTTGTAAACTTTTAGTCATGTTTACCGCAAATAAAAGCTTTTCTTTATTTCTTTAAACCAGTAAGCGATTGATTTTTGGTCTAAATAATATTTAAACTTACTTTGAAAACATACAAAAGCGACCGAGATTCCGCGGCAACGGCGCGATAAAAAAAAAAAATAGTTTTTTGAACTCAGCGCATCCAGATCTATGCTGATGATCTATAGTGGTGAGGGTTTTGAGCAACTTCGGGCACATACATACAGACAGACATACAAACATACGCACTTTATAGGATGGAGGACGAGACAAAAACAAATTTGTTTTTTCTGTGTTTTTTAACTCAGCGCATCCAGATCTATATGATTATCTATAGTGGTGAGGGTTTTGAGCAACTTCGCACATACATACAGACAGACATACAAACATACCCACTTTATAGTAATGAGGAGAAATTTTTTTTTTTTTTTTTTTTTTTTTTTTTGAACTCAGCGCATCCAGATCTATATGATGATCTATAGTGGTGAGGGTTTTGAGCAACTTCGGGCACATACATACAGACAGACATACAAACATACGCACTTTATAGGGATGGATTACTTGTTAGTCAGGAATGATAGCCAGATTGTTAAAATTTTCACAGATAATCTATTTCTGTTACCGTTATGACAGCTAACACTAGAAATAAAATAAAATATGTAAATATTTCAAGGTTTCTCATATAATAGACATGATTTTCTCGGTGGTAGGCCATAACATCCGGTGCCGGCAGAAGTTACCACCCACCAGACAAAGTCTTGCCGCCAAGCTATTCGTCGTGTCTGGTGAAGCCGTACGGAGGACGGGTCTGAGCAGTTGTGTTGCGATGTGTAGCGGGTACGATGCGCCAAATGTTGTTGTGTCGGAAGTTTGGTCGTGGAGAGTCTCCAGATCAATCACCCTCTAGCGCAGCATCGTTTGGTCGTGTTGGTTTTAGGGTTTAACATTGCATCACCTCGCTCAACTGCCGTCATGCAAAGTTTTTTAAGTGAATAGGCTTAATAAACTAGTGCGCTTTACCATCAACGATTGCATCACTGCTCACAATCAGGCGGTATTGCAGTCAAGCACTAGTTTATAATTATTTAAAAAAATATGTAGATAATCAAATCAAATCATTTATTTCAAATAAACCAGTTACAGGCACTTTTGAATTGTCAGAAGGTCGGTCAGTCAATAAGATGAAGCTAGTCGCCCATTCCAAAGAGTAGGTACCTAAGGAGAAGAACGGGCAAGAAACTCCATGGACACTCTTTTAAATTTTTAAGCTATTGTTACAAATATTTGATTACATCATTCATGTTGAAATCAACCGCGTGAGAATGATGCAGAAATATATTGTGCGCCGAGAGCGTCCATTATGGAAAACACACAAAAATCAATTCAGAAATTAAAATACGCCGTGGCAGCTAAGAGATGACCAGTCCCCTCCGACGGCGTCCGTTCACGAACATGACGTATGGATCAGCATCATTCAGCTCAACCATATCGAAGGGAACCCAATGACCCAAAACACACGCCACCATCAGCGAGACATTTGAGTGAGCATGACATACTCTCAACAGCCAGAGCACAATTAAGTCAATAAAAAAGACTAACCCAACAAATAAATGCCTTACAGCACATACGTACATTGTGCTCACACGTTTGCCATGCAATTATACAATACTAAGAAATTGAATCTACACAATGCTAAGATAGTTTTGTCCAAGGTTCAGCAGCTCCAACAGTGTTCCCGAATCTGTGGAAAGTTTAGCTCCTGTGCAGCTGTACAAGTGCCAAACACCTCTGTCAGCGATACAATTCCGTAACGTACAATATGCTTGGCTACATATGTGTAATACAGGCTTTGAATAAATAACATAAACAACTACATATTAAAACTACAAGAGGAAAAATCAAAGAACAATTATTGTATAGAAATCGGACGCAGCTCAAGCCCAAGCCTTTTTGTCCTCAATATAATCCTTCACACACTTCACACTTCACTTATAATGTCACGGAACCCGTCGTGTGCAAGTCCGGCACGCACTTATCTGGTTATTTTTATTATATGTATGTGTGTGTTGTTAATAACATGATCAGCCATTAATGTTCCCTCTCCTGGGACAGAGGCCTCCTCTCAATGAGAGGAAGTGGATCGTGATGTACCACGGAAACTTTGAAGACTTAAAATACATGTCTGATATGATGATGATGATTAAAAGGCAGCCTGTGCAGTGAGATGCTTATTTTGCAGTATACATCAATATTACAAATCAGTAATAATGAGACCCTGCTTCTATTAAAATTGGTTAAATAAAATGATGAAAGATTGTCTGTAAAAGATCGCTCTGATGATGTACGTATTAAAAAGTATTCTATTGTATTCTAAGGTAAGTAATACACACGAGTGTATAGAACAAGAAACAGCATAAATTTTGAACAGAACGACAAAGCATACGTTATTTTACAATTTCTTAAAAGTATGACATATCTGTTACAGAATGTAGGTAGTATTCTCTTATGACGTCGCCTATCCGGCAGAGTTTACTGAAATTTCCTTGGGGACATAAGAGTAGAAAAGTGAATGTGCATCGCGAACAGTCACGATGCATTGCCAGCATGAAAAATATTAATATGTCATAAAAATATCTAGGACATTTTTTTTATTGGTATTATTTTACTTACCAGTGGTTGCCCAAGTTTATGCCATGTTTTATTGTATATAACGGAGTACCATGCTCATTTAAATTTTTAGAAACTGTGGTGTCAACTCTGTTGACGTCATTTGTCCGACATTGATTTGTTTCCACCGCTAGGCACAGATGTAGCAAAACTTAATCATCATCATCATCAGCCTCTACTCGTCCACTGCTGGACATAGGCCTCCTTCATGGCACGCCAACAAGCTCGATCCTGAGCAGTTCTCCGCCAGCCACTACCAGCCACCTTTTTGATGTCGTCGCTCCATCTCGCCCAAAAGTGTCCTACGCTAGGTTTGCCGAGACGCGGTCTCCACTCGAGGACTCATTTACCCCAACGATTGTCCGTCCTGCGGCATATGTGACCAGCCCATTGCCACTTCAGGACACACTACACTTATTTGTTTTTACGCTCATTTTTATTCTTCCCGCATAACAGCGATCACAAGCAGAATAAAATAAGCCATTACATCTCAATTAATTTCAGAAATCGTACTCACATAATATTCTTGTGAAATACAACATTTTCACCAAATTCTCGTTGATTATAATGTGTTCACAGTCGCTTGGAATTTCTTTTATGAAAAACGTAATGGCGTCGTTGTTACAAATCGCTACACTCCTTTTATAACAATTTGCAGGTAACAATAATTAGAGTTACAAACTATAATTTGCTAATTCGTTTCACTATTTCTAACACTCGATTTTAACATTGAATTAATTATTCATTGCTTAAGACGTTTACACATTTTTTTAAAACATGCGCCATGATCTTCCGTTTTATCAACAGCAGGTTATACCTACAACTATTTCTATTAAACAAATATTAATCCAAATCCATCATTAAACTAGCACATGTCGCTTATTAATCATATTTTCCCGCTTCTTCCACATTTTTAGCTGATTTTTCGCTCCTATTAGTCGCACTGTGATGTTATATAGCCTAAAGATTTCCTCGATAAATGGACTATCCAACAAAAGAGTATTTCGTTTCCGAGATTAGAATGTTCAAACAAACAAACACTTCAGCTTTATAATATATATCAGTACAGACTTAATAAAAAATATAGAAAGCAACACTGTGTTTCATCTAATGGATTTTTACACGAGTTTATCAATCAACTCAGCTTATTGAATCAATCAACTCAGCCTATTGAATCAATCAACTCAGCCTATTGCAGTTTACTGCTGGATATTGGCCTCTCTCAGGTCGCCTAACAAGACCCTGTCTTCCACCTTCCATATCTAGTCTGTCCCAACCACCTTCATTAGGCCGTCCATCCATCTCGCAGGGACGCTACTCTTGCAGATACGTGGTCTCCACTCCAGGAGTCTGCTCGTCTTTCGTCTGCTCCACCGACCGTTGGTTCTCAACGAATATAGCCAGTCCACTGCCACTTCAGTTTGCAAGCCATGTCGGTAACTCGGATCCTTTTTCGGATTATTTCATTCTTGATTTTATTTTATCCTTCAGACATAGCTCGAGATTCTTAAGATAGCTGGGTCCGTAGCGCGCTGAGCGACCTACAAAAAAAAATCAATATCAAATTTATTAGCGCTCCAAATTATTTGACATTAGTTGGTGATTGAAGCCTCCTGTTAAGCAAATTATGCCTGTGTTAGAAGACTCCGCTCTTCCACAGCAGTATACAATTTTTACAAAACCTTATGTATAATCAACATGCAAGTGTGTGTCCGTCTACAAAGAACTATAATCATTAAATAATCAATATAACCCACCACGATACTGGAGAAATTCCTAGTGTTATAGTTAAAAAGGAAAAGAAACTAGTTATTAAAAAAAGTCGACAGCGCTTTAAGTGAAATATAATATATATAATAATAGTTCCTCTCTTTCCCTCTCGCCAACAAAAACTTGTCTAAACTCATGAAAGCTAACTGATGTACGCTGTACATGTTCCAGCTTGTCAAACACAGTTTAACCTATTCATATGAAATGACTGGGTACATAGCAAATGCATGAGTTATTCAATTAGCTTATAAACTTCATTTCAAAGCTCATGAAATTTAAGTTTTGCACTAATATATTAGACTAGCAGCCGCCAGCGACTTCGTTCGCGTGGAATTAATTATGCTCCACCCCTATTGGTCGCAGCGTGATGTTATAAAGGGTGTATCTAGGCTTGCCAGACCGCCGGGAAATCCGGGATTGTCCCGGAATCTTGCCTCTTGTCCCGTGTCCAGGAATTAGCGCTCATTGTCCCGGATTTTGAAA
The DNA here is from genome assembly GCA_017933935.1 of Sesamia nonagrioides. NCBI lineage: Eukaryota > Metazoa > Arthropoda > Insecta > Lepidoptera > Noctuidae > Sesamia > Sesamia nonagrioides. Next base: position 490,781 of record JADWQK010000844.1, on the reverse strand, counting down.
ACTTATTATTTTTTAACAAATTGGTTTAAGTTTATTTTATGTACCAAAACAATTTCTGTTTACCTATAAACACTTAAGTAGGTACTGATTATTTTTTTAAGTTCGGTATTTATTGTTTTAAGATTTTTTATGGTACATAGTATCTTATTATTGTTGCTTTTTTTTTCTTCAGCTTATTACTATTTAATTTGTAATTTATTAGTCTTTGTCTACTAAAGTTTTAATTTGCCAATGCTCAATTCTTTATAACTGGGATTAATTACCTACTAAGTACTAACCTATCTATACTAATAATAAAGCTGAAGGGTTTGTTTGAACGCGCTAATCTCACGAACTACTGGTCCGATTTGATAAATTCTTTTTGCGTTGGATAGCTCATTAATCCAGGAAGGCTTTAGGCTATATAACATCACGCTGCGACCAATAGGAGCGGAGCATAACTAAATCCACCCGAACGAAGTCGCTGGTGGCCGCTAGTGACTAATAAAAGTATGTTTTTTAAAAAAATGGCATTTTTCCTTAAAACAAATATGAATCCTTTGAAAATTAAAAAAACAAATATGATATTTTCTATGAAGGCCACGACCCGACATTGTTTTTCTAGAACAGTCCCGGAATTGATAAGTTCCTATCTGGCAACCCTAGGTGTATCTGACATCGACGCACAAACGAGTACCATGGATCCAGTACATGATTCTGAACCCCCCCAGTGGTGGAATTTTTCGTCGGCTTTTTAATGATTTAAAAATTATATGAAGTTTTTTTCACTTCAGATCTTTCATAATTGCTATACAATTATAACCCAATAAGATTTTAAAGTAAAAATTAATTAATTCGCTAATTACACAAAAAAGCGCAATGAAAACAAAACTCGAAAAACTGTCTTATCAGCTGATTTGATAGAGTTTACATCAGGGATCAATGTCATACCTACAAACCCGCACGGCGGCACGCTTGCAACGTTCAAATGCCGAGCCGACACTTTTTTTTAATCACTGTGAATTTTGTAACCGTTCACTAACGACATAAATGACTATTATAATTTTATTAGTAGCATACGGTGTAGCCTATCCGCGAAGTTTGCGTTACGATGTCAGATACACCCTGTATAGCCTAAAGCCTTCCTGGATTGATGGGCTATCCAACGCAAAAAGATTTTTTCAAATCGGACCAGTAGTTTCGGAGATTAGCGCGAACAAAGAAACAAACAAACTCTTCAGCTTTATACAACGTGTAACAAAAAGGGTATATACGAGTACCAAGTTCATGGCATCTTTAGATGATATCAAATGATATCGGAAGGGTTTCAACTCAAAATAAAATACTCAAAAAATTGGTACCAAATGTTCGATTTCGTGTGTTTCTTAAAATCAAATCATAACAAACGTGGCAGCACACTACATACGTTAATAACTACTCGTTATCCGTCACGTTACTTGCCAAAATCCGACAAATGTCTTCAATATCTCTGTGCGACTAGTATGATAGTAGCCTATCACAGGCGGTGTTTTCCCTCATAACTTCCTAACATAAAGAGATAGCATTAAAAAACCCTTCCAATATCGTTTGATATCATGTAAAGATGCCATGCCTTTGTTATGTATATACCCTTTATGTTACACGTTATATATTAGTATAGATTTACTAAATCCTTTTCAGTTTAATAGTAGTAACATTATTGTGGTTGATAAAAAACAGTGTTAGCTAAATAGTGTCGCTGAGTTACTAATTATAGATCATTTGTTTTGTTCTTCCCTTGCTATATGAACATTTCGACAACCCATTACAACAGGTCGCGCACCAACAACTAATCCTTCCAACTGGCCTGACAACTAATCCCATTGACCGACCCCTGCTTGTAAGCCTCCGGACAAATTCGCTCTATAGAACTAATCAAAGTTGTGTAAAAATAAGGATTGCTTACTTGCAGACGTCTTTGGACCATGGCAGTTAAGAAAAGGTGAAGCCGTACGGAGGACGGGTCTGAGCAGTTGTGTTGCGATGTGTGCCGGGTACGGTGTGCCTAATGTTGTAGTGTCGGGAGTTTGGTCGTGGAGGGTCTCCAGATCATCCTCTGGCGCAGCATCGTTGGTCGTGTTGTTGGGTTAAACATTGCATCACCTCGCTCAACTGCCGCCTTCTTTCCTATTCACTCAGTTTTTTTTGAGTGAATAGGCTTAAAAAGCTAGTGCGTTTTACCATCAACGATTGCATCACTGCTTACCATCAGGCGGGATTGCAGTCAAGCACTAGTTTATTTATTATTATTTATTTATTAAGCATGGAGGACTTACAGCTAAACAAATCAGTTAAGAAACAGTAAGTTGGACTGACAGCCAATAACAAGTCCTCACTTATAAATTACAGATTATTAAAAACATCTTATGGACACTAGATAAGTGGGTACGCGTATAACAAAAAACTAATAATTGACTAAATGAAAAAGTTACGGCTTAAGCACCTCCTAACCAACGACACACTACTCAAAAATGGATCTATATCATGCTGCTTACACAAGTTGTTTAAATTTCTGCTTGCACGCACTATATATGAATTCTGGCGATAATTCGTTGAGGATAATGGCACACGCAAAGGCGGATTAAATCTTTTTGACTTCATAGGGATATTAAAATAAAATTTTGACAAGATTTCGGGACAGTTTATACTACTATTGAAAATTTTTAACAAACAAACGCAGTCAGAGATCTCGCGACGACTAACTAGGGGTAATATATGAAATTTTTTGCAAAGATTAAGGTAATTTTCAGACTGATATGGTATCTTTTGATGGTAACACAAGTATTTTATAAATCTTTTTTGAATATTTTCTATGCGGTTAATATATTTGTGATAACATGGGTTCCATATTTCAGATGCATACTCCAAGTGGCTTCTTACAAAAGTACAGTATAGAATTTTTAAAGTTTTGGCTTGAGAGAAGCACTTTGATAACCTCATTATAAAACCCAGTGATCTGGATGCCTTCTTAACTATTGCATCAACGTGCGATTCAAAGCTGAGCTTAGAGTCGTGGTGAACTCCCAGATCACGGATGGAGTCTAATCTGGGTAGAACTTGATTACCTAGGGTATATGAAGCAGTGATAATGGAACGCTTTCGAGAATACGTAATAACCGAACATTTTGCGGGATTGAGATCTAGATTACTACGTTGACAATAGTTCTCAAGACGACGTATGTCATCTTGGAGTGCTGTTACGTCTATCTGTGATGATATTGTGGCATAGATTTTCATATCATCAGCGAAACAGAGTAGATTGGATGAGGTCAAGCAAGAGTTGATGTCGTTAATATAGATAATGAAAAGCAAAGGGCCAAGTAATGAACCCTGCGGCACACCACTAGGAACAGGAACCCAGCTTGAAATGTAATTATTGACTGCCACTGCTTGAGACCTATTCACAAGGTAAGATGAAAACCATCTGAGTAGATCTCCGCGTATTCCCATACTATTTAACTTTGAAATTAGGATACTATGATCAATACGGTCAAAGGCCTTACTATAGTCTGTATAAACGACATCGACCTGCACACCGTTATCCATGGCGGTAGTAATAAAATCATTTAGGAGTATCAGGTTCGTGACAGTGGACCTACCTTTCAAAAAACCATGTTGAAAAGAGCTGAATGAATTTTTCAAGGCATTATAAACCTGATTATAGATGATTCTTTCAAAAACCTTTGCTACAATGCATAATTTAGATATAGGCCTATAGTTTGCAACCTCTGTTTTTGCACCTTTTTATGAACAGGCGTTATGAAAGCGGACTTCCATACTTGTGGAACAACACCAGTCGATAAAGACTTTTTAAATAGAATTGAGATAGGTTGCGCTATCGAAGGCACACACCGCACAAGAAGTTTAGATGAGATATTGTCAGGACCGGGCGCTTTAGATGTGTCTAATGATCGTAGCAAGTTGACAATTTCTTCAGTATTGACAATAATTCCGGAGATGTCTGATGATAGATTCGAAGATTCAGTAAAAAGAACAGAAGAGTTAGGATGATGACCAACAGTGGGACTTAAAAAGGTAGAGTGGAAGTATTCAGAAAAAGCTTGACAAATGGATTCCCCAGTTCTGAAAGTATCATTGTTATAGTTCAGGGTGCTTGGCATTGCATTCGAACTATAACGTTTCTTTACAAAAGTCCAGAAATATTTTGGGTTATTTTTAATCGATAATTCAGTTAAATGTATATAGCTTTGGTAACATTGAGATTCCATATCTTTCACTCTTTCACGAAGAAGCTTAAATGTTAATTCATCAGATTTGTTACCGTACGTTTTGAATTTTCTAAAGTATTTATATTTTTCTTTGATTGTTCTAATAAGTGAGGAACTATACCAAGTTGGATACTGTTTGTTTCGAGATAGTTTCTGCGGAATATATTTATTTTGTAAATCAAGAATAAAATGGTTAAAAAAGTTCACCGAATCATCGACTGACCGAAACGAGAATTCAGTTTCCCAGTCAGTCGTGCTAATACCTTTGTTAATTGATTCATAATCTCCTTTATCAAACAAAAATTGAGTTCGAGGGGCAGATTCGAGGGGTAAAGTCACGAACAAATCTAGGTTAATTAATAATGCTGGGTGATAGGCATCAATAGGCACCAATGGGGTAGAACATTCAGTAACATTTATTAATTCCTGGGAAAGCACTAGATCTAGGATTTTACCATATTTGTTAGGCACGAAGTTATATTGATCCAAACCAAGAGTGCATAATTCGTCACAAAGTAAGATTTCGTCCCTACCTTTAGGATTAGATGGAACCAGTGACAGATTATTATCGGATGGGACCCAGTTAATATCACTGATATTGAAGTCACCAATAACGAGGAAGGTATCAGAAGTATTATTAACTACTGATTGGTTTAATTTAGAAAGGAAATTAGAGAGCTGTAAAGAAAAAGAAAGACCTAAGTTTTGTTGACATAAGTAAATAACACAAATATGCAAGGTGGTAATATTCCGAGTAATAGAATTTTTAAGGCGTATGGATAGCCAGAGGTCCTCTGCGGTAGAATGAAAGTTTGGTTGGCTGATAACTAACAATTCCCTACGAGTAGCAATAAGCACCCCCCCCACCACGCGATTGTCCGGTTAGTACGTAATCTCGATCACGACGCCAAACGATATATCGTTCATCAAAAAACTCAGAATTTAAAGATCCCATCTAATAACCAAGTCTCAGTAAGCACTATGACGTCATACGAGTTAAGTATCATTTGACGATAGAAAGAATGAGTTTTAGTTCGAAGACCGCGAACGTTCTAGTAATATATTTTTAAGTTATGGACCGCCATGGGGAATGTAGTCAATAATTGGACATGAATCATTACAATAAACTGTAATAAAACAGTTTATTCTATTCAGTACATTACAATGTGTAATCTTGTATACTAAAATTGTAAACGTGTTAAGAGGGTACACTCTAAAAAAGTATGTGCGAGAATCAAATTCATACAACAAGTAATAAGTTATTGTGCGAATAAGTAAACAATAATGCGAAGTGCGTGCAAGTGCGAGCGAGCCAAGCGTATTCACATGCGATGGAGCTTTAAACTAAACAGCGCGATAAGAAATGTAATGGAATTTTTGAGCTAAACAAAAGAGAGGTGGCAGATTCGTTAGTGTGACTGAGGTGTTAAACATTTGGTAAACAAGTACGAAGATACATTATATCAAAATATCTATGAGCGATTGCGAAAAAATAAAACAGTGAAACAAAATCAAAAAAATACTTAGATAAAATAAGAAACACGTTATATAATCTTGTTTAAATCAGATTCTTTTCGAATTATAATTACTTTAGAATTAGCATTTTTTAGTATGTGAATTTTACCGTGCTTTACCCATACGAACTCGTAGTGCTTCTCTTTGGCAATGATCTTAACCTTACTTAAAAGCTTCTTGTACTCCACGCTCAGGTGATCATTGACGTACACCCGCTGAGATGTACCCTGGAACCCGATATGAGATGTGGATAGATCCTTGACGGCACGCGCAGCTGCGATAAAATCTTCTTTCATATACCGGTTTAAAAAACTCACTATTATTAGTTTTTCGCTAGAGTTAAAAATAGGAACCCTTGACACATAGTTCACCTGAGATTTAGGGCAGCTATAATTAACCTTTCGGCCGATCGATTCAATTATGGAGAAGAGATTTTCATCTTTTCTCGTAGGAACTCCTTTAATTTCGACATTGTTCAATCGGGATCGCTGTTCATAAGTAGCAAGATCACGCTATCGCCAAGTCAGTCTGCAGATAATTGACTGTTTCCTGAAGTTTATCGAATCCTAAAGCCTGAGCTTCCATCTCCGCGAGTCTAGTATCAAAATCATCAAGTCTAACATTCGTGCCTTCACATGTAACTTTAAGCTCCGCTAACTCCTCCTTGATTACCCGGATATCATCTACCAAGGTTGGTAAACTCAGTAATTGGCGCTTCATGTCACGAACTTCACTCAGTATTGTTTCGAGAGACGCTGGTTCAGGAGTAAGCATAGCTGGTGACGACGATCGGCAAGTGGGGCACTTCCATTGAGCCATTCTAACGGCACCAAGCTTCCTCCATCCGACTTCGGAAATGTTTGCACACTCAAAATCCAGATGTTTCCTGCAGCTCCCACATTGGACTCCATCATTGAACTTTACGTTGCAAGCTGCACACGTTTTCATAATTGAAGTACTAAGTGTAACTCAATACCGAAGCAAATTAAAAACTTAGTGCAATGTAAAAGCTAAAAAAGGTTGACGATCTATTATTCCGAGCGACGCGTACTGCACTAGTGAGTGTCCACAGATGTGTGTACAGTATTATAACTAATAAAAAAAAATTAAAAAAAAACACGCGTGATTCGGCTGATGAAGGATTAGTAGATAATGAGCCGTAAAGTCTACCTTTTCTGTCTTCTCCTAAAAATGTGGTACCTACTAAAGGCTGGGCCATAGAAACCAGAACCAAAGCGCGTTGAGTTGATATCTTCAAAGCTGCAGGAAACGCCTAAATGAGATACGCACGAAAACAGGAAGTATTGCATCGCTGCTTACGATTACTGATTCGGGTCGATTCCAGGTCAGGCAAGTACTAATGTAATTTTTCTAAGTTATATATACTTAGTAAGTATATCTTGGATACCAATGACTGATTAAAATCAGTTGGTTTTAAAAAACCTGGACTTTAAGTCTGAAATCGCAAACCCGCGTTGAGCAAGCGTGGTGATTACGCTCAATCCTTCTCTGTATCAGAGGAGATCTGTGGCCAGCAGCGGGAAAGGGTTCCCCATAGTAGATGATAGTAGCCTCAGATGATGATAACAATGAATTTGATGATACAATTACGCTTACCTAATTCAGAGGCGAAAATATTTCAAAATATATTTAGCACCTAGCTAAATTTATCGATTTTAAATGAGCCCTGAATAGCGACTAGATTTCTAGGTTGTGGTCAATGCTCTGTCAGCTTGATTTTGTAAATTCTATTCTGAAAACAGAGATGGCACGTTTCATATAATTTTCTGTCTAGGTTTTGGAAACTTGTTACAGAATATTCAGTGAATATTATCAATTTATTTTGATACATACAAGATTTTTTGATTTTTTTTTATAAACTAGCGCTTGACCGCAATCCTGCCTGATGGTAAGCAGTGACGCAGTCGTTGATGGTAAAGCGCACTAGTTTATTAAGAGCCTATTCACTTTAGCCTTGAAGACACTCAAATTGTAGTCCGACGGAAACACCGCCGCTGGCAAACTATTCCAGTCCCTCGATGTACGCGGTATAAAGGAGGAGGCGAAACGCTTCGTCCGGATCGTAGTGGTGTTAACAACGTAAGGGTGGAAACCAGCCGTACGACGGGTCGTCCGCTGGTGGAACGGAGATGGGGGAATTAAATCATGCAATTCCATCGCACACTCCCCGAAATGCATACAAGATTTGAAGCAAGTGTTTGAGATAATTTCCAATTATAGAAGTACATACATATGCCAGTATAAGTAATTTATGTGGCCTAGCCGAATGTCCTTTCCTTCTTAATGTTTTTATTACGCAATCCCGCCTGATGGTAAGCGGTGATGCAATCGTTGATGGTAAGCAGTAGTTTACTACCACCTATTCACTCTAGCCTTGAAGACAATTGTAATCAGCCCCCTAATCGGCGAACACATTTTTGGCAAATGATTGCGACTAGTTGGGATAAATTGGCATCGTTCGGGCCGCCCATTGGTCCGTTGGGTCCAAACGACCCCAGCTAGTCGCAATCATTTGACAAAAATGTGTTCGCCGATAAGGGGGTAGATGTAAAGATCGTTGAAGGAAATTGTTCCAGTTCTTCGATGTACGCGATATAAAATAGGTACGAGGCGAAACGCGACCGCACAACCGTTGAGCACTTTCTCCCTTATTCATAAACGCTGCTTAAAATTAACTAGTGATTACATTGCCCATAGGACCGATGCCCGATGGGGCCGACGGGTTCTCGAGTGGCGACCACGCACCGGAAGACGTAGCGTGCGTAGGCCCCCGACAAGGTGGACCGACGACCTAGGGAAGGTCGCGGGAAACCGCTGGATGCGGGAGGCGCAGGACCGGTCGTCGTAGAGAACCTTGACGGAGGCCTATGTCCAGCAGTGGACGTCTTTCGGCTGCAATGATAGCGATTCTTTAACGATAATTTTTTTTAACGTCACTTAACGTTAATCATCCTTTATGAATAAACACCACAGTGTTTAAGAGTTTTATTCATAAACGATGATTAAAGTTAAGTGATGTTCAAAGGTCAAAAATTTATGGTTAAAAGTTCGCTAATCACTAGTTAACTTTAAGCAGCGTTTATGAATAAGGGCGTACAAGTTTTAAGTTGAACTGCAACCTGATTACGTAACACTCTATTACTATCAATAGGAACAATTCTGAAGCTAATTGTTAAACCATTTTTCTGTATGTTCGGAAAGTATGTCTGCTCAGCAACGCGAATCATCATCATCATCATCATCATCTCAGCGTTTATCCCGGTTGCATCCGCGGCTTTCGCGTTGGAGCCCGGAGTCCGCTTTCCTGCACATTCTCCTCCATTTCGCACGATCTTTAGCATCCTGTGATATGAGCTTGTTGGCACGCATGTCATCTCTTACAACGCCAAGCCAGCACTTCTTTGGTCTACCCCGCTTGTACCGGCGGAGGCGCCATGGCAAGACATTTGTTACCCACGTAACAAGCCGGTTTCCGTAAGACGTGGCCGTACTAGCGTAGGCGACCCTCCTGCAGTTTGTCTGCAATGTCACGGACACGAAGGCTGCCCCGGATGCGGGAGTTCCTGATGCGGTCTTTCCGCGTAACTCCACACATCCACCGCAGCATATTCATCTCCGTGACACGCAGCTCCTGCTTGTGTCGCTCAAGCACAGGCCACGCCTCACTGCCATACAGGAGAACAGGTCTAATGATGGTTTTATAGGCCTGCCCCTTAAGCTTAACCGGCATTTTGGGGTCACAAATGACACCAGTCACCTCACGCCATTTCGCCCAAGCTGCGGAAATAATAACCCAATGAATATTTTTGAAGTATCAAAATGGAACCCATTGCTACTGATAGTCATCATTATCATCATCATCTCAGCGTTAATCCCAGTCGCATCCGAAGCTTTTTATTTCAGCTTTGGAGACTGGGGTCCGCTTTACCAGTCTAACTGCTGTTTTTGGCGAAACTTCGACATTTTCCGTGAAGCGACTGCCGTCTGACCTCCACAACCTGAAGGCGATATCGAAGCATTGCAGCTAGACCAATTGTTGGACTTTTGAGGGCTCCAACAACCTGTAACGACTGCCATTAGATGTTCATGTGGCAATCGGGACCAACGGCTTAACGTGCTTTCCGAGGCACGACCAGACCAATGCAGATATTCATATTCATGCATACAAATATTTGCACTGTGCGGTGATCGAACCCGCGTCTCCTTGCGCAGCGGCCGCGTTCGCTACCGCTACGCCACGGAGGCTGCCATTGCTACTGATAGTGTGGTACGCAATTACCGTGCTGAACGATTTCTGGCAAACTTATACTCTGACTGGACGGGTGGTTCTTTTCTCAAAAGTTAAATTCAGACTTCGATTGTGAGTTTGATTTGACCTTTCTTTTTAGAGTAGTTAGATAGGAACGCCGAAATTGTCTACATCTATTTTCTTTTTCAGCCTATAGAGGTCAACTGCGAGACGAAGGCCTATTTTTTTGTTCCGGGGTGGAAAATGCTCATGCATGTCCGCCGCCTTGGGGTGGGTGACGGGGTCTGTCAGACTTCTACTGACTAAAAACCACCCCGGTGTCTCTTCTGTCACGTGCGGCCCGGTCTGTCCGGGCCTCGTCTCCTGCACGGGTTAGTGAGGTATTAAACTACCCCGTGCACCGCCTCAGAGGCGCGCGCTACCTCCCACACGTGGCTCCGTCTCGGGGTCCATCGAATAGAGGGCGGAGACTTCCTCATGTCCCACGCCCCTGGACCTATTCATGGGGGCCAGAAAAGGGCGTTGACCGCTCTTCCCCTGCGCCTGGTGCGTCTTTTGCGACATCACGTCCTCGCAGAAGGACACCAACGCGTTCCACGACTCTGCGCTACCATCCTCCGCACTACTGCCGGCAGCATCAGGACGCCTTCTACTTCATTTGTGAGGACACGGCGCTGCTCCTCCCAAGCTATACACTCGGAGAGCGTGGCGGGACAAAGGCCTCCCCCGCCTCCCCCAAGGTAGGTATTCCATTACATTGGGGGGTTTTGCCATTATCCCCATGCTTGGCGGGCGGGTTGGGGATCATAGTAATTTGACACTTCCCTGGTGAGAGTTCCCTTAGTCGCCTCCTACGACACCCATGGGAGGATATCGGTTGGTACTATTCTAAGCCCGATAGATATCACATAGGCGTCTACATAGTTTAAAAAAAATGTGTAATTTGATTTGCTGGTAAAAATGTGTGTACGATTACTTAGAGAGAAAAAAAAACATTTGTCATTTACAAACTGAATTGCAACTAAAATCTTATTAGGTTATTTTTTGATAGTAAAGTTACTCGAAAATCAACTTAGAATACAGTTTTTAAAAGTAGATAACTGATTTATAAGTAGCGATGGTATATAAAATGTCTGAGACTATGAACACCGCTGTAAATGGTTATTTATTTTCGTAAAGACTAAACTGTATAGATTATAGCACAGAAATCGTAATAACAAGTCTACGATTTCTGTGGATTATAGTAAAGTCAGCGAAAATGTGGGCCATTTTGTTAAAAAAAAAAACAACAACTTCTACATATTCCCAGTATTCCTGACACAGAAAACTCGAGGTTTTACCTTAAATACTTTTTTAAAAAACTTCTCTTACACAAAATCACCCAAAATAGCCCGAAACACTTACTTTGCGCTAAAAGAACGAAAAAAAAAAACATCAAAAATTCTTAAAAACAAAAAGTGCCTTGATGCCTTCTCGACACCTTCTTAAAAGTTTAACTTTGACAATATCGTAAAAATATTAACAAACTCACGTACTGAGGGAGGGAACGCTAAATACATAGGAGCAGAAGGTCGGGTTCTTAGTGTCAAAATCAAAATCAAAGCATTTATTTCAAATACACCAGTTACAGGCACTTTTGAATTGTCAGAAGGTCGGTCAGTCAATAAGATGAAGCTAGTCGCCCATTCCAAAGAGTAGGTACCTATGGAGAAGAATGGGCAAGAAACTCCATGGACACTCTGTTAAATTTTCAAGCTATTGTTACAAATATTTGATTACATCATTCATGTATCATTCATATGGCGACACATCTGTGGAACGTACGGCGCTAAAAGTTCGGCTAAATACGCTCGCAGGGTATTTCAAGTACTCTATGACAAATCAGCCGCAATTACGCGTTCGGCGTAGGGCTTAACCTTCCTTCGGACTTCGGGTTTTTTCAGCTAAAACGCATTTAATGTATTTTGCATAGCAAGCGACACATCACGCGATGCGTTGCGCGACTGAAAGTTCGGCGGGCGTAGCTGAACGTTCGGTGTGTGTTGTGCATCGCGCGCGTGGCGGTAACGAAGAGCGGAAACGTCTTCTAAGCCCTCTATAAAGGCTAATGTTCTAATTAAATTAATTTTTCTGTTCAGGTACGTCACAAAAACCGCACACCATAAAGTGTCAACACAGACAGACTGACGATGACGCCACGTAACTTTCCGTCGCGTAGCGCGCTGAACAAGACGCCGCGTTTTGACAGTTTGGTTTGTCATAACAACTGAATATTGGGACTGACACTTCAGCCGCTGAGCTTTCAACGCCGTACGTTCCGCAGATGTGTCACTACGAAAACTGTGAAATGTAAGTTTCGGAAATCATTCACTGTTCATCAATCTTCTTCTTCCTTACTTAATTTTCAGGGTTCCGTACCTAAAAGTTGAAACGGAACCCTATTCTTGAGACTTCGCTGTCCGTCTGTCCGTCTGTCCATCCGTCCGTCTGTCACCAGTCTGTATCTCATGAACCGTAACAGCTAGACTGTAGAAATTTTCAGACATTATGTATTTTTGTTGCCGCTATAACAAGACGTACTAAAAATGAAAAAATATTTATTTTGGGCTCCCATACAACAAGCTTGCGACTCGCACTTGGGAGGTTTTCAGTCGTAATCTCGGTAGGTCACCTCCTTTTTAATGATATGATTAAAAAGGAGGTGACCATCATTCACCAGTACATCCCTCGTTCAATAAATCATTTTTTCATTCGGGAATCATCGTCTATCTTCGGAAATACGAACACATAATGAGGAAATCTAATACAGAGCTGTTACTTTTATGGAAGTCCTTCTATCATCATCATCATCATCCCAGCGTTAATCCCAGTCGCATCCGAAGCTTTTTCAGCTTTGGAGTCTGGGGTCCGCTTTACCAGTCCAACTGCTGATATGGCTAAGCTTCGACATTTTCCGTGAAGCGACTGCCGTCTGACCTCCACAACCCGAAGGCAACATCGAAGCATTGCAGTTAGACCAATTGTTGGACTTTTGAGGGCTCCAACAACCCGTAACGACTGCCACTAGATGTTCGTATGGCAACCGGGACCAACGGCTTAACGTGCTTTCCGAGGCACGACCAGACCAGTGCAAATATTCATATTCATGCATACAAATACTTGCACTGTGCGGGGATCGAACCCGCGCCACCTTGCGCAGCGGCCGCGTCCGCTACCGCTACGCCACGGAGGCTGTCGTATCGTATCAGCCTACTTTTTATATTATATAAACTACTGTCTAATTTCGATGTCGCATTATGGTAAGCAGCGAATCCTGAATACAATTTCTTCAGAATAAGCAACTGAATCGATTCCAATCATTTTTACAACATGTTATATTTTTCCCAAATATATTTATAAATTGTTGCAGTGTGGTTACCGAGCGCACAACTCAGCTGACGCTAGATCATAGTAGACCTAGAGCGTGAGGCTGAGCGAGCAGTGTGTTGGAAGTCCTTCTATATTTTGGATAATTGTAAAATTATAGATTAATAATATAAAAAATAAACAAAGGAGATATCATGATAAGAGATATCATTATGATATAAAATTGCGGGGCGTCGCGTTTGCGGCGGCGTGTAAAAGGAGTAGTTAACCCAACATCGAAAACGTATTGAAACCGCTCATTGTTAAGTACCTAGACTATTACAAAGCATGGTAGTGAAAGACTTTAGAAATAAAGCCGCTGTGGGTTAGGTCTATGTATAGAGCGAGCTTCGTGTTCATTCGGAAACACGAATGTATGTAATTTTATAACACACCATTAAACTCAATTTTCTGGCACCGGGCATAGAATGGTACCATCCCATATGACAGGGAACATGACATATAACAGCGACAGGGAACTCACCAGGGAAGCGGGCAACAGCGCTTCTCCTGTGAAATCACAAATTACTGCGATCTCCAACCCGCCTGCCATGCGTGAGAATTTTGGCAATACCCCAAATGGAATGACATCCTTTGAGGTAGGCCTTTGTCCAGCAGTGGACCTCTAAAGGCTGGGAAGAAGAAGAAGTACCTTACTCTCAATTTAAATAATTTTGAAGCTGTCTAATCCATTGCTCCGTATGTTCTACGAATATGTTTGCCAAACAACGTAACCAACGCAATGAATGTTGTTGAACTGTCAAAATGAAACCCATTGCTACTGATAGTGTGTTACGCAAAGACAGCCTCCGTGGCGTAGCGGTAGCGAACGCAGCTGCTGCGCAAGGAGACGTGGGTTCGAACCCCGCGGAGTGCAAATATTCGTATGCATGAATATGAATATTTGCACTGGTCTAGTCGTGCCTCGGAAAGCACGTTAAGCCGTTGGTCCCGGTTGCCATACGAACATCGTTACGGGTAGTTGGAGCCCTCAAAAGTCCAACAATTGGTCTAACTGCAATGCTTCGATATCGCCTTCGGGTTGTGGAGGTCAGACGGCAGTCGCTTCACGGAAAATATCGAAGTTTAGCCAAAATGAGCAGTTAGACCGGTAAAGCGGACCCCAGACTCCAAAGCTGAAAAAGCTTCGGATGCGACTGGGATTAACGCTGAGATGATGATGATGATGAGTATGTTATGCATATTGTGTGGTTCTACTATACGTGAAGCATGAGTGCGCGCGTTTTCGCCAATTTTGTATGGTTCTGATATTCTGTACAAATATATACAGTGGATGAAGTATGGAAAGTTTGTGAAATGCCGTCCATGGCTATACCTCCTAAAACGTCCTCTTACAATATCGTATTATTTATTTAGGACGCGCTGTGGTAGAGAGCTCTTGATATTAGGGCTGTCACGTCTAACAACGTCAGAAATTTTGAATTAACTTTGCCTTATGAACTACTAATAAATATTTAATTATGTAATATCCTTATAACTATCTACACTACAGGCCTGTTTTATGTGGGAAATCATCAAAGGACTTTTCATGCGTCAAAGTTTGAGACGCTGTCAGACTTTTACTGACATAAACCCATCCGTATTTCTTCATTAGCCTATACCAGAGGCCAGGGTATCTCCTTCCACAACCCGCAGCGTTATTACATTCCTTACTCTAATAAGACAGTGTAGTTAAAACTTAAAAATAATACCCTTATATACTTATATAATATAACTTTTTATATGTTATTAGCTGTTGCCCGCGACTTCGTCCCCGTGGACTTTAGTTTACAGCGCGCGGTGGTTCTCGTTTCCGTGGGAAAGCCAAGATAAATGCCCACATTACTGCACGGTTTCCTCAAAATCCATTCAGTAATTTTTATCAAAGCCGTCGTCCATTCTGAAAAATATTAAAAAGAGCTCAGTTGATTTAAAACAAGCGCCTGTTAAAATAATGGGAGCAATACGTACGTCCGCGTTCACTCCCATTTTCGCAACATTTTTGTTACTGCTCTGCTCGTATTGGTCGTAGCGGGATATTATATAGCCTATGTCCTTTCTCAGGCTCTAGACTATCTGTGTACCAAATTTCATTACAATCGGTCCAGTAGTTTTAGCGTGAAAGCCGGACAGACAGATAGATATACTTTAGCATTTATAATATTAGTATGGATAGTAGTATCTACAATCGCCACATGTGAACAACGCATCTGACTGACGTCAAACAGAGCGTGCATCTCAAAAGCAGAGTTGAACCTGCAACTAGCACCTATTGCTATAGATTTTAGGTATGTAATAGGCACTTTTTAAGTTTACCCAGATATGAAAAATGTGTACGATGGGACTGGCACATAAAAAAAAAAACGAAAAAAATTAAAGCATTTATTTCAATTAAACCTTTCACATTCAAATGTGTCCGTCCATTTGAAATGTTAAAATTAAATAGTCGGTCAGTTTATCCCAAAAAATTTTTTTTTTTACATATTATAAACTAGCGCTTGACCGCAATCCTGCCTGATGGTAAGCAGTGACGCAATCTTTGATGGTAAAGCGCACTAGTTTATTAAGAGCCTATTCACTCTAGCCTTGAAGACACTCAAATTGTAGTCCGACGGAAACACCGCCGCTGGCAAATTGTTCCAGTCCCTCGACGTACGCGGTATAAAGGAGGAGGCGAATCGCTTCGCCCGGATCGTAGTGGTGTTAACAACGTAAGCGGAAACCAGCCGTACGACGGGTCGTCCGCTGGTGGAACGGAGATGGGGGAATTAAATCATGCAATTCCCTCGCACACTCCCCGAAATGCATCCTATAGAACACCGAAAGGCTGGCTACTCTACGCCTGTGCTCTAGGCTTTGGAGACCAACTCGAGTAAGATCAGGGTCACCAAACAGCCTCTTTGCACGTCTCTCCACTGAATCCAAAGTGGCCAGGTGACACTTGGCAGCACCAGCCCAAATGTGGCTGCAGTACTCCACACACGAACGGACCTGTGCTTTGTATAACATTAGAAGCTGCCCAGGTGTGTAGTAGTATTGCGTAGATTGCTAAGAAGAAGAACAGCCAAGGAAATTCAAGGATATTCTGATACATCATGATAATATAATTACAGAATCTTGAGGCTTCTTTATGCAAAAAAAAGTTTTTAAAAAATTATTGAAAATAACGGCTCGTAAGTTGAGTAGACACAAGTGCACACCACTGCACCTTATACCAAAAATGTTTAGTAATAGTATACATCAATTAATAATTCATTGCTTCACATGTTCGAAAAATGTGTATATCAATCGACAACGTAAATAACGCAATGAATGTTGTTGAACTGTCAAAATGAAATGCTTAGATACTGATAATGTTTTTTTTTTTTTTGTTATGGCATCTCGTAGTTGACCATGAGAGGCCGTGACTACTTAACCGGACTATCCTGTGGATGCCTTAAACACAATTAAAGCCAACCAGGGGCGCTTAAGAACTACAGAGCGACTACGCACTAAGGGCACCACCTGTGGGGTACGAACCTCAGCTTAGGGCGTGGCTGGAGAGGACAGCAAGGGACAGCTGGATCGAAAAAAAGTTAATGTGTTACGCATCACTGAGGTTTTATACCACAAGTTTTGCAACACAACATAGATACTAAAAGATCCTGAATCGAGGCTGTGACAACCATAGTGCATTGGCCAAAGTCTGTAAATGGAATTCAACTTGAAACTCAATTATTCGTTGAGATATTCTACTATTTATACCTGGACCGTGCTTCTCTATGTTTGCTTTCTTACTATGATGTAGCTAAACATGTCCAGGAGGCTGCTTCCAAGAATTTATAAGATTTTATTGTTTTAAGCCAAGTTTAGTAACTTATAAATCAGTTGTATTATTTGAATGTGTCTGGTAGTAACTTGGTTGATATGTGTAGGTCCTTAATTGCAAGCTTTTTAGGGTTATACAGTCAGGGGAAATAATTTGAGCTAATTGACACCCTACATCGATTTGTCATTATTTCATGTCGAAAAATTAATATTTGGAAAGATATGTGGAAGAAAGACCAAGAACAGAAAGGAAAATGGTATGGAAGTATTCAAGAAGACATACCATCTAAGCCGTGGTACAATGAACTAGAATATGCCAGTCGAGAATTTATTACAACAATTAACAGGCTTCGTTTTGGGTACTGCACCACACCTTCCCACCTAGCGAGACTGGGTATTGTAACAAGCGATGAATGCAAAGAATGCAAAACTCCACAAGCGGACGCAGAACATATAATTTTCTTCTGTCCTAAATACAATATGCAAAGACTGATACTTGCTCTATTAATGATATAATACCATTCAATTCCTCCCGCCGCTTGACTGATTTATTAAAGTTTAACAAGTGTTACGATCCATTGTACAAATATGTTAAAAACACTTTAAAAACTTTGAATTGAATGATGTGATCAAAAAACACAACTTTTAAGAAGTCCTAAAGTGAAGTGAAGTGAACCTCTATAGTTTGTGAAGTAGTCTAATGTAATTAAGAGTGTACTCAAAATAATGACATGGCTTAAAGGTCTAGTAACCGAGCCAAAATAAATTATAAAAAAAAAAAAAAAAAAAAATCATTTCATAAAGTATCAAAAAAGTTGTGTTGTGTATTATCCAGATTACATGCCATTTTATTTTCTTGTCTGATTTGTATTTGTTTAGTCTTTTAGGACTGAATAGGATGGAAAGGTTTTGTTCATAATAATTACGAATTTCAATGATGATGTGCGTATGTATCATCATTATCATCATCATCATCATTCATCATTTTTCGTCCCACTGCTGGGCACAGGTCTTCTCTCATACAGAGAAGGATTGAGCACGCTTGCTATTTAGGTTTACTCATATAATATTACCCTATTATTATTTATTTAATAGACTACTATTCTTTTTAGCCTTACAGCAACAACTATGCCATAAAAAGAGAAAATCATTTTACTTTTTTATATTTACTTTTCATTAAAATAAAAGAACATAGGATTATTCATATTAAATAAAAACCACAAAGGTTTTTAACTGTTAAGGTTTTAACATACGCGGTCAAAATACGTGACGGAGCAATTTTTTGTAATATCCGACGATAAATGTGTTGGAAAACAACATTAGGTTCAGAATCGTGTACTGTATTCGTGGTTACAATTTGTGAACTGGTTCAAAATTTATCCTGTATAGGTAAGTCAAAACACAAAGCAATTATAACAACAGAAATCAGCATAACATCTGAATAACAAAATTAACTCCCGAACACAATTCATTTCACATTTAAAAGCATCACAATGCGAAACCCTTTTTTAATTATAATTATAACCCCAAAATATTGTATCAAAATTGTTACAAAATCCATTACCCAGGTAAGAAAGTGGAAAATTTAATTGGAAAATATAATTGCAAATAGGAATTAGGCGGTTGTAACTCAATTAAGTCGCAAAGCTGTTAGACATATATGAATTAAATGTGTTGCACTAAGCACGTATTTTGAAGCGAAAACGGGTAACGTAGCGAATTTCGACATGACGAACGAGTAGGGCTGCGTTTGTGTTATGTTTTGTTGGAGTTAATTTGTGCTGACTTAGGTAAGTGTATAACTAAGATTCCACTGTCTGTCTATGACCAAACTGTGTCCAATTGACTGTGATAGCTAAGCTATTTCAATTTACGCAGATGATGTAAACAATTAAATTGTCTAGATGCTGCCAGCAGAAGTTACCACCCACCAGACAAAATTTTGCCGCCAAGCGATTCGTCGTGTTCCGGCATGAGATCTGGTGAAGTACGGAGGACGGGACTGAGAAGTTGTGTTGCGATGTGTGCCGGGTATGATGCGCTGAATGTTGTTGTGTCGGGAGTTTGGTTGTGGAGGGTCTCCAGATCAATCTCCCTCTTAGGTTAAACATTGCATCACCTCGCTCAACTGCCGTCTTCCTTCTTATTCACTCAGTTTTTTTTAGTGAATAGGCTCTTAATAAACTAACGCGCTATACCATCAACGATTGCATCACTGTTTACCACCAGGCACTAGTTTATAAAACAAAAAAAAAAAAAATCCTATCCGATTCATGGAAACGGCCGGGACTTGTAGGTTAGACGCTTTATACAAAAACGTCTCACATCGCAGACTGCAGCTCATTCCTTCTTGAAAGGAGAAATCGTGAATCACAGTAGTGGGAACATTATTGGCTGATTATAAAATGTAGATAAAACAAAACAGCTTCCTTCCTCAGCCTATAGATGTCCACTGCTGGACAAAGGCCTCCCCCAAGGCTTTCCACGCTGACCGGTCTTGTGCTGCCCGCATCCATCGGCTTCCCGCGACCTTCACCAGGTCATCGGTCCACCTTGTTGGGGGCCTCCCTACGCTGCGTCTTCCAGTACGTGGCCGCCACTCCAGAACCTTACTGCCCCATCGGCCATCGGTTCTACGAGCAATGTGCCCTGCCCACTGCCACTTAAGTTTAGCGACTCGCAGAGCTATGTCGGTGACTTTGGTTCTTCTGCGGATCTCCTCATTTCTGATTCGATCACACAGAGAAACTCCTAGCATAGCTCTTTCCATTGCCTTTTGTGTGACTCTGAGCCTTCGTATGGGGCCCATTGTGAGCGACCACGTTTCAGTTCCGTAAGTCATCACTGGCAACACACACTGGTCGAAGACTTTAGTCTTGAGACACTGTGGTATCTTGGACGACGAGAAGATGTAGCGTAGCTTCCCGAACGCTGCCCAACCGAGCTGGATTCGCCGAGACACCTCTTTCTCTAAGTTGGACCTACCTAGTTGGACTGTTTGTCCCAGGTCGTATACAACTCACAGGGATACTCGTCAACAACTTCGAGTGCAGAGCAACCAACTACAATTGGAGTGGGTGCGACATGAGAGTTCGACATGATCTTCGTCTTATCCATGTTCATCTTTAGACCCACTTGTTGGGACTCTGCTGAGGTCATTGAGCATTTTGACCAAGTCTTCCAGGGTCTCAGCCATGACCACGTTATCATCTGCGAAACGGAGATTAGTGATATACTCGCCGTTGATGTTGATGCCAAGTCCTTTCCAGTCCAGGAGCTTGAAGACATCTTCCAACGCAGCAGTGAACAATTTAGGAGATATGATATCTCCTTGTCTCACTCCACGCTGCAGTTGGATCGGTTTCGAGTCTTGATCCTGGAGACGGACTGACATGGTGGCGGTTTTGTACAAACACTTTATCACCTCAATGTATCGATGGTCAATTTGGCACCGCTGGAGAGACTGTAGCACCGCTCAAGTCTCAATCGAATCGAAGGCCTTCTCATAGTCCACAAACGCCAAGCATAGTGGTTTGTTATACTCCTCGGACTTCTGTATAACTTGCAGCAGCGTATGAATGTGGTCTATGGTGCTAAAGCCTTTTCGGAAGCCTGCTTGTTCGGGAGGCTGGAAGTCGTCGAACCTGCAAGCGAGACGATTCGTGATGACCCTAGAAAACAGCTTGTAGACATGGCTCAGGAGCATCAAAACAGCTGAATACGATTAATCAAAAGAAAATGCTGCTTTTTTGTTTTCGTTGTTCCTTTCAACCGAAGCACCTGCCATCTCTTCACCATCCTTAGTTGACCGACGACCTGGCGAAGGTCGCGGGAAACCGGTGGATGTGGGTGGCGCAGGACCGGTCGTCATGGAGATCCTTGGGGGAGGCCTATGTCCAGCAGTGGACGTCTTTCGGCTGAAATGATGATGCTAATGATGAATGTCATTTTCTTAATATGTGTGTGTTCTTAATGTGAATGGACACATTGGACAGTCATGCAACCGTTATAGACATGCTCAACACAATTCATGATGACTTTTATGTTTATCCCTAACCACAGAAAATTCCAAGTGATTTCTTTGTACAGTTACTCATATGTTTATGCTGGTGTTTCCTCTTCCCTACACATTTGTATTCGTTGACCATCCGAAAAGTAATCACTAAAAAAATTCTCAATTTTCCCTGTTTAAAAATTGGATTTCTTTTAATTGATTTAAATAATGTGAATTGGATAGAATCGAGGCAAAAGTCTTCGACACGTGATGATTTATGGAATTGAGACGTGGTCGCTAACAATGGGCCTTATAAGAAAGCTCAAGGTCACTCAAAGGGCAATGGAGAGGGCTATGCTCGGGGTTTCGCGTGATCGAATCAGGAATGAGGAGGTCCGCAAAAGAACGAGAGTAACCGACATAGCCCGAATAATTGCAACATTAAAGTGGCAGTGGCATTGCCCGTAGGACCAATGCCTGATGGGGCCGACGAGTTTTCGAGTGGCGACAACATACAGGACGACGCAGCATGGGCAGGTTCCCGACAAGGTAGACCGACGATCTAATGAAGGTCGCGGGAAACCGCGAAAACGTTGGATGCGGGTGGCGTAGCCTATAGAGGTCCACTGCTGGACAAAGGCCTCCCCCAAGGCCTTCATTCCTTTGGGGAGCCAATCCAATACCCCTCTCCCTTAATGACATATACAACGTGTAACATAAAGGGTATATACATAGCAAAGGCATAGCATCTTTACATGATATCAAACGATATTGAAAGGGTTTTTTTTTAATTCTATCTCTTTATGTTAGGAAGTTATGAGGAAAAACACCGCCTGTGATAGGTTACTATCATACTAGTCGCACAGAGATATTGAAGACCTTTATCGGATTTTGGCAAGTAACGTGACGGGTAACGAGTAATTATTAACGTATGCAGTGTGCTGCCACGTTTGTTATGATTTTATTTTAAGAAACACACGAAACCGAAAATTTGGTACCAATATTTTTGAGTATTTTATTTTGAGTTGAAACCCTTCCGATATCGTTTGATATCGTCTAAAGATGCCATGCCCTTGGTATGTATATACCCTTTTTGTTACACGCTGTATAATCATCATCAATTCCAAAAACGTCTACTGCTGACCATAGGCTTCTCCCAAGCACCTCCACTTCAACCGTCACCCTAATTGCGTAACTCACTATTACTATCAGTTGGAATCATATCGAAGCATACTGCTAATCCATTGCTCCATATGTCCAAAAAGTTAGCTCAACAACGCAAATAACGCAATGTATGCTGTAGGAACTATGAAACTGAAACCCATTGCTATTATTATTATTGCCGTTGCTATCATTGTTATTAATGTTATTGCGTAACATTCGGGCGTATTGCACCTCCTTCTACACGTGTAGTCTGTGGGCTAATTATACTCAGAAATCGTACAACGCCCTTCGTGTGCAATACAACAATGCGTTCCGGGTGTTGTTGGGTTTGCCCCGATACTGTAGCGCTTCAGGGATGTTTGCAGACGCAAGGGTGGATTGTTTTTACGCCACAATGCGTAAAAGATGCGCGTCTCTGGTACGGCGGGTGCGGGCCAGCTCCAATAGCATTCTGACTTGTATTGCGAGCAGACTCGACTGTGGTTATCTAAATCGCTGCTCCAAGATTTCCACTTCAGTTGTAAGCCTGTAGCACCCGTGATTGTTCTTTTATCTGTGTCGCTTTGTGCTGTGCTTTGTGTTTATAATCTTTTGTATTTATTATGTTTTGTATTTGTATTGTTTTATATGTGTAATTTTTTGCTTTTGTATTGTTTTGTGTGTGCTATGTTTTTGTAGTTATATTGTTTAAGTATCTATTTATGTGTTGTAGAATTTAGTAAGACATAGAAGTAAGTTTAAAATTGTTACTAACAAAATGAGTCACTGATACTCGAATAAATAAAAATTTATTATTATTATTATATTCATGTTACGCAATTATCCAGCATTTCTGTGCTTCCCGCATCCAACGGGTTCCTTCATCCTTCACGAGGTCCTCGGTCCACGTTGTGGGCAGCCGCCCAGCACTACGTCTTCCAATATCCGGTCGCCACTCAAGAACCTTACTTACTACCTAAATAATATTTATTTATTTAGTTCAGGCAACAAAGGCCCATATTAAAATATACTATATTACATACAATCCAAACAAACAAAATACTCTACATAAACAATCCATATAAAACTCGATCCGACACGATTATTTTGCAGTGTCGGCGTCGTGTATCGAACGGTGTCAGGTATACGGCCGGAAAAGAACACTTTTGGAAAAATTCTGTAGAAATGAATTTTGATAGATCCTCAGTTCGCATTCCCTTCACAGAGGAATTAAAATTCACGTTGTGACGAGACGCAAATCATAACCCTCAACCCATTTCGTCTTGATCCGTTTTTACTCTACAATTCCCAAGTACACGACGAAAAATGTCTACACTAGGAGGTCTAAAGTCATTTGTCGAACATCCCTGCCACCCTGTGTAAAAAAAGACGTGTGGCACTCGGGGACTGCCACGGTAAAGCTGCGTAGCATTTTTATCAACATATTATGCAATAATAATTATTTATTTATTTTATTTATGCAGTATTTTTCCTTTACTTTTAAGGAGTGGGGGTGTTAGGTTATTTGCGTTACGGAATTTCTGGATTCGGTCTCCACGCTCAAGGCCCGCGATAGTAACTACGCAATAGCTTAATATTAAACCAAAACAGGCAAAACCACGAACTAATTGCAGTAAAAGTATATTAACCATGCTAGACATCTATAAAAGAGACAAAAACCACCTGCAGTATTCTCATCCGCAATCCATTTTTGAGTGAGCGAATAAAATATTCACCAGCTCCGATATTCGACACCGCCCGCCAATCCCAGCGGCCGCTAATGAACCAAATACGAGATATTATTGATGACCGTTGCTCCAATTCGACATTCATGGATCAACTTATGTACCTAGATCCTGGGAGTAGTGACTAGCGATGATGATGAAAGTGATTTCTGTAGAGTTGTTGAGGTTGTAAGGACGTTAAAAACCAGGTTACCATTGGTATTTTGCTTGAAGCACAATTATATTTTTTCTATAACGTTTCCAATGCTTCCTTCTCTATATAATGTTACTTTTTTTATATGCGAAATCCAAAACACGTGTCCAGTATTTTTTAAAGAAAGAATCTATGTATGTATGTATAAAATTTCAAAAAAATATCACGAAAAACCACAAAGTTATGAGCTTGTTATGTTACCTGGTTGTCCCAACAATAATATGGTCAACACACTGCTCGCCCGGCCTCACGCTCTAGGTCTACTATGACACAGTAGACAGAGAACAGTAGATTATCTAAGGCCGCCCGCAGAGTTATTTGCCTACTCTTGCGTTGAACCCTAGGGTTGTCACTTTGATCTAAATTTATAGAATAAAAAGCATATTATGATTGAATATTTTACCAATTTATAAATTTAGTAAAAATAAAAAGCCTTTATTCACATAACATTTATTATATTAAGTTACAAATTTGATACCGACAATTTTCTAAGACTACTTAAGTGTAACACCAAATTATATTCTAAAGCTCGTAAATAATGATAAATTTTAAGTGATGTGTGATATGGGAAATCGATATAACTGGTTCTTATCAGAGAAGATTGTAAGTGATGAGTACTTAAATGTAACACTAACACAATAATATTCACAAGCTAATAACTAATGCTTAAATGATATAAAACATGGTTCTCATGTTTTATGTCATTGTAAACAATAAATATGTAGTTCTTATGAAAAAGTAGACATTAGTAAAGCTAAGATTATGTATGGGTAGCGAATATTTAACAAATGATACCTTACTTTAATAAAACCGCAAAACCTTTTTAGCCTCATTAGTTTCTGAGGTACAATTATAATGATTGTTTATATGGGTACTGTGTAATGTTTGTTTATATAATCGGATAGCAACAGCTAGCTCAAATGCAACAAAGGCGCCGCTCGCTTACTCGCTATTAAGAGCACCTCGCGTCGCTGTTGTCGACGCGCGCGTCGTATGGATTAAAGGTTATAATGTTATAAATAAAATTCTACGCAACCCTAAGCGTTAGTCGGTCACATTTTACTATAATTTTATTAACTTAATATTATGATTAAGTCGCCATATTTGGATCACACAACACATAAGACAATAGAAAAAAAAATAATAGTAATTTGCAATATTGATTATTGTGAAATTGTCCTTATTACACTATACTCGACAAATAAGTTTACTTAAACGATATTTCGTACTCAATCCTCTGTTTTATAGTAAAACTGGGCCTCTTAAAATAAACTTAACTTTAAACATAGTAGTCAGGAAGTAAATCTGGGAATACAATTATATGGAAAAATGCGACTCGGGTACGCTCTTAATAAAGCAAATAAACTGTGAAACAAACAATACATATATCACATTTTCTAATAAGATTTAAGTTGTACTTACATTTCTGGTTCAGTAGGAAGTATGAAGAATGATAAGTCCGGATTTGCGAAATCATTATTGAGGCACCCGAAAACACTACAATATTTTTTTCCCCTTTTGAAGTCATGATACTCGTAATAATTAATATTATGGTAAGTGGCCGGCGAGAATTGACGAACGCGAGCGGTCATGTAATTTACGCGCGTGCTCACAATCACGCGGCACAGCCCGTATTGCCGCCATCCTATACCATCCTATATTATGCCAGCGTGTGCGTGAAATCGCGTACCGATACGGCGCTCGGCGCGCACGCATACATTCAAACCGAGAGCGGCTCGTTTATATGAAGATGTTTTACTGTTCTCTGTCTATTGTGACTATGATCTAGCGTTAGCTGAGTTGTGCGCTCGGTAACCACACTGCAACAATTTCTAAATGTATTTGGGAAAAATATAACATGGTGTATAAATGATTGCAATCGATTCAGTTGCTTATTCTGAATAAATTGTATTCAGGTTTCGTTGCTTACCATAATGCGGGATCGCAATCAGACAGTAGTGATGCCCTCTAGTTTTTTCAATTCCTCCTTTATACAACGTGTAACATAAAGGGTATATACATAACAAAGCATGGCATCTTTACATGATATCAAACGATATTGGAAGGGTTTTTTAATCCTATCTCTTTATGTTAGGAAGTTATGCGGAAAAACACCGGCTGTGATAGGCTACTATCATACTAGTCGCACAGAGATATTGAAGGCATTTATCGGATTTTGGCAAGTAACGTGACGGGTAACGAGTAGTTATTAACGTATGTGTGTGCTGCCACGTTTTTATGATTTGATTTTAAGAAACACACGAAACCGAAAATTTGGTACCAATTTTTTGAGTATTTTATTTTGAGTTGAAACCCTTCCGATATTGTTTGATATCATCTAAAGATGCCATGCCCTTGGTATATATATACCCTTTTTGTTACACGTTGTATACTTGTACATAATTTTATTTTTTTTAACTTTTTAAATTATGTAAATATTAGCCCCGTAATTAATGAAATTGATATAAATAAATACTTAATATTTTGACAGTAGTTAATCTATACTAATATATAAAGCTGAAGAGTTTGTTTGTTTGTTTGTGCGCGCTAATCTCAGGAACTACTGGTCCGATTTGAAAAATTCTTTTTGCGTTGGATAGCCTATTAATCCAGGAAGGCTTTAGGCTATATAACATCCCGCTATAACCAATAGGAGCAGAGCAGTAACAAAAAATGTTGCGAAAACTGAAGTCAAAGCGGAGCATAACTAACTCAACGCGAACGAAGTCGCTGGCAGAGGCTAGTATAATATAAAAAGTAGGCTGATATCTACCACGCAGATGTTGGTAGATGTCACAATACGTCTTCCATTTTGGTTCTAGAGCATGCCTGTTATATTTATATTTACGATATGTTCACCGTTTAGAGAAGTCTTGTGATACGCGGGCTCGTTTTGAGTAAATCAACAACCTACACATATTTCGGAACTGATGCCACTTACATAAAAAAAATAGGGAGTGGGAATATAGACTAACTAGCTTTTCGCCCGCGGCTTCGCCCGCGTGGAATTCGGTTATATCGCGCTTTTTAGATTTCCTTCGGACATAGCAATTTTTTTTCAATAAATGGTAGCCTATGTCCTTTCTCAGGGTCTAAAGATTGTCAGTGCCAAATTTCATCAAAATCGGTTGAGAGGTTTAAGCGAGAAAGCGTAACAGACAAACAGACAGACAGAGTTACTTTCGCATTTATAATATTAGTATGGTTGTGTGACCAGCGGTAGCCTAGTGGTATCGACCGCGACTTACAAGTTGTGAGACGTACCTACATAGGTTTGAACCCCTCCAGGCGCTTTCATCATTATCATTCTCCTGCCCTTATCCCAATTTATTTGGGGTCGGCGCAACATGTCTTTTTCTTCCATGCATCCCTATCAGAAGCCATCTCGGCAGTCACCCCCTTCTTAGCCATATCATCCTTCACACATTCCATCCATCGTTTCTTTGGTCTTCCCCTACTCTTATAGCCATCAACATTCATAATTAAGACTCTCCTCACGACATTCTCCTCAGTTCTCCGTAACACATGCCCGTACCATGACAACCGATTTCCACACAACTTTTCAGCTACCGGTGCCACTTTCAGACTTCCTCTTATGTACTCATTTCTTATTCTATCCATTCGTGTAACACCACACATCCCTCTTAGCATTCTCATCTCGGCTGCATGCAATTGCCTTTCATTCATCCCTTTCGTAGCCCAACATTCTGATCCATACAAGACAGCAGGTCGGATCATGGTTTTATATATTTTCCCCTTAAGTTTAAGGGGGATGCGGGAGTCGCAGATTGTTCCCGTGACCTGCCGCCATTTCATCCACCCAGTGTTAATTCTGTGCTTAACCGTCCGATCTATTTCGCCATCGCTTTGCACGAGTGAACCGAGATACCGAAAGTCGGAGCAGATTGGTAGGAGTGCGCCATCAAGCGCTATGGCTCCAGAAGTGGAGAGACCGCCGAAATCGCAGAACATATATTCGGTTTTGATTCTGCTGATTTTCAAGCCAACATTCAGCCAACATTCCAGCTTCTGTTGCCATTTCTCCAATCTGCTCTGGATCTCAGGTTCATCTTCACCGACGAGAACAATGTCATCGGCGAACAGCATGCACCAGGGTGCCTCCTCCTGGATGTCCGACGTAAGAGCGTCCATAATCAACAGGAAGAGGTACGGACTTAAAGCCGATCCCTGGTGCAAGCCTACCGCCACACTGAACTCGTCGGTATTGCCAGCAGCCGACCGGACGTAGGTACGAGATCGACTGTACATAGCACGAATTAACTCTACATACTTCCCAGGCAAACCTTTCTCTTTCAGGGCCCACCACAGCACATCACGAGGTACCCTATCATACGCTTTCTCCAGATCCATGAACACAATGTGCAAGTTCTTGTGTGCACGTCTGTACTTCTCGCACACTTGGCGGAGTGCAAAAGTGGCGTCCATTGTTCCTCGACCTGGCATAAACCCAAACTGGTTTGGGGTAATCTCACTCTCCTCTCGCAATCTTTTCTCAATCACTTTCTCCCATACCTTCATACTATGTGACATGAGCTTTATCCCTCGATAGTTGTTACAGTCCTGTACATCACCTTTATTCTTAAAGATGGGCACTAGTGAACTATTGCACCATTCTTGTGGGATCTCTCCTTCATGCAACAACTTATTGAAGAATAAAGTCAGCCACATACATCCATCTCCTTTTAAACACTTCCATACTTCTACTGGTATATCATCTGGGCCCATAGCTTTTCCATTTTTCATACCTTGAACTGCTATTCTTACTTCATCCATGCTAATTTCTCTTACTAAACCCATATTCTCTTGTACCTCTTTGAGCACGCC
This sequence comes from Sesamia nonagrioides, assembly GCA_017933935.1. Taxonomy (NCBI): domain Eukaryota; kingdom Metazoa; phylum Arthropoda; class Insecta; order Lepidoptera; family Noctuidae; genus Sesamia; species Sesamia nonagrioides. The sequence goes on along the minus strand of JADWQK010000844.1, from coordinate 461,617 downwards.
ACTCCATTTATTCTCTTCGTTCATTAGCTTTTCAAAATAAACCTTCCATCGCTCTTTTATTTCGTCATCCCTGGACAGAACCTTACCAGCATCGTCTTTCATACATTTGATATTACTTATATCTCTCGTTCTCCTTTCTCTTGCTTTTGTAATCCGGTAGAGCTCCTTCTGGCCTCTAGGGCTGTCCAGTGAGTCATATAACTTCTCCTGCGCCTTAGCCCTCGAAACTGCTACCGCCTTTTTTGCCTTCCTCTTCCATTCATTATAAAGCTTCTTCTTGTCTTCTTTTAAACTATCATTCCCGTTTTCTACACCTTGCCATTCTTTAAAAGCTATTTTCTTTTCTTTGAGTATCTTTTGCACATCTTCATTCCACCACCATGTATCCTTTTCTATCACACCTTTCCCTTTGGATTCTCCAAACACATCTTTAGCTACTCTCTTTATATAGTCCGCCATCTCTTTCCAACATTCATTCACAGATTTTCCTTCCATATCCCCCATTTCAATCATCTTATCTACCACTTGGCTCTTAAACACACTAGCATATTCCTCTTTTTCTATCATACGCCATCTAGTTTTGGGCGAGGGCCGTTCGTTGTTTTTTCTGGATGAGACACTGACTTTTACCTCCATTATCAATAGTCTATGTTGTGAGACTAAGTCTTCACCTGGTAGCACTTTACAGTTTTTGACACTTTTAAGACTGTTTCGTCTTACTAAAAAGTAATCGATTTGTGTCGCGTGGCGGCCGCTTTTATAGCTTATGAGATGCTCATTTTGTTTTTGAACCACGTATTTGTTATTGCCAGGTTAAAGGCCGTAGCAGCTTGCAGTAGTGTCTCACCATCAGTGTTACGGTCTCCGTATCCCCAACCGCCATGCACTCTTTCATACCTATCCTTTTGCTTTCCCACATGCCCGTTAAAGTCACCCCCAACATACACTTCTTCACTATCTTGCACATCCATCATCACACAATCGAAGTCCTTCCAGAACTTCTCTTTTGTACTTTCCTCACACCCTGACTGGGGTGCGTACATACTAACTATATTAACAACCATACTCTCCACAATCACTTTAACAGCTATCACTCTATCACTCACTCTTTTAACGTCCACTACACATTCTTTCAAATGACTATCTAGAACTATACCCACACCATTTCGCTTACCATCGCTTCCACAGTAATAGAACTTATATCCTTCTCCTATCTCTCTTGCCTTCGCACCTTTCCACTTCGTCTCTTGCAGACACGCAATGTTCACCCGTCGCCTTTTTAAAACATCTGCTAGTTCCCTTCCTCTTCCAGTCATTGTACCTACATTCCAGCTCGCACATCTCAATTTTACTTCTCTCACATTCGCGCTTTATTTTGTATAAATTATTTTATCACAACTGCTCTTAAAACGATGAAGGAAAATATCGTGAAGAAACTAGTCCTAGAGGCAAAACTTCAAAGACATGTGACATCTACCAACCCGCACTGGGCCCGCGTGGTAGATTACGGCCCACTCACCGAGAGGAGGCCGTATCCCAATAGTGGGAAGCTTATAGGCTGTTTGTGAATGTATTATGTTTGTTGTAAGTAAACTGCATTTCTAACAACATAAATCAAACGCTCACAACCCTTTTGTAATATAATGGCATCGAGAAAATCACCAAAAGGTTGGTGCTGTGTTGAAAATTCCAGCTCAGTTTTCATCACAAGGCCGCACTAAGCTGCTTATAATTGTGCTGACAGTATGCAAATACTTGCTCCTCTGTTTTCAAGCCACTTTAAATCGGGAACCAACTACTGATTCTATTACAACGATTTAAAGGAGATAGTTTGAAGATTTCCGTCCTTTGTGAGGTATAAAGGAGTTTAGATCGTTTATTATTGAATTGGAAAATTAGGTAGTTCTCGAAAAGGCAAGTGCATTTGAGAGGGTTTCATTGGTCTAAATTGTACTTATGTATAGCAAACTTAGAAAAGTTACATTGGTACTTACTTGCCTGACCCGGAATCGATCCCCCATACTCATGCTTGAGGGGCTGGTGTTTTAACCACTAGGCCACCACGACTTATGTATGCGATATGTACTATATGTACTTTCTAATTATATCTTGGATACCAATGACTTATTATAAGGTGAAGGAAAACATCTTGAGGAAAATCGCCAACCCGCATTGAGCAAGCGTGGTGATTACGCTCAATCCTGACCTGTTTGAGAGGAAGCCTGTGCCCAGCAGTGGGACGATAAAAAGGTTGATGATGATGTACATATATACAGCAAAAGGAGACAGGTCCTCTCGTGGATTATTTATAAACGATGATTAAAGTTAAGTTCTCAAACATATAAGGTCAAATAGTTGCTTCACATTAAATAACTTTGGGCAACGCTTATGCATAATGGGGTTGCTTATTTTACAGCAATGCTCAAAACCAATGGCATGCTTAGGACTATATTGCTTTGAACTATGCGAGCGACCCACAGACTCATGAAAGGAAAATTGAAACGAAACTCCAGCTTAAGATCATTAAATAATTACGAATATATAATACTAGCTGTTTCCTGCGACTCCGTTCGTGTGGACTTCAGTTTACAGCCCGCAGAGCTTAATTGATATAAAATAAGCGCCTGTTAAAATAATGGGAGCAATATGTACGTCTGCGTTAGCTCCCGTTTTCGCAACATTTTTTGTTACTGCTCTGCTCCTATTGGTCGTAGCGGGATGTTATATAGCCTATGTCCTTTCTCAGGCTCTAGACTATCTGTGTACCAAATTTCATTACAATCGGTTCAGTAATTTTGGCGTGAAAGCCGGACAGACAGACAGAGATACTTTCGCATTTATAATATTAGTATGGATTAACATTAACGTGTACGAACTAACGAACTCAAATATACATGAAGACGAACACCGAATACTTTGTTGACACTTCATCATCATGAAGCTTTTTATCGTCCCACTGCTGGGCACAGGCTTCCTTTCAAACAGAGCAGGATTGAGCGTAATCACCACGCTTGCTCAATGCGGGTTAACGATTTCAGACTTAAAGTCCGGGTTTCCTCAAGATGTTTTCCTTCACCTTGTAATCAGTCATTGGTGTGCAAGATATACTTAGAAAGTACATACATATAACTTAGAAAAGTTTCATATTGGTACTTGCCAGACCTGGAAACGAACCCGCACACTCATATTGAGAGACTTGTGTTGCTTGACTTGACCACTAGACCACCACGACTGTGTATTTTTATGTGTATTGTTCACACTTGCATACCACTAACACAGTATTGATGTACGCACGTGCGAACAAATACACTTTTCTCGGTGGTAGGCAACAACATCAGCCGCCGGCATAAGTTATCACCCACCAGACAAAGTCATGCCGCCAAGCGATTCGTCGTGTTCCGGCATGATGTCTAGTGAAGCCGTATGGTGAACGGGTCTGAGCAGTTGTGTTGTACGATGTGTGGGTACGATGCGTCAAATGTTGTTGTGTCGGGAGTTTGGTCGTGGAGGGTCTCCAGATCAATCCTCTGGCATAGCATCGTTGGTGGTGTTGTTGGGTTAAACATTGCATCACCTCACTCTGCCGTCTTCCTTCCTATTTGCTCAGTTTTTTTGAGTGAATAGGCTTAATAAGCTAGTGCGCTTTACCACCAAGGATTGCATCACTGCTTACCATCAGGCGGGATTGCAGTCAAGCACTAGTTTATAATTATTATAAAAAAAAACAAAGTTGTCGATATTCATATCCACCATGCTTTTTTCGTTCGTGCGTACCCAGCTTAGTGTTACTGGGAAATAGGTTAATGAGGGTATCCGCGATAAAATCTTCAATACAACACTATTCCATTCCGAACTTCACAACTTTTTAACAGAAAATCGTAACCTATCGCCAATCGGAAACGAATCAAAAAAACTTTTGTATCCAAAGTAGCCGAAAAAAAACTAGTACGTCAAAATCAATATTGATTAAAAGGAATAGGAAGGGGACACGACGTTTTTTGACATGGTCGTAAAACAACTCGAAGGACGTAAAGTGGGACTCCCGTCAGTCTGCTGCGATAATGCCGGAATTTTTCCATTCACTCATACCTCAGGAATGCGACAGAACATTCTAAAAGTTTTATAGGTTTTGTAATGTTCGTCCTATATAGCTGTTCGTCTTGAATAAGTTCAGTTTTCACCAAGTTTCCGCGAAAGCGAGGAATGAAACTGTCATTGATATCGAGGAACCGTATGTGCTGGCATTCTTGCAGGCTATATTTGAACATTATGACAATCACATGGTTGCTGATGAAATCATACTTATAGAATACTAGCTGCGCCCCGCGATTTCACCCGCGTAGGTTTCGATATGTTTTTTATATATATGATCTGCTCCTATTGGTCGCAGCATGACGTTATATCCAACGCAAAAAGAATTTTTCAAATCGGACCAGTATTTTCTAAGATTAGCGCGTTCAAACAAACAAAAAATAAATATAGTTTAAAAAACTAAAAAAACATGCTTTTAATAAAAACAAACTAAACAGTTAAAAATAATTTTTAAAAAGCGTGAGGCGCTTAGTGCCTTATTTTGTTGTATATTAAGCGCCTCCCGCTTTTTTTAAATTATTTTTAACGTTTTAGATATTCATTTTTAAAAAAACCTACAAACGAACGTATTGAAAACGGTGGGACATTTTACAGTAATGAGCCGCTCACTCGTAGTCCAAAGAGTTAGAGACGGACAAACAAACAAACAAGCAAGCAAGCAAAAAAGCAAGCAAACATACAAGTGAAACTAATAAAAAGCATTTAAAAAATCAAACTATTCAGCTCCATATATTACAGAGTATAGACGATTATTTATTTTTTATTTTTTTGTTGAGGTGGGAAATCAATAAATGACTTCTCCCGCTCTGGGCGGAGCGGAAGGGCGTGTCAGACTTTTACTGACTAAAACCTACCCGTGTTTCTTCACTTGCCTGTGCGACGGCCAGAGCCACGGTTTCTTGTTTAACCAACCCGCAACGCTGACCCAGGAGGCATCGGTCTTCGTGGATCCCGTCACGATGTGCTGACATCTATTTTAAGCACGCGTGAAACGCAAAGCGCCGTCGACTCGGGCCTGGTCCTTACCACGTGTCCTTACCGGGCGGCGAGCTGCCACTGCTCACCGCCCTCATGCCAAATACCCTCGTTTTTGGCACACTTCATCGATTAAGTTATGTACATGTTGGTGACGTCACATTTTAATTAGTATGGCACTTTGTGGGTAATATTGGTTCTAGCATAATAGAAGCACGTTTTGCAGTTTAAATAAGATTATAGTATACAAACCAGTATCCAATCCGGAATCCAGTCTGTCGTAGTGGCCTGGTGGTTAAAACACCAGCCTCACACATCTTGAGGAAACTTGGACTTTAAGACTGAAATAGCCAACCCGCATTGAGCAACCGTGGTGATTAAGCTCAATCCTTCTCTGTATGAGAGGAGACGTGTGCCCAGCATTGGGAAGATAAATAGGTTGATGATGGTGATACGAACCAGTCAGCCATACTAGCGAAAACACACTGTAGGTATACAACTCAATGATACGGAACGTGAGACTGTTTCTAAGCACATGTTGATCATTCGCAGTACAATCTTTCAATCATCTCGAAAGCTCTGTTCAAACAGTTCTTGTAGATGTAGCGCGCATCCACCCCCACAAACTCAGGTTAGACTCTGTCGGGCGCCATGAGATGGTATTGATGTTCCAAATTGTCAAACAAATTACCCTTTTGTTTGGGATGGGAAATCATAAAATGACCTCTACCGTTGGCTTTAAGGCAAATGGCTTTAAGGTCGTTTAGAAGGATGTTGCGATTAGCAAGTTTAAAAAGGTATTGACGCCGACTCTCTTGAACAATCATCATCTTTTTTTTGTATTGGATGGGAAATCATCAAATGACCTCTCTCGCTCTGGGCGGAGCGGAAGATGTCAGAGTTTTACTGACTAAACCCCACCCGTGTTCTTCACTTGCCTGTGCGCCAGAGCCACGATTTACTTTTTAACGTGACATATCAAATAATACACCGCAGAAGACCAACACTATTTTTTGTCTCCCTACCACTTGGTACGGCATTTAAAAGTTTTGAGAGATCGCTTTTAGCGATAAGACCGTCCATTGTGTCACCATTTGTACATACAATAAAATTTTCAGATTTATGTTCTGTAATTCATATGGTGTACACAATTAGAATAATGTGAGTACAATAAGTTGCCTGAAATAAAGACAAAAATCTAATCAATCGATCAGTATGAGTGTCCGTTCCAACCATACAACACCTGCCACTAACATCAGAGTAAATAGACTTTCTACCACTGTACCCCGTGTAGGTATACATAACATAATCAGTCTAAAATGTTCCCTCCTGGGACACCGGCCTCTTGGAGTGGGCCGCAATCTATCACGCATGACCAGGCCAGGTTGGTAGATATCACAAGTCATCGAAGTTTTGCCTCTAGGACATGCCGGTTCCTTCACCGTTTTGAGAGCAGTGGTAATGAAATAATTTACATAAAACAACCTACAACTTGTAAATCGCGCGGCGAACACCACTAGACCACTGCTGCTCTCCAGTGTTTATATAACAAAGTTTAACCATATTATTCAAGCCGGCTTCCATCAAAACACAAACGAAGATACATACATCTTTAAGAAAGGTAAAACGAAAACATAAGTTTCCACTTTTCCAAGTGTTCTGGCAATAAAACTGCGTCAAAGTTACTTAATTATTGTTACATATTACACCATTATTATAGATGGAAGTTTTCTGTCTAAGGCTGTAAGGCTAGGAAAAAGGGGTTATTTGTAATGTCGGCTGATGGAAATGTTTGGAAGTAAGATGTATGATGCGCCAGCTCTAAATTAAATTGGGATGTAGTATCTTTATCTCAGAAACTGACACGCGCTTTGCTTTTTTTTTAATAATTATAAACTAGTGCTTGACCACAATCCCTGATGATGCAAACCTTGATGGTAAATCGCGCTTGTTTTTTAAGTGTCTATTCACTCAAAAGCTGAGTGAATAGGAAGGAAGACGACAGTTGAGTGAGGTGATGCAATGTTAAACCCAACAACACGACCACCGATGCTGCGCCAGAGAGAGATTGATCTGGAGACCCTCCATGAACTAACTCCCGACACAACAACATTTGGCGCATCGTACCCGACACACTCGCAACACAACTGCTCAGACTCGTCCTCCGTACAGCTTCACCAGAGAGTCTGTGAGCGCAGAAGTTCTCGGTACCATCAGATGGCGAAGTGTGCAGTATAAGGGAACAGGACGTAAAATTCACTCATCCTTTTGTGTGACTTCAGTATGACGCGTTGTTCGGACGTGGCGTTATATCCAGGACTATGTTCGCGATTTATTTGCCAAAAATGTAAATAACTTTAATGGGTGTTTCACTACGTGATCGAATCAGGAATAAGATTCGTAGATGAACTAAAGTCGCCAACATAGTCCAGCGGATTAGATCTCTGAAGTAGCAGTGGGTGGGGCACATAGCTCGTAGAGCCCATGGCCGATGGGGCAGAAGGGCTCTTGAATGGCGACCACGTACCGGCAAGCGTAGCGTCAGACGCCCACCGACTATGTGGTCGAATGATCTGACGAAAATCGCAGGAAAGCGCTGAATGCAGGCCGCGTCCTTGGGAAATCCTTGAGGAGGCCTATGTCCACCAGTGGACTTCATGTGGCTGAGATGATGATGATAAATAAATTTAATCCCTACACAATAAAGGTCAGTTTAAAAGTTTAGCTTTTTCAAAAATGCTAGGCACTTGAAGATCCACTTAATTGCCATTGAAATATAGTTAATGTTTGTTTAACTTCAAAAATGGTGGGGGTGTGCAGCACTGCGTACTCTAAGAGTAGTAACCGCAAAAATATAATTCACTAAACAGCTTCGTACTCAAACATGAAGAAATTAAAACAATGTTTTCTTGATGTTATAACCCGAGTCAAAGACACACATCATCATCATCATCATCATCATCTCAGCGTTAATCCCAGTCGCATCCGCAGCTTTTTTTCAGCTTTGGAGTCTGGGGTCCGCTTTACCAGTCTAACTGCAGATTTTTGGCTAAACTTCGATATTTTCCGTGAAGCGACTGCCGTCTGACCTCTACAACCCGAAGGCGATATCTAAGCATTGCAGTTAAACCAATTGTTAGACTTTTTGAGGGCTCCAACAACCCGTAACGACTGCCACTAGATGTTCGTATGGCAACCGGGACCAACGGCTTAACGTGCTTTCCGAGGCCCGCCCAGATCAGTGCAAATATTCATATTCATGCATTTTTTTTTTCTTTGGGACAAAACCCGCCGCATTGTTCCCAACCAACACTGCAACTCCTGAAAGCCAGAATCAACAGTGGAGACCGCCAGAAAAACGCCGAGCAATGAAGCTCGACGAGTCCCGGAGAAACGATTCAACTGTCTTGGGTCCCGCAACGAAATTAATCAGAAAAGAATAGCGGAGGAGTAAGAAAAAATATATTTTTTCCACTTCCCTCCATAACAAGCAGGAGACAGAACAGAACTAGGCCAATCGGCACAAAGGGATATTATTGCAACTGGGAGAAACCCAGATTGCCAAGCACCACGGAATAAAATTTGATTAAGTTAATGGGTCCTAATTAGGTATGTGCTGTTACAATTGATTCCAATAATAGGTATGGCAAAAGCGCCTGAACGCACGGAAATTAGTTCTAGTTTCTACAAGGTCCGTATAATAAACAACTCCGGATGTAACTTGTACACTATCCAACATAATATTGCGTTCATTCTACCAAAGAAAACACTCCCACAAGATGCGATGTGCGGACTGTTCAAATTCACAGTCTGTTGTAGAACATTGACACAAAGGCGAAGGAACAAGTTTAAAAGAATACAGTTTACTTTTAAAGTTGTCATGACCTGTGAGAAATTGGGCAACGCAGTGGTCAACCTCCAGCCATGTCTTAGCCAGCCGATCGCCAACGGATGGAAAGAATTCATGATGGAAATATTCATGCTTACAAATATTTGCACTGTGCGGGCAGTCAAAGACACACATCGACATACACTAATGGACATGCCTCAGAGATGAGAATTGTGGCACTCCGAAAGAAAGAGAGGAAACGAAGTTTCGTCTGTCTTTATCTCTCTCAAAATCATCAATCATCTATGAGGAAAGAGATAGTGCTAGACCGAAAGCATAGGCTACCACTCTCACTCTTTTCAAACCAAAAAAATACTGCAGATTATACGCGTACACATGTCCATTAGTATATGTCTATGAAGACACACATGTTATTTGACAATGGGGTAGTTGACTAAAAAAACTAATTAGTCCGTCAGTCAAATTTCCAAAAAATACTAGACACGTATTTTATCTTTTTTCATATAAACAAAAAATGAAGACGACATAATACGTTGAAAACTCGTGTGACGTCACTGCACGCTACACTTTTTAGCGAGGAGTGACATCACCAGCCACCACTCCTGATCTTTGATGCCTTTTATATTTGTCAATTTTTATTGATCTGATAAAACAAAATATACGTATCCAATATTTTTCTCTAATTTGAAGGACGGACTAAATAGAATCAATTTTTTTTACCCAGGAAACATTCCTATTAGACATTCACAATTTATAAAATTAAAACATCCGTCTTCCGTGATGCGCCCGGGACACTGGCAGATGACAACACAACACATCATAGAACACCAACAAACACAAAAAAAGGTTTTTGACGGGAAGCCAAGATGAGTGTCACGCGCATTTTTCATTGGACTTTTAAAATTATTTATAGTGTCGTTTACTAAATAAAAGCGCGTGATTTACGTAGTAAAAAGTGCATTCACTAAATAATGCATAAAGAACATTGAAATATCGCAGCATAGTGGCCATATAATGGCTTTGCATCAAATCTCCTCTTAGTCGGCCCACGCGGCCGTTTTTTCAACTATCATTGGCGATATCCGCCATTATTTTGAAATATTTTTTTAAAGAATTTCTATAAGTTACACGTGTTATTGGCAAAATTGTGGTATCTAACCACAGTGGCCATTGAAGAGTTCAAGTAGTATTTATTTACTCTACAGAAAAGAAAACACAAAAAAAGACAATTGCAGTGTGGGGACCTATTTGTGTTACAAAATGCTGTGACTTCAGATGAACCTGTCTGTCTGTCTGTACGTATTTTTTTATTTTTTTTTTTTATTTATTAAATTATAAACTAGCGCTTGACCGCAATCCCGCCTGATGGTAAGCAGTGACGCAGTGTTTGATGGTAAAGCGCACTAGTTTATTAAGAGCCTATTCACTCTAGCCTTGAATACACTCAAATCGTAGTCCGACGGAAACACCGCCGCTGGCAAACTGATCCAGTCCCTCGATGTACGCGGTATAAAGGAGGAGGCGAAACGCTTCGTCCGGATCGTAGTGGTGTTAACAACATAAGGGTAGAAAACTTGCTGTAAACTTGTGTGGAACGGAGATGGGGGAATTAAATCATGAAATTCCCTCGCACACTCCTCAAAATACATCCTATAGAAGACCGAAAGGCTGGCTACTCTACGCCTGTGCTCTAGGCTTTGGAGACCGTCTCGAGTTAAGTCAGGGTCACCAATCAGCCTCTTCGCCCGCCTCTCCACTGAACCCAAAATGTCTCTTGTAACCGTAATTAATAGAAATAAATTAGTATAATGATACTATGCTTAGTAGATATTGTGTATATTTAAGTTAAGCATAGGGAAATAGACTTTACAAATAATTAATTATAAGTAATAATAGTTAAGAAATTAAATTATGATATGTAGTAATAATAATGTGTTGTAGTGCGTATAATAAGTTAGTCAAGGTAATTAAGTAATAAATAAATTCATAATAAGTCCATAATTATTTCCCCAAACGACATATAACTAGAAAGTTCGACAATAAATTGGGAGTCCCACGTATGTGTATATCCCAGTATGCGGAATAAAAGTGCGAGAGGAATAATAGCGAGAACTGGTATGAAAGGGTATAGTTATAAAAAGGCTCCAATAACGTCGGAGGTAGCTAGTAAAAAAAAAATGTCTCTTGTTAGTTAACACAACTAAAGCACCCGTCACTGTGTGAGATAAGCAGGGAGCAAGGAGGAAGAGTCAAGTGGTTACAGTCGCTGAAGGGGACTTCAATCCTCAGGTTGGATAAAATTTTATTGGATTTTTAAATGAAATTTTCAGTACCGACAAGATTATGATGGTCTATAAAATTTAAGTGAATTAGGAACACTCATTTTAATTAAATATGTAGGACATGACGTTAGGTAATAAATAAATTTTAGTAGATAAATTTTAATCTGAACGTTAATATAATCAGACATTTCAAGAACCACTCAAGTTGATACTTAGTAAGTAGGTGGTTTGTGAACGCTTGAGTTTATTAGTAAAACTCAATTAGATCTTCAAAAATGATGTGATTAAAAAAGTAATAACGGTATTTTATCCATATTTTTTATTAAATATTTTTCGGCATTTTTTGTTACCACTTGTTAAACCAGCTGAGAGCTTTTAAAATTTTTTTTTTTTAAATGTCGTTTTTAAGCAGGGGCTTTGCCCAGCCTAGCCCTAGTGTGTTAAACTAGAACTTGACCACCTCGTGGTAAACAGCTACGGACGGACTGTGGGAAAAAGCGTAGCTCGGTATCTTAAGATGCCCACTAATCCACAGATCAACCGCAACGAAGTGTTTTGTCTCTTCTTTTATACCGTACATCGAGGGACAGGAACAATTTGCCAGCGGCAGTGTTACCGTCGGTCTACAATTTAAGTGTCTTCAAGGCTAGAGTGCATAGGCTATTAATATACGTCCATACGTCATGTTCGTGAACGGACGCCGTCAGAGGGGTCTGGTCATCTCTTAGCTGCCACGGCGTATTTTAATTTCTGAATTGATTTTTGTGTGTTTTCCATATTGGACGCTCTCAGCGTACAATATATTTCTGCATCGTTCTCACACGGTTGATTTCAACATGAATGATGTAATCAAGTATTTGTAACAATAGCTTGAAAATTTAAAAGAGTGTCCATGGAGTTTCTTGCCCGTTCTTCTCCATAGGTACCTACTCTTTAGAATGGGCGACTAGCTTCATCTTATTGACTGACCGACCTTCTGACAATTCAAAAGTGCCTGTAACTGGTTTATTTGAAATAAATGCTTTGATTTGATTTGTTTTGAATAAATAGCGCGCTTTACCATCAACGATTGCATCACTGCTTACCATCAGGCGGGATTGCTTTCAAGCACTAGTTTATAATAATTCAAAAAGAGGTATCGTGTCGTATTACCCACTAACTGGGTTGTGGGGTCAGATAGGTAGTCGCTCCATGTAAATTAATAGTAGTTAGCTGAATCCCATTAGCTTCTCAGCCAGATAATTGCGTAGCACACTATCAGAAGCAATTGGTTTCATTTTGACAGTTCAACAACATTCATTGCGTTATTTACGTTGATGAGAAGACACATTTTTCGAACATAGGTAGCAATGGTTTAGCAATATGCTTCAAAATAATTCCAATTAATAGCAAAAGTGTGTGCTGGTCTACTACATAATTAGCTATCCAAAGTGACGGAGTATTCTGTTTATTGCATAGACCTTCATGATCAACTTTTTTGTCATTCCACTGCAGAGCACAGGTCTTCTCTCAAACAGAGAAGGATTGAGCGTATTCACCACGCCTTGTAATCAGTCATAGTTGTCCAAGATATGGTTAGAAAGACCAAATTATAGACACAACATTACTGAAATAAATTTTCGCTTTAGATATTATTTCATTAAATAAAACTGCCACACAACCAATAAACAACCCTTTATGCTCAGTCCGGTGCCCATATAATAAGGATTTAATGTACAGATATTTTTGCTAAAAATATGACGGTAGTCGCGACGGGGAATCGAAATATTAGGTTCGGGTCCAAATGGCCAATTTCCGAGATGTCCCACGTTTCGCGAATTGAATAACGATGACGCTAACGTAGTTAGTCAAACGGATCCGGTCGGTTTCGGACGGTTGTCTGTGGTCCGGTTTCCTCTCATTTACGGCGTAAAGGTCCGGGCTAAGTTATGAATAAGTAAAGTGCTGAGGTTCAGTTGGAATAAATAATTTAAAATACCCAACTGCGTATAAAGTGTACTAAAACTACTTATGTTTTTTTTTTCCACCGCAATCCCGCCTGATGGTAAGCAGTGATGCAATCGTTGATGGTAAAGCGCGCTAGTTTATTAAGCATATTCACTTAAAAAACTTAATAAATAGGAAAGAAGACGGTAGTTGAGCGAGGTGATGCAATGTTAAACCCAAGAACACGACCATCGATGTTGCGCCAGTGGGAGATTGATCTGGAGATCCTCCACGACCAAACTCCCGACACAACAAAATTTGGTGCACCGTACCCGGCACACATCGTAATACAACCGCTCCGTACACCGTACAGCTTCATCAGACATCATGCCGGAACACGACGAATCGCTTGGCGGCAATACTTTGTCTGGTAGGTGGTAACTTCCGCCGGCAGCCGATGTTATAGCCTACCACCGAGTAAACTAAGTATACGTGTAAGGGTACTTTTTCATAGTAATTTCTAAAAGTGTTAATAAGTTATTTTGTTATTTGTCTATAGCAAAACCTGTTCTATATACAATATGTACAGAAAACCCTGTCCGACCGAAAAGGATAATAAACGTTAGGTAAACACTTGACCGCCTCAGCTACCGCTTGGTGCAGGTACTGACCGGATATGGGTGCTTCGGTCACTACCTGCACCGTGTCGCCCGTCAGGAGGAGTCGCCGCGGTGTCACCACTGCGACTCTCTCGACGACACGGCCGAGCACACCTTGGTGGAGTGCCCGGCCTGGCGAAACGAGCGCCGCGACCTCGTTGCGGCGCTCGGAGGCGGAAGCCTCTCCCTGGCAACCATGGTGCGAGCCATGGTTAAAAGAGAGAGTGCATGGGAGGCTGCCGCCTCCTTCTGCGAGACCGTCCTCTTGCGGAAGGAGGCAGCGGAGAGGGAGCGGGAAGAGAATGCTCTTGCCGCTCCCCTCCGGCGTAGACGGGCGGGGCGAAGAAGGCGGGGGGACGAACCCCCGTCTCCTTTAGCCCCCGAGTGTGACCAGCGTGTGTGGGTAGCTCCCGCACGCGCATTGCACTGGTCACCACGTCTGGGGATTATCCCTTCCCGGGTAATCCTCCCTAGGCGCGGAAACCGGCCTAAATTAGGCCGGTACGCCCTGAGAGTGGCCTGGAGTCAGATCTTAGGGCCGAGCCCGGGTCACTCTCAACGCAGGGCTCGAGGGAACCGAGTGTTTTTAGTGGGTATTCCCGGCTCTGGCCGGGCGAGTCCCACACACGCCTGTCGCCTAGCTAGCGACGGGTACGGTGCGTAACGCATTTTCACTCGTATTAAAAAAAAAAAAAAAGAAATAAGGTAAACACTTGACCAAATATAATATGAAATTTTACGTAATCATCATAGTAACAATACTAATGAATTTTGAAATAATCCTTTTTTCCCGGGAATTAATTCCAATTTCCCCGAAATTTGGTAATTTTTAAAAAAGTGACAACACCGGTATTATTATAAGCGAATAGCGACGCGACCACGTCACAGGTGCCGCGTGCCCTGCCCCCGCCGCCCGCGGTAGGGGTTGCTTATCGCACATGTATTAAGTTGCCTTTTTTTGCGAAATAATATTTTTTTTTTAAGGGGATTTTTTTTTAGTTTAGCCTGTCTTTGTGGGCATTAGTAGAATCAGTTATCGATACCTAACAATACCGTCACGGATCGGACAGGGTTTTCTTTACATAGTGTATAGTGATGCTTACAATACATAATAAAATACAACTGCATACGATACATGGTGAGCACAACCACATTTCGACACGGCCCGTAAAATGGCCTCATTAAAATAACGGACTGGAATTTTGCCTCTAACCTATCATTACTGCGTTTTATTGCGGCATTTCATGAATTTTCCGCTTCGGATAACGTTGCTAATATACAATAATTAGTTCAAAAATCCGTCATAGTCAAGGGAAAACATCACAGGCATGGCACAGAAGTGTGGTTGTACCTACTCTTTTTCAAAAAGGGTGACAACACTCTTTTGAAAAACTACAGACCCATCTCACTTCTGAGTCATGTCTATAAGTTGTTTTCGAGAGTCCTCACAAATCTCGCTTGCAGGTTTGACGACTTCCAGCGTCCCGAACAAGCCGGTTTCCGAAAGGGCTTCAGCACTGTAGACCACATACATACACTGCAGCAGGTTATACAGAAGACCGAGGAGTATAACCTACCATTTAGCTTGGCGTTTGTGGACTACGAAAAAGCCTTTGATTCGATCGAGACTTTCGACAGACTTAGGCTGTACTGCAGTTTCTCCACGGGTGCCAAGTAGACTATCGGTAATTTGAAGCGCTGAAGGGTTGGTACGAAAACGCCACCATGTCAGTCCGAATACAGGACCAGACCTCGAAACCAATACCTCTGCAGCGTGGTATCAGAAAGAGAAATGTTATCTCCCCAAAACTGTTCACCGCTGCATTGGAGGAGGTCTTCAAATTTCTGGACTGGAAAGGACTGGATATCAACATCAACGGCGAGTACATTACACAGTACACCTTCAGTTTGCTGATGATATCGTAGTCATGGCTGAGACCGCGGAGGACCTGCGTACAATGGTCGAAGACTTCAGCAGAGCCTCCGAGCGAGGTCTTAAAATTACAATTAAAATTTTCATGTTTGGAAAGGCGTAGTCACACGTTGTCAAAGTGCTACGGTGGTAGGTATATGTAACGTGTGACTACGCCTTTCCAAACATGAATATTTCTCGCTACATAGTGAATATTGCATACTTCAGAATAGTATTGTATGACATTATTACTGTGTCCATTCACTTGCAACTACATTAGCAACTTTGTTCAGTTCAGTATTCTGAAAATCTTGTTTTATACTTTTTCAGCGTCGTTTTTTGTCGTAGTTGGGTTTTAGTTTTTTATTTTTTTAAAAAAAAATCTCTCTCTCTCTCTCTCTCTCTCTCTCTCTCTCTCTCTCTCTCTCTCTCTCTCTCTCTCTTGTAAATCTTACTAGCAGTAAGCTTGATCTTGTCTTCCGCCGTATCCATCCAAAACTCATTTTCCTTGTCGTACTTCATTTCTTTTGTAGCGGTACCTACAAACGCCACATGCGAACAACGCGTCATAATGACGTCACACAAATCCTGCATCTCGCAAGCAGAGTTTACTATGCAACTACCATAAACAACTTTTTTTTTTATATGCAGAACTTGACACACGGTTCCAGTGTTACAAAATTTCAACAATCTGCTATGAAAAATCACAAAGTTATGAGCTTTTATGTTACCTGGTTCTCCCTACAAAAATGCGGTCAACAGCCGCTCGTCCGCTCGCGCCTGCAGCGGCGCAGCGCGACGGTGACCTTAGGGCACTATGATCCGCTTTGAAATGTGTTGTGCGCTCGACAACCACACTGCAACATTTTTAAATACATTTAGAATAAAAACTTTTTTACAAAAAAAACAACCGACTTCCAAAAACCACTACAAAGTGAAAAATAACTAATTTCAGAAGTCGGTGTCTTTGGTTTTGTATATTCGTTTTTGACACCGACTTCCGAAATTAGTTATTTTTCACTTTGTAGTGGTTTTTGGAAGTCGGTTGTTTTTTTGTAAAAAAGTTTTTATTTTAAACTTTTTAGTTGTTAAAAGTACTATGTATTCAGTTGCATCCGGTCAGACTGGAAGCTGACGCAAATATAGTTGGGAAACGACGTAACTATGTTTACTTTAATTTTTACCCTGAAGTATTCCCTCAACTATCTTCATCATCAAATTTACTGCAGACCATTATTTTAACCCAATGGGTGCAAAGGTTTCATCAATATAAATGAATTGAGTCCAAATACAGGGTAGCTACTGTAAATACGTTTAGGAGTTGCCTGAACTGACCTTTGTCATCATCATCAGCTCCCTAATGACAGTCACCATCCATCTAGGTGTAAGGTTCTTGTCAATGCAAATTATTCAAGCACAAACACAAGGTAGCTGCTGTGAATTGTTGAGGAGTTCCTTCGACTGTCACCCAGCTCCATCATCAGATTTACTCCAGACCTTTATTAAATTGTAGTGCTTTAAAATACTTACTGAAAATGCTAAGAAATGCACTAGTCACCCCTGCAATTTTTGAAAGTTTCCCTTGTTTTCTCTTGTCTTCCACCATCAAACCCTGATATCCTTATCATAGGACCACCTTGGGAATGTCTTCTTTCCAACAGAAAAAGAAGTATCAAAATCGGTTCATAAACGACTAAGTAACGCGCGAACAAACATAAAAAAAGCATATATACGGTCGAATTGAGTAACCTCCTCCTTTAAGTCGGTTAAAAATATAACATTTTGTAAAAATGGTTGGAAACGATTCAGACGCTTGTTTTAAACCAACTGTATTCAGGTTTTGTATAAAGAAAAAATAACGTTATACAATATGTTAAGAAAACCCTGTCCGACCGGTGAAGGTATTGTTAGGTATCGATAACTGATTCTACTAATGCCTACAAAACCTGGCTAACCTTAAAAAAAAATTCCCCCTAAAAAATAAATAACTTAAATAAAATAAATAGGTAATTTCATGGCAACATAGGCACAGTTCATAACCTCAGTTGACCTCATGCATGTAGGTATAGGTAATTTATTCACGTTTATCGAGTCTCGAAAGAAATAATGATACTTAGGCAGCTCGTGAAAAGAACTTTTTTTTAAGTAGGAAGGTCGTCTGACTCTCCAAATGTATCATTTCATTCGATGAGCATAATAGCTGTGTCGGAGATGTTGTTCCAATTTCGTTCACTAATAACGATACAGGCCCAGCTGGCACCGTCGCACGAGATTAGCACGGACATGCACACAAATAAAAATCAAGTGGTGTCAAATCCGCGCTGGCCACAGTTGGTCCACCCTTACCAATCCACTGCTCGCCGAACTGATAATGGAGGTTCTCACGTACAGGACAAAGATATGGTGACGCACCGTCATACTGGAACCACATTGACCACAATCACCTGATCACAAAACAGCAGTTGCTACCTTCCATCAGCATGTTACATTACTCTACATTAGGAAACGACATGATCACACAATACACGAATAGTCTTCACTCAAGCGATGTTTACGCGGAACTGATAATTTAAAGTAAAAATGATTTTTATTTTTTAGAATTGTACCTACGGGGCTGGCCTCGCGGCATCCTTTGAGTAAATAGGGATGTGTAAGTAATCAAAATATTGATTTTCGATCGAAACAATTTATTCGTCTATTTTTGTTATCTATTTAGTATTGTAGTTTCTCATTCTCATTCTAAATTCAACATCGCATGGAATTGTTTAGAACTTTTCCATTGAGTAAATAGGGATGTGTAAGTAATCAAAATATTGATTTTCGATGGAAACAATTTACTCGTCTATTTTTGTTATCGATTTAGTATTGTAGTTTCTCATTCTCATTCTAGATTCAACATCGCATGGAATTGTTTAGAACTTTTACAAAACTTTACTTTTGACTTTTTTTGAGTGAATAGGCATAATGAGCTAGTGCGCTTTACCATCAACGATTGCATCACTGCTTGCCATCGGGCGGGATTGCGGTCAAGCACTAGTTTATAACTAATAAAAAAAACTTAAATTAGTTAGGTACACTGCTGTAAATGAAAATCATGCCAAATTTTTAATTTCAGTTTCTGTCTCAAAATCGATGATATTGACCGTTAAAATATTTGTAAAATTTTACTAAAATTGTGTTTCATAAGTCCTTCTCGTTTCTATTTACTAATACTTGTGTTATAATAATGTTATTAGTAATTAATCGATAAACAAACAAAAGTACTTTTACCATTGGGTAATCTGTGTTTTTAACAAATCATTCAACCAGATACAAGTTTCGATTAATAGCGATAAAAAAACGTTATTGCGCAAAAATTAGTGCATCACTAGTTATTTCTTTTACGTCGCCGACAAAGCTCACGCGCGACGCCGCCAAAGAAATAAATAATCTAACAAAACAATAAAAGGAACGCCGACAATTATACCGCCTAAAATGGTGTTGTCATTTTTTTTAAAACACCAAATTTTGGGGAAGTTAGCGTAAATTCGCGGAGAAAAAAGATAGTTTCAAAATTGATTAGTATTGTTACTATGATGATTATGCAAAATTTCAAATTTTATTTGGTCATGTGATTGCCTAACCTTTATTATCCTTATGGGTCGGACAGGGTTTTCTTAACATATTGTATACAACTTCCCAACATCAACCGATCACCATCATCACTAATCTCACGCTATCGTTACTCATACCTATAAACTTGGTTTAAATTATCGTTCAAACTGGTTTTAAATTATAGTTCCATGCGTTGACAGGTCCCCGATCGACCGATACAATATCATAGTAAAAATGCTAATGAATTTTGAAATAATGTTCTTTTAAATTTGATAATTTCAAAAAAGTGACAGCACCATTTTGACAGTATTATTATAAGAAATGCGACCACGTGCCGCGTGCCCTGCCCTTCGTCGCCGGCGCATGGGTTGCCTACCGCACATGTATTAAGTTACCTCTTTTTGCGGAATAATATTTATTTTTTAGGGAGATTTTATTTTAAGTATAGCCCGGTTTTGTGGGCATTAGTAGAGTCAGTTATCGATACCTAAGAATACCTTCACGGATCGGACAGGGTGTTATTTACATACTGTATAAGTACATAAATGAGTAAAGTAAGTGAAATATCTAAAAAGTTAACCAAGGCAAAAACATTATTTTTCAAACCATTATGTAAAGTAAGCTAGTTGAGGATGTGCATGGCATTTCAAAGCGATTAAATAATATATTGTTGCCGAGCTGTTTGATCGTGATAGGTCCTATTATGTGTCACGACAGAGGTACTGTTGGGCACAATAATATGGAGTATACCAGACCGCGAACGAGTGCCTTCTATGAATAATGAAAGATGGCGGAACTAAGTACTTGACTGTATTCTCCGTTATTGGATGAAAAGATTTGAAAGAGTAGGACTGAAGATAGTTGAATTAGATTATTAGACGATTTCAGCCAAACGAATGTACTGACTGGACAGGTCCTCTAAATCTGTGTGGTTCTTTTGGTCCATTTCAGACACCGATCTACATATCTATACGATCTGACCAAGCATTGTCGTGGTGGCCTAGTGGTTAAAACACCAGCGACTCAAGTATGAGAGTGTGGGTCTTCCGTGAGATTCCAGGTCAGGCAAGTACAAAATATAACTTTTCTAAGTTATATGTACTTTCTAAGTATATCTTGGACACCAATGACTGATTACAAGGTGAAGGAAAACCCGCATTGAGCAAGCGTGGTGATTACGTTCAATCCTTCTCTGTATGAGAGGAGATCTGTGCCCAGCAGTAGGACGATAAATAGGTTGATGATGATTATGATGACCGAGTATAAGTCAAGTCGAGGTGATGCAATATTAAAACCAACAACACGACCAGCGATGCTGCGCTAGAGGGAGATTGATCTGGAGACCCCCCACGACCAAAGTCTCGACACAACAACATTTGGCGTATCGTACCCGGCACACGTCGCAACACAACTGCTCAGATCCGTCCACCATACGGCAATCGCTTGGCGGCATGACTTGTTCTGGTGGGTGGCAACTTCTGCTGGCAGTCGATGTTGTGGCCTACCACCACTGCACAATGTTTAACTTTTGAGTCTAACTGTACTTGATTACTGTGTACTTCCAAGAGTATTGAAAATTGATGCTATCAAGTAAACCCAATCGAATTTGTCTAAATACTTCTCTTGGCCTTTAAAACTCATTAATTTAATTGGCTGACATGATAGTATTGTTCATCAAGATATTTATAGATGATAAGACAGTTGAATTACAGTTGAATTGTAAACTCATTTGTGGTGTTTCGAATGATTAGTTAAAACTAGAAGCAATTCGTCTCAATAAATGGTGGTCTTTTGCTATCGGTTTTCAAGTCAATTTTAATCTGCCTTGCTGCCTCATCCCAACGTCATTGGGATCGGCATCCTCTCCAATTATATTGGCCTCGCTGTGCCCCGCGGTTTCACCCGCGTAAGTTACGGTCAGTTAAAGGGCAATGGAGCGGGCTATGCTTGGAGTTTCAGTGCGTGATCAAATCAAGAATGAGGAGATCCGCGGAAGAACGAGAGTAACCGACATAGCCCGAAGAATTGCAACACTAAAGTGGCAATGGGCCGGGCACATTGCCCGAAGGACCGATGCCCGATGGGGCCGACAGGTCCTCGAGTGGCGACCACGCATCGGAAGACGCAGCGTGGGTTAGGCGGGATTTTTTTTATAAACTATCGCGTGATCGCAATCCCGACTGATGGTAAGCAATGATGCTATCGTTGATGGTAAAGCGCGCAAGTTTATTAAGAGCCTATTAACTCAAAAAATATGAATGAATAGGAAGGAAGACGGCAGTTGAGACCAACGATGCTGCGCCAGAGAGAGGTACTCAATAACAATATAACTAAGAATAAATATAGTTTAAAAAACTAAAAAAACATGCTTTTAAAGAATATCAAACTAAAAAGTAAAAATAATTTTTAAAAAAAGCGTGAGGCGCTTAGTGCCATAATTTTTGTATATTAAGCTCCTCACGCTTTTTTAAAAATTATTTTTTAATTTTTTAGTTTGATATTCTTTAAAAGCATGTTTTTTAGGGTTCCGTACCTCAAAAGGAAAAAACGGAACCCTTATAGGATCACTTTGTTGTCCGTCTGTCAAGACCTTTATCTCAAGAACGCGTGGACATATCAAGCTGAAATTCAAATCAAATACTCAGGTCTATTGTCCCTTTTAGCTGTGAAAATATAAAACTTCTAAGCTCAGGCAATCAAAAGATACAGCCGATTATGTCGATATTTTCAACAAATTTTCGACACTCGCAAAGGAATCAAAACCTACAGGATACTTCCCGTAAACTCAGAATCTTGAAATTTGGCATAAAGCATTGTCATATAATGCAAATAAGTATAGGATAAATTGCGAAAATCACATTTTTTTTTAGTTATATAATATAATAAAAATATTTTAATAAAATGAAAGTGACTACCTTATTTCTCACGAACTAATAAAGGTATCAAATTGAAATTTATACCAAATACCTAGGTCTATTGTCCCTTTAAGCAATGATAAAATCAAACTTTTAAGTTAACGCGATCAAAAGATACAGCAGTTTATACCGACACCTTAGACGAATTTCCGTCACACGCTAGGGAATCAAAACCTACAAGGTACTTCGCGTGAACTCAGAATCATGAAATTCGGCACGAAGCAACGTTATATATAGTACAGACAGATAAAGGAAAAATTGCGAAAATGATAAATTTGACCCATAATTTAACATAAAATAATTATAATATATAATAGTAATATAATTTGACATAAAATATTAAAATATTATTTTTGCTTACATGGTTTGAACGATATATTGGTTTGAACGATATCTAGTAAGTAATTTGATTTAAAACGTCATAAATTGTAAACCGCTACGTTTGTACGGCGGAACCCTCGGTGTGTGAGTCCGACTCGCACTTGGCCGGATTTTTTAGTTTTTTAAACTATATTTATTTTCAACTTTTTAGTTCGATATTCTGTAAAAAAGAAGAACGAACGAACGTATTGAAAACGGTGGGACATTTTACAGTAATGAGCGGCTCACTCGTAGTCCAGAGAGTTAGAGACGGTCAAACAAACAAACAAACAAGCAAACAAGCAAGCAAACATGCAAGTGAAGCTAATAAAAAGCATGTAAAAAGAAACGGCGTTTTCCGACTTTTCAATATACAAGCTAGCGTAAACACAGCATTAACGGCTAAGCTTTCTGTTTTACCATGCAATGGACGTCGTACAAATAATCGTAACGTACCGATGCAAACATCGCTTAGTTTTATGCCGCTGATCGTAAAAGTGTTTTATTTGTGGACTTGTGGTCGGTGGTGTGTGTATATAGCCTTATTAGGAGGGGTTTACAATTGTCTGGAACCGGTCCGGTTTTGTTTGCCCGATACGGTATGCAGAAAGTTTGAAAATAACCGGCCATCTGCGAGATGGACCCACGTACCATACATAGATTCCGTACAAATTTATGAGTTGCAACTAAAAATTAAAGAATTCGTGGTGGCCTAGTGGTTGAAATGCTAGCCTCTCAAGTATGCGGGTGCGCGGGTTCGATTCCAGGTCAGGCAAGTACCAATGTAACTTTTCTAAAGTTATATGTACTTTCTAAGTATTGTATTTATTTATTTATATTTATTTATAATGTACAAATATTCATACCCGACATACGCGACTGACATCAACGCAGGAGGAATATAAGCACTAGAAGTTTGATTTTTTCACTGCTTCAACTTCTAATGCTTGTATTCCTCCTGCGGCTCAGAGGAGTATCTCTGCGTAATCGAATCAGAAATGAGAAGATCCGCAGAAGAACCAAAGTCACCGACATAGCTCTTCGAGTCGCTAAACTTAATTGGCAATGGGCAGGGCACATTGCTCATAGAACCGATGGCCGATAGGACAGTAAGGTTCTGGAGTGGTGGCCACGTACTGGAAGACGCAGCGTAGAGAGGCAAGGTGAATGACCTGTGACCAATGACCTGGTGAAGGTCGCGGGAAGCCGATGGATGCGGGCAGCACAAGACCGGTCATCGTGGAAAGCCTTGAGGGAGGCCTTTGCCCAGCAGTGGACATCTATAGGCTGGAGAAGAAGAAGAAGAAGATGTTTATACAACATCATTTTTTGTTTATGCGAAACTCGAAAGCCTTAAAGTATTTATTATCAATTTTAACTTGGTAAATCCATGCGTTCCTGATAAAAAGTCTTGACAGATATATAGACGCACGAACAACGAAGTGACCTGCGTTAGGTGGAAGGACCGGGCGCCGTGACCACTACTCTAAGAGGAGACTCATTTCGGCCGTTGTAGAGTGCTCAGCACTGAGTAGCGTCAATCGCACTCTCCATGTCGCCATGTGATCTCGTCGGAGTCCATTGTGCCGTGATTTCTCGCGGCAGCGGAGTAACGCCCACGTTAGGCCCCGGCATTTGGTCTCCTCTCGCCACTTCCATACATGGAGGAATATTTTCACTTCTAAATCCTATAGTGACAATCCACTAACCAGCCTGTCATGACAGCCATGCTGAAAGATGCGTTCAATAGGCGAGCTGGTCGCCGCTTGTAGCTCTCACCGTACCCCTTGACTGAATGTTTAATGACGGGCTTCTGATTTTCGGTGTTCTAGAATGGAGACCGCGTATCGGTAAACGTAAGGTGCTCATCTCAGCGTTAATACCAGTCACATCCGAAGCTTTTCTTTTCAGCTTTGGAGTCTGGGGTACGCTTTACCAGTCTAACTGCTGATTTTGGCTAAACTTCGATATTGTCCGTGAAGCGACTGCCATCTGACTTCCACAACCCGAAGGCGATATCTAAGCATTGCAGTTAGACCAATTATTAGACTTTTGGGAGCTCCAACAACCCGTGACGACTGCCACTAGATGTTCGTATGGCAACCGGGACCAACGGCTTAACGTGCTTTCCGAGGCACAACCAGACCAGTCCAAATATTCATATTGATGCATAAAAATCTTTGCACTGCGCGGCTATTGAACCCGCGGCTCCTTGCGCACGGGCCGCAGCGCAGAGGCAGTCTTCGCAGGATGGCTGGTAGTAACTGGATGAGCGTTGCCGAGAAAGTATGGCGTGAAATTGGAGAGGCTTATGTCCAGCGGTGGATTGCGACAGGCTGATTATGGGCTTCTGATGACCCGTAATGACGGACAATTATCCACGAATGACGACAAAGACCAACTACATAACTTGCTTACCATCCCCTAACTAGCGCGCCCGGTACAGCAAACAACACAAAAAAAAACAACAGAGAATCAATTAAAATCACTTCTACGAAAATCATTACAATCCACGTCCAGAAACAAAACCGTGCACTAACCGGATACAATTGTATCCACTCCACAAAACCGGATAAAACCGGGTACATCTTAATCGCATAGTGCTTTCATGTCTCTTGATAATAACCGAGCTATGTTCCGTGGAGTGGCAATTAGCTTCGGCCATGCTGACTCGGCTAAATCGAGTCTAGACCGAACAGCAATCTAGATTTTTATAGATTAGGATAGTTTAGCCACAGAATAGATATGGCGTTTGGTACAGAAGGCTCAGCGCAAGAAGCACGCGGGTACACAATCGCTTCATTCGCTGTATGTGTAGCGTGCTACACGTACCTACATATTAAAGAAACAAAAATTAAAAGAGATAAGTATAATGGCGGCGATTGTTCACAAACTAAATTCAAATTTAGTGCATCTTGTTGTTCCTATTTCTTTAAGAAAAGGACAGATGATAACATATTAATTTAGATCTGTCAAATTAAGATACTCCATAGACAGGTTAGACGCAAATAAAAACATGGCGACTAAAACTACTTGAATTTACGTCAGTCACGGACTAACTTGACACAACTCAACTAACTGGCGCCTGGAGCGCATGCGTAGAGCAGCCACTAGCCAGTCAGTCGGTGTCGAATATTACAAAAGGAATTACAGGTGTGTATCAAATAAAGGTTTTTTTTTTCTTTCTTTCATGGACTTGGCCTTCTGTATCTATGTATTCTGTGGTTGAGTTGGCTGATTCTGAACGTTGGTTTGTCTTGAAGAGATCTTTTTAGACTGAATTGATAAGCGACGGGATTTTAATGGAATGGTTTTCTTTCGTTCTTGTCCTATTTTAATATCGTTAGCATTTTTTTATAGTATAGTGAGTTTCTTGTTTTTTTTTTTATATATATATACTAGCTTTCCGCACGCGACTTCGCCCGCGTGGAATTTGGTTATATCGCGCTTTTTAGATTTCCCTGGGAATATAATTTTTTTTTTTCAATAAAAGGTAGCCTATGTCTTTTCTCAGGGTCTAAAGATTGTCTGTACCAAATTTCATCAAAATCGGTTGAGAGGTTTAAGCGGGAAAGCGTAACAGACAGACAGACAAGAGTTACTTTCGCATTTATAATATTAGTATGGACTAGTATGGATAAAAATTACTAGTTTAAAAAATTAGTAGTAGTGCTTACCAACAGGCGGGATTGTGGTAAAGCACTAGTTAATAGTGCTACCACAATCCCGCCTGATGGTAAGTAGTGATGCAATCTTTGATGGTAAAACGCGCTAGTTTATTAAGAGCCTATTCACTCTAGCCTTGAAGACACTCTAATTGTAGTCCGACGGAAACACCGCCACTGGCAAATTGTTCCAGTCTCTCGATCCACGCGCGGCGGTATAAAAGACGAGGCGAAACGCTTCGTTCCGATCGTTGTGGTGTCAATAATGTAAGGGTGGAAACTCGCCGTACGACGGGTCGTCTGATGATGGAACGGAGATGGGGGAATTAAATCATGCGATTCCCTCTAAATTCGTTACGTACAAGTATTATATTCCCACGGCTGGGACGCAGGACTCCTTTCGGTGACTAGTGGGCCGTAATCCAACAAGCGGTCCAGTGCAGTTTGATGAATGTCACATGTCTTCGAATATTTGGGTTTAGGACGATATCTTCCTTCATCTTTTCAAGAGCAGTGCTAATAATAATAATATAAGTAAAGTATCTGACTGGATTACAACCTATGACCTACTACACATAAGTCGCGGCTGTGACCACTGAATCACCTTGTATCTCCCCCTTGTCCCCAAGCTGTATTTCTAAGTCGATAAGGCAAAAAGGTTGATGTGATGAATCATCATCAACCTTTTTATCGTCCCACTGCTGGGCACAGGTCGCCTCTCATACAGAAAAGGAATGAGCGTAATCACCACGCTTGCTCAATGCGGGTTGGCGACTTCAGACTTAAAATCCAGGTTTCCTTAAGCTGTTTTCCTTCACCTTGTAATCAGTCATTGATGTCCAAGATATACTCAGAAAGTACATATAACTTCAGAAAAGTTACATGGGTACTTGCCTGAACTGGAAACAAACCCGCACACTCATACCTACTTGAGAGGCTGGTGTCCACAAAGACTACTCGGCTAGATGGCAGATTAGTTCATGGGAATCCACTTCTTATAATGGAGGGAGGATGTCCAGGTCGGGTGTCGATGTATTATAGACGCACATTCTTACTAATATTATAAATCGAAAAGTGAATTTGTTTGTTTATTCCACTTTCACGCCGTAACTACTGAACCGATTGCTTTGAAATTTTGCAGACGTAAAGTTAGAAGACCGGATTAAATAACAGGGCACTTTTTATCCCGGAACAATATTCCAACGGGAAATTTGAAAAACGCGATATAACCGAATTTCACGCGGGCGAAGCCGTGGGCGGATAGCTAGTAGTAAAATAATACAACAGTTGAAATTGCAACAAGTCATCATCATTCTTCATCATCATTCTCCTGCCCTTGTCCCAATTTATTTGGGGTCGGCGCAACATGTCTTTTTCTTCCATACATCCCTATCAGAAGCCATCTCGGCAGTCACCCCCTTCTTAGCCATATCATCCTTCACACATTCCATCCATCGTTTCTTTGGTCTTCCCCTACTCTTATAGCCATCAACATTCATAATTAAAACTCTCCTCACGACATTCTCCTCATTTCTCCGTAACACATGCCCGTACCATGACAACCGATTTCCACACAACTTTTCAGCTACCGGTGCCACTTTCAGACTTCCTCTTATGTACTCATTTCTTATTCTATCCATTCGTGTAACACCACACATCCCTCTTAGCATTCTCATCTCGGCTGCATGCAATTGCCTTTCATTCATCCCTTTCGTAGCCCAACATTCTGATCCATACAAGACAGCAGGTCGGATCATGGTTTTATATATTTTCCCCTTCAGTTTAAGGGGAATGCGGGAGTCGCAGATTGTTCCCGTGACCTGCCGCCATTTCATCCACCCAGTGTTAATTCTGTGCTTAACCGTCCGATCTATTTCGCCATCGCTTTGCACGAGTGAACCGAGATACCGAAAGTCGGAGCAGATTGGGAGAAGTGCGCCATCAAGCGCTATGGCTCCAGAAGTGGAGAGACCGCCGAAATCGCAGAACATATATTCGGTTTTGGTTCTGCTGATTTTCAAGCCAACATTCTCCAGCTTCTGTTGCCATTTCTCCAATCTGCTCTGGATTTCAGGTCCATCTTCACCGACGAGATCAATGTCATCGGCGAAGAGCATGCACCAGGGTGCCTCCTCCTGGATGTCCGACGTAAGAGCGTCCATAATCAACAGGAAGAGATACGGACTTAAAGCCGATCCCTGGTGCAAGCCTACCGCCACACTGAACTCGTCGGTATTGCCAGCAGCCGACCGGACGTAGGTACGAGATTGACTGTACATAGCACGAATTAACTCTACATACTTCCCAGGCAAAACTTTCTCTTTCAGGGCCCACCACAGCACATCACGAGGTACCCTATCATACGCTTTCTCCAGATCAATGAACACCATGTGCAAGTTCTTGTGTGCACGTCTGTACTTCTCGCACATTTGGCGGAGTGCAAAAGTGGCGTCCATTGTTCCTCGACCTGGCATAAACCCAAACTGGTTTGGGGTAATCTCACTCTCCTCTCGCAATCTTTTCTCAATCACTTTCTCCCATACCTTCATACTATGTGACATGAGCTTTATCCCTCGATAGTTGTTACAGTCCTGTACATCACCTTTATTCTTAAAGATGGGCACTAGTGAACTATTGCACCATTCTTGTGGGATCCCTCCTTCATGCAACAACTTATTGAAGAATAAAGTCAGCCACATACATCCATCTCCTTTTAAACACTTCCATACTTCTACTGGTATGTCATCTGGGCCCATAGCTTTTCCATTTTTCATACCTTGAACTGCTATTCTTACTTCATCCATGCTAATTTCTCTTACCAAACCCATATTCTCTTGTACCTCTTTGAGCACGCCACTCCATTTATTCTCTTCGTTCATTACTTTTTCAAAATAAACCTTCCATCGCTCTTTTATATCGTCATCCTTGGACAGAACCTTACCAGCATCGTCTTTCATACATTTGATATTACTTATATCTCTCGTTCTCCTTTCTCTTGCTTTTGTAATCCGGTAGAGCTCCTTCTGGCCTCTAGGGCTGTCCAGTGAGTCATACAACTTCTCCTGCGCCTTAGCCCTCGAAACTGCTACCGCCTTTTTTGCCTTTCTCTTCCATTCATTATAAATCTTCTTCTTGTCTTCTTTTAAACTATCATTCCCGTTTTCTACACCTTGCCATTCTTTAAAAGCTATTTTCTTTTCTTTGAGTATCTTTTGCACATCTTCATTCCACCACCATGTATCCTTTTCTATCACACCTTTCCCTTTGGATTCTCCAAACACATCTTTAGCTACTCTCCTTATATAGTCCGCCATCTCTTTCCAACATTCATTCACAGGTTTTCCTTCCATATCCCCCATTTCAATCATCTTATCTACCACTTGGCTCTTAAACACACTAGCATATTCCTCTTTTTCTATCATACGCCATCTAGTTTTGGGCGAGGGCCGTTCCTTGTTCTTTCTGGATGAGACACCGACTTTTACCTCCATTATCAATAGTCTATGTTGTGAGACTAAGTCTTCCCCTGGTAGCACTTTACAGTTTTTGACAC
Source organism: Sesamia nonagrioides (assembly GCA_017933935.1). Lineage (NCBI taxonomy): Eukaryota > Metazoa > Arthropoda > Insecta > Lepidoptera > Noctuidae > Sesamia > Sesamia nonagrioides. The sequence continues at coordinate 431,834 of JADWQK010000844.1, read as the reverse complement.
TTTTAAGGCTGTTTCGTCTTACTAAAAAGTAATCGAGTTGTGTCGCGTGGCGGCCGCTTTTATAGCTTATAAGATGCTCATTTTGTTTTTTGAACCACGTATTTGTTATTGCCAGGTTAAAGGCCGTAGCAGCTTGCAGTAGTGTCTCACCATCGGTGTTACGGTCTCCGTATCCCCAACCGCCATGCACTCTTTCATACCCATCCTTCTGCTTTCCCACATGCCCGTTAAAGTCACCCCCTACATACACTTCTTCACTATCTTGCACATCCATCATCACACAATCGAAGTCCTTCCAGAACTTCTCTTTTATACTTTCCTCACACCCTGACTGGGGTGCGTACACACTAACTACATTAACAACCATACTCTCCACAATCACTTTAACAGCTATCACTCTATCACTCACTCTTTTAACATCCACTACACATTCTTTCAAATGACTATCTAAAACTATACCCACACCATTTCGCTTACCATCGCTTCCACAGTAATAGAACTTATATCCTTCTCCTATCTCTCTTGCCTTCGCACCTTTCCACTTCGTCTCTTGCAGACACGCAATGTTCACTCGTCGCCTTTTTAAAATATCCGCTAGTTCCCTTCCTCTGCCAGTCATTGTACCTACATTCCAGCTCGCACATCTCAATTTTACTTGCCTCACATTCCGAGCTTGCCTCTTACGTCGCACCCGCCCGTTCTGGTGCGACAACCCTTGTCCATTTCCCACAGAAGCCGGGTACTGCCCCTGCGCGTCGCCTGTGGGGTACGCCCTAGCTCTATCGCGCAACCTATTGTTTCTTTTCATGTTGCTTTGGGTTTCGGCAAAGTTTTACAGTCGGCCGCCAGCCTGACACCAACCCTCCTTGGGAATGCTCTTGTTGGTGGTTTAGCCGCCACCGCGCGGAAGTTAAATGGACATCTCACCATTTGTCGGTCGTCAGAGCCTCGTTAGTGAGCAGCAGGGTGCACCGCGTGCAGGTGAGGTTGACGTTTGGGGAGTCTGGTTGTTATGCGCCCCCCCTTCCACCCCTTGAAATTGCAACAAGTATGCACCCTAATAGGTAACAGTATTTCCCCTATTGCATGAAACTCAAATAGCTGTATGTGATATGTGATATTAAGACTCCCGCAGACAGGAGCGACTTGATACTACTAGAACATATTGTATGAAAACTTCGTGGTGATTGGTTTTCTAGTACCGCGTCGCGCTTGTCTGTAACAACCCTTAAATGTTTCAACAAATCATTTCGCAATATATCTAACTTTACTAAAGTTCTACTTATTGACAAATCACAGATCTAGTTTCATTTCAAAATGAATCCCGAACACAGCTGAATAGTTTGTTATACATTACCGTAACGACACGGAGTAACGAGTAATTGGAGTGTTAGTTAATGAACAGAAATTGGGTTCGCTGTCAGATTTATATTAAAATCATTTATTAGGGACAAAATACAGTTACATGCCAAGCTTTACTAGAGAATCTGAAATTAGCACAATATTTAGAAATACATTTGTATCCAATTAATTCAATATTCAAGTTCCAAAATAAAATATAAGAGACAAACAGTCACATCGTATAAGACTATGAAAGAAAGCGAAAAATGAATAAGAAGAAAAACATGAAGAAAACAGAGTACCGCCCTGATCGGCCTGTACCGCCGTAAACGCGACGCCCCATACTTTTTAAATCTGTAATGTCTTCGTAAATATTCATTTAAATCATATGCTGTAAAGGGCGATATAGATGTATATTAATTCAACAAAGTATTTAAGGTATTAAATTGGATAAAGATTAATGCTATATTGGTTAAAATTAGGGTTGTAACGGAGCTTCGCCTCCGCTTCCGTTACTGCGGAAGTTCCGCAAGAAATCGTATCTTCGCATCCGCCTCCGCACAATTTTTTGCGGAGTTATAACGGAGGTTTATTTACGTATTTATAAAATAAATAACGCGCAAGCTGCGACGCGCGACAACCGTCCGGCCGCGTTTGAGCGCGAAATGGTCAAGAATCAACTAGTGCAAGGCGGGAATGCGGCAAACACAATTTGTTTCTCGTTAATTTTCATTACAAGAAGGAAATATTTTTTTTACCAAGTATACTACTATTCATGTACGTATTTAAAATAAAAATTTTGTTTTAATTAACCATAAAGTTCATTTTTTTCTATATGTACTTTCACCTCCGCCTCCGCCTCCGTTAACTTCCGCATCCGCGGAGGTGAGACTCGTCGCCTCCGCATCCGCCTCCGCCTCCGCTAACAAGCGTCCGTTACAACCCTAGTTAAAATCGCTTCGAAAATTCTAAGTATTTGTCTTTGTGTTTCTAAGTATTTGTCGTAAAAAATAAATGACAATAAATGTTATTGCGGGATATCCATAAGAGATAGACATACCCTCGCGGACTGTATTGTAGACCTTTTCAATATGTACAATATTTAGTGCATTATTTTGATAAATCTCGTAGGGTTCAGCCTGCGTTTAACTGCAGACGCGGAAAAATGTAATAATGCATAGTTTTAAAGATTTCATCATACAAAGGACAAAGGGAAAGAGAAAGGGACTTTGTTTTATACTATGTAGTGATTCAATATAAGTACCTATACACTTTCGTAAGAGGATATGGGCCATATTTCACCACACAATTACGCAGGCCCAGTACGGGCTGCTAGACAATTGGCTTAATTCAATTCATTCAAAAAAGGCAAAAGTGAGCTTCCTTCTCATGTTGTAACTACTAATACCTCCATTTCATCATCATCATCATCATCAACCTTTTTATCGTCCCACTGCTGGGCACAGGTCTCCTCTCATACAGAGAAAGATTGAGCGTAATCACCACGCTTGCTCAATGCGTATTGGCGATTTCAGACTTAATGTCCAGGTTTCCTCAAGATGTTTTCCTTCACCTTATAATCAGTCATTGGTGTCCAAGATATACTTAGAAAGTACATATAACTTTAGAAAAGTTACATTGGTACTTGCCTGACCTGGAATCGAACCCGCGCACTCATACTTGAGAGGCTGGTGTTTTAACCGCTAGGCCACCAAGACTAGTCAGGCCACCAAGACTAGTTACCTCCATTTACTATTTACTCAATACAAAAACCGAGTTTTGTATATATATGTAGAATGATTTGCTTTGATAAACATAAACCTGTTTGATAGTTTGTATTGAAGTTCAAACAGGGCTTCTATATTAGTTTCGTTGATATATGTTACGAGATGTTTTCATGTTTATTCTGACTATTGATTATTGATCTGTTTGTGTTCTTGCTCTATTCCTCAGATGCTACATACAGATAGAAAAGGGCTCTTATAACTATTTTGCGGTTTTGGGCTAGTTTTATTAACGCCAAACAGAAAAAAAAGAAGATATTTTATTCTGTCGCTATTTCTGTTTTTTTTTTTTTTCGTTTTATATTTTTTATTGTACCGGTTCGGTGTTTTTTTTTTTGTGTGAATGGAAACTCTTCAAATGACCTCTCCCACTCCGGGCAGAGCGGAAGGACGTGTTAGACTTTTACTGACTAAAATTCTCACTTGCTTGTGCGCTAGGGCCACGGTTTCTCTTTTGACCAACCCGCAACCTGTCCCAGACATTGGTCTTCGTGGATCATCATTCTCCTGCCCTTATCCCAATTTATTTGGGGTCGGCGCAACATGTCTTTTTCTTCCATGCATCCCTATCAGAAGCAATCTCGGCAGTCACCCCCTTCTTAGCCATATCATCCTTCACACATTCCATCCATCGTTTCTTTGGTCTTCCCCTACTCTTATAGCCATCAACATTCATAATTAAGACTCTCCTCACGACATTCTCCTCAGTTCTCCGTAGCACATGCCCGTACCATGACAACCGATTTCCACACAACTTTTCAGCTACCGGTGCCACTTTCAGACTTCCTCTTATGTACTCATTTCTTATTCTATCCATTCGTGTAACACCGCACATCCCTCTTAGCATTCTCATCTCGGCTGCATGCAATTGCCTTTCATTCATCCCTTTCGTAGCCCAACATTCTGATCCATACAAGAATTGGTCTTCGTGGATGCCGTCACGATATGCTGACCTATTTGAGGCGCGCGTAAAACACAACACGCCGTCGACCCGGGCCTGGTCCTTAACCGGACAGCGAGCTGCCCACTGCCCGCGCCTACGGTAGCCGGGAATTCGAAGTTGTTTCCCGACCAGGGCGTTTCCTAAGACGGTTAGAGGTGTGAGGGCGCTGGGATTCCCGCTGCCTCATGCGCTCCGCCTCCACCTTTGTCAGCATCACTGCTTTGCAGAAGGGGGTGACGACCTGCCATGCACTCTCGCTCCGAGAAGTTTAATGTCACTTGTGATTGTTTGCTGCACTATAAACTAGAACTTGACCGCAATCCTGCCTGATAGTAAGCAATGATGCAATCGTTGATAGTAAAGCGCTAGTTTATTGAGAGCCTATTCACTCAAAAAAACTGAGTGAATAGGAAGGAAGACGCCAGTTGAGAGAAGGGATGCAATGTTAAACCTAACAACACGACCAACGATGCTGCGCCAAAGGGAGATTGATCTGGAGACCCACCACGACCAAACTTCCGACACAACAACAATTGGCGCATCGTACCGAGCACACGTCGCAACACAACTACTCAGACCCGTCCTCCGTACGGCTTCACCAGACATCATGCCGGAACACGATGAATCGTTTGGCGGGAAGACTTTGTCTGGTAGGTGGTAACTTCAGCCGGCAGCCGTGTATAAACTAGTGCTGGACCGTAATCCCACCTGATGGTAAGCAGTGATGCAATCGTTTATGGCAAAGCGCGCTAGTTTATTAAGCCTATTCACTTAAAAAACTTAATGAATAGGAAGGAAGACGGCAGTTGAGCGAAGTGATGCAATGTTAAACCCAACAACACGAACAACGGTGCTGCGCTAGAGGGAGATTTTGGTCATTTGGTGCATCGTACCTAGCACACATCGCAACACAACTGCTCAGACCTATCCTCCGTACGGCTTCACCAGACACCATGCCGGAACATTACGAATCGTTTGGCGGCAAGATTTTGTATGGCTGGTGGTAACTTCTGCCGGCAGCCGATGTTATGGCCTACCACCGAGAAAGCCTTGATTTTAGGTAACTCCCATCCAGTTGCTACCAGCTATCGCTAAGGCTCACACTAAATAATTTCCCCACCACTGCTGAACAGGCTGGTTCCCTCATGATGTTTTCCTTAACCATTTTGAGAGCCAAAAACAGGTTACGAAGGAATCACACAACTATATGAAAAAAAAAAAACATAAAAACACTTAAGAAGTCATATACAAGAATTGGTAGTGCATCCACTCGCAAAGCAATAAAGACAGATCCTTACTTAGCGACGGAACATAGACACATACTCACGCTTCAGTAATGCTATAAGAGTGAAACTGTTTACTGTTCAATCAGCAAATGAGGGAGCAATATTGTTTCAATCACTTATCGTATGCGCACGAAGTGACGCCAAGCTTATATGTAGTGAGGACATTTTTGTAAATCTATAGCGTATTTGTAAATATATTTTAATATAGCCGCCGCCGTAGCGTATCGGTAGCGAACGCGGCCGCTGCGCAAGAAGGCTCGGGTTCGGTCCCCGTGCAGTGCAAATATTTGTATACCTGAATATGAATATTTGCACTGGTCTGGTCGTACCTCGGAAAGCACGTTAAGCCGTTGGCCCCGGTTGCCATACGAACATCTAATGGCAGTCGTCACAGGTTGTTGGAGTGGGAGCCCTCAAAAGTACAACAATTGGTCTAACTGCAATGCTTCGATATGGCCTTCGGGTTGTGGAGGTCACGGAAAATATCGAAGTTTAGCCAAAATCAACAGTTAGATTGGTAAAACGGACCCCAGACTCCAAAGCTGAAAAAGCTTCGCATGCGACTGGGATTAACGCTGAGATGATGATGATGATTTTGCTATAGCGTAGGAATGCCGTCCATAAAATGGACCGATATCCAAGGCTACAGGAATCCGCCGCGCGTTCATCGAAAGAGATGCCGTGGACGAGTGCACAGGCAAGTAAAGGAACACGGGTGGGATTTAGTCAGTAAATGTCTGACACGCCCTTCCGCTCCGTCCAGTGAGGTAGAGGTCATTTGTGAGTTTTGCTTAAAAAAAAACAGGCCCCAGGAATGCAGTAGATTGGTGAAGCATAAAAACCGGTCAAAGTTGGCTAAAAGTCCACGTATTTCTTTTGAAATGATGATCATCAGTCTTGAAATGTCATTTTATTTCATCATCATCATCTGCCAAACCTTGTTGTTTAAATATTAAAAAACTAGTGCTTGACCGTGATCCCACTTGATGGTAAGAAAAGATGCAATTGTTGATGGTAAATACCATTATGTACGTGGTTTATTAAGCGCCTATTCACTCTAACCCTGAAGACATTTCAATTGTAATCTGATGGCAAACCGTCTGAACCAAATTGTTCCAGTCACTGAATGTACGTGGCTGGTATAAAACACGAAATACGTTGCCTTATACCTATGTATATTATGTTGCCAGCGGCGATGTTTCCGTCGAACTTCAATTTTTGTATCTTCAAAGCTGGAGTGAATAGGCTCTTCATAAAGTAGCGCGCTTTACCATCAACGATTACATCACTGCTTACCATCAGGTGGGTTTGCGATATTATTATAAGACTCTTAGATACAATAAAATATCTTGTACTAACCCCCATCCAAACTACATCTTCAAATCATCTCGGATAAACAACGGGCGAAATCTTTCGAGACCGTTATCAAGACCAGTTAGTGAGAACCAGCACCTAAGGCTTAAGTGCCGTTGTCTAGTACTTGGTGCAGATTAATTACCCTTCAGTAGGGCCATGCGGGTAGCTACATCTCTACTTTGAGGAGGAATATTACGGAGAATCTGAGAATTCGGTTTGTGGCGTTTTAGTTATAATATTGGTTAGTGCAGGGAACCTCCTAATCCCTTTGCTTTGGAAACTGTAATTTAGGAGGATGGGTCTGAACAGTTGTGTTGCGATGTGTGCTGGGTACGATGCGCCAAATGTTGTTGTGTCCGGAGTTTGATCGTGGAGGATCAATCTTCCTCTAGTGGAGCATTGTTGGTCGTGTCTATACACTAAGATTTTTAAGTGAATAGGCGTAATAAATTAGTGCGCTTTACTATCAACGATTGGATCGCTGCTTACCATCAGGCGGAATTGCAGACAAGCACTAGTTTATAATTATTTTAAAAAAAGGCGATATTTAATACTAGCTTTCCGCCCGCGGCTTCGCCCGCGTGGAGTTCGGTTATATCGCGCTTTTTAGATTTCCCTCGGGAACATCAAATTTTTCCGGGATAAAGGTAGCCTATGTTCTTTCTCAGGGTCTAAAGATTGTCTGTGCCAAATTTCATCAAAATCGGTTGAGAGGTTTAAGCGGGAAAGCGTAACAGACAGACAGACAGACAGACAGACAGAGTTACTTTCGCCTTTATAATATTAGTATGGATAAGTATGGATTTAACAAAAAAATGCAGGTAGTTCTCAGGTGAACGTGGAGATGATTCTGGATCTCAGCCGGTACAATGCGAAGAGCTCATCTGGTCTAATTCCGGCTGTAGCCGAAAATCAGCGTTTGGACTCTGGAATAATATTCTTAGCAATATGCAGATCAATGCCTATTTTTCCCTCATCCTGTTATTTTTTGTGTATTTTCTACGTCATGTTCAATCTTTTTACAAAATTTTTGTGTCAATTACTTGTAACAACAGCTTGAAAATTTAAAAGAGTATCCATGGAGTTTCTTGCGCGTTCTTCTGCATAGGTACCTACTCTTTGGAATGGGCGACTAGCTTCATCTTACTGACTGGCCGACCTTCTGACAATTCAAAAGTGCCTGTAACTGGTTTATTTGAAATAAATGCTTTGATTTTGATCTGCGGTAGCTAATTAACTGATTATTGGTAGCATACCTTCTGGCATCTCCAATGGGAAACCATTCTTCTGAAGTGAAGTACACATTTTCTCTGTTAACTCTCAAACACGTTTATTTATATCTATACCTCCGTTTAAGTTGACATTAAGAATGTTTTACCAAAGCTGCTGTTCTAAAGCGGAAACAGTTATTTCTTTGATGATTTCTTCTCCAAACTAGTTTTGAATTTAATCTCACGTGCCATGAACATCTTCCAAAGAAGTTAGGATAGGCCATAGCTTCTTACTCGTTCTTCTCTTAATAAAACTGTCTTTTGGAGGGGACGACTATGTTGAATCGGCAGTTTTTTGTTCAAAATGGCTTGTGCCCCAAATCTCCAAATACAGACAAAATCGAACTAATACCATCTTAAAAATAGATGCGGTTGATGATCTCCACAGCGATCAGGGGCCACAAAGTTATTAGATTACCAAGCAGCCAAGCATTCATCCATAATACTAAGAAGTACATAAGTCAAAGTGTAATCCCTCTTTAACTAAAGCTGCAGTCAAAATGTTTGCAAATCCAAGATGGTGGTATGTTCATCGATATTCGTAATGATTACAAGAAAAAAAATAACCTTTTTAGCTGTCTGGCAATGGAATGCGATCGGTCTATGATGAAATGAGCATGTCCAGAAGATGCCTCTACTTTTTAGCATCTTATGAAGGCAGATGGGTTAATTACCTTCCCTAGATTAGGTAGAAATAATTATTTTTGGTTTATATGTGTATGTAAGTATAGGTATTAACTTATACTTCTATAACTTTTCTAAATTATATGTACTGGGTACAAGGTGACGGGAAACATCTTGAGGAAACCTGGACTTTTAAGTCGGAAAACGCCAACCCACATTGAGCAAGCGTGGTGATTACGCTCAATCCATCTCTGTAAGAGAGGAGGTCTGTGCCCAGCAGTGGGATGATAAAAAGGTTGATGATGATGATGCATGTACATTTAATATTATTACGTTAAGACTAATCACATTCATATTTTTTCTTCTTGTTCTTTCACACTATTGTCTACATTTCTGTTTTATTTCTACTTTCTCAGGTCTGCTGGCAGGGATTCCCTAAGAAATAAACATCACCTTTGTATTCAGATCTTAATTTCCTCATATACTTATGTATTTTATTGTGTGTAAATAAATATTAAAATAAATAAATTGGCAGGCAAAGAGATTACATAAGGAGCATTAGGTATCGTGACGGGCTCCACGAAGACCGATGCCTCCTGGGTCAGGGTTGCAGGTTGGTTAAACAAGAAACCGTGGCCCTGGCCGTCGCACAGGCAAGTGAAGAAACACGGGTAGGTTTTAGTCAGTAGAAGTCTGACACGCCCTTCCGCTGCGCCCAGAGCGGGAGAAGTCATTTGATGATTTCCCATCCCAATAAAAAAAAAGATGATTGTTCTAGAGAATCGGCGTCAATACCTTCTTAAACTTGCTAATCGCAACATCCTTCTCAACGACCTTAAAGCCAATCTATTAGCGCCCTTATCACCTTAAGCCTATAAGGCGATTGGCTAGCCTGTAACTTCTTTAATACCAGCAGCATTATTCAACATTCAAGCATATCTATGGCAGAATGAAATACCAAGATTTGGCTTAAGTTAAAGCTTTTAACGATGGTATAATCTGTATAGATTAAAATCTTTATTATAGGTAGAGATTGGAGAACGTACGTAACTCGTACGATCTCCAATCTCTTGATAACAATGCTGGCCCCCGCAGATAGCTGCTGATATGCTAGGCAGGTTCTCTTGGTAGCTTTCAATTTAAAACAATCTCAGCAGTTGTTGTATTATAGTATCTGGCTAGGGATAGCCAGATACTATAATACTACAAGGGAAAGCAGCAATTGCTTTCCCTTTTTCCCATGGGGATGGGAAAAAACACACACTTAAAAAAATACACAAAAACAAAGCAGCCAAAGGTGCAAAATGCCTTGTATTCAAATAATAAAAGTTTCACAATTTTGTCCATTGCATTGCATAAATTGAAATAATTCAAGGCCACAAACAATACGCGTGTCAATCTCCTCCGTTTAAGCCATGTGTCCCTAGTCTGCTCACCCGCTCATTCAGGTATTCCTCGTGATCTTGTGTAGGTCGTCCACTTATATATTACTTATCTATTCTATTTTAATGCAATGCATCTTGTACAGTATCTAAGAAGGGTTTTTTGTAATCTTGTGAATTGCGCCTAACCCCGTTGTGATAATATCATCGCCGCTTTAAAGGCCCAGAACTCAACGAAAACAAATTATCTCCTTACAATATTATCTACAATATTATCTTGTCCATGTTTTGTGGTTATTTATCAAAACCGCAGTAGAACAAAACCCTAATCTTACCCAAAGACGAAATACTCAATTGTTTGTCAAAGGAAAGCCGTATATCTGTTTCTGAAGACTTCGTTTTTACTCGATTCCCTCTTAGTTTAATATTGGATAAAGATGTTTGATCTTTCGCTTACAAAGCTGTCATATTTCATGATAAATCTCTTTTCAATCATAAAGGACTGCTTTGCTATTCTTTTCTTAAGTAATTTTGAAAAGGCGTAGGAAAATTTTCCGAAGTATTCCTTGCGGTCCATTCACATGTAAATTTTTCCAAGCCTAAAAATGCGAAGGAAAAACAACGCACACTGTTTTTCTGGTTCAGATGAGCCAACAGATTCTAATACTATTCTGAATTTTGTGAGTTAGATATGAACAGAAAAATAATTCTGTAGGGATTTTTTTCCTCTTCTAAATTTTATCGTATTGATCACCTACCTTTGCAAAATGCTGCAACAAAAGAGCGTCAATGATCGAATACCAAATCCATGACAAATAAAACCAAGGATCACTCAAATCTGGCTTAAGATTGGAGAAATCTCGACAGTTTTCTCCCCTCGCGTTCGCCGTTTACCGTCGCCAAATTCCCGTAATACGTATCCGACAATATCAAGTCGCGCTTTATCTACGAAAGTTGGCCTTTTGTCTCCGGAGTTTAATTTTATCAGTACCAACTTTCGACAACTAACCGGCGAGCGATTTGGAAGTTACTCCCGAATTATTGGACCTTTTCGATGTTCTAGTGCTTTCGATTCGAGATAAAAAGTTCTGATTTTTGATTTTGAATAGGGGTGATTAAATTAGTTTTTGGTTAGTATGTTTTTCGTTGGAATTACGATTAGAACTGTAATGCTGGATCGGAGCTGCCTTTAATCAAAATCGTTCCCATTGAGACTGACTTAAAAAACTGTTTCTGAAAAGTAGGAACGAAAAGTAGTAGTGGAGAAGTCTATTGCACGCAAATCTCTTTAAAAATAAAACAATAAATGCTATTTATCTATACTAATATATAAAGCTGAAGAGTTTGTTTGTATGTTTGTTTGTTTGACGGCGCTAATCTCAGCATTACTCCAGGAAGGCTTTAGGCTATAAAACATCACACTGCGACCAATAAGAGCGGAGCATAACAAACTCCACAAGAACGAAGTCGGTAGAAGCCGCTAGTTATTTATATGAAGTAAAGTTTTCATAATAAAATAATAATAAACAAAAAAATCTACAAAATATATTTTTTTAAATGTAACAATAAACTAGTGCTTTACGGCGATCCCGCCTGATGGTAAGCAGTGATGCGTTTACCTAATAACAGAAAAAAGCCATGAAGAAATTCAACTTCAGGGTCCACGTGCAGTCCAATTCTATCGATGAATTCGTAGTAACATTCAATCCTTCATCATCATCATCATCATCATCAACCTATTTTATTGTCCCACTGCTGGGCACAGGTCTCCTCTCATACAGAGAAGGATTGAGCGTAATCACCACGCTTGCTCAATGCGGGTTAAAGTCCAGGTTTCCTCAAGACATTCACCTTCAGTCATTGGTGTCCAAGATATACTTAGAAAGTACATATAACTTTAGAAAAGTTACATTGGTACTTGTCTGACCTGGAATCGAACCCAATCCTTTCGAATCAATCCTTCAAATCGATTCAATCCTTCAATAAGAGCCAAAGGACAAGGTAATCAAGGAACTTAATGTAAAAAAAAAAAGAAATAGTTTTTTGTCAAAAGAAGCTAATTTCCGTACCATAGACTTCTACTGTCTTCACGATTTATACCCTGTCATTGCCCAGAGTGCAATTTCTAAAACAGCTTTATGATAAGAGCTGATTTTCCCAACGCTAGTTTTTCAATTATATCCATTTTTACATGCTTTTTATTAGCTTCACTTGTATGTTTGCTTGCTTGTTTGCTTGCTTGTTTGCTTGCTTGCTTGTTTGCTTGCTTGTTTGCTTGCTTGTTTGCTTGCTTGTTTGCTTGCTTGTTTGCTTGCTTGTTTGCTTGCTTGTTTGCTTGCTTGTTTGCTTATTTTGTTTGTTTGATTGTTTGTCCGTCTCTAACTCTTTGGACTAGGAGTGAGTGGCTTGTGCGGAGGATGGTCGGTAGCGCAGTGTCGTGGGACGCGGTGGTGTCCTTCTGCGAGGACGTGATGTCGCAGAAGGAAGCTGCGGAACGGGAGAGGGAGATCTCAACTCCCTTCCCGGGCCGCAGAAGACGCACCGGGCGCCGAAGAAGGGCGGATAACGCTATCTTCCGCCCCCCATGAATGGGTCCAGGGGCGAGGGACATGGGGAAGTACCCGCCCCCTATTCGATGGACCGAGATGAGGCGGAGGCGCATGCGAGTGTCGGCGCGCGCCTCTGAGGTGATGCACGGGGTAGTTTAACACCCCACTACCCGTGCAGGAGACGAGGCTCGGACAGACCGGGCCAGCACGAGAGGGTGGGGCCGTGGAAGAATTTAGACTCCCACGGCTCCACGTGCGCTCGTGATAGGAGAGATACTGGGGTGGTTTTAGTCAGTAAAAGTCTGACAGACCCCGTCGCCTACCCCAGGGCGGCGGACATCCTATGAGGATTTCCAACCCAAAAAAAAAAATGGAGTGAGTGGCTCATTACTGTAAAATATCCCACCGTTTTCAATACGTTCGTTCGTTTGTTTAAAAAAAAAAAAGAATATCGAATTAAAAAGTTGAAAATTAATATAGTTTAAATAATTAAAATAATTTTAATTATATAAACTATACGCTTTTTTAAAATTATTTTTAACTTTTTAGTTTGATATTTTTTAAAGCATGTTTTTTTAGTTTTTTAAAGTATAATTATTTATTATACGGGTATCTAAGTATTAGGCGCCGCCAAGCGCTAATTTATAAAATTAAAAAAAAATTGACACATATTTGATTTAATAAAAAAAAATCTTGCAGGTCACTGAAGTGTTGGCCATGTTTGTTTAGTTATGTAGCCTATTTGTTGTCCCACTGCTGGGCAAAGGCCTCCCAATTATTCATTCAAACCTCCCTGTCATGTGCTATCTGTGGCCATAAAAGCATAAAATAAATTCTCACAAATTGTACAAAAAGCTCCAAACGCAAATACTAGCATCTCTCTTAAACTAGGAAGTAAATAAATCAATTGCATCCAGTCAAAGTTTGCCGACCAATGAGCGGTAGGCAATCAATTAGCAGAGACCAGCAAAAACTGTGCAGTAGCCGACGGCGTTCATGATGGAGTGTCAAGTCTTTTATTTGTTCTGACGCAGTGGTACAAGAGCAACTCTCTTTTGAATTCAATCAGTGTATTTGCATTAATTTTGCAGTATATACTGATACTAGCTTTCCACCCGCGGCTTCGCCCGTGTGGAATTCGGTTATATCGCGCTTTTTAGATTTCACTCGGGAATATCATTATTTTTTCAATAAAAGGTAGCCTATGTCCTTACTCAGGGTCTAAAGATTGTCTGTGCCAAATTTCATCAAAATCGGTTGAGAGGTTTAAGCGGGAAAGCGTAACAGACAGACAGACAGAGTTACTTTCGCATTTATAATATTAACTAGCTTTCGGCCCGCGGCTTCGCCCGCGTGGAGTTCGGTTATATCGCGCTTTTTAGGTTTCCCTCGGGAACATCAAATTTTTCCGGGATAAAAGGTAGCCTATGTTCTTTATCGGGGTCTAAAGATTGTCTGTGCCAAATTTCATCAAAATCGGTTGAGAAGTTTAAGCAGGAAAGCGTAACAGACAGACAGACAGACAGAGTTACCTTCGCATTTATAATATTAGTATGGATATGGATGATCGTGAAAACTAAGTACTTACCACTGTTTTTATTTATACAACCTTATTTTTTATTTATGCGAAACCTGAATACAGTTTGTTCAGAATAAGCAACTGAATCGATTCCAATCATTTTTACACCATGTTATATTTTCCCAAATATACAGTATGTTAACTAACAGAGGGCGTTCCCGTTAACCCGAAATAGTATAGCATACATACATGCTAAAAAAAAATATTTCCATTCGAAAACAAAATGTTTTTAAAATTTTTCCAATAACAAAATATTCAATAAAAATTTTAAATTGACATGTAAAAGAAACACACTGTACACGCGAACATGAAAGATGGCAACGTCGCAATTTATTTATACATGACGACTACTATTTTGATTTATAACAGGAGGTTTCAAATTTATTTCCAATTAGAATTTTTTTTTATTCGGATTTTTTTATGCTTAATTTTCTATGCTGATAATTTTATTTTAATCTATTAATGATATATATTAACGAGTTTAAGGGAACGCCCTCTGTTATTTAACATACTGTATATAGAAATTGTTATAGAGTGGTTACCGAGCGGTTACGACAGATCATAGTACTTGCGCACGCGCCAAAGCTGATGCCAGAGGTCAACGCACCGCGCTCGCCCGGCACCTAGTAGAATAACTTATAACTAAGCAAGCTTATAACTTTGTGGTTTATTTTTATATATCTTTGAAATTTTTGTACATAGATTCTTTACATAAAAACGGTGGACACGTGCTTCGGGTTTTGAATAAACAAAAAATAATGTTGTATAACCACTAGCTGCGCCCCGCGGTTTCACCCGCGTTCCCACTGGAATATTGGGATAAAAAATTTCCTATATCTTATTGCTAGTTTTAAACCGACTGTGTGCCAAATTTCTGCTGTGTGGCTCTTATTTAGTCGCTAATCACCCTGAATCCTAAAATAGGAATATTCTTAAAATTCTAATCCAATGCAAAATCCAGGATATATACAGTCTCGGTGATTAACAAAATCTCTACAGAGTAAAAGAGAGAAACCTCGGCAATGAGAGTTGACTCGCGCACGGGTTAGGTAAGTGTCATTATCAACAACATTATCTTTTCTACATGCTAAACCTAAAACACAAGACCAGTAGTTTAAAGTAATGAATCTATGTATAAAATTTCAAAAGGATATCATGAAAAATCACAAAGTTATGAGCTTGTTATCTTACCTGGTTTTCCCAACAAAAATATGGTCACCGCTCGCTCGCATGCGAGCTGTGCGTCGACCGCGAGCTGGACGCGCAACTCAGCTACCTATACCACAGTATAAAAATCATATTTTAGACTATGGCTGTACGCAGCTCGCGTGTGTTTGAATGGCAGAGAAGTGGGTAATTAAATAAGATTGAAGCAAACATTATAGGAAAAATATTATGTATCATCATCATTCATTAACCTTTTTATCGTCCCACTGCTGGGCACAGGTCTCTTCTCATACAGAGAAGGATTGAGCGTAATCACCACGCTTACTCAATGCGGGTTGGCGATTTCAGACTTAAAGTCCAGACTTCCATTGACATTATATATATATTTACTTATAGTATTACACACTGGACATATTTAGAATCATCAGCAATATAAAGTATATAAGTTTTGTTTTAATAATTATAAACTAGTGCTTAACTGCAATCCCGCCTGATGGTAAGCAGTGATGCAATCGTTGATGGTAAAGAGCAATAGTTTATTAAGCCTATTCACTTAAAAAACTAAGGAATAGGAAGGATGACGGCAGTTGAGCGAGAAGAGAAGGACTGAGTGTAATCACCACGCTTGCTCAATTCGGGTGGGCGATTCTTGATGAAATAAAACCATTAATTTCCAGTTTTGTCTTAAAAAATTTAAATGAGTTTATAAAAAAAAAAATACTAAATTTTTGCATGACTAAGTAGAAAAGAAGCTAAAATAATAAAAATCAAAAAAAATTTAACGTTTACGGAGCTAGTTTAAAAATACAAAGCTACAAGAAGTATTTGTAAATTGTGTTGGTATCATCATCATCATCAACATTTTTTTGTATCGTCCCACTGCTGGGCACAGGTCTCCTCTCATACAGAGAAGGATTGAGCGTAATCACCACACTTGCTCAATACGGATTGGCGATTTCAGACTTAAAGTCTAGGTTTCACCCTATAATCAGTAATTGGTGTCCAAGATATACTTAGAAAGTACATATAACTCAGAAAAGTTACATTGGTACTTGCCTGACCTGGAATCGAACCCGCACACTCATACTTGAGAGGCAAAATCCCTCACGATTCCATTTTCAAAATCGAATCCATGTATCGTATTGAAACTAATTTCAGCAACATAGGAGCTCTTCCATTTAGGTCCAATTATAGGGGTTTTGCATTAATTCTTTTGCGGGTACGTTTCGTTTTAAATTGAGTGGCACAGACGATGCAGACACTCTGTGTGTCAATGAATGAATTTGTAGCTAGTTAATTTTCTTGTTCGGCGTTGGGAGTTCGGATGTTGGAAACTTCTTGTCCTGGATGTCAAACTAAAACGGATAATAGTAGTTATTACAACTATACTCAATACGTTTCGATACATAGTTAACTCGTGAAGTCGTGGTCTCCTCCGTTAACCTGGACTTTAAGTCTGAATGATGATGATGACATAGTTAACATCATCACCATCAACCTTTTTATCGTACAACTGCTGGACACAGGTCTCCTCTCATACAGAGAAGGATTGACCGTAATCACCATGCTTGCTCAATGCGGGTTGGCGATTTCAGAGTTCAAGTCCGGGTTTCCTCATGATGTTTTCCTTCACCTTATAATCAGTCATTGGTGTCCAAGATATACTTAGAAAGTACATATAACTTAGAAAAGTTACATTGGTAATTTCCTGAATTCGAAACCGCACACTCATGCTTGAGAGGCTAGTGTTTTAACCAGTAGGACACAGGACTTGCAGAGTGCCGATATTTTAGAAAAACGTATGTCGTGGATTTCGGTATCATTTTAAAAAAGTTGCACGTGGCGGCACGTGGACAAACATTACAAAATAACGTTACAGCGTTTGCCCCACTACTATATAAATCAAATTAGCAACTTTTATTAAAATTATATCGAAATCCACGACATATAAATATATTTTAAAAAATAACATATATTTTAAATATACTATTTCTTCTTCTTCAGCCTATAGTTGTCCATTGCTGGATAAAGGCCTCCCCCAAGGCTTTCCACAATGACCGGTCTTGTGCTGCCCGCATCCTTCGGCTTCCCGCGACCTTCACCAGGTCATTTTTCTTGTTGGGGGCCTCCCTACGCTGCGTCTTCCAGTACGTGGCCGCCACTCCAGAACCTTACTACCCGATCGGCCATCAGTTCTTCGAGCAATGTACCCTACCCACTGCCACTTAATTTTAGCGACTCGAAGAGCTATGTCGATGACTTTGGTTCTTCTGCCGTGCGGACCACCTCATTTCTGATGTCTCATGACGTCCAAGATACCATAGTGTCTCAAGACTTAAGTCTTTGACCAGTGTGTGTTGCCAGTGATGACTCACGGAACTGAAACGCGGTTGCTCACAATGGGCGTCATACGAAGGCTCAGAGTCACAGGAATGCCACCACTGATCGAATCACAAATGAGGAGATCCGCAGAACCAAAGTCACTGACATATATTATTTAGAAATATATAATTTTAAATAAATATTTCTTAAAAGTACCATATCCATTGCTCATACAGCGAGGGTCTCCATGCATAAGGTCGAAATTGCTCGGCGTTGGTAATTAGAGTTTCACTACACTGTGCGCTACTTTGTCGCATCGTCTCCACGTTTTCACAATGTGCTCTTTTATATTTACGTTTTAATTAAAATAGTTATACAGCAATTAATAGCAAAGGCTTGTTTACTTTGTATAGATAGTATGTAATGATACCTATTACAGCTTTGTAATTTTTCGCACTCGCAGGAGACTTTTTCGCATTGGCAGACAATATTTTTCGCACTACTAGGCGCAAGACTTTTTTTACAGAGAAAGATTAATCACAATAATCACCACATTTGCACAACGCGTGTTATCGATTTCAATCCATTATTAGTCCAAATTTCTCTTGCTCATAAACTAAACTAAATTTCACTTTAATGCCTCTTTTACTTCCCAAGTCTATAAGAAAAGGACAGAAGATAGATGTTTTTAGTCCTCTCAAATTAAGATACTTCATGGACAGTTCAGACATGGCTACTAAAACTACCTCAATTTACGTCAAGCGCAGACTAATTTGATAGGATGAAACTAATATTTATCTTTTGTTAATTCATGATGAATTAGATAAATAAAATAAAACTTAAATTTAGATTTTAAATTACATTGTTCAAGAGAATCCTCACACCACAGGATGCTAAAGATCGCGCGAAATGAAGGAGAATGAGCAAGAAAGCGGTATTCGGGCTCCAATGCGAAAGCTGCGCAACCGGTACTAAACGCGGAGATGATGATGATAATTCCTCTTTGAGGAGTGGCTAGAGAAGCGCCACAGTGCCCTCACGTTCCGCCTGACGCAAGTCCTTACCAGACACGGCTGTTTCGGAAGGTTCCTGTTCCGTATAAGGCGGGAGGAAACGTCAGGGTGTCACCACTGTGTAGATTTGGCGGCGATCTCTCGCGTCCGATCCTGGTCCAGGGCATGGTCCGGAGCGAGAGTGCATGGCAGGCCGTCACCTCTTTCTGCTAAGCAGTAATGCTAGCAAAGGAGGAGGTGGAGCGCATGAGGGAGCGGAAATCCCAGCGCCCTCATGCCTCTAGCTACCGCAGAAGACGCTTGCTTGCGGCTTGCGGGCGGTGAGCAATAGGCAGCTCGCTGCCCGGTAAGGACCAGGCCCGAATCGACGGCGCGTTGTATCAAAACATGGTGTCAGCACATGGTGACGGGGTGCACGAAGACCAATGCCTCCAGGGTCAGGGTTGCGGGTTGGTTAAAAAAAGAAACTGTGGCTCTAGCCTACAGGCAAGTGAAGAAACACGAGTGGGTTTTAGTCAGTCAAAGTCTGACACTCCCTTCCGCCCCACCCAGAGCGGGAGAGGTCATTTGATGATTTCTCATCTAATACAAAAAAACAAGATGATGATTGTTCAAGAGAATCGGCGTTAATACCTTTTTAAACTTGCTAATCGCAACATCCTTCTAAACTGACCTTAAAGCCAGCCTATTAGTACCTTTATCACCTTTAGCCTATAAGGCGACTGGCTAGCCTGTAACTTAAAAAGTTACCATATACTATACCAGCAGCATTAGTCAACATTCAAGCATATCTATGGCAGAATGAAATACTAAGATTTAGCTTAAGTTAAAGCTTTTAACGATGGTATAATCTGTATAGATTTATATAAATAAGAATAAAAAAAATTAAAGCTATTTTCATTGATTTAAATATTTTATATCAAGGGCTATTTTCAATTGGCCCGTTATTTGGTTGACTTGTCTTTAGTCAAATCTTTTCTGAATTTTGGGGAGTTTTGCCGTATTTTTGGTTTCCATTACCCAAGAAAAATTAAATATTCGCAAAATTAAATTTAGCGTTTTTTTTTAATCTGTGAACTTTCTTTTCTAAATTCGAATAGTGTCGAGGTGGGCAGCCATTTTGTTTTTAACACGTAAAATAAATGAATTCGTATTCTAAAATGAATGAGGAAGTCAACCACTAGATGCGAGTAAGACAAAACCGAGGGATAATTCTACTAATTTTAAGAACGTTAATAGTCTAATCTCAGTCTTAATCTGTCAAAAAACACTTCTGATTTTCCCATAGATATATTGCGTAGCAATGAAATCCTAAATCTATGGATTTTCCTCATTTTGACATGTTTTTGACATTTGCTTGTCGCCAAAATGAGACCTTGAGAAAAATGCCAGATGGGTTTGGCGGGAATGTCAAGATGAGTGTCACGCTCATTTTTCATTGGACTTTTAAAATTATTTATAGTGTCGTTTACTAAATAAAAACGCATGATTTATGTAGTAAAAAGTGCATTAAGTGAATAATTCAAAAAGAACAGTGAAATATTGTAGCATAGTGCCCACATCATGTCTTGACGCTAAACCGCTCCTTATCGTCTAAACGCGGGAAACGAAAGGAGTTAGATTAGGATAAGCTAGGATTAATTAGGATAAGTTAGGATAGAAGTTTACTCAAGAGAATATGTACTGAAGACTAGGCTGTATGGCGTACTATGCATTTGCCTTTTCCGTTCAGAAGAACGGAAAGATTTGAACCAAAAAAAAAAATGAGACCTTGATTAGATTTTTAACTTTTTAAAATACGAGAATTGGGGCCCTGTAGGGTAATTACATAACACACTATCAGTAGCAATGAGTGTGATTTTGACAGTTCAGCAACATTCATTGCGTTATTTACAATGTGGGTAGACAGTAAGTACAAACATTTTCCGAACATATGGACCAATGAACTAGCAATATGCTTCGAAATGATTCCAACTGATGACGGTAATAGTGTGTTACGCAATTAGGGTACTGGTCAAAGTGGCGACGTTTACGGAGGCTTATGCCCAGTAGTGGACTTCTTTCGCCAGAAATGATGACCTTGATGATGACTTTAATGAGGTTGAAAGACAACCTTACACAAACTACTACTAAGGTTGCCAACCCAACTATATGTATAATTATGTAACACTGGCAGTAAGGTTCAAGATCAACTCCTGATCAATGGCCCCTGTGGAAGAGACACCACAATTTTGCCAATAACACTTGTAACAAATTGTAGAAATTCTTTGAAAATTTTATTTTACAGTAATGGCGGACATCGCCAATGATAGTCCAAAAAGACACCTGCGTGAACCGTCTACGAGGGAGGTTTGAGGCAAAGTCATGATGAGGCCACTATTCAATGTTCTTTATTTAGTAAACAACACTATAAATAATATAAAAATCCATCGAAAAATGAGCGTGATCTTAGCTTTCCCGCCCAAACTCCGGCAGTAAGGTTCTGAAGTGGTGGGAACGTATCAGAAGACGCAGCGTAGGAAGGCTCCAAACAAGATGGACCGATGACCTGATGATGGTTGCGGGAAGCCGATGGATGCGGGCAGCACGAGACCGGTCATTGTGGAAAGCCTTATCCGGCAGTGGACCTCTATTTGGTGAAGAAGAAGAAGCGCCCCGCATTTGTCGTGATCTCGTGGATATTGGGATAAAAATAACTTACGTGTCAATCCTGGTTTTAAACTCTCTGTATGCCAAATTTCATTTAAATCTGTTCAGCCGTCTGAGCGTGAAAAATTACTCTTAAACTCGCCTTTTTAATATCTATTTGTGTGAAAGGGCAGAAGATAAAATATACAGTACGCGTATATGTAGGGACTGGAACAATTTGCCAGCGGCGATGTTTCCGTCTAACTACAATTTAAGTATCTTCAAGGTTAGAATGAATAGGCTTATCATCAGGCGGGATTGCGGTCAAGTACTAGTTTATAATTATAAAATAAAAATATTATTTAAAAGAATCAAAATTCGTTAGAAAAATTATTCGTTAATCTTAAATGTAAATCATACATTTAAGTCTTACACGCCTGAACTGGGAAATCAAATGTTTTAAGCGTTTAGAGCAATAACAATTTAAAGTAATTAATAAATAAAAAAATATTACCAAACAAATTATGCCTTTAATATTCCCACTCGTGGGACACAGGCCTCCTCCCGGTGAGAGAGAGAGAGTAGTGGGCCATAATCTACCAGTGCGGGTTGGTAAATGTCTTCGAAGTTTTTTGCTTCGAAAACATGTCGTTTTCCTTACGATGTTTTCCTTCACCGTTTTGAGAGCAGTGGTGATGAAATAATTTACAAAAAGTAAAAAACTTAGCAGGGTTCGAACATATTAGGATACGTTTTAGGTAATAAATAGATACAATCTCTTACAGTAACGGTAAAGGAAAACATCAGGAGGAAAACGACATATCTTAGAGTTAGAAGCAAAAACTTCGAAGACATGTGACATCTACCAACCCGCACTGGGCCCGCGTGGTGGATTACTGCCCACTCTCTCTCATCGAGAGGAGGCCTGTGGCCCAGGAGTGCGAACATTATATAGGCTGTTTATGTTATACTTACAGTATTTATTTTTTTATTAAATTATAAACTAGAGCTTGACCGCAATCCCGCCTAATGGTAAGCAGTGACGCAATCATTGATGGTAAAGCGCGCTAGTTTATTAAGAGCCTTTTCACTCTAGCCTTGAAGACACTCTAATTATAGTGTGACGGAAACACCGCCGCTGGCAAATTATTCCAGTCCCTCGATGTACGCGGTATAAAGGAGGAGGCGAAACTCTTCATCTGGATCGTAGTGGTGTTAAAAATGTAAGGGTGGAAACTCGCCGTGCGACGGGTCGTCCGATGGTGGAATGGAGATGGGGGAATTGCAACGATTGCATCACTGCTTACCATCAGGCGGGAATGCAGTCAAGCACTAGTTTATAACTAATAAAAAAAAAAAAAATTAAATCATGCATTTCCATTGCACACTCGCCAGAATGCATCCTATAGAAGACCGAAAGGCTGGCTACTCAACGCCTGTGCTCCAGGCTTTAGAGACCGTTTCGAGTTAAATCTGGGTCGCCAATCAGCCTCTTATATATAATATAGGCTGTTTATGTTATACTTACAGTATTATTTTTTTGGGCAAAACCCGCCACACATTTCCCACCCACTGCAACTCCTGAAAGCCAGAATCAACTGTGGACACCGCCAGAAAAACGCCGAGCAATGAAGCTCGACGAGTCCCGGAGAAAGGATTCAACTGTCTTGGGTCCCGCAAGGAAATTAATCAGAAAAGAATAGCGAAGGAGTAAGAAAAAAGATATTTTTTCCACTTCCCTCCATAACAATCAGGAGACAGAACAGAACTAGGCCAATCGGCATAAAGGGACATTATTGCAACTGGGAGAAGCCCAGATTGCTAAGCACCACGGAATAAAATTTGATTAAATTAATGGGTCCTAAGTAGGTATGTGCTGTTACAATTGATTCCAATAATAGGTATGACAAAAGCGCCTGACCGCACGGAAATTGGTACTAGTCTCTACAAGGTCCGTATAATAAACGACTCCGGATGTAACTTTTACACTATCCAACATAATATTGCGTTCATTCTGCCAAAGAATACACTCCCACAATATGTGATGTGCGGACTGTTAAAATTTTTTACTTACATTATATTAACTACATTTATTTACTTACAGTATATAAAGACTCGTTTTCAAACTCTAGTTCATTCTCCTATAGCACAAATATTAACCACACAACCGCCCCTAAACACTACATACTTGAACCAACTAAAATAACACAGTTAATTTTGATAAATTATACCGAACGTAAATTAGATTCGCGAACATTGTTTAACTGTCCAAATTTAACCGAGGCGCCATCAATTAACGCGTGAGTTAACTGTTGTAGTTTAATTTCTCTAACAGTTAAGTTTTAGATTGATTACCACTGTATAATTTAACATAAGAACTATTTACTAGAATTATTAACTTTCATAATTATTTTGTGGTGGCGTCCAGTACCGCCCGGGGACTAATTTTAGTTTGTTAATTTGAGCTGGAAATACCTATTATCAGGTGTCTTCTTGGAATATTTACCATTTAACGTCTTCTACGGGGCAACAGGCTTCTATGAGAGTGAATGGGCCATAATCCACGACGAAGGCCAAGTGCGAGTTGCCCAGTGTCATATGTCTTCGATTTTTTTAATAATAATAATAATATTTGTTTGCTCCAAACATGGTATAACAGGTCTTACAGATAAAAATGGTACAAACATGTTTTGCCGAGTTTAGACTTAGCACGCAATAAGAACAAAAAGTACCTACTTAACATTTCGTGTCAAAAAATTGTTTCAGACTATAGAAATTATGTTAGTTTAGCCATGCACTCAATTTCCGCTTAAAACAGTATCTTGTATTTATCAACTTAAAGTCACCAGGCTATTTATTATATATCCCTACACACATAGCTAAGCAGCCTTTGTTATACTTTGCAAGCCGAGGAACATTGCTTAGTACGAGCATATAAGGGTCTCGTCGGTTTCGAAGACATATATCATTTGCTGTTTTGAACAATTCTTTATGTCTCCACACAAACATTCATGTTTTGTAAATATACAACGTGTAACATAAAGGGTATATACATAACAAAGGCATGGCATCTTTACATGATATCAAACGATATTGGAAGGGTTTTTTAATCCTATCTCTTTATGTTAAGAAGTTATGAGGAAAAACACCGCCTATGATAGGCTACTATCATACTAGTCGCACAGAGATATTGAAGACATTTGTCGGATTTTGGCAAGTAACGTGACGGGTAACGAGTAGTTGTTAACGTATGTAGTGTGCTGCCACGTCTGTTATGATTTGATTTTAAGAAACACACGAAACCGAAAATTTGGTACCAATTTTTTGAGTATTTTATTTTGAGTTGAAACCCTTCCGATATCGTTTGATATCATCTAAAGAATCTAAAGATGCCATGCCCTTGGTACGTATATACCCTTTTTGTTACACGTTGTATAGACAAGGTAGCGGTAACAAACATAGTTTTTTAAATACTGGCTTGCATGATTCATCAGGTTGAAGTCCGTATAGAGCTCTAATGCATTTTTTTGGGCAATAAATGTTTTATGTGGGTCGGTACTGTTGCCCCATATTACAAGTCCATACCGCAGTATAGATTCCACGTATGCGTGGTAAACTAATATGGCTTTTTTTAAATGTGTAACTTGTTTTACTTATCTGAGCGAATATACAAATTTATTTATTTTACTACAGACATTATCTACATGCATTTTCCAATTTAAATGTTTATCAATAGTTACACCCAAAAACTTGGTCAGTGTTACAGATTTGAGTTTGAGTATATTTAAACTGATATTAGATTTGTTATTATTACATTACATTTTTTTTATCCTCTGTGAGTGTCCCAAGTTACACAGTTCGACATTTAAAAAAATGCTCCAAATGTCTTAAGTCAGACTGTTACACTTAAGGGCTTGGTTAGGATTGGTTGACAAATATCCCTGGACGACTACACCCTACCCACTCTCCCTATCGACTTAAGACATTTGGAGCACTATTTCTTATGTCGCACTGTGTAATTTAAGACGCTCAAAGGGGTCAAAGATTACGTGCTCTTGGTAAGTAAATAGTTTTCCGTTACACTTTGCATACATGTAAGTTAATTAACGCACTTCCTGAAAATCGTTTGTTTAGAATCGTTTACTGAATCGGTTTATATAATCCATAGTAATATTATAAATGCGAAAGTATCTCTGTCTGTCTGTCTGTCTGTCTCTCACGTTTTCACGCCAAAACTACTGAACCGATTGTAATGAAATTTGGTACACAGATAGTCTAGAGCCTGAGAAAGGACATAGGCTACAAAACATCCCGCTACAACCAATAGGAGCAGAGCAGGAACAAAAAATGTTACGGAAACAGGAGCAAACGCGGATGTACTACATATTGCTCCCATTATTTTAACAGGCGCTTCTTTTATATCAACTGAGCTCATTCGGCTAGAAGGTTACACGGGTGAAACCGCGGGGCACAGCTAGTTTTAAATATAAGTAATTTTTGATCCCAAAAATAATTAAAATTACGAAAATTATTGTCATATTAACCCTGTTGTTGCACAGACTTTTAAAATCGCAGTTTTACTTGTATTCATACAAATTTAATCATTCATTACAAAATATAGAAAATACCTTATTCCAAGAACGTTAAAGTCTTCGTTCTCCAAGAATTGGTATAACTAATTTAATAAATAACAATGCATATACATGTTAAAATAATGACAGCCTCCGTGGCGTAGCGGTAGCGGACGCGGCCGCTGCGCAAGGTGGCGCGGGTTCGATCCCCGCACAGTGCAAGTATTTGTATGCATGAATATGAATATTTGCACTGGTCTGGTCGTGCCTCGGAAAGCACGTTAAGCCGTTGGTCCTGGTTGCCATACGAACATCTAGTGGCAGTCGTTACGGGTTGTTGGAGCCCTCAAAAGTCCAACAATTGGTCTAACTGCAATGCTTCGATGTCGCCTTCGGGTTGTGGAGGTCAGACGGCAGTCGCTCCACGGAAAATGTCGAAGTTTAGCCATATCAGCAGTTGGACTGGTAAAGCGGACCCCAGACTCCAAAGCTGAAAAGGCTTCGAATGCGACTGGGATTAACGCTGGGATGATGATACATGTTAAAATAATATTGTAATTGAGGTATTTGAGGGTATGCGTTAATTACATTACATGTTGCATATGGGCCAGTGTCGTCCAAAATAAATAATTAATAAAAATAAATAATAAAATAAATAAACGGTTATCGTAACACACTGTTGCTCTCAACTTTAATCATATTGAAGCATATTGCAAATCCATTGCTCCATAAGTTCGAAAAATCTATTTGCACAACAAGGCAAACGACGCAATGACAGATATTAAACTGTCAAAATGAAATCCATTGCTACTAATAGTATATTACGCAATTACCCCTCTGGTTGCCGCTTTCAATCGGATAATAAAAATATGATTTTATTATTGATTTACAGCTGTACCATCCTGCATAATAATATCGGCCTATTGTTGTCATAATTCTTCTGCTTTTCGTGAGGATTTCTTCGATATTTTATATCTCTGAGCCCAGTGGGTAGCCACAGTGATTGCGGCAATATTTCGTTGTCTCAAAACAGGGCAAGGCTTTTCTTACATAGATCACAAGCTCTACTGCTGAGCTTGAAGTGGTTAACCTGAGATCTGGAATTTCTTAGCCACAAGCCAGAGTATGGATTTTTGTCCGATAGTAACAGACTCGCATCCGTGGCGTAGCGGTAGTGAACGCGGCTGCTGCGCAAGGAGGCGCGAGCTCGATCCCCGCGCAGTGCAAATATTTGTATGCATGAATATGAATATTTGAACTAGTCTGGTCGTGCCTCGGGAAGCACGTTAAGCCGTTGGTCTCGGTTGCCATACGAACATCTAATGCAGTCGTTACGGGTTATTGGGGCCCTCAAAAAGTCCAAAAATTAGTCTAATTGTAATGCTTCGATTTCGCCTTCGGGTTGTGGAGGTCAGACGGCAGTCGTTTCGCGGAAAATATCGAAGCAGCAGTTAGACTGGTAAAGCGGACCCCAGACTGCAAAGCTGAAAAAACTTCGGATGAGACTGGAATTAACACTGAGATGGTGATTATGATGAGCAGCAGACTCGCATCCTCGTGGGACTTGAAGAAACTTCGTGAAGTGTACTATAAGTACGGTTATAAGCACTGATATTTCAATACCTGGCAACAATCAATTCCATTTTTTTGTGTAAGTAAAAATATAAGCACATACGTAGAGTAGCCAGCCTTTCGGTGTTTTATAGGATGCATTTTGGTGAGTGTGCGAGGGAATTGCATGATTTAATTCCTCCATCTCCGTTCCACCATCGGACGACCCGTCGTACGGCGAGTTTCCACCCTTACGTTGTTAACACCACTACGATCCGGACGAAGCGTTCCGCTTCTTCTTTTATACCGCATACATTGAGGGACTGGAA
The DNA here is from genome assembly GCA_017933935.1 of Sesamia nonagrioides. Taxonomy (NCBI): domain Eukaryota; kingdom Metazoa; phylum Arthropoda; class Insecta; order Lepidoptera; family Noctuidae; genus Sesamia; species Sesamia nonagrioides. The sequence continues at coordinate 404,138 of JADWQK010000844.1, read as the reverse complement.
CAATTTGTCAGCGGCGGTGTTTCCGTCGGACTACAATTTGACTATCTTCAAGACTAGAGTTAATAGACTCTTAATAAACTAGCGCGCTTTATCATCAACGATTGCATCACTGCTTACCATCAGGCAGGATTGTGGTCAAGCACTTTTTTATAATTATATTTAAAAAAAAATCAACGATGAAATGAGACCGACATACATTACATAAGCCTGTTTGAAAATGCCATGTTCGTAACAACATAAAATTTTATTCAAAAGCAAAGGAGTAAATCTCGTTTGAATAAATCCGACCGTATAAATGGTTTGGCTCGTGACTCCTGACCCCTGTGTAATCCTCATAAGGGTTGATATTACCACAGTAACATATATTTTACCCGGGGGATATAATTGACGTGTGACTGTATGAAATCTGTCAAAAATTTAAAATTTATGCTCCGAATGAGACTTATTCTATAGAGGTATAAAAGTTAGGTGAAATTCGCCCTTATTCCTTTTACCTTTTTATGGCATGAAATTAAAGATTTTAGCAACACACATTACATTGATTGGTACACATATGCTATTATACGAGCATTATCATGTGGGAGATTTTGTCATATCTGGAGTAGTAATGGATGCGTTTTTCCTCTTCCTTCTATTTTCCTCCAATAATAAGTACTTCAAATTCCACGTCTTCATACGATTTCGGTCTTAAACTACATTCTTTGTCTTCACAGTTTCTAAACTTTTGGAACCACTCACGACAACTTTTCTCGCCAACAGCTTCTCCATAAGCACAAGCAATCGATGGGCCTCAGCAGCAGATTTCTTCAAATGAAAGAAGTCACTACAGTTCCCGCAAACGACGCTTATTCGGCACAGAACTTGTCATTTTTGCACAAAAATAAATATGTGATACTGATACAGAGTGACTAATACTCTAAGTGTATGTTATTACCAGATGTCTGAACTTACGATATCACACTTTACATCTGACAATTTCAACGTAACCTCTTAGTGGGGACACCTTTTGTTAAACGGCGGAAACTTATTTGTCTTATTTCATAACTTCTGTACGAAGCCATAGACAAGATATAGTTGTTTAATTTTATTTTCCATTTTAAAGTTGGCTTTTAAATAATCTATACTCTATACTAATATATAAAGCTGAAGAGTTTGTTTGTTTCTTTGTTTGAACGCGCTAATCTCAGGAAGTAGTGGTCGGGTTTGAAAAATTCTTTTTTGCGTTGGATAGCCCATTAATCCAGAAAGACTTTAGGCTATATAACGTTACGCTGCGACCAATAGGAGCGGAGCGTATACAAAAAGTAAACATATCGAAAACTACGCGGGTGAAACCGTGCGGCGCAGCTAGTCTGGAATATGTGTGTTCTAGGACAGCTGATTGACGTGCACTCTATTTGTCTAACATACTATTTACTCTAGATTTTAATCATTTTTAAGAATATTGCTAATCCATTGCGCTATACAATATGTAAAGAAAACCCTGTCCGATCCGTGAAGGTATTGTTAGGTATCGGTAACTGATTCTACTAATGCCAACAAAGCCGGGCTAAACTTTTAAAAAAAAACCCCCCAAAAAAAAAATATTATTTCGCAAAAAGAGGTACCTTAAAACATGTGCGGTAGGCCATACAGGCGCGGGCGAAGAGGGGCAGGGCACGCGGCACTCGGTCGCATCGCTATTCGCTCAGAATTATACCGTCAAAAATAATGTTGTCACTTTTTATAAATTACCAAATTTTGGGGAAGTTGGAATTAATTCGCGGGAAAAAAAGATTATTTCAAAATTCACTAGTATTGATACTAAGTATGATGATTATGTAAAATTTCATATGTTATTTGGTCATGTGTTTACTTAACCTTTATTATCCTTATGGGTCGGACAGGGTTTTCTTTACATATTGTATGTTCTAAAAATGTATTAGCTCAACAACTTAAACAACGCAATGAATGTTATTTAACTGTCAAAATGACATCCATTGCTTCTGACAATATGTTACATAATTACCCTGCTGATGGACAAGGTAAATGTAACCCTAATACTAAAAATGTCATAACATCATCAATTTACTTAAAATCCAACCTTCTGTATAGAAAATCTAGATGTTTTTTCCAGTGTTTGATCACGATTAAATGGAGTAGAAAGGAATATTAAAGAGAGACCACCATTTTTACGCGCCATTTAGTTTCAAACGTTACAAGACGTAATCCCTTTAGTGGAAACTTCGCGAAATACTGCCAAGTGCCAAGATTTAAGAAAAATGCTACCAAGTAGAAGTTGGAATCATATTGAAAGTTTTGTTACTTTAATAACTCGAACCCTGTGGGTAACATAGATATTCTTTACGTTTTCATTATGAAGATGAAGTTATGTGAACATTTTCACTATATTTTTAGGTTCATTTATTTATTTGGACTTCTAACAGAGAAAACACCTTAAATGCTGGAAATATAAATAACAGGATATGACCTTATGCTTCTCCACTTATAAGAAGTCACAGCATGCAAATATAATATAACAGCATGAATACAAATTGTTAACGTTGTATCAAATTAATTTTTAAGACAATGACAACAAAATTATATTAAACAAAAAGTTCCATCAAGACACAATAATAAAATTTGTTAAAAAAAAAACTAACAAGCATTTTCTTAATGGGGAAGAAAACGCAAACCTATTTGCAGATGTCGCTAATGGCGTTTGACTCATAACAATTAGCTGACAGTAGTATCACGTTTTATGTTGAGTTTATTCTTTGTGTTTGACGAGTTTTTTTAGGTAAAGCAGAGCAATGTATTGTACATGGACTGTTTCAAGTTAAAAAAGGAGTTAAAAGTCTAGAGGAGCTTCAGTAAAAGGACGAAAAGCTGATCTAATTACCAGGCAAATAACAATGCTCAGACTTTAAACTGAATGCAGACTTATTAGTGTTTTAAGTTACAATAATTTTGTATTAGGTTTAATGTTTCTTTAGTTATATTTAAGTAAATTATTAATGTACTTATTATTGCCACATTTTGAAAGTTTCAACCCTATTAACCTAAAACTATTATCCAGACTTGAATCGTACGACCGAAATTTTTACTTCTTTACTTCCTCAAGAACAAGAAATTCAAGAGAAAACATTGATTTACCGCCCCCAGATAGCTATAGAGACATCAACATAATCTTTACTGAAATCTATTTATATATTCTGTTCTAAATTGAAATGCATAGGTATCTTTAGGGAAAGAGTGATTTCCATTATTATTGCAACAAATTGCTACACAACGCGGCATATTTTTTATAAACAACGTGAACTCGAACAAATTACAATGGGTTTTGACAGTTTATTTGGGTCAAACGATAGCAGCGCCTCTAGTGGCGAGATTTGTCAGTTTTCTTCCCCATTATGTCAAATAATGATAATGATATAAATTTAACATTAAATAAATTGAGAAGAAAGTAAAACAATTAAATACAATAGACAATGGAATTACAATAATACAAAATTATATTAAATTAAAATTAATTGGTTGACAATGAATTACATTAAATGTAAAGCGGACCCCAGACTCCTATGCAGAAAAAGCCTCGGATGCGACTGGGATTAACGCTGAGATGTAGAGTAGATCTGAGTTCATACAGATCTTACTACGTTTAAATACATCCATGGAGGCAGTGATGGTCTATGCCTTTTATCTGTTCTGGTGGTCCAGTAGGAACGACCGCTACTTACTAGTAGTGGGTGGTGTGTTCGAACTGAAGGAGTCAGCACTACTCTCAAAACAGTTCTACACACTCAAACCTCCTTTATCAGCGAGCCTAAGAGCCCGAAACAGTTTCCTAATCAATTGCGTTATTTGTTTAAAAAATCGTCAAATGCTGATAACGTTAATAACGCAATAAATATTGACGTATTGTCAAAACGAAAGAGTTTGATAAAAAAAAACCGTTCACCTCTTATACTCAGTTTTTGTGTTTAAATCTGAGCGGAATACCTGCCGTTACTTGTACCAATGGTAAATAGTCAGACGGTCATCATCATCATCATATTCATCATCTCAGCGTTAATCCCAGTCGCATCCGAAGCGTTTTCAGCTTTGGAGTCTGAGATACGCTTTACCAGTCTAACTGCTGATTTTGGCTAAACTTCGGTATTTTCCGTGAAGCGCCTGCCGTCTGACCTCCACAACCCGATGGCGATATCGAAACATTGCAGTTAGATCAATTATTGGACTTTGGCTCCAAGAACCCGTAACGGCTGCCACTAGATGTTCGTATGACAACCGGGACCAACGGTTTAACGTGCTTTCCGAGGCACGACCAGACCAGTACAAACATTCATGCATGAATATGTGTACAAGTATGTACACTGCGCGGGGATCGAAAAAGTCAGACGGTGTATGTAGGTACATATTATTTGACGTGAGTATTTTCGCCACACACGACTAAACACCTACCAATAAAACGAAGCACGCCTCAAAAATCTTATTAAGAGAAAATAACAAAAATCGAGCACACCCCACAAGTCGAGATGGGTTCTTTGAGCTGGGACCTAATTCCGTTGGTGGAATTTCAACGAGGAAGCTACAACGAATCATGTTAATATTTTCCTGCGGGCCTATATATCTCAGCGAGGTTTCAGACAGAGATCCCTTGGGCACAGAGGGCATTTCGCATCGCATCTCTACTCTGAGATTGCCCTTAGTTCTTGGACATACGGGTTGGAAGGATGGTCACCTAAAGATAATTGAAGATTTTATATGGGAGGACACTCCATTTGGTTTTTTTTTTAAATGACAGTCAGAAGACAAACGGTGGGTTCCATTCCACCAAATTTGTGGAACATTCATAGTGGTTATTGAAAACATCTATTACAACAAGCTGCAAGGAAGTTCAAACAGTGTAGATGTCCGTGATCTATTTTGAACGTTAACTTCACGGGATTTAGGCTTATTATTTATATACCTACTGGCCACCCTTGATAGTTATGTTAATCGGTAGATTTATATATCAGGAACAAAATGGCGTGACAGTATGACTGTGCCACGGATCTTCAAGATCCTTTTACCAGTTGTATCTTATATCAAGACACTGTAACAATAAGTGTTAACCAACATTCAGGATACCTTAAAAGATAAAGTTCAAAAGTTGAAAGAAGGTTGTTTATCAGGTCAAAAAAGTAAGATACAATATCAACTTGCCTGCCAATATCAACTATCAGACAAACGCAAGAAACTTATAGGTATAACTGAAAACCAAACTTAGAACATTGTGTTGAAGATAAGAATTTTGTCCGCGAGCAAACATTTACGGTCGACGTTAACCACCTCTCTCTTTCTTACCCACGCTACACCATACACGTTGACACCATGAAATGAGGTATTACAACGAAAGAGTAAGAAAGAGATAGCGCGTCAATGACAAGTTTCAAGGTTTTTTTTTATTGTGATCTTCGCTGTTTATCTATAAGTTTCTTGAACAAACGTTACTATTAGTTAAAATCACGGCTTAACTTGATAATGTTTCGTTGTAAACGATCTTTTAAGATTACAATATATAGAAAAATCAAATTTAAATTAATAAATTTAAAACAAAAATTAAAAAGAAAAGAACATTAGGACGGGAATCAATAAAATCTTTGAAGGCGGTTTGGACTGCCTCATCGGAGTTGAATTTTTTCCCCTGCAAAAGTTATCCAAATATCTAAGAAAATGGTAGTCTGTTGGAGCAAGGTCCGGAGAGTACGGTGGATGTCTTAAACATTCCAATTAAAGCTCCTCTAATTTGGTAGCAGTCAGTGCAGTGTGTGATCTCGCGTTGTCCTGAAGCAGCAGTGGCCTTGTGCGATTGACCAGTCTCGGTTGTTTAGCGGCTAGTTTATCCATCATTATGTGGAGCTGCTCACAGTAGAGATCTACAGTAACCATCTGGCCAGATTTAAGGAAGCTGTAGTGCACCACACTGCTCTAGTCCGCCAAACGCTGACCAATTACTTTTTTCTAGTCAATTTTCTCTTGGGGTAGAATTTGGATGGTTCACCGGGGTTCAGCCATTGCGATGTGCACTTCCTATTGTTGTAGAGTATCCACTTTTCATCAAACGTTGGAACCAAAAACGCACTGTGCTTGCTCTAGCGACACCATTGCCATACACATAGTAAATTTTTCGAGCCGTTTCTGCAGCACTGGTGTCACGGCGGAACTCATATTCGTAAATAACAGGCTGGCGCAACTTAGAACAAAAAAATAGAAGTATGACATTCATGGAAATTTTAATGGCGGCAGAACCCGTCAAAGTAGGGAAGTAAGTACACTTTCAAATGGTTGCTATGACATCTCTGGTTCTGTTGTTTTAGTCGTATAATACCGCGGCCATCTTTGCAAGCGATTCGTTACCGTCAATGTCAAAAAGTAAAATAATGTCAATTGTCAGTTCATTACGAGATAATGAGCTACCTATCTGTTATTGTTTGAATCTGCTATTTTAAAATTAAGTTATTCATATAATTTGCGTATTATATTTATTTATTTTTAAGTTGCGTATTATATTTATTTATTTATTTTTCATTTGTGTACTTTTTGTGTGCCAGTTGTAACGTGCGAGATATCTGGACTGAGAACAAGTCGGGTGGAAAACAAGAAAAGAACTTATATGGCCCAATTTCCATTGGATGAAGATCGGTTAGTACATTACGAATTAACTATACTCTAAATCAACATAATTATCTTATAATATATACAATTATAAGACATATTTCCGAAAATAAATCTGCAAATATGTTTTTCGTTGTAAACACTAGTGTGGTGCAATTTTTTATCGACTATCTATAAATCCTTTTTTGTATCAGTGGTATTTATAAGTTCATAACATCATTAAATTCAGTTTTCATTAAAATTAGTTTAGCGACTGAGCTGTAAAAAATAAAAATAGTTTTTGCATTATTGCTACATATTATAAAACAAAGTCACTTTTACTTTCCCTATGTCGCTTTGTATGATTCCAAGCCTATTCAATTCCAAGAAGCCTATTCAATACAAACATACTCACAATCAATTTCAAATTTGTTGCAGAACTTCCAGAAACAACACACTCGGAGTCCAGATCAGTCAGTGGCGGCGGAAAATGCGGCAGTATAATTCATTAAATATTATTAATTTTAATAATAGTATTCAATGAATTATGAAATAGATTCAGCACTTTCGAAGCCTATTCAATACAAACGTACAATCAATTCCAAATTTGTTGCAGAACTTCCAGAAACAACACACTCGGAGTCCAGATCAGTCAGTGGCGGCGGAAAATACGGCAGTAGTAAATTCATTAAATATTATTATTTATTTTAATGTAATAAAAATAAAATAATCTTTTTTAACATATATTTTTTTTAATTTGAGAATATCAAAAATTATTACTATTATCGAACCCATTTTATCGATAACGCTAGCATCACTATTTTTTTTTCTTCATGTTGGCGACATTGATACGTGGAAATAAAATTCTTACTAATAAATTATGTTGTGTTTGTTGTGTTGTGTGTTGTCATGTTTGTCACACATTCGTTTAAGTTTTTTTTTTGTTAGCGAGTCCCGTCTCTTATAACGTAGTGATTACTTGCTCTGTGGTAAATAACGCGAAATATTAAATTTTTCATTTTGTAAACTGAATGACGCAGAGAATAATACAAAAAAGAAACAAAAGAAATGCGGTTTTCGGACACAAATTGATGAGTAAATAGCTGTATAAATTTAAATTTAGAATTCTAAACCAAAGACGAGATATTTGATATTAAAGTGGCCAGTACGACAAAACGCCAATTTCATATGTAAGGGCCTAATATTACGATATCTCAAATATTGTAATACGTTATTCTCTTTACAAAAATAATATAAAAGAACACCCAATCAATATATTTACTTAACATGTTTCTTTTTCACAAATTGGCTTAATCATCTCAAGTAGCTGGCTCACTTAGACATCCGTAGGTCCAATTTCGTATCCGCAGATAAGAGCCGTCGAAGAAATTGAAGTAATATCGCCAGTTGTTACTTGTTTGCGGGTAAACACTGAGGGATATCCGCGCGTTCTTTCGAGACGCTCCAAGCCATCTTCATGATGGACTTAGTAATCTTGTGTAGTAGTTGGTAATGCTACAGGATTTCGGGGATTTTCGCCAGATAAACTCCTTTTTTTTTGGTACAACTACGCTTTTTAGGAAGACTATGTGTGTACCCGGAGGCGGTTGAGATTTATTTGTTTTTTCTTTTTGAGGGTAATTGGGAATTTTATTAATTGGCGCCCAGCGTGGGACTTCTTATTTCATAATAGGATTATAATTTCTTTGTGTTTAACACAAATCCTACAGTCTACTACAGAGAAAACATAATAACTTGATACAAAAAAAAAATCCCCAGCAGTTTGAGATATAACGTTTTGAAGGTAAAGATTATATTTTTATTTTATTTTTTATAACCCCTTCGTCGTAAAGGACACAAAAAGGCACAAGATATTAAAATAACACGCCATTTTACACACAAAATACAGTACCTTAGAAAAGAAAATTTTCGAAACTAAAAATACAAATTCATATTTTTCTACGTCATTTCCAAGGCAGAGTCTCCTGGTTATTTCCTTTGTATATTTACTGGGATTTTTCTTACTTCAAAAGAGAGATAAAATACGTATGTATATAACCTGATTTGATTTGATTTATAAATAGCTATAGAAATATTTGACGAGCAAATAAGAAAATGCTCTTAGCTTCATTGGTCTTAAATTACGTAGAACTATTCTCGAATACGAAACGACCCTCCGAACCTGAGATAGAAGGTAAGAAAAATAGGTTTCCACTGTTTCAATTAATTAATAATTCGTCTACTCAGTCCCGCCGTGAAATGGGAAGTGGGTGAAATTTTAATGAGCCTCAACTTGTTTCAAGAGCGCAGTGTTCCGTAGAGCTTAATGCGATATAACTCTATTAGAGGACTTGTATTTACTTCGGTGAAAATGTAAATAGTTGAAGAAATTACGGTAGATGCAACAGAATTGAATAAAATAAATAAATAAATATATACGGACAAATCACACAGATTGAGCTAGCCCCAAAGTAAGTTCGAGACTTGTGGTATGGGATACTAACTCAACGATACTATATTTTATAATAGATAAATATATAAATAAACATCCAAGACCCAGGCCAATCAGGAAAAGATCGTTTCCCATCATGACCTGGCCGGGGATCGAACCCGGGGCCTCCACGTCGCAGGCCGGCCTGTTGACCGCTGCGCCACGGAGGACGACAAAATGAATTGAATTTAACATATGGGTTGAGATATAAATATGAGACATTTCGTTATACACTGAACCTCATTTATATTCAACACCTGCAGATAGGCAGCCGCTCAATATAAAATAATGAAAATTTTGAAATTTTCGAAATTTTGTTTCCAGGACATATTTTCTCAATACGTTTTCCTTCACCGTTTCCTGAGGCCTTAGTCCCAGCAATGCTAACGCTATTGTTATTTTCTTTGTAAACGTTGCCCCACGCTAAGAATTCCTTATGTATTGTGGGTGCGTTTGCGAACATTTAAACTCATATTCACAAACAGCCAGGCCCGGTACAACTACCTGTAGGCTATACAAATATTTGATCCGTGTTCTTTTTCATCCTCCAGGACCTAACTTCCAATATAAAGCCATAAGCTAAAAAGGTTCCACTTTTTCTCTTAAACATTATATACATTTATATATTATATAGTTTCACGAAATGGTCTGGAGTTAGAGGGAAGTCTCAGTGCACGTATATTCTTGACTTTCATAAGTCCATTTTATGTTGGCAGTAAACTTAAAACCTGCTCTAAAAAGAAAGTAGTGTAAACACCAAGTTGAGAATTTTAAATGAAACTATGTCTAGTTTGTAGAGAATTTGAATGGTAATTTTTTGAAAAAGATTCATTGGTAAGATGTGTATTAGAGATGTGTGCTGCATTTCTGATTTTATAGTATTACTAGCTGTGCTCCGCGGTTTCACCCGCGTAAGTTTCGAACCGAAAGAGCTCAGTTGATATAAAATAAGCGCCTGTTAAAATAATAAGACCAATGTGTACATATGTCCGCGTTTGCTCACGTTTTCGCAACATTTTTTGTTCCTACTCTGCTTCTATTGGTCATAGGGGGATATTTTATAGCCTATGTCCTCCAGGCTCTAGACTATCTGTGTACCAAATTTCATTACAATCGGTTGAGTAGATTTAGTTTAGTTTTAGTATGGCTTGTGGTATCACGAAAACAAAGGAAATTATAAAAGTATGGAAATGAATGCAGACGCTTTTTCCGTTCCCGAAAACGTGTATTTTCATTTTATAGACGTTGACGTCGATATAACATCTTCACATCAGAAATAACACAAATTGTAACAGTGTTGTAGGCACATTGCATCTATGTGTGTCACACGTGTCGTTATTCATAAATTTCTCATCATCATCATCACCATCATCAACAACCTTTTTATCGTCCCACTGCTGGACACAGGTCCCCTCTCATACAGAGAAGGATTGAGTGTAATCACCACGCTTGCTCAATGCGGGTTGGCGATTTCAGACTTATAAAGTCCAGGTTTCCTCAAGATGTTTTCCTTCACCTTCAGTCATTGGTGTCCAAGATATACTTAGAAAGTACATATAACTTTAGAAAAGTTACATTGGTACTTGCCTGACCTGGAATCTAACCTGCGCACTCATACTTGAGAGGCTGGTGTTTTAATGACTAGGCCACCACGACTTCTGAAATGTCATAGCTATAACTAATTTCATGGATTGTATTTGAAACTGTGAAAGACACAATTAAGCTGACAGAGGGCGCTGTTGGTAAACATTGTACTCTTTTTTAAAATGTAGTGAAAAACCAATATGGCGGCGATAGTTCCAATTTGTGCCACGCTCCAATGTATATAAGCAGAGGGGTGATTATGTAACACACTATCAGTAGCAATGGGGTTCAATTTAACAGGTCAATTATATCCATTGCGTTACTCACGAGCGAGCTATGGAGCGGGCTATGTTAGGCGTCTCTCTAAAGGACCGCATCAGAAATGAGATGATACGACAGAGGACCAAAGTCACCAACATAGCTAAGAGGAATAGCAAGGTGAAGTGGTAATGGGCTTGTCACATATGCCTCAGGACCGACAACCGTTGGGTTAAACGAGTCCTCGAGTGGAGACCGCGTCTTGGCAAACGTAGCGTAGGACGCCCTTGGGCGAGATGGAGCGACGGCATCAAAAAGGTGGCTGGTAGTGGCTGGCGGAGAACTGCTCAGGATCGAGCTTGTTGGCGTGCCATGGAAGAGGCTTATGTCCAGCAGTGGACGAGTAGAGGCTGATGATGATGATGATTCACGTTGTTAAGGACACACATTTGTGTAACCTTCAAACTGATTCTGAGTGTTGAGTTATTTCTATAAAAGAGCTAACGTAACGAAATTTATTTATTCTATATGTTCGTACATAAAAGGTTCAAAGGCGGTGTTGATGCCTAATGGCGTAATTGTATCTACTTACTCATTATCAGAATGTGCCTGCCAGTAGATACAAACGGCAAAACACTACTCACATTAAATCTACTGTGGCTTGAAATCAAGAGAGAGAAACTAAAGCGAACTCTTCATGGTAGCATGGCATTCATAATATACATTTTTAAGCTATTGCATAGCTTCTAACCGGCCTTGAGCGTGGAGACCGAATCCAAAAATTCTGTAACAAAAATAACCTAACACCCCCCCACTCCGACCGGCACAGCGGTGCGGTGTTGAAAGCCGTGCATCGCCTAACGTCGTCAATTCAGTTCGGCAGTCTTCGGCACGGTGTGTTTGTGTGCGTGCGACTACATCTTTTGAAAACAATTTATAGATTTACAAAAAGAAAAAAACTTTATTTGCCTTAATTAAACATGGTATAATGATGTTACAGTCTTATTTAAATTCAATGTCTACATGTTTAGCTATACAGAATGTGTATCAATTGCATGCAAAAATAATAATTATGTCAACAATGTCATTAAATAATCCAAATTAATAGTAATATTATAAATTTATGTCAAAGAAATCCTTAATGTCATAGATATTATGTTTAGTTAGCCATTTGTACAGCTTGTTTTAAAATAAATTGGCGTTATTTATATATTTTAGCTCATTAGGGATTTTGTTGTAAATGCGCACACACATCACAACATCACTTGTTGGACGAGTGATTACTTCAGATGCTGTTTTGAAAGAGCATGCAGATTGTGTGTGCAATGTGTGCGATTAACTAAGTGCCTATTCACTCAAAAAACTGAGTGAATAGGAAAGAAGAGGTCAGTTGACGAGGTGATGCCATATTAAACCCAACAACACAACTAACGATGCTGCGCCAGAAGAAGATTGATCTGGAGACCCTCCAATACCTTAATTTCTGCCGGCAGCCGGTATATTATTACATAAGCCAATGTAATTATAGCCGAATATACAAGTATTCTTCAGGTTTCAAATATTAGAAAGAAACATTCATAAGTCTAAAATAATAATGGTCATGTTCTACTTATAAAAGGGTTCATAGAAATGTGTTAAAGCATGCAACCATTCTTATATCAAGCAAATTTAAATTTCCCGGTTCCTTCCCATTCATTCACACGCGCTCACGAATATCTTCACTCACTTTCTCTTCAACAACATCGGAAAAAGTTCACCAAGCGCACCGGCCGACTTATCATAAAAAATCTATAAATCGATAATTACTCCTTGTAACCACCAACAAAGTGACCAAGTAAACATCTGTGGAGGCCTCCATCACAACCCGGAGAGTGCAGCGCTGGGAATCCCGTAAGTCCACCCTTGTCGCATTTGTATGTGCTTGGGGTTCGTGGGGATTCCACCGAATTTCCGAGAAGACGCAACTAAGAAACGCAGTCCAGCTGTTGAAGAAATATCAGTATACCTTCACCAAACAAAATGCTTGTTTTCAGACTGACATAGGCAATATTGTCTAGGTCAGTTTAAAACTGTCATATTAGAGTTTAGTGTTTAGGGATACTCTTCAGAAATTGTCCTATGAAGATACAGAGAATTTACTAATTGTGCTGAAGTGACTGTATTTAGTACCTTATATATTTTGTTTCTTAATATTGTTTATTTATTAATTACTTTAGATTGTTATTACAGCTCTTATCGCTTGAAACACAGGATTTCCTAGTTCAGGCACGTAAGACTTAGATTTATGAATTACAATTAAGGCTAACTGTTTTAATTTGGTATTTTAGAATTTTGAATAAATATTATTATTATTATTATATAGACGGCTCGATAGTTGATAACTTGCTCGAAGGTTGGTAAACAACAAAGGAACAACTTAGCTTTTTTCTCGAAATGACCCTAGGGTGAGTTTTTGGGACTACCGGGACTCAATCCAATGGTGTCTACCCTTCTACCCTTTTTTCTCTTTGCTATCTGTGCCGGGTACGATGCGCCAAATGTTGTTGTGTTGGGAGTTCGGTCGTGGTGGGTCTCCAGATCAATCTCCCTCTGGCGCAGCATCACTAGTCATGGTGTTGGGTTTAATATTCCATCACCTCGCTCAACTGCCGTCTTCCTTCCTATTCACTGAGTTTTTTTGAGCGAAGAAGCTCTTAATAAACTAGTGCGCTTTTCCATTAACGATTACAGCACTGCTTACCATCAGGTGGGATTGTGGTCAAGCATTAGTTTGTAATTATAAAAAAGGGTTACAACTCAAAGTAAGATACTTTATAATTATCACCAAATTTTTCAATTTCATTTGTGTTTTAACCTGGAAATGAAATCTGCACGACGCGTTTCGCGCCAAATTATGTATACGTTATTTTTTGTGTATGCGAAAACCGAAACACATGCTTAGTATTTTTAAATAAAGAATCTCATCATCACCCTTTACTCGTCCACTGCTGGACATAGGCCTCTTTCATGGCACGCCAACAAGCTCGATCCTAAGCAGTTCTCTGCTAGCCACTACCAGCCACCTTTTTGATGTCGTCGCTCCATCTCGCCCAAGGGCGTCCCACGCTACGTTTGCCGAGACGCGGTCTCCACTCAAGGACTCGTTTACCCCAACGGTTGTCAGTCCTGCGGCATTTGTGACCGGCCCATTGCCAGTTCAGCTTGCTAATCCTCTCAGCTATGTCGGTAACTCTGATCCTCTGTCGGATCACCTCATTTCTGATGCGGTCCTTCAGAGAGACGCCCAACATAGCCCGCTCCATAGCTCGCTTAGCGACTTTAAACTTATGGACTAGTCTGACCGTTAGTGTCCACGTCTCGGCTCCGTAAGTCATGACGGGTAGGACGCACTGGTTGAAGATTTTGGTCTTCAAACATTAGGGTATGGGCGACGAAAATACCCGACGAAGTTTACCAAATGCTGCCCATCCCAGCTGGATCCTCCTATTTGCCTCCTTCTCGAATAAAGAATCTACGTACAAAATTTCAAAAAGGTGTCATGAAAAACCACAACATTGTCTTACTTGGTTGTCCTAACAAAAATATGGTTAACGAACCACTCGCGCGCCCGCACGCCTGGTGCGGCGGGGCGCGGTTGAGGGCCTGTCTCGCTGTTATGTTCCGTCAGCTGTCTTTTGCGCTCGGTAACCACACTGTAACAATTTCTAAATGTATTTGATAAAAAATATAACATGATGTAAAAATATCGAAGTCGATTCAGTTGCTTATTCTGAACAAACTGTATTTAGGTTTCGTATAAACTAAAAATGGCGTTGTATAAATCTCTTCCATAATTCTGCGCGCCTAGTATCGTTGTGCCCTACCGCAGGCGGTTTTATTTTTCTTAACATCCGAATCTGTGAGGCTAGGATTAAAAAACCCTTCCTGATTGATACTATTCAGAGAAACCGTGCCTTTACGACACATTGTATAATTATTTCTCAAAATAATTACAAATACACTTATAGAGAAAACATAAATAGGGTTAAACAATAATATACGTCTTCTTCTTCTTCAGTCTGTAGAGTTCCACTGCTGGACAAAGGCCTCCCCAAGGCTTTTCGCAATGACCGGTCTTGTGCTGCCCGCATCCATCGGCTTGCCTCGAACTTCACCAGGTCATTGGTCCACCTTGTTGGGAGCCTCCCTACGCTGCGTCTTCCGGTACGTGGCCGCTTCTCCAGAACCTTACTGCCCCATCGGCCATCGGTTCTAAGAGCAATGTGCCCCACCCACTGCTACTCAATTTAAGCGATTCGAAGAGCTCTGTTGGTGACTTTGGTTCTTCTGCGAATGTTCTCATTTCTGATTCGATCGCGCAGAGAAACTCCGAGCATAGCTCTTTCCATCGCCCTTTGTGTGACTCTGAGGAAGTAGGATTGAAAACCTAAAAACCGTTATTAATATGTATTGATTACATTACAAGTATGCTTTACAACTTAAAAGAAATCTCTAACATTCCTACATTCTTATGTTGAAGGTAATCAGTGTAGAAGAAAAATATATGTAGCCATCACTCCATTCCGGGGGTCGAGAATAAACTTGCCTACTTATAGAGGCGCTCGCCGAAAGAATTAGCAAAATGTTAGCTAGAACAATAAATTACTGAGAATCAAACCATTAGCGGCTGCTCTGAAATGTTTTAACATACGAGTAACAGGGGAAAAAGGTTGGTGTAGGAGGCAGAATCGGGTCACTACCAGCCACCTTTTTGATGTCGTCGTTCCATGTCGCCCATGGGCGTACGCAACGTTTGCCGTGACGCAGTCTCCACTCGAGGACTCGTTTACCCGGATGTGATTTGTCGGATGTAAATCAGTTTTACAGTGTAACATGTTGGATTAAATTTTATATTTATACTTGGCTGTATATTAAGGTAGTCTTTGCCTGTCTAATTACCTGTTGCAACATTAGGTGGCGACACATTCTTTCTGACTATTACTGGAACAGCGGTCGGCTTACTTACTGTATGTTTGAGTGATTTGCTGATTAAATAATATTCAAATCAAATAGTTTATTTGTGATACACAGGTATATATCATGGGTCTTACAATACAAAGTGTGTTCTTGCTGTGATCTGCCTCACGGGCATACAATATTATTCAGTTAAAGAGAATTCTTGTGTATTATCCTAATCCCAATATAATAACATGATGTGTGTATGCGTATTTAAATAAAATAAATACGTGTTAGATGAAAAATAGTAACGAATACAGTATGAGTTGCGTAAGATTATAAAAATGTACCTATATATTATATAGATAGATGTAAAGAAAACCCTGTCCCTGATTCCTGAAGGTATTGTTAGGTATCGATAACTGATTCTACTAATGCCTACAAAGCCGGGTTAAACATAAAAAAAAAATCCCCTAAAAAATAAAAAAAGAAATCGCAAAAGGAGGTAATTTCCCGCACATGTATTGTGCGATAGGCAATACATGCGTGGGCAGCGGGGGGCAGGGCACGCGGCACGTGGTCGCATCGCTCATAATAATACATGGAAAATGGTGTTGTCACTCACACAAAATTATTTCTCGGAAAAAAAAAAAGATTATTTTAAAATTCATTAGTATTGTTACTATGATGATTATGTAAAATTTCATATGTTATTTGGCCATATGATTAACTAACCTTTATTATTCTTATGGGTCAGACGGGATTTTGTATACAGTATGTTAACTAACAGAGGGCGTTCCCGTTAACCCGAAATAGTATAGCATACATACATGCTAAAAAAAATATTTCCATTCGAAAACAAAATGTTTTGAAATTTTTTCCAATATGAAAATATTCAATAAAAATTTTAAATTGACATGTAAAAGAAACACACTGTACACGCGAACATGAAAGACGGCAACGTCGCAATTTATTTATACATGACGACTACTATTTTGATTTAAAACAGGAGGTTTCAAATTTATTTCCAATTAGAATTTTTTTTTATTCGGATTTTTTTATGCTTATTTTTCTATGCTGATGTTTTTATTTTAATCTATCAATGATATATATTAACGAGTTTAAGGGAACGCCCTCTGTTATTTAACATACTGTATATCTATTTATCTTGGAGAAAGTCGGTAACGAAATCGTTGCTAAGTAAAAAGAACCTTTTAACAAGTACTCTGTTCAAGGCAACATGTGAGAAACTCGACTAATCTTTACATGAGCGAAGGTCATGCTGAATGAACTGACTAAGGCTTAAGTTCAGTTTTTCTTATTAAACTGTGCAGTTAAACTTTTTGTTACAAACATAGTATTTTCTTATTTTCTTAAATAACTTTTTTCTTACTCCTCCGCTATTCTTTTCTGAATAATTTCGTTGCGGGACCCAAGACAGTTGAATTGTTTCTCTGGGACTCGTCGAGCTTCATTGCTCGGCATTTTTCTGGCGGTCTCCACTGTTGATTCTGGCTTTTAGGAGTTGCAGTGGGTGGGATAATGTGTGGCGAGTTTTGTCCCGAAAAAAAAACATAGTATTTTAAAAATGGAAATATGCTACTAATCATCCACACCTATGCTTTAATAATGTACATTCGTTCTGTGAATGCTTTTTAGGCTTCTAATTAAGTTGCTATCATGAAATAGTTATTTCCTTAATTGCGAGAAAATCTCTTATGAATTTTTCGGTAATTCTTCTAGAGTATGAATCCATTGTAGTAAAAATATTAGCCCAACCGCAAGGGAGTATCGTGTCTGGTACTCAGTCATCGAATTTCATTACCTATTCTCATCATCATCATCAACATCATCTCAGCGTTTAGTCCCGGTTGCATCCGCGGCTTTCTTGTTGGCGCCCGGGGTCCGCTTTCTTGCTCAATCTCCTCCATTTCGCGCGATCCTTAGCATCCTGTGGTGTCAGATTGTTGGCATACATGTCATCTCTTACAAAGTCAAGCCAGCACTTCTTTGGTCTACCCCGCTTGTTCCAGCCCGCCGGAGGCGCCATGGCAAGACGTTTGTGACCCACGTAACAAGCCAGTTTTCGTAAGACGTGATCGTACCAGCGTAGACGACCCTCCTGCAGTTTGTCTGCTATCTCACGGACACGGAGACTGCCACGGATGCGGGAGTTCCTGGTGCGGTATTCATTACTTATTCTGTCGTGAAATATCGGAACTACCATAAAAACATTTCTTACCTCAGTTCCATTAGATATTTCGTCAGTTGTCCTAACATCTCTCCCCAACAGACACAGGCAAATCAAATCAAACCATTTTTATTTGTTAAAACAGGTAAATAGATACAGATGTTATATTTAGATCGGTCTGTGTCTATGCCAGTAAGCGTACAAAATATGGTGTTCAAGATAGCTGATAGGCATCACTCGGCTAAATTCCACGTTAAACTCAGGTGGACCAAAGTTTAAAATTCTCACTCTGTTACATTATAAATGTAAAACTGAACCGGATTTAAAAGTACATGGTAGTTACCTCACTCCGTCCAACTCGCAACCCGACCTCGCACAGCTCATTTCCCGTTCATCTTTCGGCAGCGGAACGCCCTTTAGAATGACCACTTATCGTCAGGTGGGGTTTTTACCTTTTAGCTAAAAAATCCTTTGAGACTGAAAGTATGCCAAGATTACTATGCGAATGCAAAGTTTCGTAGTCTTTCTAAATTATGTGCATTTAGATAATGTAAGGGTACGTGAGAGTAGTAATTTTAGAACACCTATGACATGTTCTTTTTTTATAAATATAAACTAGTTCTTGACTGCAGTCCCGCCTGATGGTAAGCAGTGACGCAATCGTTGATGGTAAAGCGCGCTCGTTTATTAAAAGCCCATTCGCTAAAAAAAAAACAGTGAATAGGAAGGAAAACGGCAGTTAAGCGAGGTGATGCAATGCTAAACCCAACAACACGACCAACGAAGCTGCGCCAGAGGGAGATTGTTCTGGAGACCCTCCACGACCAATCTCCCGACACAACAACATTAGGCACATCGTACCCTGGCTTCACCAGATATTTTTTTTTTTTAATCCATACTAATATTATAAATGCGAAAGTAACTCTGTCTGTCTGTTACGCTTTCCCGCTTAAACCTCTCAACCGATTTTGATGAAATTTGGCACAGACAATCTTGAATCTTTAGATCCTGAGAAAGAACATAGGCTACCTTTTATCCCGGAAAAATTCGATGTTCCTGAGGGAAATCTAAAAAGCGCGATATAACCGAACTCCACGCGGGCGAAGCCGCGGGCGGAAAGCTAGTATAAATTATAAACTAGCGCTTGACCGCAATCCCGCCTGATAATAAGCAGTGATGCAATCGTTGATGGTAAAGCGCGCTAGTTTATTAAGAGCCTATTCACTCTAGCCTTGAAGACACTTCAATTATAGTCAGACGGAAACATCGCCGCTGGCAAATTGTTCCAGTCCCTCGATGGACGTGGTATAAAAGACGCAGCGAAACGCTTTGTCCGGATCGCAGTGGTGTTAATAACATAAGGGTGTATTACTCGCGGGACTCGATTTATAACTTCATTGTGATTCTATAGTGTAGCCAATAAACGAGTATTGTGATGACATGGTTGGTTGCAGTGGCAGAGCAATCGACTGCGGTCGGTTCGATTCCCACACAGAACAAATACATATTTGTATTTCCTACAGCTGTTCTTGATCTGGCTGTTTGTGTATGTTTAAATATTTGTAAACGCGCCCATGATACATGAGTAATTCCTACCGTGAGGCAAGGACACGTGCGACAAGGATGGTTTTATTAAGGTAGTGAAGAAGAAGAAGAAGCCCCCTTGTCGGAATCAGTGTGGTACAGCTCTGACAGGACCCGACATGCTGCTGCGTCCAGCAGTACCGGACGCTGCCGTAGACGCTGCTATATGTGTCCAGACTGCACCACTCTATGAAAGTTGAGGAGATCGTGGAGTATCTGCGCAACAAGACCAACTGTACTTTGAGGGTCGAGAGGTTGGAGCCGCGTCACAGCACGAATCTCAAGTCGTTTGTGGTGCGTGTTCCGACACATCATCTCAAGAAGTTGCTCGAAGACGAGTTCTGGCCGAAAGGTGTTGTGTACCGCCGATTTCGTGGGCAGCTACGTGACACCAGTCAACGAAACACGACGACGCCCACACTTCGTGTAAATTAAATTTATTTAATGTACACGTACTATAAATATGAATAAGGACCGAGATTCCGCGGCTTCGGCGCGGATCTCAAAAAAAAAAAAAAATCGGAAAATAGTTTTTTGAACTCAGCGCATCCAGATCTATATGATTATCTATAGTGGTGAGGGTTTTGAGCAACTTCGGGCACATACATACAGACAGACATACAAACATACGCACTTTATATTAATGGATAATGTTATATTTATGTATTTATAGTATTTTAAGTTTTTATGTTAATATAGTATTTTATGTTTATATGGGCCTTGCTGCCTGAAATAAATGGAGAAAATAAATAAATAAATAAAATAAAATAAATCTTTAAAAAAAAAGTTCAATTCAATTATTATCCTTCCTACAATAACTCGAATGCGGAAACGGCACGATAAACCGTATACAATATAAGCAAACTTCACATAACTTCTAAAAAAAAAACAAATAAGGAGCTATGTACAGCAAAACAAAGCAAGCCGGGAGCCGTAAAACTCGATTAGGAGGGTACACGCTCGCGTGCTGGAAAACCGGAGGCGAATTGAAAAGGGATTGTTATTATAGCCTGTAACTCCTTCCATCTACCCGATTGCAGTAGGTACAGAAGCTACCTACCACAATGCTGCAATATTCGAATTTTCGAGAATCATTTTGATCCGCAAAATTTCGACACTCCACCAAATTACAACAGACTAGCTTTTGGTACGGCTTTGCAACGGAGGTTGGAAATTATCGCACGGGAGCGTAGTCAGGGAAATTTATTGTAAAGAAAAAATCTTTATACGAAAAAAAAAACATATCGAATTGAGTAACCTCCTCCTTTTTGAAGTCGGTTAAAAATCCATACTAATATTATAAATGCGAAAGTAACTCTGTCTGTCTGTCTGTCGGTCTGTCTGTCTGTCTGTCTGTCTGTCTGTCTGTCTGTCTGTTACGCTTTCCCGCTTAAACCTCCCAACCGATTATAATGAAATTTGGCACAGACAATCTTTAGACCCTGAGAAAGAACATAGGCTACCTTTTATCCCGGAAAAATTTGATGTTCCCGAGGGAAATCTAAAAAACGCGATATAACCGAACTCCACGCGGGCGAAGCCGCGGGCGGAAAGCTAGTAAGGAATAATTTAGTTTGTTCAGAATAAGCAATTTAATCGATTCCAATCATTTCTACACTATGTTATATTTTTTCCTAAAAACTTTTAGAAGTTGTTGGTAGTGTGGTCACCGAGCACACAACACAGTTCACTATCGTAGTGGTACTAGGCGCGTGCCACAGCGGGACAGCACCATCGTTGATGTTAAAGCGCACTAGTTTATTAAGAAATCGTGGGCAACAGCAATTAGCGTCATCGCGAAGGTCCGGCGGTGCACACCTGGGCAGCTTCTAATGTTGTACAAAGCACAGGTCCGTTCGTGTGTGGAGTACTGCAGCCACATTTGGGCTGGTGCTGCGAAATGTCACCTGGCTACTTTGGATTCAGTGGAGAGGCGTGCGAAGAGGCTAATTGGTGACCCTGATTTAACTCGAGACGGTCTCCAAAGCCTAGAGCACAGGCGTAGAGTAGCCAGCCTTTCGGTGTTCTATAGGATGCATTTTGGGGAGTGTGCGAGGGAATTGCATGATTTAATTCCCCCATCTCCGTTCCACCATCGGACGACCCGTTGTATGGTTTCCACCCTTACGTTGTTAACACTACTACAATCCGGACAAAGCGTTTCGCCTCCTCCTTTATACCGCGTACATCAAGGGACTGGAACAACTTGCCGGCGGCGGTGTTTCCGTCGGACTACAATTTGAGTGTCTTCAAGGCTAGAGTGAATAGGCTCCTAATAAACTTGCACGCCTTACCATCAACGATCGCATCGCTGCTTACCACCAGGCGGGATTGCGGTCAAGCGTTGGTTTATAAATAATTTAAAAAAATAAAATAAAAAAAAATCCAATAATATTGATTTTACTATCGAGAAATTCATCAAAAAAAAGTATATAAAATATGTCTTTCATCTATTCATCGGCAAATAATGAGATTGAGTTTGAACGCGCCACCTGTTCTCGAGACAGTCCTAGAGATTACGAAAAGCGAAAAAAAAATTATGAATTTGATAGCCCATTTCTCGAGGAAGGTTTTAGATGATCTAATACCATGCCACTACACTTAGGAACCTGTAAGACAAAAAACAACTAAGCGAAATGAACGTCAAAACGCGGGCGGGCGATGCAGTGGGTTACCGCTCTAATTTTTCGCGTACAAAGTCAGAACGCTTATAAATAAAGGGTGTATCTGACATCGACGCACAAACGAGTACCATTGAATCCCCCAGTGGTGGAATTTTTCGTCGGCTTTTTCATGATTAAAAAAAAATTAATGTAGTTTTTTTTTACTGCAGACCATTCACAATTGCTATACTTTTATAACCCAATAAAATTTTAAAGTAAAAATTAAATAATTCGCTAATTACATAACAAAGCGCAATGAAAACAAAACCCGAAAAACGATCTTATCAGCTGATTTAATAGAGTTCACATCAGGGATCAATGTCATACCTACAAACTCGCACGGCGGCACGCTTGCAACGTTCAAAAGCCGAGCCGACACTTTATTTTAAACACTGTGTATTCTGTAACCGTTCATTAACGACATAAATGACTATCATAATTTTATTAGTGACATGCGGTCTAGCCTTTTCGCGAAGTTTGCGTTACGATGTCAGATACATCCTGTATAAGTTTTATAAATAACTAGCTGTTGCCCGCGACTCCGTCCGCGTGGACTTCAGTTTACAGCGCGCGGTGGTTCCCGTTTCCGTGGGAATGCCAAGATAAATGCCTACATTACTGCAAGGTTTCCTCAAAATTCATTCAGTAGTGTTTTCGTGAGCAACAAACAAACATTCTCACAAATTTTCGCGTTTATAATAGTATTAGGATTTAATTTTACCGCGTTTAAAGGTTAGCAAAGGATAGAAACATCAAATATCATAATTTAATTATTTTGCATTGATTGGTGTTTTGGATATGCTTAGTATGTTATGAAAATAAGGGTTAAAAAGTATTATGCTTGATAAAATATGAGCACATTTAAGTAAGTACGGCTTTCTAAACAACGTTTTATGTTTTTCTATCTTTTGCCAAAACATAAAGGTTTTCTGGTTGCCCATGAGAAAAACATGTTGTTTCTAAATGAACTCCTGCAACCTTAAGCGTCTGACCTTCTTCTTCAGCCTCTAGATGTCCACTGCTGGACAAAGGCCTCCCCCAAGGCTTTCCACGTTGACCGGTCTTGCCGTCTAGCATCTGACCTTGGGCTTTGTTAATTGTTATAGCAAATGCTGCTTTCAGAGGGAATTGCACTCTTTTAAATTGAAACGGCAAATCTGTCGGGATGATAGGAATACGGGGAATCAAGACATTTTGTCTTTTTGCCATTCCAGTCATGATTGTAGCCCTTACAATGTTGTGATCCAAATTTGTTATTCATAGCAGAATACCATTACACAGCGTTGGAGCGGCAAGATTCCTTATTAATAGGACAGGAACACCAACTTTTAGTATCAACTTATGGGATGGCATTCCTGATAATTCTAAAGAGTTGAAATTTGATAGGGTATGATGTAACTTGTGCAGTGTCCTTAATATTGTCCACTGATAGGTATTCTACAACATTTCCCTGAACATTTAACATGATTTGTTCATTTAATTTATTAACTATTTCATTAGTCGGCGCCAAAATTGCCCTTTCGCTCTTCAAATAAATATGGCTAACTGAGAATGGTTATATTCTCAGTTAGCCATATTTATTTGAAGATCCGGATAGACATTATTTAATAGATCATCTGAACTATCCACAATTTGACAGAACCCATGCCTCAGTATAATCATACCGTTCCTGTCAGTTGGCAAACGATCTTCTCAGAGTTTTAGAAGAGTAGCTGCATATTGCCCGGCTCGAGTATCGTGGTTAATTTGTACTCGCATATTCGTTGTGAGATAATACTTTTCACGTGAACCCATAATGCAGATGCTTTCAAACAGGCATTTATTTCATCTGTCGGCGTACCCCTAGTCATCATCATCATCTCAGCGTTTATCCCGGTTGCATCAGCGGCTTTCGCGTTGGTGCCCGGGGTCCGCTTTCCTGCACATTCTCCTCCATTTCGCACGATCTTTAGCATCCTGTGGTAAGAGCTTGTTGGCACGCATGTCATCTCTTACACTGTCAAGCCAGCACTTCTTTGGTCTACCCCGCTTGTTCCGGCCCGGCGGAGGCGCCATGGCAAGACGGCGTACCCCTAGTAATCACATCAAATTACAACATTGTAACGGGTGTAACATTCTTTCGCACTCACTGCTTTTACTAATGTTGCATACTTCATGAGCTAAGTTCAATGGTAACTTTAGAACTGAGTGCGCTGTTCGTCCCCCACTAAGTAATGTAGCAGCTATTCCCGAAGAAGCAACTGCAACAGCAACTCCTTTATCTTAACATATAGGTTTTGCGTGTGTGGCGTAGCGGTAGCGGACGCGGCCGCTGCGCAAGGTGGCGCGGGTTCGATCCCCGCACAGTGCAAGTATTTGTATGCATGAATATGAAAATTTGCACTGGTCTGGTCGTGCCTCGGAAAGCACGTTAAGCCGTTGGTCCCAGTTGCCATATGAACATCTAGTGGCAGTCGTTACGGGTTGTTGGAGCCCTCAAAAGTCCAACAATTGGTCTAACTGCAATGCTTCGATGTCGCCTTCGGGTTGTGGAGGTCAGACGGCAGTCGCTTCACGGAAAATGTTGAAGTTTAGCCATATCAGCAGTTGGACTGGTAAAGCGGACCCCAGACTCCAAAAGCTGAAAAGGCTTCGGATGCGACCGGGATTAACGCTGGGATGATGATGATGATAGGTTTTGCGTGTACCTCCTGGAGAATCCAAAAAGAACAAACCACCTCCGCAATATGCACGTCCGCGTTTTCTCCCGTTTTCGCAACATTTTTTGTTACTGCTCTGCTCCTATTGGTCATAGCGGGATGTTATATAGCCTAAAGCCTTCCTGGATTAATAGGCTATCCAACGCAAGAAGAATTTTTCAAATCGGACCAGTAGTTCCTGAGATTAGCGCACACAAACAAACAAACAAACTCTTCAGTTTTATATATTAGTATAGATTAGTATAGATTATATAAGAAATATTATAAGAAAAGAATAGGTGGTAAAGAAACCATATAATTGAAAAAAAAAACACAAATAAAGTTCATTAATTATAAAAAAAAAATAAGACACAAAAGTCAGTGTTTATTATGTGACTCTTCAATACTTAATTTTTTGGTATTTTTCACATCCATTACGCTAGTGTCTACGAAATATTTACTATTATTGGAGAGAAATCACAATTGGTATACAAAACGTCAAAAAATTTTTTAATTAATGTTTATTTAAGTAAAAAAAAATACTACCACAAAAAATATAACATCATTCCTATGCCTTCTTTACATCTACAGATATTTCTGCTAAAGTACCTATTTCGTGTATGAATTGGTACCAAGTGTACCTAACCCGTATGTTCGTCCATTTAATCCGATAAATTAGAATTTCGTTTTATTAAACACGTTCAGAAGTTTTGCAGTGCAACATTTTCAATTAAAATCTGTACGTGCATAGTGCACCCTTATTCCTATGTTTTTGATCCTTGGTTTTAGGTGGAAAGTAGTTTATCATTCGGGAATATAATTTATTTTGGTTCAATAAAAGTGACTAATAATAAATGTTCGCGTTTCACCTCGTCATTTATACCGCGTACGAGGGACTGGAACAATTTGCCAGTGGCGGTGTTTCCGTATGACTACAATTTAAGTGTCTTCAAGGCTAGAGTAAGCTCTTAATTACCTAGCGCGTTTTACCATCTGCGGTTGCATCACTGCTTAGCACCAAGCTGTATTGCCGTCAAGCACTAGTTTATAATAATAATTTAAAAAAATAAGAGTGCAAATAAAGCCGCTGAGTTAATGGTTGCCAAAAATTTTGTCGGTTATGAGCATTTTTCTTAAACGTAGTTAGTAACTATCGTCTGCCTAGTTTATTGGAAAATAGTATTAGTAATAGTAGCTTGTATTAGTTTAGTGTTCCGGCATGATGTCTGGTGAAGCCGTACGGAGGACGGGTCTGAGCAGTTGTGTTGCGATGTGTGGCGGGTACGATGCGCCAAATGTTGTTGTCTCGAGAATTTGGTCGTGGAGAGTCTCCAGATCAATCTCCCTCTAGCGTAGCATCGTTTGGTCGTGTTGGTCTTGGGTTTAACATTGCATCACCTCGTTCAACTGCCGTCATACTTCCTATTCCTAAGTTTTTTAAGTGAATAGGCTTAATAAACTAGTGCGCTTTACAGTCAAAGATTGCATCATTGCTTACCATCAGGCGGGATTGCAGTCAAGCACTAGTTTATAATTATTAAAAAAAAAAAAATAAGGGACACATACTTTATACCGCTTTAAATCGAAACTACACAAAAACGATAACATTAGTATTTCTTGTTGTCAGATTTTCGGGCTTCAGACGACCCATAACGATTGCCAAAAATAAACAACTTATCGACGGATCACCCACGGCAAGTGTGGTACCGGGTTTAAAATAGTACCAACCCATATCCTCCCGTGGGTGTCGTAAGAGACGATTAAGGGAACTCTCAACAGGGAAGCGGGCAGCAGCGCTTCGATCCCCAACCCGCCTGTCAAGCATGGGGATTATGGCAAACGCCCCTCAAAGCAATGAAAGCCTTGGGGAAGACCCTTTGTCCAGCAGTGGACCTCTACAGGCTGAAAAAGAAGAAGAACAACCGCGGCAAGCGTAGATCGACTTATAAAACGATCGGTCTTCCCATGCGGTTATTATTACATACGTACCCACGAGTCCCTAGTTAGTTTGTTGAATATACTAATGAATCGATTTTAGTTATCCTTTGTGTTATTTAGACCTATAATAATAATTTCTATATAACAGTGTATGTACAATGCCAAAAATCAATGTTGTTGATTAGAATTTCTGTTTACAAAAACCAACACCAATTTTCCGGATCTGCAAATCGAACGCAAGAATTCAAATAAGTATCCCACTACGAAATCAAGCGTTCCAAAATTAAATTCACACTAAAACTTTTTTTTCGTAGTTCAAATTCTGGGCACCATAAAGTTCGAACGAAAAAAGTCCAATATCAGAGTTTTATTTAGAAAGTTGGTAAGACAGTGGAGTCGTAATTAAGCATCGTGTCGACTCCCCCGCTACAAATCTTCGACGATAAAGATCTAGATTAATTGGCCCCTTGTTTTTACACAGATGAGAACATCTGAGATGGAAGATATAAAAGAAATAAATTTAAATCCTTCGCAAGGTGTGAAGTTTTAACACGTGTTTATAAGACTTTTGGTCTTAAAAACACAAAAAACTTTTACAAGATTTATCCTTAGTTAAGAATCCGAAACTGTATTACTGTTAGCATTCAACATCCCTCTGCTGAGCAGACCCCATTACTTCGAGGTCTTTCCACAATCATATCAATCGGTTATATTATAGGCTTTTTAATTTATTTATTTTTTTAAATATTAAACCTTGACCGCAATCCCGCCTCATGGCAAGCAGAGATGCAATCGTTGATGGTAAAGCGCGCTAGTTTATTAAGCCTATTCACTCAGAAACTGAGTAAATAGGAAGGAAGACGGCAGTTGAGAGAGCTAATGCAATGTTAAACCCAACAACACGACCAACGAAGCTGCGCCAGAGGGAGATTGATCTGGAGACCCTCCACGACCAAACTCTTGACACAATGACACTTGACGCATCGTACCCGGCACTCGGCGGTATGGAATTGAGATGTGGTCGCTAGCAAAGGGCCTTATAAGAAGGCTCAAAGTCACTCAAAGGGCAATGGAGAGGGCTATGCTTGGGGTTTCACTGCGCGATCGAATCAGGAATGAGGAGATCCGCAGAAGAACGAGAGTAACGGACATAGTCCGAAGAATTACAACACTAAAGTGGCAGTGGGCTGGACACATTGCCCGTAGGACCGATGCCCGATGGGGCCGACGGGTTCTCAAGTGGCGACCACGCACCGGAAGACGTAGCGTGGGTAGGCCCCCAACAAGGTTGACCGACGACCTGGTGAAGGTCGCGGGAAACCACTGGATGCGGGAAGCGCAGGACCGGTCCTCGTGGAGAACCTTGGGGGAGGCCTATGTCCAGCAGTGGACGTCTTTCGGCTGAAATGATGATGATGATGACCCGGCACACATCGCAACACAACTGCTCAGACCCGTCCTCCGTACGGCTTCACCAGACATCATGCCGGATCACGTCGAATCGCTTGGCGGCAAGACTTTCGTCTGATGGGTGGTAACTTCTGCCTGCAGCCGATCTTTTAGATAGATTGGAATTAGTTTCGGAAAACACATTAAACCGTTGGTCACGGATGTTGCTTGTAGATTTTTGACAGCCGTTATGGGTCGTCTGAAGCCCGAAAATCTGACAACTAGCCATACTAATGTAATCGTTTTTGTGTAGTTTCGATTTAAAGCGGTATAAAGGATGTTTCCCTTATTTATTTTGCAATAAACTAGTTAGACGATAGTTAGTAACTACATTTCCCCCATCTCCGTTCCACCATCGGACGACCCGTCGTACGGCGAGTTTCTACCCTTACGTTGTTAACACTACTACGATCCGGCTGAAGCGTTTCGCCTCCTCCTTTACACCGCGTACATCGAGGGACTGGAACAATTTGCCGGCGGCGGTGTTTGCTTCTGACTACAATTTGAGTGTCTTCGAGGCTAGAGTAAATAGGCTCAACTAGTGCGCTTTACCATCAACGATTGCGTCACTGCTTACCATCAGGCTGGATTGCGACCTGTATGCACCTCAACGAATTAGAAAAAAAAATTATTAACTTTGAAAACAGCGATTAAAGTAATGAAGTAAAAGTATCGGTTTTCATAAAATTAATACTTATTTGAGCTGGTCGATTCTGTTAGTTTAGAATGCAGAAGGAAGCTGCGGAACGGAAGAGGGAGTTCTCAATTCCCTTCCCGGGCCGCAGAAGACGCACTGGGCGCCGAGGAAGGGCGGATAACGCCCTCTTCCGGCCCCCATGAATGGGTCCAGGGGCGAGGGACATGGGGAAGTCCCCGTTCCCTATTCGTTGGACCTCGAGGCGGAGGCGCGCGCGAGTGCCGGCGCGCGTCTCAGAGGCGATGCACGGGGTAGTTTAACACCTCACTACCCCGTGCGTGGGGAGGCGAGGCCCGGACAGACCGGGCCGGCACGAGAGTGTAGGGCCGCGGCAGAATCAAGGACTCCCGTGGCTCCGTGCGCACGTGACCGGAGAGACACCGGGAGGATTTTGCAAACCGGAACAAAAAAAGAAGTTCGCTTAGAATAAGTTGTTACCAATAAGTTGTTATCAAACCCTAGTAGAGATGGACCGAGTACTAGGTTGATACTCAGTACTCGGTGTACTCGGCGGGGTTTTTGATACTCGTACTCGGCCGAATAACTCGGTTTGAATGCCGAGAAAACTTTGTTTAAAAATAGCAATTGACAATATGTAAAGAAAACTCTGTCCGATCCGTGAAGGTATTGTTAGGTATCGTTAACTGATTCTAATAATGCCTACAAAGCCGGGCTAAACTTTAAAAAAAAATCCCCCTAAAAAAATTAATATTCCAAAAAAGCGAGGTAACTTAATACATGTGCGGTAGACAACACGTTAGGCACACATGAGCGGGTGAAGGGAGGCGGGGCAGACGGCACGTGGTCGCATCGCTATTCGCTCCGTCACAAATGGTGTTGTCACTTTCTAAAAAAATACCAAATTTTGGGGAAGTTGGAATTAATTCCCGAAAAAAAGGTTATTTCAAAATTCATTAGTATTGTCACTATGATGATTACGTAAAATTACATATTTTATTTGATCATCTGTATACCTAACATTTATTATTCCTTGGGTCGGACGGGGTTTTCTTTACATATTGTATATTAAGGTAGATATAACAAAACAACAGTGCTAATCAAAATGTGTTTATTACTAATTTAGGAAATCATTGACAATATCAATTAATAAAATCAAAATTATTATAATAAATGAGACAAAATTGCTCTTCCTCGTGTCATTCTCCTCATTACTGAGGGTCGTGATGTTCCTGTGGAATTATCCTCTTTTTCACAATAGTTCGCCATCTGTTACGATCCCTGGCCGCGATTATAGCATCATGTAGGCCGGTGTCCAGAGATGAACGAATTTGGTCAGTCCACCTTATTGGACTGCGACCTCTAGAACATCGTCCATCCACCTACCCAGTAACCATCAGATCTTTGAGGTTGTCTCCGTCCTTCTGGTCACAGCCTATTCCTGTTTGTACAGACGACAGCACGTCAAGCTACAACAGTCTGTCAGACTTCCTTAGTAGATTTTTGACTTTTCTTTAAAGTATTAAGCCTCAAGGTTGATTGGGAATATCTGACAGTTAGGTGTAGCTTGACCTGCTGTCGTCCGTACTTGTTTAGGGGCGCAAAATGGTAAATATGAAAGTGAAATACCGAGTTTTACTCGGTTGAAAAATATTCAGCCGAGTAAAACTCGGTACTCGTTACTCGGCAGAAGTGTTACTTGTCGCATCTCTAGTCACTAGCATTAAATGGAATGACAGTCCATTCCACGCTTACTACAACTAAGGTTACACGGTAAGAGGAGCACAGATTGGCACTGCAATATGTCGCATATTACGCATCAGGATTTTATATAGGTATTTCAAAAAATACGTATTTTTTTAATTCATGAAGTCTTTCTTTTATAAATGACTTTTTACAATGACTTGACCGCAATCACGCCTGATGTTTAGCAGTGATGAAATCGTTGATGGTAAGGCGCACTAATTTATTGAGAGTCTATTCACTCTAGCCAGACGGAAACACTGCCGCAGGCAAACTGTTCCAGTTCCTTGATGTACGTGGTATAAAAGACGTGGGGAAATGCTTTGTCCGTATCATAGTAGTGTCAACAACGTAAGGGTGGATAGTCGCCGTACGATGGTTTTGTCTTAAATCTTATTTATTTATTTATTTATTTTATCATTTATGTACACACAACAAAATACATAAAAATACGACAAAATTAAGATCTGAGTACAAAGGTGCTGCTTATTTCTTAAGAAATTTCTTCCAGCAGACCTGCGAAAGGAGAAGTAAAACAGTAATGTAGACAATAGTGTGTAAGAACAAGAAGGAAATATAATATGACTATGATAAGTACAAAAGTAATAATATTAAATATACCTAAAGTAATAATATTAAACATAAAACCAAAACACAACAATATTACAAAATAAGAAAACACGAACTAAAAAATAACTATACTTAAATAAATACATAATACTAAAATATATAAATAGATACAAATAATAAACAAATTCTCACAATATAGAGGAAAGGTAATGCTCTGTTAATCGCTCTCTTGTGCTTTTAATTGTACTTTAATCTCAAAACCCGGATACCGCAGTGTGGATTACTACCCTTTCACAAACATATCTTCCCCAACAGTGAGAATATTATAGGCTGAATAACACGATACACAGTCATAATATTTTATTTCACTTTAAAACTACTAAGATTTCTAGCCAGTTTTGCTCAAGAAAACCTACATTGAACTAAGTAAGGTTCATTCAAGTTATTGTTGAAAATTGGCGTAATGCCAACGTCGTCGGCTCTATTTAACGTGTAATAATAGCGAACCCAACGTTAATGCTTTTATCTTAAACTTATCCGGTATTTAATTGGACATGAAATTAAAGCAATTCAGTGTTTTCAAATGGGATATATTGTTTGCCTAAAAGTTTTTTTTAACAATTATAAACTAGTGCTTGACAGCAATCTCGCCTGATGGTAAGCAGTGATGCAATCATTGATGGTAAAGCGCGCTAGTTTATTAAGCTTAACTTAAAAAACGTAGTGAATAGGAAGGAAGACGGCAGTTGAGCGAGGTGATGCAATATTAAAGCCAACACACGAACAACGACGCTGCGCCAGACGAAGATTGATCTGGCGACCCTCAACGACCAAACTCCCGACACATCATTTAGTGCATCGTTCTCGGCACACATCGCAACACAACTGCTCAGACTTGTCCTCCGTATGGCTTCACCAGACATCATGCCGGAACACGACGAATCGCTTGTCGGCAAGACTTTGTCTGGTGGGTGGTAACTTCTGCCGGCAGCCGATATTATGGCCTACCACCCATAAAATGATGCCCTACCACCGACAGCAAAGTAAATAAAGTAAGGATGTCTGTCTAGAAGAACAACCAGCTATTTATTTACCAGGAATTGTTTATAAATCCTTTTTATTTATGTGTATTTGTCTGCATGGGAGCCCTATAATCAGCCTATAATATTCCCACTCCTGAGACTTAAACCTCCTCTCGATGAGAGAGAGTGGGCCGTCATTTAGAGTGGGTTGGTAGATGTCACATGTCTCAGAAGTTTTGGCTCCTGGACATGCCGATTTTTTCTTTTCTCACGATGTTTTCTTTAGAGCTGAAGAAATAATTTAAACAAAGTAAGGCGCCTATTTTGCTTCGAACCTACGACCTACAACTACCACTAAGCCACCGCAGCTCTCCATGAGAGTCCCAAAGTTAACTAAATTGAATTGCCTTAGACTACAATTAAAAGTAAGAAACTTTTCTCGGTGGTAGGCCATAACATCGGCTGCCGTGTTTTGGTCGTGGAGGTCTCCAGAGTAATCTCCCTCCGGCGCAACATCGTTGGTCGTGTTGGTGGGTTTATCATTGCATCACCTCGCTCAATTGCCGTCTTCTTTCCTATTCGCTTAGTTTTTTTTTTGTGATTTGGCTTAATAAACTAGCGTGCTTTAGCATCACTGATTGCATCACTGCTTACCATCAGGCGGGATTGCGGTCAAGCACTAGTTTTTAGTTATTTAAAAAAATAAAAGGGAAAAGTCCTTGATACTAAACTATATCTATACTAATATATAAAGCTGAAGAGTTTGTATGTTTGTTTGTTTGTTCACTCTAATCTCGGGAACTACTGGTCCGATTTGAAAAATTCTTTTTGCGTTGGATAGCCCATTAATCCAAGAAGGCTATATAACGTCACGCTGCGGCCAATAGGAGCGAAGCATAACTTACTTCATGCGGACGAAGTCGCTGGCGGCCACTAGTTTTCTATATATTGGCTGTGCTAACATACTTAAAAAAGTTTTAAAACACTTAATTAAGCCTTTGATCGTATATATTTATTTTAAATTTCTGCACTAAAGCTCCCGCACATCATCCACCCTAATGTTCAAGGATTAACATCTAGCTTATTTTTCTAGATTGAAGCCTATGCGGGTGAAACCGCGAGACGCAAATAGTATTAAATATCTTTCAGTTTTTTTTTAATGCAACTTGGTGGGTATTCTTTATATTCGGTGGTATGGTGGCGAGGCCTGCCACGCGGGGAACCGGGGTTCCATTTCCCGCCAGAGAGAATATTTTTGTTTTTTTTTAACCGACTTCAAAAAGGAGGAGGTTACTCAATTCGACCGTATATATGCTTTTTTTATGTTTGTTCGCGCATAACTTCGTCGTTTATGAACCGATTTTGATGATTCGTTTTTTGTTGGAAAGAAGACATTCCCAAGGTGGTCCCATGATAAGGACATCAGGATCTGATGATGGAAGACCAGAGAAATCAAGGGGAACTTTCAAAAATCGTAGGGGCGATTAGTGCATTTCTTAGTATTTTCATTAAGTATTTAAAGCACTACAATTTGATAAAGGTCTGGAGTAGATCTGATGATGGAGCCGGAAGACAGTCGAAGGAACTCCTCAACAATTCACAGCAGCTACCTTGTGTTTGATTAATTTGGCTTGATTAATTTGTATTGATAAGAACTTTACACCTAGATGAGTTGTGACTGTCATAAGAGCTCTGATGATGAAGACAAAGGCCAGTTCCGGGAACTCCTCAACGGTTTGCAGTACCTACTTTGTGTTTGGTTTTAATTCGTTTATATTGATGAGAACTTTGCACCCATTGGGTTAAAATAATGTTCTGCAGTACCTAAATCTGATGATTAAGACCATAGGCAGTCGAGAGAATTCTTCAAAATTACGGGTAAAAATTAAAGTAAACAAAATTACGTCATTTCCCAACTATATTTGCGTCAGCTTCCAGTCTAACCGGATGTAACTGAATACATAGTACCTACTTTTCACAACTGAAAAGTGTAAAATAAAAACTTTTTTACAAATAAACAACCGACTTCTAAAAACCACTACAAAGTGAAAAATAACTAATTTCGGAAGTCGGCGTCAAAACTAATACCTATACAAAAACCAAAGACACCGACTTCCGAAATTAGTTATTTTTCACTTTGTAGTGGTTTTTAGAAGTCGGTTGTTTTTTTGTAAAAAAGTTTTTTTTTAGGTACTTTTTATTCGGTCCTACAAAAGTCACAGTTTACAATGGCGAAAAATTAGAAAAGTGTATGTATTATATAATGTATTGTATCCTCTATCGAAAAACGTATAGCAATTCTGTTTGCAGGTCGTTTTAAATTTATACGAAACGCTTTTAAGAAATTGTCACTTATTGAAGTTCGGTGATGGATTATTTAATATTTTCCTTTATTTATATACTTCATATTATACTCATAACCCATAGAATGCAGCTTTATTAAGGAACCTTTTAGAAAAGGTACCAATGGCACTGGTCTGGTACTGCTCCTACCGATTTGCTGCCTTTCTATTATTTTATACTAGCAGCGCTTCGCATGTTTACCGACATAATAATCCCGTGGTTAAATCGAGATAAAAATCACCCTATATATTAACCCCATTTATAAACTATATATGGGCCAAATGTTTCAGCAGAAGAACGAGAGTAACCGACATAGCCCGAAGAATTGCAATACTAAGTGGCAGTGAGCCGGGCACATTGCCCGTAGGACCGATGCCCGTTTTGGCGGACGGGTTCTCGAGCGACCACGCACCGGAAGACGCAGAGTGGGTAGGCTTCCAACAAGGTGGATCGACGACCTGGTGAAGGTCGCGGGAAGCCACTGGATGCGGGAGGCGCAGGACCGGTCGTCGTGGAAATCCTTGGGGGAGGTATATGTGCAGTAGTGCACGTCTTTCGGCTGAAGTGACGATGTGCCAAATTTCTTCCAAATCAGTTCAAGAGTTTTTCCTTGATCCTCACAAGCTTTCGCTTTTATAATATTGGTTGAAAGAAAGAAAGAAAGAAAATACATTTATTCAGCACAGACTTAAAGTTGGACTAATTTATTAGCTCGTACAGTTCTTACTAGGGTTGTAACGGAGCTTCGCCTCCGCTTCCGTTACTGCGGAAGTTCCGCAAGAAATCGTATCTTCGCTTCCGCCTCCGACTCCGCACAATTTTTGTAGAGGTTTATTTACGTATTTATAAAATAAATAACGCGCAAGCTGCGACGCTCGACAACCGTCCGGCCGCGTTTGAGTGCGAAATGGTCAAGAATCAACTAGTGCGAGGCGGGAATGCGGCAAACACAATTTGTTTCTTCTTAATTTTTATTACAAGAAGGTAATATTTTTTTACTAAGTGTACTACTATTAATGTACGTATTTAAAATAAAAAAAATGTTTTGATTAACCATAAATTTAATTTTTTTCTATATTTACTTTCACATCCGCCTCCGCCTCCGCCTCCGTTAACCTCCGCGTCCACGGAGGTGAGACTCGTCGCCTCCGCCTCCGCTAACAAGGCCTCCGTTAGAACCCTAGTTCTTACCTATAGGTGAGAAAAAAAAGGAATCACTATCATATGAAGAACAAATCCTACACCTCACGAAAAGCATTTGAGATTCAAAGCGTAGAATCACCCCTATGATCCGTTTAAAATAGGTAGACGTTATCGAAGCCTGAAGTAAAATTGTGCAGCAGTAGAATCTAGTGTGAAACAGATGCTTTGAGTCGCTGTAGTGTGCCTTTCTACTCTTGCTTACCAAGGACATATTTCTAAACGACATCTTCAGGCTTTTGCGCTGAACAGGGAGCGCAGTGTTCTGGGTTAATTACTCACAACCGCGTCACTGGCCAGCCCCTTAATTGCGTAACAGACTATTGTTATCAATTGGCATAACTTTGAATCATATTGCTAATCCATTGCTCCAAGTATTCGAAAAATCATCATCATCATCTCAGCGTCCCAGTCGCATCCGAAGCTTTTTCAGCTTTGGAGTTTGGGGTTCGCTTTATAAGCCTAACTGCTGTTTTGGCTAAACTTTGATATTTTCGGTGAAGCGACTGCCTTCTGACCTCCACAGCACTAAGGCGATATTGAAGCATTAAAGCTAATAAATAAATAATATTATATAGCTAATATTATTATTATTTAGCTAATATTTAGCAATTATTGGACTAATGAGGGCTTCGACAACCCGTAACGACTGCCATCAGATGTTTGCATGGCAACCGGGACCAACGGCTTGGCGTGCTTTCCGAGGCACGACCAGACCAGATCATATTTTTTTTTTTATGAGTTATAAGCAAGCGCTTGACCGCAATCCCGCCTGATGGTAAGCAGTGATGCGATCATTGATGGTAAAGCGCGCTAGTTTATTAAGAGCCTATTCACTCTAGCCTTGAAGACACTCAAATTGTAATGAGACGGAAACACCGTCGCTGGCAAATTGTTCCAGTCCCTCGATGTACTCGGTATAAAAGAGGAAGCGAAACGCTTCGTCCGGGTCGCAGTGGTATCAACAACGTAAGGGTGGAAACTCGCCGTACGACGGGTCGTCCGATGGTGGAACGGTGATGGGGGAATTAAATCATGCAATTCCCTTGCACACTCACCAGAATGCAACCTATAGAAGACCGAAAGGCTGGCTACTCTACGCCTGTGCTCCAGGCTTTGGAGACCGTTTCGAGTTAAGTCTGGGTCGCCAATCAGCCTCTTCGCACGCCTCTCCACTGAATCCAAAGTATCCAGGTGACATTTCCAGGTGATATTGTGTTACACAATTGCCCTACCGATCTCCTCAGTCTGTGCGGTTTTTACCTCAAAATCATCATCATTCTCAGATAATTTCAGAGACCAATTTACATTTTTTTTAATTTATGCTTAATGGACATTAAGAGATGAGCGGTGGCCTAGTGTTATCTACCGTGACTTGCAAATTGTGACTTGCAAGTTCGAACCCCATCAGACGCTTTCATCATCATCAACCTTTTTTAACGTCCCATTACTGGGCACAGGTCTCCTCTCATACAGAGAAAGATTGAGCGCAATCACTATGCTTGCTCAATGCGGGTTGGCGATTTTAGAATGAAATTTCATCAGTCATTGGTGTCCAGGATACCAATGACTGATGAAATTATTATTTTTTTATTATTTCATCACCAGTACTGCTCTCGAAACAGTGAAAATGAAGGAAAATATCGGTAGGAAACCAGCATGTACTAGAGCCAAAACTTTGAAGGCATCTATCAAACTGCACTGAACCTGCGTGTTAGGTTACAGCCCACTTGCTCTTACTGAGGGGAGGCATGTGTCCTAACAATGGCAACATTATAGACCGATTATGTAATGGGCCTGCTGCTAACCACGATCATGCTTGGTCATCATCATCATCTCAGCGTTAATCCCAGTCGCATCCGAAGCTTTTTCAGCTTTGGAGTCTGAGGTCCGCTTTACCAGTCTAACTGCTGGTTTTTGGCTAAACTTCGATATTTTCCGTGACTGCCGTCTGACCTCCACAACCAAAAGGTGATATCTAAGCATTGCAGTTAGACCAATTGTTAGACTTTTGAGGGCTCCAACAACCCGTAACGACTGACACTAGATGTTCGTATGGCAACCGGGACCAACGGCTTAACGTGCTTTCCGAAGCACGACCAGACCAGTGCAAATATTCATATTCATGCATACAAACATTTGCACTGTGCGGGGATCGAACCCGCGCCTCCTTGCGCAACGGCCGCATTCGCTACCGCTAAGCCACGGAGGCTGACGATCATGCTTGGTGAAAAGCCATTAATAAGGTCTATTATGAAACGAACACGCTCAGACAAGGCTTGTTCAGTCTTACTTTAAAGTCAGATGGGTTAAATGTGGAAGGTAAAGACACGATAGCGTCAATCCCCAGCTTTAGTTGGAATTACAGCTCACTCCACACACTTCTACTTCTTCTTCTTCTTCAGCCTATAGAGATCAGTTCGGTCCACTGCTGGACAAAGTCCTCCTTCAAGGCTTTCCACGATGACCGGTCTTATGCTGCCCGCATCCACCGGCTTCTCGCGACCTTCACCAGGTCTACGGTCCACCTAGTTGGGGGCCTCCCTACACTTTGTCTTCCGGTACGTGGCCGCCACTCCAGACCGTTACTCACACTCACTTCACATAAGTTTTCACGATGAGATCGTTTGGGGTTGAAATCCTCGGGTCGAGAGGTTCGAGTGCTCATTGCTTGTTCAGTGAACTCTCTTTGAGTTCTATTGACACTTACCGTGACTCAAGGGCGGACAGATATTTTTAATTCTGGCAATGAAATTGTGTTTTGACAGTTTACGTATACAATAACGGTCAAAATTTATATCTAGAAATAAAGTTGTACACTTCCAAATACTTCCAAAATATATAAATTGAAATGTAACCTAAAAAAAATGAAGTGAAATGTTGTAATGTGTGTGGTGGTGTTGTAATGTGTAAACTAAATAAAACTATTAACAAAGTAAAATAAAATTTACTAGTAATTAAAATGTAGCTTACGAATATACATCGAGCTGTAGATCTCTAGTATTATAGTAGGTTTATTTATACATATGTTCTAGTTCTAATAAGTATGTATTACCCCCATTCCTAAAATAAGAATGAAAAAAAGTTCTTGATACACAGACGAACACAACAACTAAAGGGTTCCATTTTTCCTGAGTTACCGAACTCTAAAAACCTATACACTTTAACCAACGAACTCTATTGCAACAGCGAATAATATTTCCAAGTGCTATTAAATCAAATACAGCTAAAATATTCATGTGATTGTGGACACACTAGTGCTCCCCCTCTAGGGGGACGTTGTGTCTGATTGCCCGGGAATTTTCCCGGAATTTGCCGGCAGACCCGGCCGCGAGACTGCTCGCGCGGCTGACTCGGCGATATGTATTGAGTGGTCCAACTTAGAAATAGTATCTATTTTAAAACTTGGTATCTAATAAACTTTACTGATTCAGTGGAATATACACATGACCTTTGCAACTACATAATTTTTTTTGTTTGATGGGTTTGCAAAGTAAGATTTTCCGTTATTTGTTTGGGTCGGCTTCCCTTCTCACCGAACGCATCTGTATAACAAAATTTTATACAGAGCGAGTGCCCATCTGACCTCCATAACCCATCATCATCATCAGCCTTTTTATCGTCACACTGCTGGGCACAAGCCTCCTCTCATACAGAGAAGACCTGACCAGGTAGTGGTTTCTACAGGCTTGCCTGACGGTTGATGTCGGGAATTTGTACTCGTTTACAATATGTAAAGAAAACCCTGTCCGACCCATAAGGATAATAAAGGTTAGGTAAGCACATGACCAAATAAAATATGAAATGTTACATAATCATCTTAGTAACAATTCTAATGAATTTTGAAATAATCTTTTTTTTTCCGCGAATTAATTCCAGCTTCCCCAAAATTTGGTAGTTTTTTAATAAGTGACAACACCGGTATTACTATGAGCGAATAGCGAGGCTCATCCCATGAATAGCGCGCATGCCGCGTGCCCTGTTCCCCTTCACCCGTGCATGTATCACCTACCGCACATGTATTAATTTACCTCCTTTTGCGAAATAATATTTTTTTTTTTATTTTTTTTTTTTTTTTTAATGTTAGTCCATCTTTGTAGGCATTAGTAGAATCAGTTATCGATACCTAACAATACCTTCACGGGTCGGACAGGGTGTTCTTTACATATTGTATACGTATGTTGTTCGCCTTGCGAGATCTAGGATTTGCGTGACGTCAATATGATGCGTTGTTTCACATGTGGCATTGCAGATTCCGCTGCAAATACGCTGGAGTTTTGTAAAAGCGAGAGAAGAATAATTCAATTTGTAAGAAAACTCTTTTTGCTTTTAAATTGCACCACACTCAAACGAATTAGCGAACAATAGGGCACTGTTTACTTGAAAAGTTGGTGTCTATAATAATGTAGAATTTATGACATGTGCTGCACAAAATGAAGGTACCGATCAGCTGTTGTTGGTAATGAATTTATGTTGGTTACGCGGTTTATACACAACATATTCTTAGCTGATTGGGCCTCGTACGTTTCCTTCCCATTTTCTTTTCCTTATTCAGCATATTTTGCAAACATACCGGGATATCTTGTACCAGTTGCGCCCCGCGGCTTAACCCGGGTGAGTTACGCTCCTGGAGGAATATCTGGATAAAAAATATCCTAAGTATTATGCCTGGTTATAATAAAACATTTGTATGCCAAATTACATCCAACTCTGTTGAGTAGTTTTTGCGTTGAAGAGTAACAAACATACATCCATCATTAACATTACTAATAGTAGTAGGATTATTTACTTTACATCTCTCATATTCGGTAAGTAGATCCTTATTACCCCCAAATGAGGCTTGTAGGTGACCAATTAGCGCTCTAGGATAATAATGTAGAAAAACCCTAAAAAGGTCTAGGGCGGTAAGTACTTAAAAAATCATTACTCTTTCAAAAAGATTGCGTACACCTAACCATCATACTGGCAATAGATATCATGCATTCAGCCCAATGACAAAAGAGGTTGCTTCGCTATTCAGCCTTGTCTTCGTATGAGTAGCTACTTATAATTGTCATCAATTTTAAATATCGAACGGCGAAGCGCAATTTAGTTCTTGAAAAAAAAATTAACAAAAATATGAGTAAAAAAATATTATTTAAAAACAAAAAACCTGCCTGCATAAAACTCTAACGAACTGAAAAGGTAGAAACAAGTTAAACAATCGCAGTTGTTGGACTTCTTAGCTAGATAAACAAGTATTCCATAGAACAGTCCCCCAACTGCAATTGTTAGAGTTTTATGCAGGCGGGTTTTTTGTTCTTATTTTTTTTTTTCTATATTTTTAGTTTTAACAAATTATGTTTCTAATATTGGAAAACTTAAAAAAATTGTTTAATTTTTTTTATCGTTCCATTTAATATTAACACTGCACGTTATATACATATTTTTAATGAGTATTTTAAATCCTTCATTTTAAAACCAATTCGATAAGTTTTGTAAATAAAAATTACCTCATAATTATGGCGTCAAACATCCGCCATTTTGTTTTTTTTTTTTTAAATGTCACCGTCTAATACAAATCTAACTATGACTCAAATGTGAAAATTCGTTAGCCGGTTCTGGAGATACAAGATAATAAAGAATATTACATACATTCATATGTACAAGATATATACGCGCTTTGTGCATGCCTCCGAATGTAATTCTGTTTATAATTTTGCAATAAATTGAAACTGACTGACTTTTGTGCTTAAATTTCTAAGTGTACATTAATTACGTGGGTACGGACGACAGCAGGTCAAGCTACCCCAAACGGTCAGATATTTCCAATCAATTTAGAGCCTTAATGCTGTAGAGATAAAGTTGAAAATCTAATAAGGAAATCTGACAGATTGTAGTAGCTTGATGTGATGTTGTCTGTTGTACATAGGTTTGGTACTGTTTCAATGTATGTTTCTGGATTTATCATTGCTATTTTTTTTAAATGCCTTATCATTGAATTTTGATCTTGTTATAGACTTTTCAGTTGATTTTTAGTTGTAGTTATCCATGCAAGTGGTTTTTTTGTTTTTTTACTTATTATTTTATTTATGTCTTTTTAGTTAAGAAATATTAAGTAACCGGATTAATTCCTTAAATGAGTTTATGTCATGTGGTTGATTTAGCAATTTGTTAGGTTCAAGAGAACTGATATCAAGTCCGGAAAGAGTCCTCACTCTATTCAAAGTAACGTAAGCTTGACCTTTTGCAAATAAGTTTCTACTTAAATCTACAACTACAACAATAGCTGGGTCTAAAGTTGTGCCCTGTAGTCTATGCACCGTCACTGCCCAGCATAAAATTAAGGGAAACATTCGTCGCTCAATCTTGTCTTTACCACGTAAAGCATCAAATTCTGTAGCACGAGGCTGGATCCAGACACCAATACCAGGTAGGTTCCAGTGGCGAAGAGTCCATACAAGCCGATTCCCACCGGGTTACCTTTCAAAAATCAGTTCCATATTCATACAAAAGTATTTACATTCTATTTCATTAACAAAGTATTATTAATCAAATGCCTGCGCGATTTACAATAGCAATAGTAATTCTTAACAATACCCTAAGTATCACATTTCATTTTATAGTCGTAAATTAATCAGCGCTTCAATTTTTCGTACCTAAATTACATTGAAGGTAACTCGACGAATTACAGCTTATCTCGGCCAACGTTTTACTATGAGGCGAAAAGAGACAGAGCGTGTCAGACCATCTCTTTCTAATGCTCGCTAACCGTCCGTAAAATTTAAGGAAAGATAAGCTAATGGCAACCGGCTTGCAGTTCTCTCCTCTCCTCTATTAGAAAGAGACAAAGAAACCACTCAAACCACGGCACGGGAGAAAGGAAACACGACAAAATTAAAAAGAATTAGCGTTATAATGAAATCCTTCGCAAGTCATATTCTTTTTATTTTGGCATATTTTCGTGTTTCATTTCGTTTGGTTGAAAATAAATTATTGTTAGAATGTGACATGTGTTGCTATACCATTGGTGCGTGATAATTTTGTTTGTTATATTTTAATACTTGTGTTATTTAAACTGTGACTGATTCTGTAAGGTAATTTAATCGCAGATTTGGTTAAATACTATGGATTTTGTTTGTTATTAGGGCTTATATTATTCTTATCTGAAGACCTCCTCCAAGATATCCTGCAGTAGGTAAGTGTTTAAGTGTTTATTTTTTTGGACCGGCTTCCCTTTGTCAAAATTTCACCCTTCGCCACTGGTAGGTTCCCTGTTATACTTGCACAAATACCGCTTGTGGTAGTTTGCTGGTTTGTTTGCTGGTGTTGTGGCTCCAACTGCTTTCTGCGTAGTGCTGGCCAATCTATTCGTCGGATAACACCCATAGCACCGGTAACCAGCCCATGATTAACATTAGATGTTCCGTCTTAGCATGGCTCGAGAGCTTACACCTAATTTGAGTTAGTTTGGAATACTACCTGATTTATTGGGATCTTCAGGTATGTATTCCTCGCGTGGTTTTTG
Organism: Sesamia nonagrioides; assembly: GCA_017933935.1. Lineage (NCBI taxonomy): Eukaryota > Metazoa > Arthropoda > Insecta > Lepidoptera > Noctuidae > Sesamia > Sesamia nonagrioides. The sequence goes on along the minus strand of JADWQK010000844.1, from coordinate 360,709 downwards.
ACCATATGTTTTAGGATCAAATGAGATGTCTACAGCACTAACATTGTATACTTTTGTGAGCTTTTAGACTTATTTTTGGGTGTTATAAACTAGTTCTTCACTGCAATCCCGCCTGATGGTAAGCAGTGATGCAATCGTTGATGGTAAAGCGCGCTAGTTTATTAAGAGCCTATTCACTCTAGCCTTGCAGACACTTAAATTGTAGTCAGGGAGAAACACTGCCGATGGCTAATTGTTTCAGTATCTGTAGGTAGACTACCTACACTATTTCTCAATCCTTCCCCTTAGAATTACATCCAAAGGTTATCTGTAAAAGATCGCTCTTAGCGATAAGACCGCCTATTGTGTCACCCTTTGTAAAATCGTTTTATTTATGTTCTGTAGTCTATATGGTGTACGGCTTCGGGTTGTGGAGATCAGACGGCAGTCGCTTCACGGAAAATGTCGAAGTTTAGCCATATCAGCAGTTAGACTGGTAAAAGCGGACCTCAGACTCCAAAGCTGAAAAGGCTTCGGATGCAACTGGGATTAACGATGAGATGATGATGAAGATGATGAATCTATATGGTGTACATATTAAAGAGTATTCTATTCTATCTAGATGTACGCGGTATAAAAGAGGAGGCGAAACGCTTTGTCCGGATCGTAGTGGTGTCACGTAAGGGTGGATATTCGCTATACGATGGGTCGTCCGATGATGGAACGGAGATGGAGGAATTAAGTCATGCAATTCCCTCGCACACTATTGAAAATGCATCCTATAGAACACCGACAGGCTTGCAACTCTTCGCTTGTGCTCCAGGCTTTGAAGATCGTTTTAAGCTAAATCCGGGTCCCCAATTAGTCTTTTTCGAGTTTTAGGGAGTCGCTTGTTAAGAGGGAATCTAGTGGTGCTTTCTCTATGCAAACGTATTCCGCTGTTTTTTCGTGGATAATGATTTTAGAGCAATTTTTTTCTACAATTTTACACCGTGATTATACGTGCCCCTATCATTTGATTTTTTCTGAAACTTAATTAATATAAATGTCTTTGGTTTTGTATATTCGTTTTTTGACAGCGACTTCCGAAATTAGTTATTTTTCACTTTGTAGTGGTATTTGGAAGTCGGTTGTTTTTTTGTAAATAAGTTTTTATTTTACACTTTTTAGTTGTTAAAAGTACTATGTATTCAGTTGCATCCGGTCAGACTGGAAGCTGACGCAAATATAGTTTGGAAACGACGTAATTTTGTTTACAATTTAATTTTCTCAACTGCCTATGGTCTTCATCATCAAATTTACTGCAGACCATTATTTTAACCCAATGGGTGCAAAGGTCTCATCAATATAAATGAATGAAGTCCAACCACAAAGTAGCTACTGTAAACCGTTGAGGAGTTCCCGGAACTGGCCTTTGTCTCCATCATCAGAGCTCTTATGAGAGACACAACCCATCTAGGTATAAAGTTCTTATCAATACAAATTAATCGAGCCCAAACACAAGGTAGCTGCTGTGAATTGTTGTGGAGTTCCTTCGACTGTCTCCCGGCTCCATCATCATATCTACTCCAGACCTCTAGTAAATTGTAGTGCTTTAAAATACTTAATGAAAATGCTAATAAATGCACTAGTCCCCCCTGCAATTTTTGAAAGTTCCCCTTGTTTTCTCTGGTCTTCCATCATCAAACCCTGATATCTTTATCATGGAACCACCTTGGGAACGTCTTCTTTCCAACAGAAAAATAATTATCAAAATCGGTTCATAAACAACGAAGTTATGCGCGAACAAACATAGAAAAAAAAGCATATAATAATAAAAAAAAGCATATAATATACGGTCGAATTGAGTAACCTCCTTCTTATTGAAGTCGGTTAAAAAGAAATAAGATACTTCAAAATCGCGTAAAATAAACCATCTTTACCGTGATGTTCAGATTACTATTAGACAAACGTGATAAGTTTTTGACAAAAAAGAAAATAATAGAAGCATAGGAATACTTTTCCTCTAAATTTTGATATAAAAATAATTGATATCTTGTCGTGTTTTGAAAAAGAAAACAGCAGAATACGAAACGTCTTTTGATCAACGTTTTTGTAGGTAAAATCAGCCTGAGCTTTTTGGGACTTTACCGGGAGAGGTTGGAAGCAGCGCGACGGCAATAGTTTCTTCAAATACCTATTTTCCAAATTCCTTAACACTAGACCAATTCCTTAGTCTTTAGGTAATATCAAAATACGAAACAAAATGCACTGATTTCACGCCAAAACCTAACCTAACTGCTATATCTAAGTAAGACTAGGACAAATAACTCTAGAGAGAGACAGAAGACGATTTCTTCGTTTAAACAACATATGTAAATGTCAGCTTATCGGAAGACCTTATACACGCCGGGTTAATTTAAGTTGAACGGAAGCGAACTGCCGACGACAGAAGTGTTAGCTCAACATATAACAATAATTATTATTATTTAAAGTGCGTTGGGGTAAGATCGGCCTTGGGGTAAGAACGTACAAATCAAATATCCCATTTAATTGGCTTTATTTTAATGATAGCTAAATATAGCTTCTTGTACCAACTACAACATTAACTTATCAACTAGGGTTAGTTAGATATACACCTCGTGAATAACTAAATCATTTTAATAAAAGTTGCTGATTTGACTTATGTAGTAGTGGGACGAACGCTGTGACGTTATTTTGCAATGGCCGCACGTGGACAGAGTCATTTTGGAAAGTGGGATGGTCGAAAGGGCATTTCGCTTTGAGGTACGGATCACGGCACTTCTCCCGGGCCAAACTGTCGGTTTGCCTATTTAAATTATTATTGTCAAGATTGGAGGGTATATTTACACGTCGTGCTTTAATTCAAAACTTCACCTACGCAATGGAGCCCTTAGGTGCTCTACACACCAACAAAGGCATACAACAAAGGCCCTGCGGCATATATCGGCAACATTTTACCGGCGGGCTAGGTTGGCGGCTTCAGTCATTGCAAGTCGTAAAACTTTGCCGGCGGCATGTCGGCGGCTCGACATCAGAAACTTATTTGGCAGTTAAAATACTAGCACGTCACTACAGCTGAAATGTTGTCGGGCAACTGAGCACTTGCGTACCCTAACCGCCGGCAAGCAACACGCGCGGGCGAAGGTTGGCGACATGCTTCTTTCAACATAAGCCGGCGGCTTATGCGGGTTGTGTCGGCGGGATGTGTCGCCGGGCTTTGGTGTGTACTGCGCTTTACCACCACACCATGATGAACAAAACTTGAAAGGCATGCCTCGTAACATTAAATTAAAATCATATATCATTAAATCCTTTCATTTGATTAAAGGTAATGTTATATGATTGGATTTTATGTATTTTTAATTTAATCTAATATGTTTGTAATGGTACAACACCAATTACATGACTAATATTAACATAATTTAAAAAGTTTAAAAATACAAGTATATAAAAGAGGAATGAAAATAATTAGTGCCCAAAAGGTTGGCAGCATTGCCACGTTGTATGGCGATGCTGATTCTTTGGCCAAAAAATAGCCCAGTCCTCTGGTCACATGAAGAGTCAAATCATTACATTAAATTAAATTAAAACCTGTTTCAGTGACTGACTAATAGACGGACAACACCCAGCTAAAACCATGTTGACAAGATTCAAGATTCAAGAAGTCAAAAAGACGATGATCTCTGAGTTTGTTACGGCTATTTCTTCTCAGAGGTAGTCAGTTAGGAAATGCCGGCTATAGTTAATAGTATATATAGTTTTAAAAAAAAATGAAGTGTAAAAGTGATCAGTGATCCTACTTGCATAATAAATGATTTCATTTCATTTCTTTTTATTTCGCCAGTCCAGACGAAGGTATAATTTATAATTTGTTGGAAAGTATTATCAAATTTTCGTTTGTACCCTTTCGACTTGATTTTAGTAATGATTTAAACCTTATTGAAAATTACATTTTCAAGTCGTTTGGGGTTGAACCCCTGGGGTCGTGAGGTCCGAGTGGCTCATTGCTTGTTCAATGAACTCTGTAAATGGCTTGTTGACAGTATCCGTGACCCAAGGGCTGGCAGATAATTTTTATTCTGGCAATTAAATTTGTATTGACCTACTAAAATTATAAATGCGAAAGTGTGTGAGTATAGTTTGTTATTTGTAACTCTTTAACGCAAAAACGACTGCACGAATTTAGATGAAATTTGGCACACACACGTTTATAACCAGAAATAATACATTGGATAAGTTTTATCCTATCAATAGGATAGCCTCCGTGGTGTAGCGGTAGCGCGCAAGGAGGCGCGGGTTCGATCCCCGCGCAGTACAAATATTTGTATGCATGAATATGAATGTTTGTACTGATCGGGCCGAGTATCGGAAAGGACGTTAAGCCATTGGTCCCGGTTGCCATATGAACATCTAATGGCAGTGGTTACGGGTTGTCGGAGCCCTCAAAAGACCAACAATTGCTCTAACTGCAATACCTCTATATCGCCTTCGGGTTGTGGAGGTCAAACGGCAGTCGCTTCGAAGTTTTAACCAAAATCAGCAGTTAAACCGATAAAGCGGACCCCAGGCTCCAAAGCTGAAAAAGCTTCCGATGCGACTGGGATTAACGCTGAGATGATGATGACTTTTCATACCGATATTCTCGCGCGATCGAAATTAACGCGGATGAAACCGCGGGGCGCAGCTAGTCTCCAAAGCTGTCTAAATTTAAAATATATTCCTCTAATAAAGTTGTCTCGCCCTCTAACCTTTATAAACTTATTAACAAAGTTAAATAATTAATGACTAGTAGGTACAAACTTTACTAGTAGGTAGTTTCTCTGCGTGATCGAATCAGAAATGAGGAGATCCGCAGAAGAACCAAAATCACCGACATAGCTCTTCGAGTCGCTAAACTTAAGTGGCAGTGGGCAGGGCACATTGCTCGTAGAACCGATGGCTGATGGGGCAGTAAGGTTCTGGAGTGGCGGCCACGTACTGGAAAACGCAGCATAGGGAGGCACAAGGTGGACCGATGACCTGGTGAAGGTCGCAAGAAGCCGATGGATGCGGGCAGCACAAGACCGGTCATCGTGGAATGCGTTGGGGGAGGCCTTTGTCCAGCAGTGGACATCTATAGGCTGAAGAAGAAGAAGGTACAAACACGGCTACACATTGAGTTATACTATATCCAGTTTTTGCTAACCTCCCTGAAATTAAATCCAGTTTCTGAAATCTGGTTATTTATGACAGCACGGTTGGCGTAGTGGTAAAATGTTTGACTGCTGCGCTACGTGTCGCGGGTTCAATTCCCGCAAGAAACAAATATTTGTATGACCTACAAGTAATTGTTCTGGATCTGGTTGTTTGTGTATCTTTATATATATAATTCTGCTGTACGTGTGTATGTCATTGAACTCCTCCTAAACGGCTTGACCGATTTTAATGATTTTTTCTGTATGCGTTTGAGTGGCGACCTGGATGGTTTAGATTCACAAATCAGCCCGGCAGATGGCGCTGATCGCTTGAACAAGCATGTGATCTCGGAAACAGCCCTAACTATTTCGCTGAAATTTAATATGTGGGGCTCTTCGGGGACGAGAAATCGATCTAGCTCAGTCTTATATCTGGGGAAGCGCATGTTTTCGAGTTTTCTCTTTCGCAATTTTTCACGCATAATATGGGCGCTAATTTCGCGCGGCTTGACATAGCGGCTGTGGCGTAGTCGAAAGTGGTATGGTCTACTCGCCATGGTTGGTGTTCCTCGGTTCAAACCCGGCCAATCACAAGTTTTTTTTTTGTTTTTAGACAAGTTTATAGTTTTTTTTTTTAATTTTTGTAGTTACTTAAAAAGAAAATTGTACATAAGAATTAAAAGGGGAAAAATACATTATTTAACTAAAATTGTACTCATGAACTAAAAGAGAAAAAAAAATAGAAATAAATAAATATTTAAGATTTTTTATTTAACTTAAAGAGACTGAAACAAGAGCTCTAGGGGTAGAGAGAGAGATGATATCTTTGTTACAAATGTAGATGACAATGCTTTCCATGGGTATATTCCTAAATCTGCTGTACGTGTGTACCTACGTCACTGAATTCCTCCTAAAGGGCTGCTCCGATTTGAATGAAGTCTATGTATATAAATGAAGTCGTGTTAGTTACTCTATTCATAATTTAAGAACCGCTTAACCAGTATGGCTCAAAATTGGTAGGGAGGTAGATAAGAACTGGGAGAAGGACATATCACATAGGATACTTTTTATCCCGTTCCCGTTGTTCCCGTCGTTCCCGTGTGACGTGACATAAGACATGGTATAACAAAATGCAACTGACATGGAATAACAAAACAACTCAGTCAAAATATAAGTTAGCGGTTCATTTGTTATAAATGGTACAAACACACTGCTGCACCATAGAATAAAGAGAGGGAAGTAGGTTATCTCCGACCCAATCCGCGATTTAATTGCCTACTGTCTTAGGGTTGTCACGTTTAGCAAAATTTTAATTCAGTGTCTATAAATTGGCAAAGGTCGGAAAGTTGACGACTGTTCACGCTTCGTCGGATTCGGTTGTCACCGAACCCGCTAACAAATATTTATAGACTAAGAGCTTATATTTAAATTATTTGCTTAGTATTTATACATATAGTCATACACAGTATTTTTGTATTTTTTATTTTGTAATTTATTAGTAGTTTTGTACACATAAAGGACCATATTTATTTTTATTTTTAATTAATACAAATTTATATAACACAAACATATCTATTAACCCTAAAAATCGTAAAACAACATAAAAATACTGACAACTGCCTCTTTGACTAATTATTTCTGTTGTTAAGATCTGAACTTTATTTATCTGATTCACAAATTGTCAATTAGGTACTTACTTACTTACTTTTAATAACGATTTTATAACTGTAAGTAAGTAGTTACTATACCTACCTACAATAGGTACTAAGAAATCGGCATAACTAAATGTAAACAAAGCAGTAGAGCGCTAGCGGCAAATCAACTGACAGATCAAAAGTACCTATAATCATTGATTTGTGTGATTAATAAATTCTAGTACGAAAACAGGCCTACCTACTTCCCCTATCTGATAGAAAACTAATACTTACAACAAGAAATAAGTAAGTTCCTAAGTGGATATCTCATCATCAAGTAAAAATTATAATCTTATAAGAATAAGTGACTTGCTTACCTTTCCTACTCAGTAGGTAATCTGAACAGAGACAATTCTGAAATCGATGAATTAAGACATCCAAACAAACAACAATACTTTCTCCTGCGATAATCACACATTGTTCTTTAATTTAGCTACGTAGTATTCTGTAATCTGTGATTTAGCGAATGTGCCGAAAAGCCGTGACGCGCGAACCTCGTTCCGTGCTAGCCGCGACTAGCGCAGTCATAGGCACTCTAATATTGTGTTTAGGTGTGCGTGCGGCGACGCATAGATACTATGGCGCAAACATACAAGCCGCGCGCGGTCCGTTTGTATGAAGATAACGTACTTCCCTCTCTTTATTCTATGGCTGCACTACTCATCTTATTAATAAAAAGTCTTACCGGTTTAATGTTGATGCATTCATTTAAAGCAAGGAATATAAATAGTCTCTGCCGGTTTTATTTTTTTAATAAAAGCCCCAAAGCAAACTACAACTTCAAAATTTCTAATAGTGTATTGCTGTAAGGCGTTTATTTATTGGGTTAGTCTTTTTTATTGACTTGATTGTGCTCTGGCTGTTGAGAGTATGTCATGCTCACTCAAATGTCTCGCTGATGGTGGCGTGTGTGTTGGGTCATTAGGTTCCCTTCAATATGGTTGAGCTGTATGATGCTGATCCATACGTCATGTTCGTGAACGGACGCCGTCGGAGGGGATTGGTCATCTCTTAGCTGCCACGGCGTATTTTAATTTCTGAATTGATTTTTGTGTGTTTTCCATAATGGACGCTCTCAGCATACAATATATTTCTGCATTGTTCTCACACGGTTGATTTCAACATGAATGATGTAATCAAATATTTGTAACAATAGCCTGAAAATTTAAAAGAGTGTCCATGGACTTTCTTGCCCGTTATTTTCCATAGGTACCTACTCTTTGGAATGGGCAACTAGCTTCATCTTATTGACTGACCGACCTTCTGACAATTCAAAAGTGCCTGTAACTGGTTTATTTGAAATAAATGCTTTGATTTGATTTGTGCCATTTACCATTTCACTACATACTATAAAACAAAGTTAGCTTTCTCTTTCCCTATGTCCCTTTGTATGATTAAATCTTTAAAACTGCGAAACAGATTTTGATGAGGTTTCTTTTAATAGATAGAGTAATTAAAAAGAAACGTTTATATGTATAATAACATTCATTAAATTGTGGAGAAACACTATCCCTCGCCCACATTTGGGAGTGACGAGAAGAGGCATAGCTCCGTTGCCGCGAAAAATCGCAATATAGCGGACAGAGCTCCGGCGGGATCTCATGGCGACATGGAAAGTGTGATTGTCGCAATCCAGCACTGAGCACGCCACAATAGCGGTGGTTAGTCCTCTCTTTGAGGAGTAGCTAGAGAGGCGCAACGGCGTCCTCACCTTGCGACTGACGTTGGTCCTCACCGGACACGGCTGTTTCGGGAGGTTCCTGTTCCGTATAAGGCGGGAGGAAACGCCAGGCTGACCACTGTGTGCATCGTCCTGAGGACACGGTGGAGCATACGGTACAGGTCTGCCCGGCTTGGGTAGAGCACAGCCGTGTCCTCGAGGCGGCGATCGGCGGCGATCTCTCGCGTCCGACCCTGGTCCGGGCTATAGTCCATAGGCCATGCACTCTTGCTCCGGAGCAAGAGTGCATGGCAAGCTTTCACCTCCTTCTGTGAAGCAGTGATGCTGGCAAAGGAGGAGGCGGAGCGCGTGAGGGAGCGGAAATCCCACTACCTTCACGCCTCAAACCGCTGCAGGAAGCGCCCTGGTCGGGAGACAATATCGGACTCTCGACCACCGTAGGCGCGGGCTTGCGGGCGGCGAGCGATAGGCAACTAGCCTCCTGGTAAGAACCAGGCCCGGGTTGACGGCGCGTTGTGTTTCACACGCGCCTCAAAGAGATGTCAGCACACCTTGATGGGGTCCACGAGGACTGGTCCACAGGGTTGCGGGTTGGTTAAAAATGAAACCATGGCACTGGCCGTTGCACAGGCAAGTGAAGGAACACGGGTGGGTTTTAGTCAATAAAAGTCTGACACGCCTTTCCGCTCCGCCCAGAGTGGAAGAGGTCATTTGATAATTTCCCATCCAAAACAAAAAAAAGAACTGAAGAAGAGCAAGAAATTGCGCTTGAAGAGCGCAGCCTTAGTATGGCTCGACTTCGTGCTTCTCACTGACCAGAGCAAAGGGAGGCAGCCCGTGAAACGGCTCAGTTGGCAATGCGAAATCGTCGAGCAAACTTCAGAGATCAAGCGCTAGATAATTTACGAAGCACAATAAGAAATTCATCAAATATTGATTTGAATCGGGCAGCGTTTCAATACGCATATAATATAGCGCAATGGCGTTTGCATTGGGCCAATGGATGTTGTTTGCGAGTATTGTAGCACATTAAAGATTGCCGGAGAACCGCCAGGATTGTGCTCCCAAATAAAGAATCATTGAATAATAATATTTATTCATTTAAAATTATCCTAATTTAAAAGTAGTCATGTCGCCTTAAAGGCAATATCCTTTAAGGCGGAACGAAGTTCGCCGGGTCAGCTAGTGTGTCATGTGTGTATATATTATTATGTTTGGAAACGCACCCACGATATATGAGTAATTCCTAGTGTAGGCCAAAGGTTTAAAAAAACATTAATATAATTTGATTGAAATAGGGATGTTTCCTGGGTAAAAAAAAATTATTCTATTTAGTCCGTCATTCAGATTATAGAAAAATATTGGATACGTATATTTTGTTTTATCAAATCAATAAAAATTGACAAATATAAAAGGCATCAAAAATCAGGAGTGGTGGCTGGTGACGTCACTGGTCGCTAAAAAGTGTAGCGTCCAGTGACGTCACACGAGTTTTCATTTTTTGTTTATATGAAAAAAGAAATAATACGTATCTAATATTTTTTGGAAATCTGACTGACGGACTAATTAGTTTTTTTTAGTCAAATGCCCTATTATAAATGTTAATTTTTAGAACACACGTTGAACGAATGTTATAAAGCATTAACAACTATAATTTCGCCGACATTTAACTTAAATATTCCCGTGCAACACCTTTGTCGTCGTTTGTACATTTAACCTCAGTGGTTCCCCAGGGGCCCGTACAATATAAGTCTCTTGCAGCCAAACTAAACTTGAACCACCTCCCGAACTCGCTGGTACTAAATTTATTATAATTGCACCATCGAACTGTGCCCGGGCCATTTTCTTATAATTATTCTTGTACAGTACAAGTCGTGGTGGCCTAGTGATTAAAACACCAGCGTCTCACGTATGAGTTGCAGGTTTGATTCCAGGTCAGGCCAGTACCAATATAACTTTAGTCTGTCTTGGACACCAATGACTGATTACAAGGCGAAGGAAAACATCTTGAGGAAACCTGGACTTTAAGTCTGAAATCGCCAACCCGCATTGAGCAAGCGTGGTGATTACGCTCAATCCTTCTCTGTATAAAAGGAGATCTGTGCCCAGCAGTGGGACGATAAAAAGGTTGATGATGATGATTTTAGTACAGTGTAATTCGGTGTTTTACAGGTCATTCATATAACTTACAATGTTATGATCTCATTTAAAATAATGTGTAACTTCGCAGTTCAAGAAAAATAACGACTGAATATTTGGGTGTTGTAAATAGTAAAACTAAGAAATTTAAAGCTCATTGTTTCTCTAGACAACACACATTTTTTTAGAATAATTGACCTTCTTTGAATATGACATTTTTTTTCAACGTTATAAACTAGTGCTTGACTGCGAACCCGCCTCATGGTAAGCAGCGATGCAATCGTTGAAGGTAAAGAGCTCTAGTTTATTAAGAGCCTATTCACTCTAACCTTAAATTGTCATTCATTCATAATTCATTTCAGCCGAAAGACGTCCGCTGCTGGACATAAGCCTCCCCACGACGACCGGTCCTGTGACTTCCGTATCCAGCGATTTCCCACGACCTTCATCAGGTTGTCGGTCCACCTTATCGGGGGCCTGGAACGGAGGCGTGGTCGCTTACAAAGACAAATTATGAACATCTAGTGGCAGTCGTTACGGGTTGTTGGAGCCCTCAAAAGTCCAACAATTGGTCTAACTGCAATGCTTCGATGTCGCCTTCGGGTTGTGGAGGTCAGACGGCAGTCGCTTCACGGTAAATGTCGAAGTTTCGCCATATCAGCAATTGGACTGGTAAAAGCGGACCCCCGACTCCAAAGCTGAAAAGGCTTCGGATGCGACTGGGATTAACGCTGGGATGATGAGATGAAAAGACAAATTATTTCTGTCCTTCGATGTATGTGGTTTAAAAGACCGTCGAAACCCGTCGTTTTTTTAACTAGGGTTGTCAATAGTAAATAGATTAGCATAATCAGCCTATTATATATACAGTATGTTAAATAACAGAGGGCGTTCCCTTAAACTCGTTAATATATATCATTAATAGATTAAAATAAAAATATCAGCATAGAAAAATAAGCATAAAAATATCCGAATAAAAAAAAATTCTAATTGGAAATAAATTTGAAACCTCCTGATTTAAATCAAAATAGTAGTCGTCATGTATAAATAAATTGCGACGCGTGTACAGTGTGTTTCTTTTACATGTCAATTTAAAATTTTTATTGAATATTCTCTTATTGGAAAAAATTTTAAAACATTTTATTTTGGAATGGAAATATTTTTTTTAGCATGTATGTATGCTATACTACTTCGGGGAACGCCCTCTGTTAGTTAACATACTGTATACAACATTATTTTTTGTTTATGCTTAACCCGAAACACGTGTCCAATATTTTTAAGTAAAGAATCTACGTACAAAATTTCAAAAAGATATCATGTAAAACCACAAAGTTATGTGCTTGTTATCCTACTTGGCTGTCCCAACAAAAATATGGCCCACGCTCCGCGCGGGCGTGTGCGCGGTGCTTTGACCTCTGGCGTCAGCTGTTGATCGGCAGTGCACAGTGCTATGATCTACCGTGCGGGCTCAGTAACCACACTGCAACAATTTCTAAACGTATTTTTGAAAAAAAAATATAACATTTTGTAAAAAATATTGGAATCGATTCAGTTGCTTATTCTGAACAAACTTTATTCAGGTTTCGCATAAGCATAAAATAACATGGTATATACAATATGTAAAGAAAACCCTGTCCGATCCGTGAAGGTATTGTTAGGTATCAATAACCGATTCGACTAATGCCCACAAAGACAGGCTAAACTGAAAAAAAAATCCCCCTAAAAAAATAAATATTATTTCACAAAAAGAGGTAACTTAATACATACATGCGGTAAGCAACACCCTTCCGCGGGCGGCGGGGGGCAGGGCACGCGGCACCTGTGACGTGGTCGCGTCGCTATTCACTTATAATAATACCGGTGTTGTTACTTTTTAAAAAATTACCAAATTTCAGGGAAGTTGGAATTAATTCCCGGGAAAAAAGGAGTATTTCAAAATTCATTTTGTATTGTTACTATGATGATTATGTAAAATTATATATCATATTTGGTCAAGTGTTTACCTAACCTTTATTATCCTTATGGGTCGGACAGGGTTTTCTTTACATATTGTATATGTATATCCCACTGTTGGGACACAGGAGGGTTAGTAGATGTCACACGTTTTTGAATTCTTAGCTCCAAGACACCAGCGGTGTCTTCTGGAAGATTCCTTCCCAGTTTGAGAGCAGTGGTGATGAAATTTTTCACACAAAGTAAAGCCGGCTTATGTTCAAACCTACAACCTCCAACTCGTAAGTCGGACCTGTAGGGTAATTGCGACACACTGTCAATAGCAATGGGTTTAATGTTGACATTTAGACAATATTCATTGCGTTATTAACGTATTTGAGCAGACACATGTTCGAACATATGAAGCCATGGATTGGCAATTTGCTTCGAAATGATTTCAACTAATAATAATAGCGCGTTACGTAATTAGCATGATGTTGCCACTGGGCCACCATTGCTCCTGAGTCAATATATTTTAATTTAATAGTTTCGGTGAATTCTAAACAAATATAGCATCAAATCTATCTTCCCTGGGGATTATCCTTCGCCCTCTAACTTAAAGTTGAAACTTTAACATAACTTCCGAACTATGAGTGTGCTATAGGTGCTCACCATCATTATATTATCTCTTTATTTTTAAGATCAATGCATCTCTTTCTATCTATTTCGTTAAGAATAGGACAGAAGATACATATATCAATTTAGTCCTGTCAAATTAAGACACTCCATAGACAGTTTAGATTTTTTTTTTAATTTTAAACTAGTGTTTGATCGCAATCCCGCCTGACGGTACGCAGTGATGCAATCGTTGATGGTAAAGCGAGCCTATTCAGTCTAGCCTTGAAGACACTTAAATTGTAGTCCGTTTGAAACAGCGCCGCTGGCAAATTATCGCAGTCGACGCTGCGAAAACTTTGTTCAAATCTTTGTGGTGTCAACAACGTAAGAGAGGACTCTCACCGTACGACGGGTCTTCCGATGATGCAACGTAGATGGGAGAATTAAATCATGCAAATTCCCTCACACACTCCCCAAAATGCATCCTATAGAACACCGACAGGCTGGCTACTCTACGCCTGTGCTCCAGGCTTTGGAGACCATTTTGAGCTAAATATGTGTTGCCACTGAGCCTCTTCGCACGCCTCTCCACTGAATCCAATGTAGCCAGGTGGCATTTTGCAGCACCAGCCTAAATATGGCTGCAGTACTAAGACAGACTGACAGAGACGGACGTAGATTAAAAAAAGTTCTTCAATTTACGTTGAGCATTGACTAATTTGATAGCACTATTTCGTATCAAACCCTAGCTTAAATCAACAAATTTTTCCAAAAAAAGTTAGAAAGGGCGCCAATTTTTATTTATTTATTTATTTCATTTCAGCCGAAAGACGTCCACTGCTGGACATAGGCCTCCCCCAAGGTTCTCCACGACGACCGGTCCTGCGCTTCCCACATCCAGCGGTTTCCCGCGACCTTCACCAGGTCGTCGATCCACCTTGTCGGGGGCCTACCCACGCTACGTCTTCCGTTGCGTGGTTGTGACTCGAGAACCCGTCGACCCCATCGAGCATCGGTCCTACGGATAATGTGCCCGGCCCACTGCCACTTGACTGTTGCAATTCTTCGGGCTATGTCGGTTGTTGTGTTTGTACATAAATGGACTTATACCTTGGACTGCAAAACGCACCAATGTGTCGATTCTGAACCAGCTCAAAATAAAAACCCGTTTGTTGACCATATGCCAGCAACGTATTTTGTCCTATTTCGGTCACACAATGCGAAGAGGAAATGAAAGTATAGAAAAAAATATTGTCGTTGGGAACACCGAAGGCAAACGATCGCGCGGTCGTTCACCAACCAGATGGATCGATCAAGTCAAAGACTCATCGTCTTCTAAATTCTACGCGGTGCTGAGAGACGCGCTGGATCGAAACCGATGGAGGCAGATCATCCATTCGAAATGCTGGACCGACTGCAGAGAGAGAGGACTTAAAGCCATAGATATTATCTACCAGTCAACCTTTGTGTAATTTAGAGGCAAACAGTGATAGATGCAATAATGAAATTTAAGGAATTATTTTTGAAGCTACGCAAACGAAAACTAATCATACGATACCCCTAGGTAACACTGGTGGTCAGACTTCTGAGTTTCTGACAACCCGTAACGACTGACAAAGACTGACAAATGACAACCGGGACCAACAACTTTGCTTTCCAAAGCACAGAGTGGTCACATCGTGATGGGGTCCACGAAGACCGATGCCTCCTGGGTCAGGGTTGCGGGTTGGTTAAACAAGAAACCGTGGCCCTGGCCGTCGCACAGGCAAGTGAAGAAACACGAGTGGGTTTTTTTTAGTCAGAAAGTCTGACACGCCCTTCGCTCCGCCCAGAGCGGAAGAAGTCATTTGATGATTTGCCATCCCAAAAAAAAGGCACAGAGTGGTGCATATGTTAATATTAGCGGCCGCCAGCGACTTCGTTCGCGTGAAGTTAGTTATGCTCCGCTCCTATTGGTCGCAGCGTGATGTTATAAACCCTAAAGCCTTCCTGGATTAATGGGCTATCCAACGCAAAAGAATCTTTCAAATCGGACCAGTAGTTCCCGAGATTAGCGCGAACAAACAAACAAACATACAAAGAAACTCTTCAGCTTTATATATTAGTATAGATTAGTATAGATGGTCACTCATCTACAAACTAACAACCACAAGCGTTGCTTAACCAGATTGACCGATTTGTGCCGCTGTTATTTAGCCAAGGAATCTTCACTTGCAAACTTTTCAAATATTTCCGTATGGAGGACGGGTCTGAGCAGTTATGTTACGATGTGTGCCGGGTACGATGCGCCAAATGTTGTTGTATCGGAAGTTTGGTCATGGAGAGTCTCCAGACCAATCTCCCTCTGCCGAAGCATCATTGAACATGTTGTTGGGTTTAACATTGCATTACGTCGCTCAACTGCCGTCTTCCTTCCTATTCACTCAGTTTTTTTTGAGTGAATAGGCTTAATAAACTAGCGCGCTTTACCATCAACGATACCATCACTGCTTACCATCAGGCAAAATTATGGTCAAGCACCTGTTTATAATTATTTATTTTATTTATTTTATTTTATTTAGGAAACAAACAGTCTCTTATAAATCAATGATTACAATTCATTTAGATACATATGGACTTAGAGTTCCATAACATTAATATTATAACAGGATGCAGGCACCAATTTTAAGTAGCCTATTCTGTAGTTGCAAGTAAAGTTAAAAATATTAATAGTAATAAAAGAAAAAGAAACAACAGAAGACCTTTACAACAACATGGCAATGCACAAATGAGGGTTCAAAATGTATCCGATATGGGTATTTTACTGCTAAAGTTTACAATATTTGATATTTGTTCTTAATTTTAGATATATAGACACATAAACTAGTGTTAAAAATGTCCAAGTCATTAAATTCCTCATTATAAGTGCTAACACTGCGCTTAAAAAAATTGTTATTAATTATTAAAAAAACCTGTAAATTAGTTTTTCTTCAAGCATAATCTCGTTGTATTTCATAGATACCCCTAACACTTTCAATTTTCTTTGAAGAAATATTATCAGCAAACTTACCTAATGAATTCCCTAAAATATTTGCCCTATTCTAATGAGAAGGGCCGATAAGACAAACAGTTACTATCATCTTATTTGTCAGCTCATCCCGATGCCACTAGGCAGGGAAACGGAAGAAGAAACCACAACAAGATAATGACTTGTTCCCTGCAGGATGATCAAGGGTAATTTGATTATTACTAGTATTATATTAGATATTGAAGTAAGGTATTTTTAGAATCTGATATTCTGAGATGAAAATATGGTTTGTGACATTTTTTTTTTCAAAAACAGAATACAATTATTCTATTACAATAAGAAATACTAGTCATAAATGTGTGTAAAAGAAACCTTAAAATGCACACACAGAATCTATTTTATTTATTTCTTTCATTAAAACGGTTAACAAAAGCGGCCAAGTGCGAGTCGGACTTGCGCACGATGGGTTCCGTACCATTATCTTTAAAAACGGCAAAAGAAAACCCTTTGGTGTATGGGAGCACCCCTTCTTTTCAACGAAAATTTCAACTGTCTAGTTATTACGGTTCATGAGATATAGCCTGGTGACAGACGGAAAGACGGACAGCAAAGTCTCATGAATAGGGTTACGTTTTACCTTTTAGGTAGGTAACCCTAAAAATCATCGAGGCACTAGGGTGACCACTAATAACAAAAAACACTGTTGAAATTAAAGAGTTGGTTACAATTTCCCATCTATGATTTCTCGTTGTTTTTTGTTCATAGTAGATCTTCTTCCTTCTGTCTTCCCCGTGACCTTAGGTGGCAAGTGACGAAGGTTGATCACCGAGTACTGAAGCTGATAAGTCACGGATTCGATAGCAAACCCGGTCGATATATTTGTAAGCTCTCATCTTTGTAATATGCCGTTAATTAGGTCATGCTGATTTTATGTGGGATAATCTGCTGTTTTGTATCAAAAAGGAGCTTCTGACTTGGTAAAAACAGCCGCGTTAGATCAATCAGTAATGAAGTAAAACAATATTCTAAAAATGATCGCTAGCTGGCTCAGTTACTTATACATCAATGACTACAGTTACGTCTACAATGGTATGAAATAAATTTAAATAAGTATAATTAAACTAGATAGTTCTCAACTAACACTCTCCTCCTTATCACAGAACATGGATTTTGTTTAGATCAGATTAGTCCTCCATGGCGCAGTGGTCAACACGCCTGCCTGCGACAGGGAGGCCCCGGCTTTGATCCCGGCCGGGTCATGATGGAAAACGATCTTTTCCTGATTGTCCTGGGTCTTGGATGTTTATCTATATATGTATCTAATATAAATATAGTATCGTTGAGTTAGTATCCCATAACACAAGTCTCGAACTTACTTTGGGGCTAGCTCAATCTGTGTGATTTTACCGTAAAAAAAAAAAAAAAAAAGTTGAGTAGTAATAAAGTTATTGAATTATGAACCTAACCATTATAGAAATGCAGTTCTTTAAGTATATAAAATGACAACTTATCTCGGTACTGAAGTCAATTTTGTATTAGGAACTTAACTCGAAACGGTCTCCAAAGCCTAGAGCACAGGCGTAGAGTAGCCAGCCTTTCGGTCTTCTATAGGACCCGTCGTACGGCGAGTTTCCACCCTTACGTTGTTGATACCACTGCGACCCGGACGAAGCGTTTCGCTTCCTCTTTTATACCGCGTACATCGAGGGACTGGAACAATTTGCCAGCGACGGTGTTTCCGTCACATTACAATTTGAGTGTCTTCAAGGCTAGAGTGAATAGGCTCTTAATAAACTAGCGCGCTTTACCATCAATGATCGCATCACTGCTTACCATCAGGCGGGATTGCGGTCAAGCGCTAGTTTATAACTTATAAAAAAAAAACTGCATAAATCTAAATAAAGTTCGAAATACAAATACTGACTTAAAGGTTAAGGCTAGAACTAGGGAGTTTTGGCAGTCAAGCTGAGTGTCACGCTCATTTTTCATTGGACTTTTAAAATTATTTATAGTGTTGTTTACTAAATAAAAGTGCGTGATTTATGTAGTAAAAATGCATTCGGTAAATAATTCATAAAGAACAGTGAAATATCGCAACATAGTGACCACATCATGACTTTTCTCAAACCTCCCTCGTAACACTGTTCACGCGGCCGTCTTTTTCGACATGAATAATTCATTACCTGACATTGGCTAAATGCACAAACCGTGCGAAGCCACAAAAGAAAGAAACAAGAACTTTTGAAGATATTTATTTTACTTGAAATTAGCACAAAGTCATAACTAGTGCCATACTAAGAAAAAAAAATCGAAATAAAGTTCGAAATACAAATACTGACTCAAAGTTAAAGGGAAGGTTAGAGTTCTTTTGTTATAAGATGGTATGAGTCCTTGTTGATTATCTCTATTCAAAATGGAGAGATATTATTATTATAAAGTAAGCTAATTTTATTTTTTAACATGTGTTATGTCAATTAAAACATACAATAAATTACCTGGAAACATCAAAAATGTACCTAAAAATAATTACAACACCAATAAATTAAAACATGTCCTCATAACTAAAAGCTATTACACTATTGGGGAATATTTCAGCGATAAATTCCAGCAAGAATAAAAACCTTTTTTACGTATGGGGTCATCCATAAAGTACGTCACACATAAAGGGGGAGGGGGGTGTCGACAAAGTGTGACATGGTGTGACAAGGGGTGGGTGGGGTAGTAAGTTTTGTGACATCACATTTCAAAATCTAATATACCTAGAGGTAGTAATCGCGTAATTTGAAATATTAATTATAAACTAAAGAATATATCCAACTCTATCTTTGGGACAATACGGTTTAAATTGTTTTGTTTACGATGTTTTAATTTAATAATTTTTCGATGTGAAATTGCAAAACATGTGACGTAACACTAGGGAGGGGGGGTTTCAGAAATGTGAACACCTGTGACAAGGACGGGGGAGGGCTCCAAAAATCATGAAATTCGTGTGACGTACTTTATGGATGGCCCCTATTACCTACATTCCATTTTTAATTTTTCCTGCATTATAAAAATAAATTTTAACCAAGCCACTATATAAATACTTTTATTAAATATAAATACCACAAAAGCATAAAATACTGTTCTCTAATGATACTACATATTTTAATTACATATCTATACTAATATATAAAGCTGAAGAGTTTGTTTGTTTGTGCGCGCTAATCTGAGGAACTACTGGTCCGATTTGAAAAATTCTTTTTGCGTTGGATAGCCCATTAATCCAGGAAGGCTTTAGGCTTTTATAACATCACGCTGCGACCAATAGGAGCGGAGCATAATTAATTCCACGCGAACGAAGTCGCTGGCGGCAGCTAGTTATGTATATTTCTTTTTTCTTAACAAAAGCGTTTTCATCATATACTTTACAAAATACTTAGCTGTGCCCGATAGGGTCCAAATTATTGTTTCTATATTTTAATATACCAACTGCTATCATTATGGAATGCAATAATCTATTGAGTATGGAGTCATCATCATCATCTCAGCGTTAATCCCAGTCGTATCCAAAGCTTTTTTTAAACTTGGAGTCTGGGGTCTACCAGTCTAACTGCTGATTTTGGCTAAACTTCGATATTTTCCGTGAAGTGACTGCCGTCTGACCTCCACAACGCGAAGGCGATATCGAAGCATTGCAGTTAGACCAATTGTTGGACTTTAGAGGGCTCCAACAACCAGTAACGACTACCATTAGATGTTCATTGTTCGTATGGCAACTGAGACGTTGGTCCCGGTTGTCATACGAACATCTTAACGACGGCACGGCTTAACGTGCTTTCCGAGGCACGAACAGACTAGTGCAAATATTCATATTCATGCATAGAAATATTTGCACTGTGCGGGGATCGAACTCGCACCTCATTGGCCAGCGGCTTCGTTCACTACCGCTACGCCATGGAGGCTGTTAATGAGTACCTATTGGTTACAAAATCGTACCGCTGATGTGAATATTATGATATCGTGATTTCGTCAATCTGCTCGGAAATTACTAACATCTCCGCCCTGTACCGCTATTCTTTTGCGGCGCTACGTTTGTTTGTACACATCCGTATCATTTTCAAGGAATATGTTACGTGTAAATAACAATTCCAAAAGGTTGTACGTGCCAGCTAGTCGGCAAAGGAACGTCTTTGAATGTTAGGTACTTGATATTCTCATTCTTCGAGTGAATACAAACGAGTGCTTGAAGAATTCACTGGTAATAGAAAGAGGAACTAGAAAGCCAAGCATACATATTTTGTATTGATTTTGGATTTACAACTTCAATGAAATAAATCTTAAATTCTCATTAGAGAATTTAAGAATGATTGAAGTTGTAAATCTAACACACGCCCAAACTCCGGCTGTATAGTTGTCTATTAAAACAACTATACAGCCGGAGTTTTGGTGGAAAAGTCAAGCTCAGTGTCACGCTCATTTTCCATTGGACTTTTAAAATTATTTATAGTGCTGTTTACCATACAGGTAACGACTAGCCTGTGTGGCAATGACTAGCCTATGTGGCAATGACTAGCCTGTGTGGCAATAACTAGCCTGTGTGGCAATGACTAGCCTGTGTGGCAACGACTAGCCTGTGTGGCAACGACTAGCCTGTGTGGCATCGACTAGCCTGTGTGGCAATGACTAGCCTGTGTGGCAATAATTAGACTATGTGACTTAGACTGACGTTTGTGACATGTTTTGTAGGACTCTATCTCTATGTTATGTGTCCTTTTTACAAAACATTTCGTTCTTATTGTTTTCTTTGTATTTGAACTTAAATTTTGTAATCATTATGAGTTGTTGTATAGCGTGAACGAAGGAAGCGACTTTAGGAGTCAGGGAGACCGAACGGAGTGTATTATAAAATACACTATCTATGTCTTTGAATTGTAGATGAAACTCACACACACGAGGACGTGTGGTAACGCAGGACGGCCATGATTGCGCGTGACTGGTTAATTTTGAATATTGTGATCTGTCAATTGATACTGATACGATAAACGTATCAGTATCAATTGACCGTAAATATTACTCTACTATTTTTGGAAGTCGATTAATCGGTCGGTATTCGGATAAATGATTATTTTTATTATGAGCGGGTAACCCCGAATAGAGTAGTAGGCGTGATTTGAAAGGGTGGCGACCTATATATATAATGTACTCTGTGGTGGCGACTATCATATTGAACCATCAACCAGGGGGGCCGACGACTCTTCGCCGACGCGGAGGCCAAAGGGTACGACGTGTCCGGACCGGAGACGCCGACCCACTACCCAGACAACGTAGCACACACACCCGATGTGCTGGACATCGTCGTACACCAGGGCCTCACCTGCCAGATCGCGCAGGAGGTGCTGGACGACGAGCTGAAGTCCGACCACCAGCCAGTGCTCGTCCGCCTGACTGACCACACCACCAGAGTTGCCCATCCGGCGCCACGTCGACACACGGATTGGGACAAATTCAGGAAGGTAATGGAGGCCACCACGCCCACTCGGCCCGTCGCCGACGCCTTGGACGTGAACGAGTTGGCTGAGGGGCTCACCGCATGCATCAAGAGCGCCTTGGAAGCGGCGACATGCACATCCACCGCGTCACAGGGGCGCTACCAGAAGCTCCCCGCACACATCGCAAACATGATCGCCGACAAGAGGCGTCTGCGCAGGCGGTGGCAACAAACAAGATGCCCCACCATTAAGAACCAGCTCAACCGTGTCACGGACAAGGTTAAGGCCGAGCTACACGCGCACGCATCGGAGAGCTGGGAGTACATAATAGACTCGGCAGACGGCGACTGGGCATCGGTACACCGGCTGTGCCGACGCCTAAAGAATACCCCAGCCCCGGTGCGCCCGCTACGCAACAGCGACGCGGCGCTACGCTACACGGCGGCCGACCGGGCCGAAATATTCGCCGAGCATCTGGAGCGTCAGTTCACGCCGAACCCGACAGACGCCCTGGACCATGTCGCAGCAGTGGGGCAACACCTTGGAGAGTACTTCAAGACGCCGGTAGCTCCAGATGAAGACCCCATATTCTTCTCCCCGGGCCAAGTACTGGGGGCAATAAGGCGCACCAAGCCCAGAAAGGCACCCGGTGCGGACGGAATCACAAATATCGCCCTCCGATACCTGCCACCGAAATCGGTGGCGGCAATAGCGCGCCTATATAACGGAATACTCCGCACCGGAACCTTCCCCAACTGCTGGAAGCAGGGGAAGGTGATCATGTTGCCCAAGCCCGGGAAGAACGTATCAAAGCCGGAAAGCTACCGGCCGATCACGCTCCTCTCCACAACCTCCAAGGTGTTCGAGGCGCTCCTGCTGCAACACCTGCTGCCGCACACCACGCCCCGCCCGGGACAATTTGGCTTCCGGGCGGAACACAGTACGACGCTCCAGTTGTCGAGGGTACTGCACACACTCACCGCGGCCATGAACAAGAGGGAGTACGCCGCTGCAGTATTCCTCGACATGGAAAAGGACCAAGACCACCGCGCCTCGTCGCTTGATACAGGTGGTCTCCTCCTTCCTGCAGGACAGAACATTCAAGGTTTCGGTGGAGAACGTGTCATCGAGCGCGCGCCCCATTGGAGCGGGCGTGCCGCAGGGAAGCTGCGTCTCGCCTGCGTTGTACTCGGTATACACCGACGACATCCCCGCCACGCACACTGCAACCCTCGCGCTGTACGCAAATGACGCCGCGTACATCACCACGTCGCTGTCGGCCGACCACGCGGCCATCAAAATGCAGCGCGTTCTGGACGACCTCCCCGACTGACTCAGCAAGTGGAGACTGTCGGTGAACGCAGGTAAGACGCAGGCTATAATCGTCACGACACGAGGCGGACGTCATCCACCGAACCTTCAGCTCATGGGGACCGAGGTCGAGTGGACCAAGACCGCCAAATACCTGGGGGTCACACTCGACAGCCGGCTCACCATGGGCCCGCACGTCTGCGACACCGTCGCGCGGGTTAAGGTAAGCCGAAACTTATTGCGCCCGGTGCTCTCGTCACGCCTCTCCACGCGAGTCAAGCTGGGGATCTACAAGACCTACGTGCGGCCGCAGCTTACGCTGCCCCGGCTTGGCTCGCCCTCACGGCCGAGACACACAGGAAAAAGCTCCGGACGCAGCAGAACACCACGCTGCGTCAGATCGTCCAAGCCCCCCGGTACGTGAGGAACTTGGTCATTAGCAAGGACCTGCGAGTCGAGAGCATCGACGACTTTGTTACCCGCCTGGCGAAGGGGATGTTCTCGCGTGCTAGCACCTCTGAGCTCCATCACATCCAAGACATTGCGCCCTGGCACGCGAGGCCTCCCGATAAGAAGAGATACCCGCGCGACCTCATAGCAGACGTCGCGCTACCGGACTTGACACCCGGGTAGGTCACAAACACAAATACACGTGACCTACTCAGCCAAGGATAGACACTATACATTCGCAACACGACGCCGCCGTGCGCATTTGCGGACTGTATTTATATAGGCGCTATGCGCGCGACGAACACACATGCACTACTCCACATGCAGGTACACACTCAGAATACCGCACTAGCGGTGAATACACACCTACAAACCGCTCGTAACACACACTACCCCCCGTACCCCCGCAGCCTACCGTACATAGCTGGTTGAGCTGTTAGGGGGTCGGGGTAATCACCCGCTGTAGCGGAGCGCCAACCAAAGCCGACGCCCGGTCGCTGATCGACTCTTGCTGGGTCTTCACGGGGGCAACCCGTGATCCAACCTGGTAGGGGTCTGATCGCACGGGCGTCGTGAAACACTTCAGGCGCTCCTACAGCCACACACAACAAAGCACACCGCCCACCGCCGGAGGGAAGGCACACCCTCGCGGCGTCGACTTAGGTGTGCGAAGACTGAGGAACAGTACCCCTAGGGTGCAACCCAAGGACGGGTCTCCATTTTTGGAGGCCGAGAGACCGACCCCACGGTCATGGGGCCATTAAGGAGCCCCCAAACCGTCTCCTCGCGCCCCCAACTCGGGGTCGCAGAGAGGACCACGAACGACTATCATATCATTGACAGCTGCCGACAGAAAAGCACGCGCTCGAACATATTGGCTCTTATCTGTTTTAATCTGAGATTATCATTGTAATCCCTTAATATTAAAGTGATCTAAGTGTCTGTACAGTTAAAATAATAACAATCGAACATCACACTATAGTTATTGTTCAACGTTTTCTCGAAATACCGCCCACGATGGATACTCATGCGGATGAGAAGACAACTCAATTATCCGGAACCTTTGGCCACGCCTTCCTGACGGTTTTCCCCTACATGTATATACGAATTGAGTAACCTTCTCCTTTTTGAAGTCTGTTATAAACAAGGATTTGTTTAGAACAAGTTTTAACCACCTAAATAGTTATTGAATTATGAACCTAACTATCATAGAAATGCAGTTCTTTGTATAAAAATGACAGCTAAGTTCGGTACAGTCAATCTGGGTAACTTTGACAGATAAATGCGGTATTATACACAATATTTTAAAATTTTACACGAATGTATTTTATTTTATTAGAGCTCTCATAACACTTTTCATCCGTAAAGATTAATGAAATTATCTAAAAACTCATCTGTCCATAAAAAAACCTGATTTTCTCATCTGTCAAAGTTACGATCATTACATGGGTAACTTTGACACACATTGATAAAAAAGCATTAATAAGTATATTTTGAATAAATTTGTGTAACATTGGTTTATGTTTTTAGTAACTGACAAAATAAAACCATTAATTTCCAGTTTTGTCTTATACATTTTATAAAATAGTCATAAAATCAGTCTAAGACGTTGTACAAATTTTAAATGAGCATTTAAAAACACATTTGAGACAAAAAATTTTATAAAATAGAAAAAAAAGAAGAAGTGTTAATCCGCCTTTGCGTGTGCCATTATCCCCAACAAATTATCGCCAGAATCCATATATAGTGCGTGCAAGCAGAAATTTAAACAAGTTGTGTAAGCAGCATGATATAGAACCATTTTTGAGTAGTGTGTCTTTGGTTAGGAGGTGCTTGTCGGTGTTTCCGTCGGACTACAATTTGAGTGTCTTCAAGGCTAGAGTGAATAGGCTCTTAATAAACTAGTGCGCTTTACCATCAACGATTGCGTCACTGCTTACCATCAGGCAGGATTGCGGTCAAGCGCTGGTTTATAATAAGTAAAAAAAAAAAACTTTTTCATTTAATCAATTACTAGTTTTTTGATATACGCGTACCCACTTATCTAGTGTCCTTAAGATGTTTTTAATAATCTGTAATTTATAAGTGAGGACTTGTTATTGGCTGTCAGTCCAACTTACTGTTTCTTAACTGATTTGTTTAGCTGTAAGTCCTCCATGCTTAATAAATAAATAAATAAAAGACAAAAATATAGAAACAAAAAAAATTAACGATTACGGAGCTAGTTTAAAAATACAAAGCTACAAGGAGTATTTGCGAATTGTGTTGGTATCATACGAAAAGAAAATCGAAACTAATTCATGGTCCCACTGTCAATGTTACCCGAACCAATCAAAGTTACCCAGATTGACTGTACGTATGCCTGTTTTACTAAACCGCTGAACAACTTTCGAACCATGGTTGTTCAATCCTACCTTTGAACAGTGATTCAGCATTTCGGCAGCGCACGCGCGACCTACTTCAAATATTGTTGAAATTGCAGATTTCACGTATGGAATACCAAGACGTTTGTGTATTTGTGTGTGTTGGGAAAAAGTAGTATATAAGCTGTAATATTGTAAAAATAAATCAGATTAGAATTTATTCTGGTCTCATTACCCCTCACTGTGGCCAAGACACCCTTAGCCATCTCTGATCAGTCCTGTGAGTCTGCTGGACTGGCAGTGAGTTTACCCCTCACCCTTACCTGGAAATCCTACCTACTATCCGTCTGTTACCTTAGGTCTCTTGGTGCAGACATCCCGCACTTATTTATATATTTATTTATTACGAACTATATGGTAGGTCAGGGCTGTAGGGCTTATAGGACTTAGGGTCGTAGGGACTGTAGGGCTTATAGGTCTTAGTTTAGGTTCTGTTAACTTTCCATATAGGCGCATGTACTGCCGCTATTAAGGGTGGTCGTACATTTTGGTCCTTCGAGCGTTGAACATTGTACCACGCGGTCCTCTTACCCCCGTAGGGATTATAGGAGATAGGCTGACACTTCATAGAGCTAAGGGCTGGAATACTCAACATAACACCAGTTCCTTGGTATATTGAAGTACTTTGTACTTGGGTATTCTGTCAGAAAGCCTTTCGTTGCGTATCGGTCACTGGCTTCCCACAAGCGGGTCTCACCAGTTGACTGAGAAGTTACAAGATAACGAGGGCGCAGATACATCAAGTGCACGTTTTAACTAATAGACTAGGGTACTTAGGGCTGCTTGGAGAAAAAGAAAGAAGCAAACTATGGAGATACCAGAAATCAACGAAATAATAAAGAGCCAAGAAACTGATTACAACGAGATCAGAAGGATAGTAACAAACATAAAAAAGGACTCAGCTACAAGGAAGACACAAAAATACATCAATGACCGAAAACGGACATTAGATGAAATTTTCCAGCGAGTTCAAGGAAACCATTCACGACTACAGGAACAAGAGGTGTTATCAACTCATAAATACATAACTACTAACTACTTTAGTACTTTAAAGAAATACTACGACGAAGGAATCGAATACCTTCAAAAATGCGAAGAAAGATTGCAACACGTACAAAATATTTACGAACCCAGATATGAAGAAGATGACGAAAACCAGGACGTCGTCAGTAACCCAAAACTATTTATTCAATCATTCCGAATGTCACAGATATCAAAGAAAATATCTCAGGCTAAGGAATCACTTACCGAAAACAAGCCGATTTGGCACTTACAGACACTATTGCAAACTTTGCAAAAACAGTGGACGGAAATCGAGGATACTCACATCGAACTACTTATGGTCGAAAGTACATTAGAAAACAGCTACTTCAAGGACAATTGTTACGAAAATACTCAGAGTGATTTAGAAATAGTAATAGAGTTATTGGAAGAAAAAATCTACCGAAACTCGGATGAAAAATTTATCTCATCAAAAACTTCAGGGAAACTACCGCGAATAAATATTCCGGTTTTCGCGGGGGACTACGACTCATGGAATACATTTCAAGATTTATTTACAAAAATTATTCATGAAGACAAATCAATTTCTTCAACAGAAAAAATGCAATATCTCAAAACACACGTAAAAGGTGACGCAGCAAGATTAATACGTCACTTAACAATTAGTGAGGTGAATTATGAAACCGCTTGGAAATTGCTTACGCAGAGATATGAGGACGAACGCATAATTACAACAAAATTTATTGACAAATTATTAGATTTACCTAAAATGAAAAAAGCAAACGCGGCACAATTAAGGGACATGCATGACACCGTAAATGAATGTCTTGAGGCTTTAAAAAACCAATGTATTAATACATCGTCATGGGGCCCCCTGTTGATAAGAATAATCAGTAGAAAATGGGACGAAGAGACAAATTTGAAATACGAAGATCAACTACAAAACAGAAATAAAATACAGTCTTTTGACGAGATGATGACATTCATGGAAAATCGGTTCAAGTGCCTCAGTTCTTTTGATGGGTCATCGCTATGTACTAACAATCACCAATCAAATAATAAACTAAAATCAAACTCGGAAAAATATAAACGATGTTGGTATTGTCAAAACAAAGAACATATTATTCATGATTGCCCTAGTTTCAAAGCGTTGAACGTCAACGACCGATACAACGCTGTTGTAGGAAAACGAATGTGCAAACGTTGCTTAAATCACGACGATCAAAAGTTATGCGTTAGTAAGGTATATAAACAATGCGAAATTTGCCAACGTAAGGGACACAACACACTGTTGCATCAATCTAGGACACAGGTAGAAAATAATACTAATACGGCCACTAGCAAGATTACTGCAAAAGGTCAAGTTGGGGAAAAACTCAAAAACATTTCAGCAACAAGCTTATCAGTAACAAATTCTGATGGGAAAAATACTACCTTGTTAGCTACTGGCTTAGTAAGAACTACCTCTTACGATGGAATGCCACAGTTGTTAAGAGTGTTGTGTGACCAAGGGTCCGAAGCATCATCTCGCAAAGAAGATGAACGACAACTTAAACAATTTTGGGAATTAGAAGAAATTCCTCAAAAGAACAAACTTTCGCAGGATGACCAGATCTGTGAAAACTATTACAGAGAAACAACAATAAGAAGCTCAGACCGTACTTACACAGTACAACTCACTTTTAAGGACTCAAACTCAAACTTAAACGGCGACTCTCGTAAAACAGCCGCTGCACCCTTACAATTAGAACGACAGTTCTTAAATGATAACCTACCTAATATTACTACGAAACTACATGTAGTATTTGATGCAAGTAGCAAAAGTAGCACGAAAATGAGCCTTAATGACAATATGTTTAAAGGCCCACGATTACAACAAGACTTATCTACTATACTTTTACGATGTCGGATGCATAAGGAGGCCTTTGTTGCAGACATAATGAAAATGTACCGTTTTATAAAAATCTTTGATTTAGACTTTCCATATCAAAGGATATTATGGAGGGTATCACCTACAGATAGTGTTACTGAATACAAACTTACAACAATCACTTATGGTACAACGAGTGCCCCCTTTCTGACGGTACGTGCATTACAACAACTTGCTATGGATGAACAAGATAACTACGCGTCACACGGTGTAACAAAATGTACCCTCATAGACGTTACATTGATTCCAGAGAGGAAAACAGACGGATCATTAGAGTCATTAATGATTCAACAGACATTCGATTATAATAACGAGCATTATTTTGAATTAAGTAAAGATGAATTTAAAGACTGCCTGCGTAGCAATACAGAGTTCGTGTGCTTTCCTGTAGCTGTCAAGAACATGCAATTTAATGAAAATTGCATAGTTGATCAACTTTTAGAGCTGATAACCACAACCAGACTAAATGTACATCATAAACCTACAATGTTTCGACAGATATTGTATGAAAGCGACTGTACATGCCAAATACTTGGCTATTTACCTATTTCAACAAAACCGATTAGAGTATCGATTATTTGTGACGAACAAAGAAAGGAAATAATAATTCAAGACGTCAGCGTTCTACAGATAGTATCTCACTCGTATAGAACTAGCATCTGTACCTCAATAATAATTATAGTTTTAGCAAGCATCTTATATTATTTTACTCCAAAGTTAATAAACCGACTTCGAGATTGTCATGCAGCAAGGAGGGATACTGCACCGCCTGCACAGCAGACAACCAACGTCACCAACACAACACACCAACAACGTACGAGTACACGGCAGCAATACGGCATACCACGCAGCGTGCTCGCGCAGCCACAACAAGCGGGACAAGGCCAAGCCGGCCCCTACGAGACCGTCGAGCTGTACCAACTTCAGTCCTGTCCCTGAGAGTCGCCAGGATGTTCAATCCTACCTTTGAACAGTGATTCAGCATTTCGGCAGCGCACGCGCGACCTACTTCAAATATTGTTGAAATTGCAGATTTCACGTATGGAATACCAAGACGTTTGTGTATTTGTGTGTGTTGGGAAAAAGTAGTATATAAGCTGTAATATTGTAAAAATAAATCAGATTAGAATTTATTCTGGTCTCATTACCCCTCACTGTGGCCAAGACACCCTTAGCCATCTCTGATCAGTCCTGTGAGTCTGCTGGACTGGCAGTGAGTTTACCCCTCACCCTTACCTGGAAATCCTACCTACTATCCGTCTGTTACCTTAGGTCTCTTGGTGCAGACATCCCGCACTTATTTATATATTTATTTATTACGAACTATATGGTAGGTCAGGGCTGTAGGGCTTATAGGACTTAGGGTCGTAGGGACTGTAGGGCTTATAGGTCTTAGTTTAGGTTCTGTTAACTTTCCATATAGGCGCATGTACTGCCGCTATTAAGGGTGGTCGTACAATGGTATTCTGAAATTATGTTCTGAATCCATGGTAAAACCATGACATTCCTTTACAGTGACACCAACCAAAACTATGAAAATAAAAACTTTTTACAAGAAAATAGGAACAGACTTCAAAAAACACTTGAAAAGGAAAAAATTATTTTACTTTTGTCATAGCTCTAGAAGTCGGTGGCGAGCTAAACAACAGAAACCTCGAGACACCATAAAAGTTTTTATTTCATGCTTTTCAGTGTCTTAGTCGAAATTCGAAAATTACTTTTTTCACCTCATAACAATACTGGCAGCCATAACCCATCTATACTAATATACAATATGTAAAGAAAACCCTGTCCGATCCGTGAAGGTATTGTTAGGTATCGTTAACTGATTCTAATAATGCCTACAAAGCCGGGCTAAACTTAAAAAAAAATCCCCCCCAAAAAATAAATATTATTTCGAAAAAGCGAGGTAACTTAATGCATGTGCGGTTGACAACCCGATAGCCCCGCCCCCCTTCACCCGCGCATGTATGCGCGGGTGAAGGGGGGCGGGGCATGCGGCACGTGGCCGCATCGCTATTCGCTCCGTCACAAATGGTGTTGTCAGTTTTTTAAAAATGACCAAATTTCGGGGAAATTGGAATTAATACCCGGGAAAAAAAGATTATTTCAAAATTCATTATTATTGTTACTGTGATGATTATGTAAAATTTTATATTATATTTGGTCAAGTGTTTACCTAACCTTTATTATCCTTATGGGTCGGACAGGGTTTTCTTTACATATTGTATAAAGCTGAAGAGTTTGTTTGTATGTTTGTTTGTTCGCGCTAATCTCGGGAACTAATGGTCCGATTTGAAAAATTCTTTTTGCGTTGGATAGCCCATTAATCCAAGAAGGTTTTAGGCTATATAACATCACGCTGCGATCAATAGGAGCGGAGCATAACTAACTCCACGCGAACGAAGTCGCTGGCGGCCGCTAGTGTTAGAATAAGTTCTCATCAATAAGAAAAATATCCCTACCTCAAAAACTGCTGAACCGATTTTGATGAAACGTATAGTACCTATTCCCTAAGTTGAACAATACATAGTACAACAAAAAAATAATTACTTACATCGGACTTGTAGTTCCGGAAAAATGCGCGCACAAACATAAAAAACATACATACATTCACTTGAAATTTGGCTAACATAAATACGGGTCGAAATGAAAACCTCCTTTTTTTAAGTCGGTTAATTAAATCGCCAATCACATCTATCTACCCAATAAAACTCTAAAAATGAATTTTATATCCCAAAACATACATATTTGGGAATAGACAAAAAAGGGCGAAATCAATGAAGTAGCAATCACGAATGGTCGCCGGTCGTAAAGTGCGACAGAACACATTTATTTCACAACAAATCGAATAAAGAAAAACAAAGAGACATTCCGTAAGCCATAAAACTCACCTTTTATTGTGAATGTTATACGTTTCTTTACTTTATTTACAACTTTTCGAATGGGGATGAGAACCATGTGAAAAGAGTACTTACCGTCTCTATCCGACCGTATTAATAGCACATCGAGGTTTTTACGAGGGTGGCTTACTAATAACTACCGCACGGCTCGATCGATTTC
Organism: Sesamia nonagrioides; assembly: GCA_017933935.1. Classification (NCBI taxonomy): domain Eukaryota; kingdom Metazoa; phylum Arthropoda; class Insecta; order Lepidoptera; family Noctuidae; genus Sesamia; species Sesamia nonagrioides. The sequence goes on along the minus strand of JADWQK010000844.1, from coordinate 328,832 downwards.
GTTAAGATACATTTGCCGCGGTCAGAACATGGATGGATGACCATATTTACATACCAGAACCTTTCCATACATGGGGAAGTTAGGCTGTTGATCCTGGCTGTCATTGGTGGTTCTTTAACAGTCGTTACATGTCATCAGCTGCCTAAGTGTGACAACCAGTCTTACTAAGGGGTATTGTAATCTATACTAATATATAAAGCCGAAGAGTTTGTTTACTTGTTTGTGTGTTTGAACGCGCTAATCTCAGGAACTGCTGGTCCGGTTTGAAAAAATCTTTTTGTGTTAGATGGCTCATTAATCCAGGAAGGCTTTTAGCTATACAATATGTAAAGAAAACCCTGTCCGATCCGTGAAGGTATTGTTAGGTATCGATAACTGATTATAATAATGCCTACAAAGCAGGTCTAAACTTAAAAAAAAAATCCCCCTAAAAAAATAAATATTATTTCGAAATAGCGAGGTAACTTAATGCATGTGCGGTAGACAACACGTTAGGCATACATCCGCGGGTGACGGGGGGCAGGACACGCGGCACGTGGGCGCATCGCTATTCGCTCCGTCACAAATGGTGTTGTCACTTTTTAAAAATTACCTTGGAATTAATTCGCGACAAAAAAAGATTATTTCAAAATTCATTAGTATTGTTACTATGATGATTATGTAAAATTTAATATTTTATTTGGCCATGTGTTTACCTAACCTTTATTATACTTACGGGTCGGACAGGGTTTTCTTTACATATTGTATAACATAATGCTGCGACCAATTGGAGCGGAGCATATAAAAAAAAAACATATTGAAACCTACGCGGCTGAATCCGCGCGGTGCACCTAGTACAATATACAAAGTGATGATGACTATAGGACAATAAATTAAACATCGTGTACCTCAACACATTCTCAGTCTACCCATAAAAAATCATATAAATATATCCAACATTTCAGTCACAGGAAATTATTTTTCACACTTTCTACATGATGTACATACCTATTGATAAGGAAGCGCTTACAGGTTGATGACCGCCGCATCCAGCGGTACTAAAGTTTAATAATAATGGCGCCAAAAACAACAAGTCGATACAGGTTCGCGCTGTCGCTGATCGGAGGTCAGTGAACTAATATTTTAAAGGATGTTCTATTTCGTTTCCAATTTTATGCGATTAAGTTTGTTTGATTTTTTTTTTTATGCTATTCGTTTTCTATGGTATAGGATATTCCTATGAACCAGCATTGTCCGTGTTTCCATTTATTGTCGTATTAACAGCACCACTCTGTATAATAAATAACAACTGCATCCGGTTAGACTAGAAACCGACCCCAGCATAGTTTGTAAACGTCTAGGGAGAAGAATATTCTAGCTGGTAATTTTTGAAAAAATCGCTAATAAACTCGTTCCTTGTTTGTCTATTTTCAAATATCTGCCTGCTGAACGCGATCGTATATGTATATTGCTCCCATTATTTTAACAGACGCTTATTTTATATCAACTGAGCTCCTGTAAACTGAAGTCCATGCGGACGGAGTCGCGGACAACAGCTAGTACTTTATAAATAGTTATACTTATAAAGTAAGTTCATGCGTATTCATATTCATATTCAGTCCATGCGGACGGAGTCGCGGACAACAGCTAGTACTTTATAAATAGTTATACTTATAAAGTAAGTTCATGCGTATTCATATTCAAATTCTAACTGCCTTCTAATTTAAAACGCCAAGATACATACATTAACAGACTATTCCCTTAGCGAGCCCCGAAGATGCTTTAAAACGTTTTTGTGGCTCCATCCTGTCGGAACGGGTAAATGGTCTCCCGCAGTATATTCCCTCAAGTCATATTTCAATGACTGAAATAATATTATGATGTTCTAACTAGAGAAGATGTGCTGACGTGTTAGGAGAATTAAATTTAGTACCAAGAGATTTAGAGTTAACTTGTGCTTGTTAAGTTGTTTGTTTTTTACCTATCTAGCTTCGCCCTGTTGTTTCACTCGTATAAATTTCGCACCCGTGGAAATATTGGGATAAAAGGTAACCTATTTAATTTTATAATTTAAATAAAATAAAAAAATTCTAGTGCTTGACCGCAATTTCGCATGATATACGCAGTGATACAATCGTTGATGGAAAGCGCGCTGGTTTATTAAGCCAATTCACTTAAAAAAACTTTATGAATAGGAAGGAAGACGGCAGCGAGGTGATGCAATGTTAAACCCAACAACACGACTAATAATGCTGCGCCTGAGGAGAGGGAGATTGATCTGGAGAACCTCCACGACCAAACTCCCGACACAACAACATTTGGTGCATCGTATCCTCCGTACGGCTACACCAGACATCATGCCGCAATACGACGAATCGCTTGGCGGCATGACTTTGTCTAGTGGGTGGTAACTTCTGCCGCAGCCGATATTAGGCCCTAACCCCGTTATTCCTGGTTATAAATTAACGGTGCGTCAAATTTTATCCAAATCCGTTGAGGAATTATTGCGAGAAAGAGTAACAAGCATCCATCCATCCATACATCCTCACAAATTTTCGCATTTATAATATTAGTAGGGCTAGCTGCGCCCCGTGGGTTCACCCGCATAAGTTACGTTCCTATGAAATAGAGAATAAGAGAATATAAATTATATATTTCATCCGGTTCCAGAGATTAACGCCAGTTCCAAATTCAAAGCATCTATCCTTACTAATAAGTATTATAAATCGGAAAGTGAGTTTATTTGTTTGTTCCGCTTTCACACCGTAACTACTGAACCGATTGCTTTGAAATTTTGCAGACGTAAAGTTAGAAGTCCGGATTAAATAAAAGATTACTTTTTATCCCGGAAAATTTGATATTCCAGAGGGAAATCTAAAAAGCGCGATTTAACCGAACTACACGCGAGCGAAGCCGCGAGCGAAAAGCCAGTTTCCAATAAACCCAAATACAGGCACATTTCAACTGTCAACGGATCAGTCAGTCAGAAAGATTAAGCTAGAAGACCATTCCAAAGCATAATAGGTTAGTGTCTGACCGAATGTTCGTTTTCGGTTTAGTTTCGGCAAAAACACGAGTTTTAGTTTAGTTTAGTTTTCGGCGGCAAACTTGCCGAAACTTCGACCGAAACCGAATGTGCATACGGGAGTATTCGCGCTGTGATCGGTCATGTTCGGCGCGTTCAATGAATGAATGAATCCCATCGGAGCCAATGTGATTCGCTTGTTTGTTTGCTGTTTGTTTTGTTTTGTTGTGACGGCGAGTTTTCAAGTGATTGAGAGCCTATCAACTCACATAAATACTGTCTCGGTGGTAGGCCATATTACCGGCTACCGGCAGAAGTTACCACCCACCAGACAAAGGTTCAAGCATGGAAGGAAGTTTAGGCATGATGTCTGGTGAAGCCGTACGGAGGACGGGTCTGAGCAGTTGTGCTTTGATGTGTGCCGGGTAAGATGCGCCAAATGTTATTGTGTCGGGAGTTTCATCGTCGAGGGTCTCCAGACTAATCTCCCTCTCCCTCCATCGTTGGTCGTGTTGTTGGGTTTAACATTGAATCATCTCGCTCAACTGCCGTCTTCCTTCCTACTCAACAAATGTTTTAAGTGAATAGGCCAAATAATAACCTTGCGCGCTTTACCATCAACGATTGCATCACTGCTTACCATCAGGCGGGATTACAGTCATGCACTAGTTTATAATTATTAAAAAAAACCTAATTGTTAGTATTTTGAGGCGCAACTGATATTTTTTTCTTAAATAAAGGTGCGCATGTTGATTATTAATAAATGAAATTGTCGATCACTGATTATCTTTGTAATTTAAAGAGAAAACTATAAAGGCTGACTAATTATAACAGTTTTCTTTATTTTTCTCTCAAAATATGATCCTTGTAAGGAAGTTTCGGTTAAAGGTTGATGATGATGATGATGAAGGAAGTTTCGGTTAAAGGTTGATGGTGATGATGAAGGAAGATTCGGTTAAAGGTTGATGATGATAATGATGAAAGAAGTTTCGGTTAAAGTTTGATGATGATGATGATGAAGGAAGTTTCGGTTAAATGTTGATGATGATGATGATGAAGGAAGTTTCGGTTAAAGGTTGATGATGATGATGATGAAGGAAGTTTCGGTTAAATGTTGATGATGATGATGATGAAGGAAGTTTCGGTTAAATGTTGATGATGATGATGATGAAGGAAGTTTCGGTTAAAGGTTGATGATGATGATGATGAAGGAAGTTTCGGTTAAAGGTTGATGATGATGATGTTTTTTTTTTAATATACAATATGACGAAGTACCATGGGCATTGGAATTAGTAGAAACCATTGTCTCCAACACTAGGCTCAGATGTAGCAAAAATGAATACAACTAATTGTTTTTACGTACATTTTTATTGTTCTCGCTTAACAGCGATCACAAACACCATAAAATAAACTTAAGCATCTTAATGAATAACAGCAATTGTACTTACAAGATATTCTAGTGAAAAACCACATGTTCGTCAAATTCTCGTTGACAATCCGATCTCTCAGCCGCTAGGCTTTTTCTTTATGAAATACGTCATGGCTTTGTACAAGTCGTTACACTGCCTTTATAACAATTTGCAGGTAACAATAATTAGAGTTACAAACTATAATTTGGTAATTCGTTTTACTATTTCTAACACTCGGTTTTAACATTGAATTCATTATTCATTGCTTATCATGTTTAAACATTTTTACATGCGCCATGTTTTTTTGTTTTATCAAAAGTATTTCTATTAAACCATTATTAATCCAAATCCATCCAGCGACATGCTTTACAATACGTATGTCGCTTATTAATCATGAAATGAATTAACTATAGATAACTATTTTATTGGACCTCAGTTTGGATAAACCCTCAATTATGGGTTGCTATCAAAGCAACCGGAAATCCTAACCTGGATTTCTACATTGAAAAAGGAGCAAACTGACAACCACAAATAAATCTAAACCAATTTACAGCTAGCCAGTCATATTAACTGTGAAGTCTGAACTTAAGGTTAATATCATAAAGGTTTAAGTTAGCCTTGCGCCGACATATATTATAAACTAGCGCTTGACCGCAATCCTGCCTGATGGTAAGCAGTGACGCAATCGTTGATGGTAAATCGCACTAGTTTATTAAGAGCCTATTCACTCTAGCCTTGAAGATACTCAAATTGTAGTCCGACGGAAACACCGCCGCGGGCAAATTGTTGCAGACCCTCGATGTACGCGGTATAAAGGAGGAGGGGAAACGCTTCGTCCGGATCGTAGTGGTGTTAACAACGTAAGGGTGGAAACCAGCCGTACGACTGGTCGTCCGATGGTGGAACGGAGATGGGGGAATTAAATCATGCAATTCCCTCGCACAATCCCCAAAATGCATCCTATTGAACACCGAAAGGCTGGCTACTCTACGCCTGTGCTCTAGGCTTTGGAGACCATCTCGAGTTAGATCAGGGTCACCAATCAGCCTCTTCGCACGCCTCTCCATTGAATCCAAAGTGGCCAGGTGACACTTAGCAGCACCAGCCCAAATGTGGCTGCAGTACTCCACACACGAACGGACCTGTGCTTTGTATAACATTAGAAGCTGCCCAGGTGTGGAGTACTGCCGGACCTTTGCGATAACGCCAAGTTTCCTGGCAGCCACCTTGGCCTTGGACTCAATGACCGCCCAAAGTTAAAGTTCGAGGAAATCTCAACTCCCAAAAGCTGAAGGATGAAGGAAGATTCGGTTAAAGGTTGATGATGATGATGATGAAGGAAGATTCGGTTAAAGGTTGATGATGATGAAGGAAGTTTCGGTTAAAGGTTGATGATGATGATGAACGAAGTTTCGGTTAAAGGTTGATGATGATGAAGAAAGTTTCGGTTAAAGGTTGATGATGATGATGATGATGAAGGAAGATTCGGTTAAAGGTTGATGATGATGATGATGAAGGAAGTTTCGGTTTCGGCCGAAACAGAGGCCGTAGCCGAAATTCGGTTTCGGTTTCAGTAGTAAAACTAGTTTCGGTCGGACACTATAGGTACCTATGGAGAAGAACAGGTAAGAAACTCCGTGGACATTCTTTTAAATCGTAATAATATCATTACAAAGTACTAGGTTATATGTTAAAAATTATGCAGGTGAGAGCTATGCAGGACGTCAAAAGATTCCGTATTTAAAGTAAAAAAAAAGCAATTCAGTTCTAACAAAAGTTTGCTTATTGTTATAGCATATATTTTATTATTATTAACTACTTAGTACTTGACCGCAATCCCGCCTAATGGAAAGCAGCGATGCAATCATTGATGGTAAAGCACTAGCTTATCAAGATCTATGTACTCTAGCCTTGAAGACACTTAAATTGTAGTCAGACGTAAACACCGCCGCTGGCAAATTGTTCCGCAAAACGCTTTATCCGGATCGTATTAGTTAGGTAGTTATTTTTTTCGGATTAGTGTAAATAATTATAATTATTAGCACTCTTGTCTCCACATTGCAAGTAACTCCGCTCATCTATTACTCGGGACTGATCCAATGTTTCTACTTGCAAATAACTCCGTTTAAATATAAAAAAAAATGTTTTGCACCTTAAAGTTAAGAAAAAACAAACAATCAAATTTTTGCAAATAAAATACACCTAAGAATAAGTTGTATTTTAAAGTTGCAACTAATACCTAAGCTAAGGTAACTTAAACCTCCCATAAGAATAAAATAATAAAAATATTTCCTTTAATAACTTTCACATCTAAATTGTTACTTCACCGCTTGTCACCTCGGCGACGGTAATCGTGAAAAATAAGGGAATTATTCTAACAGAGGCAGCCTTAAGGTATAAATTTTCAATCCTTCACCAACTGACATGTTATTTGCGCAATCTCACACAATGTCACAACCCTTTTTTATATTCAACCTGGATACCAACTTATTTAGTACTAGCTTTCCGCCTACGGCTTCGCCCGCGTTGAGTTCGGTTATACCACGCTTTTTAGATTTCCCTCGGGAACATCAAATTTTTCCGGGACAAAAGGTGGCCTATGTCCTTTGTCAGGCTCTAAAGATTGTCTGTGGCAAATTTCATCAAAATCGGTTCAGTAGTTTTGGCGTGAAAGCCGGACAGACAGACAGAGATACTTTCGCATTTATAATATTAGTATGGATTTTTTGACGTTGTAAACTAGTGCTTGACCGCGATGCCGTCTGATGGTAAGCAGTGATGCAATCGTTGATGGTAAAGCGCGCTAGTTTATTAAGAGCTTATTCACTCTAGCCTTGAAGACACTCAAATTGTAGTCAGACGGGAAGACCGCCGCTGGCAAATTATTCCATTCCTGCGACGTACGTGGTATAAAAGACGAGGCGACCTTTTTTAAAACTTTAATAGTATACGTATACACAATAACTCAATAAGTAAAAAATCCCTGTCCGATCCGTGAAGGTATTGTTAGGTATCGATAACTGATTCTAATAATGCCTACAAAGCCTGGCCAAACTTTTAAAAAATATCCCTCTAAAAAATTTCGCAAAAGGAGGTAACTTGATTTATGTGCGGTAGGCAATAAATGCGCGTGCGAAGGGAGGCAGGGCACGCGGCACGTGGTCGCATCGCTCATAATAATACCGTCGAAAATGGTGTTGTTCCTTTTAAAAAAATACCAACTTTTGGGGAATTTGGAATTAATTCCCGGACAAAAGTGATTATTTCAAAATTCATTAGTAGGTATTGTTACTATAATTATTAAGTAAAATTTAAAATTGTATTTGGTTTTGTGTATACCTGGCCTTTATTATCCTTATTAGTCGGACGGTGTTTCCTTTACATATTGTATATATTTTGTACCTAGAAATTTTATGTTTTTGCTTCGGAAATTGAGAGAAATGGGATTGTTGACACAGCAACGGGTGTTGAACGTGAGAACGTGTAAAATGAAGGCAATAAAACATTTAACAATGTAGTTGCTATGTTTATTATTTGTTCTAAGATTTGGGGCCAAGGAATGTTAGAGCAAGAATTTATATAATTATTTGCTAGCTGCGCCACATGGTTTCACCCGCATAAGCTTCGATCTCGTGTGAATATCGGGTTAAAAAGTAACATACATATTAATCCTGAGAATTGACCACCTGTGTGCCAAATTTCACCCAAATCCGTTCAGTAATTTTTGAGTGATGGATGGATGATTGTTATTTTTTTTTTCTTTTTTTTTATAATTGTAAACTAGTGCTTGACTGCAATCCTGCCTGATGGTAAGCAGTGATGGAATCGTTGATAGTAAAGCGCACTAGTTTATTAGGAGCCTATTCCCTCAAAAAAAAACTGAGTGAATAGGAAGGAAGGCGGCAGTTGAACGAGGTGATGCAATCTTAAACCCAACAACACGACCAACGATGCTGCGCCAGAGGGAGAAAGATCTGGAGACCCTCCACGACCAAACTCCCGACACAACAACATTTGGCGCAACGTACCCGGCACACATCGCAACACAACTGCTCAGACCCGTCCTCCGTACGGTTTCACCAGACTTCATGCCGGAACACGACGAATCACTTGGCGGCAAGCTTTTTTATGGTGGGTGGCAACTTCTGCCGGCAGCCGATGTTAAGGTCTCCAGATCATCCTCTGGCGCAGCATCGTTGGTCGTGTTGTTGGGTTAAACATTGCATCACCTCGCTCAACTGCCGTCTGTCTTCCTATTCACTCAGTTTTTTTTGAGTGAATAGGCTTAATAAGCTAGTGCGTTTTACCATCAACGATTGCATCACTGCTTACCATCAGGCGGGATTGCAGTCAAGCACTAGTTGATAACTAATAATATATATATATATATATTGGCAATCAACCTATTTGCAAATACGCTCAGGATAGTGTTGGAGGTGATCCGGAGCCTGGGCCCCAGACACGCGCACCGCTTTCGCATCGTCGTGTAAAAACAGTCAACACGGGCATCGGCAAACATTTCAGAGGCGCTGCAGTGCCGGGGCAGTCCCAACAACACCCTGAACGCGTTATTATACTGAACACGGAGAGCGCTGTACTGCTTCTGGGTATATGACACCCGCAGGCCCGCCGCATACAGGGACATACAAAACGCTCTGTAAAGAGTTATTTTGACGGCCCCCGAGCAACGACCAAATCTGCGGGCGATCATATTGGCCCTCACAGACAACGCCCTCCGCTCTCTATCGATGTCCGCATCGTCCCTCAAGTCAGAGGTCACGATATGCTCGAGATATTTAAACTGCTAAACTCTATTCAACCCAACACCGTCCAACGTAATAGGTGGAACAGAATTCAAACAGCTCCGACCCGTGGCCTGAAAGACCATGCATTCGCTCTTCTTTGCATTGTATACCAAGCCATGCTCCTGCACGTAACACTCGCAGACGCCCGGCAACCTAGACAGACCACACACGGAAGCGCGTAATCAAAAGTGCGCTACTTCAATGTTCAAGTTTTCACTTTTGCCAACACCCCAGCTTGTAATTCATTGCTTTCATCATCATCATCATCTCAGCCCCATGAAGTCCACTGCTGGACATAGGCCAAGGATTTCCAAAGAGAACGGTTGGACGCGGCCTGCATCCAGCGCTTCCCTGCTCATTCAGCCTCCCGCTTGTGTGCTCCTGTTTATTCGCATTGTTTGCGTCATGCTTATCGCAAATAAAATATACGTATTTTCCTTCTCTCTTTATTTGGACATTTTGTAAAAGGATATTCGGAGCGACAGAACATTATTATATGCAATAATGTTAAACGTCGTGGAAGTTAATGTATTAATATCTGACTGATTCATGGAAACGTTTTGTAAATATGAAAAAAAAAACCGGCCAAGTGCGATTCGGACTTGCGCACGAAGGGTTCCGTACCATTATCTTTAAAAACGGCAAAAAAATCCCGTTTGCTGTATGGGAACGGGTCACCATCATCATCTCAGCGTTAATCCCAGTCGCATCCGTAGCTTTTCAGCTTTGGAGTCTGGGGCCCGCTTTATCAGCCTAACTGCTGATTTTGGCTAAACTTCGATATTTTCCGTGAAGCGACTGCCGTCTGACCTCCACAACCCGAAGGCGATATCTAAGCATTGCAGTTAGACCAATGTTAGACTTTTGAGGGCTCCAACAACCCGTAACGACTGCCACAAGATGTTTGTATGGCAACCGGGACCAACGGCTTAACGTGCTTTCCGAGGCACGACCAGACCAGTGCAAATATTCAACAAATATTTGCACTGTGCGGGGATCGAACCCGCGCCTCCTTGCGCAACGGCCGCGTTCGCTATCGCTACGCCACGGAGGCTGTCCTGGGAACGGGTAAAATGGGTAAAATAAATATTGAAGGGCTTTCAATATTTATTTTACGTTAATTCAATTATTTATTTTTAATTTTAATATATAACAAATATTCTGTAAACATTTCAGGCGTCTAACTATTTTCGTTATTAATATGGAGCAAAAAATGGCGAAAATATCACTTTTGTTGTATGGGAGTTACGGTTCAGGAAACACCGCCGCTGGCAAATTGTTCCAGTCCCTCGACGTACGCGGTATGAAAGAGGTGGCGCAATGCCTCTTCTGAATCGTAGCGGTGTCAACGACGTAGGGGCCGTAACTCCTGAACCGATTGCTTTGAAATGTTGTAGACGTAAAGTTAGAAGTTCGGATTAAATAATAGGGTACTTTTTATCCCAATTAATATTCCCGAGGGAAAATAAAAATACCGAATTCCACGCGGACGAAGCTGTGGGCGGAAAGCTGGTGATGACATAAGCATATAAGGCCTTCGGAACCCGTTCAGCACATGTGTGTCACTATATACCGGGCACGTCTTCCATTGACTTGAATGGGCTTTGGCGGCTGTGAGTCTGTCATGCCCATAGTATTTATTATTTATTTATTTATATATTCTTTATTGTACACCAATCAAACATAGAACAAAAAACATTCATCACAAAAAACATACAATGGGCGGCCTTATCGCTAATGCGATCTCTTCCAGGCAACCAAAGGATGGACAGATATTCCGGAACCACAAATTTGACTGTCATTGGTGCAAACATCATTATTACAATATACTAAAGTAGATACACAAATACATACATATACAAAAATTAATACATAGAAACTGAACATAACAGGTAAGCAAGTAAATTAGCCAAAAAGTATTTGTTGAACAAGATCATAACGACAAGTAGTGTTCCCTCACAAGTCTCTTGAATTCCTGCAACGATTGCGCGCGTTTAATTTCAATTGGCGTTTAATGCATAATTTGGTCTCATTCAAAATGGTTGAGTTTAATGTACCTTATCCATACGTCATGTTCGTGAACGAGTGTCTTCAGAGAGATTGGTCATCCCTTTGCCATGGCTACCATGCTTATATTTATCGGATGTCTTCTTCTTCTTCAGCCTATAGAGGTCCACTGCTGGACAAAGGCCTCCCCCAAGGTATTGGTGGGGTTTGCCATAATCCCCACGCTTGGCAGGCGGGTTAGGGGTCGGAGTAATTCGAACGTGGAATCATCAAATGCCTCTCCCGGTCTGGATGGAGCGGAAAGTCGTGCCAGACTTTAACTGACTAAAACCCATTCGTTTTCCTTGACGTGCCTGTCAGCCTGTGCACCAAGGCCACGTATCTCTTTTGAACAACCCTCAGCCCTGGCAGGAATCGCTCTTCGTGGACCACATGGCTTCCATGCCTTATTTTAATTTAAATTTCATAAGTACATGAATTCTTTTTTATCTTTTCTTTGCAGACGCTTTTGACGTTCTGTATTGTTTTCACATGCAAAATATATAACATGAAATAGTAGTTGCCACAAACCATTTTTTTTTAAATATTATTTTTGGCTGCCTCAGCTCACAGACTTTTATACTATCTGAAACCTATGACAGCCAGTAGGAATAAGATTATTAAATCTGTTCATGGACCTATTCTCGAACTTAATTTAGTATTCCTATATCGCAGTTACATTCAATAGCATTCACAGTAAATAAAGTACCAATTGTCAACATCAAATTCAATTCGATTTTTAGTCGTTTCACTCGGAAAGAATTTCGTTGGCGAGTGTCGTAAAATAGCTAGCTACTGTCGCCCCGTCGACCGTTCCCGCGCTCTGAAGCTCTGAACCGAATAATTCACGAGAGTTTCCAACAAAACTCCAACTGCAATCCTTCTAGACCTTATCAGAGACACACAGGATCCATTTTAGATTGCACAAATCACTGTTAAGTTAGCAGAAACCGGCTCCAGCAAGCAGCCGCATCGAAAATTCTTTTAAAAAGAATTGAGCGTCCCCTTGCTGCAAACCTTTGCACAGATAAAAGTTTATTTAAAAATATATTATATACTATATTAATTTTAAAATATGTGGCGCAAAATATACAGGTATATTACAAGCTGCGTTTGTAACTCATAGGGGTGGGAAAAACCGTAACTTAACGTTGTTTTTACGGTTATTGTTTACGCACGATTTGATTAAAAAGGAGAGTTACTGTTTTGCACAATTCGTTTTTTCAGAAAACATTTTCCAATGTTACCGTGGGCTCTATTCTAAGCAATAAGAATAGGCTACTAATATATGTATGTATCTTGCTTGACAGCCTCCGTGGCGTAGCGGTAGCGAATGCGGCCGTTGCGCAAGGAGGCGCGGGTTCGATCCCCGCACAGTGCCAATATTTGTATGCATGAATATGAATATTTGCACTGGTCTGGTCGTGCCTCGGAAAGCACGTTAAGCCGTTGGTCCCGGTTGCCATACAAACATCTAGTGGCAGTCTTTACGGGTTGTTGGAGCCTCAAAAGTCTAACAGTTGGTCTAACTGCAATGCTTAGATATTGCCTTCGGGTTGTGGAGGTCAGATGGCAGTCGCTTCACGGAAAATATCGTAGTTTAGCCAAAATCAGCAGTTAGACTGGTAAAGCGGACCCCAGACTCTAAAGCTGAAAAGCTATAGATGCGACTGGGATAAACGCTGAGATGATGATATGTATGTATCTTAATGTTTACTAGATTTCAGGATAATGAGAGTATGTAATAAAATCAATCTACCTATATACACACATACATACATATTTAGCCTATAATGTTCCCACTACTGGAACACAGGCCTCCTCTAGGTGAGGAGTGGGCCGTAATCTACCACGCGGGCCCAGTAAGGGTTGATAGATGTCACATTCCTTTGAAGTTTTTGCCGCTAGGACATGCCGGCTTCCTCACGCTGTTTTTCTTCACCGTTTTGAGAGCAGTGGTGGAAGAATAATTTACACAAAGTAAATCGCCTGACGGAATGCGAACCTACGACCTACAACTTGTAAATCGCGGCCACCGCTGTTCTTTACCTACCTGCACCTGTTCTGTCTACCTATATGGTATTGGATTAAATACTAAAGACTTAGCATTGAATAATTAACCCTCTTTTTCTATTTTTTTTTTTTTCTTAAAAAAGGGCTATTATTCATCAACATCATTTCAGCCGCAAGACTGCTGAACATAGGCCTCCCCCAAGGTTCTCCACGACGACCGGTCCTGCGCCTCTCGCATCCAGCGGTTTCCCACGACCTTCACCAGGTCGTCGGTCCACCTTGTCGGGGGCCTACCCACGCTACGTCTTCCGGTGCGTGGTCGCCACTCGAGAACCCGTCGGCCCCATCGGACATCGGTCCTATGGGCAATTTGTCCAGCCCACTGCCACTTTAGTGTTGCAATTCTTCGGGCTATGTCGGCTACTCTCTTTCTTCTGCGGATCTCCTCATTCCTGATTCGACCGCGCAGTGACACCCCAAGCATAGCCCTCTCCATTGCCCTTTGAGTGACTTTGAGGCTTTTTATAAGGCCCATTGTTAGCGACCACGTCTCAATTCCATAAGTCATCACTGGCAACACACACTGGTCGAAGACTTTTGTCTTAGGACACTGAGGTATTTCGGACGAAAAGATTCTACGTAGCTTCCCGAAAGCAAGCCAGCCGAGTTGGATTTGACGATAGACCTCTTTCTCGAAATTGGATCTTCCTAACTAGATAGTTTGTCCACTCCCAGGTACACGTAACTGTCAACAACTTCGAGAACAGAGTCTCCAATCTTTATAGGAGTCGGTACAACATGGGCATTAGACATGAGTTTCGTCTTCTCCATGTTCATTTTAAGACCGACTCGCTCGAAGGCTCTACTGAAGTCTTCGAGCATTGTACTCAGGTCCGATTTATTTAATTCCGTCATAGTAAAGGGAAAAACGCCACAGGCATGGCACAGATGTGTGGTGGTACTATTTTTCAAAAAGGGTGACAACATCCTTTTGAAAAACTACAGACCCATCTCACTTCTGAGTCATGTCTATAAGTTGTTTTCGAGAGTCCGCACGAATCGTCTCACCTGCAGGTTTGACGACCTCCAACCTCCCGAACACAACGCCGGTTTCCGAAAGGGCATCAGCACAATAGACCACATACATACGCTGCGGCAGGTTATGCAGAAGGCCGAGGAGTATAACCTACCCCTTTGCTTGGCGTTTGTGGACTACGAAAAAGCCTTTGATTCCATCGAGACCTGGGCTGTACTGCAGTCTCTCCAGCGGTGCCAAATAGACTATCGGTATATTGAAGCGCTGAAGGGTTTGTACGAAAACGCCACCATGTCAGTCCGAATACAGGACCAGACCTCGAAACCAATACCTCCTTTAGGCTATTATTCAATGCTAAATAACTTTACCGCACACGGTTGTTTCAGGTGGTTTCTGTTCAGGATAAGGCGGGAGGAAACACCAGGGTGATACCGTGCTTGGGCGGAGCACCGCTGCATTTTCGTTTTAGCTATCGGCAGCTGCAGTCTCTCGGGTCCGGACCTTGTCCAAGTCACGTGGAGTGAAAGTGCATAGGAAGCCGTCACTTCCTTTTGTGAAGCAGAAATGCTAACGAAGAAGGCAATGCGCGTTAGAGAGGCAATCTCGGTGCTATCACGCACCTAGTTCCCGTAGATGCCCTGGACATCGGGTGTCAACAACCGACTCCCAGCCACTGGAGCTTTCAAAAAAAAGACAACAGTCAAGATGTGCTGTGATTGCAGGTAGTGTGGGACTGTGACCGAATGGCTAACAAGGACTGGAAGACGAAAAGTCCGTTTTCCGCCGGCGAGATGGCCAGTCATTGTTACCGTAGTGATTAAAGCGATTAAAACCTAGATGTTTCTGGCACAGGAACGAGGGGATGTCACATCAAAAGGCCTATGCTCAGTGGCAGAAGGGGGAGCTGTGGATTGTATTATCACATAATTTTGATGTTAATAATACAAATTATAATAAAAATAAAACAGCATTCGTCGTTGTTCTACGTTTTTAATTACATTTCTTTTTTAATATCAACATCGTCCATCTTCATTGAGGAGGTTCCAATGCCAATGAGCTCGGATATTTGTTCCCATGTAGGTGCATCAATCATCAATACTAAATCCGATTCTAAATAAGCAGCTTCCACTGAAAAAGAACGTAAGTATTTAGTTGGTCTAATGACCAAATTTTTTTTAATATATAATTATAAACTAGTTCTTGGCTGTAATCCCGCCTGATAGTAAGCATTGATGCAATTGTTGATGGTAAAGCGAACTAGTTTATTAGAAGCCTATTCACTCAAAAAAAATGAGTGGAAGGAAGACGGCAGTTGAGCGAGATGATGCAATGTTAAACCCAACAACACGACCAACGATGCTGCGCCAGAGGGAGATTGATCTGGAGACCTACCACGACCAAACTCCAAACATTTGGCGCAACATACCCGGCACACATCGCAGCACAACTGCTCAGACCCGTCCTTCGTACGGCTTCACCAGACATCATGCCGGAACACGACGAATCGCACGGCGGCAAGACTTTGTCTGGTGGGTGGTAACTTCTGCCGGCAGCCGATGTTATGGCCTACCACCTAAAACTCAGGTAACTTACTGTTTTGGGTTAATCTATAGAACAGCCGATATATTCCGAAAAATTCTAAGCGTTAAACCTTAGGTAATGTGAGTTTTCAGTGAGGGTCATCCTGTCCAAGTTTTCAACGTGACATGTTTCACGAGGTTTTGACGGGAAAGCTAAGATGAGTGTCACGCGCATTTTTATTGGTCTTTTAAAATTATTTATACTGTCGTTTACTAAATAAAATCGCGTGATTTATGTAGTAAAAAGTGCATTCAGTAAATAATTCATAAAGAACAATGAAATATCGCAGCATAGTGGCCACATCATGACTTTGCCTCGAACCTCCCTCATAGACGGTTCACGCGGCCGTCTTTTTCAACTGTCATATACGATTTCCGCCAATATTGTAAAATAGAATTTTCAAAGAATTTCTATAATTTGTTACACGTGTTATTGGCAAAATTGTGGTATATGTGGGTATTATGGTGGTATCTATTCTACAGAGGCCATTGATAATGAGTTGAGGTTGAATCTCACCTTGAAAAAAAAGAAAAAGAAAAGACATGTTTCACAGAATAGCACTTTAGCGTCGCAGTAGAGAAGAGTGAAAGGGAAGTGTACGAAAAGAAAAACAAACAATACACACAATTCAGACTTACTTCAACTATATCAGACGGCTCTGGTTACTTACCTCTTTGGGTAACTATATCCTACCTAAGCATTATTATTTTTTTACTTAGTAATACTATACTATGTGGTAATGCCGCCAGTCGGAAGGCAAGAAGGGCGGGCGTCCGGACGGGGGGGGGGGGCACTCTTATGAAATATTGACGTTCAAAAAGTGCTAATTTTCAGCCTAATTTGGATAAATAACTTTTGATTTGATTTGAGTCATAATATATTATATTATACTAGCTTTCCGCCCGCGGCTTCGCCCGCGTGAAGTTCGGTTATATCGCGCTTTTATAGATTTCCCTCGGGAACATCAAATTTTTCCGGGATAAAAGGTAGCCTATGTTCTTTCTCAGGGTCTAAAGATTGTCTGTGCCAAATTTCATTAAAATCGGTTAAGAAGTTTAAGCGGGAAAGCGTAACAGACAGACAGACAGACAGACAGACAGACAGACCGACAGACAGACAGAGTTACTTTCGCATTTATAATATTAGTATGGATGTAAGAAAACCCCGTCCAACCCAAAAGGATAATAAAGGTTAGGTAAGCACATGACCAAATAAAATATAAAATTTTACATAATCATCATAGTAACAATACTAATGAATTTTGAAATAATCTTTTTTTCCGCGAATTAATTTCAACTTCCCCGGCTTTTTTTTTTTAAAGTGACAACACCATTTTGCTGGTAGTATTAGTGAGCGATGCGACCACGTGCCGCGTGCTCTGCCCCCGTCGTCGTAAGTTACCTCTTTTTGCGAAACAATTTTTTTTTGTTTGGGGATTTCTTTTTTTAGTTTAGCCGGGCTTTGTAGGCATTAGTAGAATCAGTTATCGATACCTAACAATACCTTCACGGATCGGACAGGGTTTTCTTTACATATTGTATAGTAGCTGCTGCCCATGAGTTCGTCCGCGTCATTTTCTGTTATTATGATCGCGATTAAGAAATTTTATATCACACTAGCTGCGTCACGCGGTTTTTTTTTTTTTTACATGTTCCGCTCCTATTGGTCGCAGCGTGGTGTTATATAGCCTACAAACAAGCAAACTCTTCAGCTTCATATATTAGTACTAGCTTTCCGCCCGCGGCTTCGCCCGCGTGGAATTCGGTTATATCGCGCTTTTTAGATTTCCCTCGGGAATATAATTTTTTTCCATAAAAGGTAGTCTATGTCCTTTCTCAGGGTCTGAAGATTTTCTGTCCAAATTTCATCACAATCGGTTGAGAGGTTTAAGCGGAAAAGCGTAACACACACGCAGACAGACAGGCAGGGTTTCTTTCGCATATATAATACAAGCTTTCCGCCCGCGGCTTCGCCCGCGTGGAGTTCGGTTATATTGCGCTTTTTAGATTTCCCTCGGGAACATCAAATTTTTCCGGGATAAAAGGTAGCTTATGTTCTTTCTCAGGGTCTAAAGATTGTCTGTGCCAAATTTCAAAATCAAAATCGGTTGAGAGGTTTAAGCGGGAAAGCGTAACAGACAGACAGACAGACAGAGTTACTTTCGCATTTATAATATTAGTATGGATTAGTATGAATGGATGGATAGATTTCTTGCTACTGATTCTTCGCTCCTATTTTTCGTAGCGTGATGTTATATAGCCTAAATTCCTCGATAAATGGACTATCGAACACAAAAACTCAAGATTTTTTCTATTCGAACCAGTAGTTCCTGAGATTAGCACGTTCAAAAACAACAAACTCTTCAGCTTTATAATATTAGTATAGATGTTTTGTTACTTGCTAGCTTGTATATTATGTATAATTAGAAAAAGATTTTGTTTATGTGTTTTTAAATAAATATGAAACTGGTTTTTTGGAGTCCACTGATGGACAAAAGCCTGACTCAAGGCTTTCCACAATAACTAGCCTTGTGCTACCCGCATCCATCGGCTTGCCGCGACCTTCACCAGGTCATCGGTTCACCTTGTTGGTGGCCTCCCTACGCTGCGTCTTCTTGATACGTGGTCGCCACTCCAGATAGACCCCTACACTTGATAGACATTACCTTAAAGTTCTACTTTTTGGAGACAACATTATGTATAGGTATGGTAGGTGAATGCAACTGGCCAAATACCTCAAGTTTCACGCGGGACCTATTCAAATAACTACCTTTTCAGAATATCTTGCGTTCTTTAAATTCTTTCAATGTAATCTAGTACCAGATAAAACGTAGAAAATGCGTGAATCCTAGCTTTATTTTACCTTTTTAGTGTTGCGTACCCATAGAGTAAAAACGGGATCAGCCTATTACTGAGACTAGAAGTTGCAATTTTCAAAGATTGTGTATTTCTATAACATCAATAATGCCTAGGGATTTTTTTTAGTAATTATAAACCAGTGCTCGACCGCAATCCCGCCTTATGGCTTACCATAAGGCGGGATTGTGGCCAAGCACTGGTTATACATGTCTTAATAAACAAGCACGCTTTACCATCAACGATTTCAATACTGTAAGCAGTGATCATTCGCGCTACTTTATTAAGAGCAAAATTTAAAAATTTACAAAATTTTGTAAATATTTTGGTAAAACAATTATTATATCAAATCAAATCATTTATTTCAAATAAACCAGTTACAGGCACTTTTGAATTGTCAGAAGGTCGGTCAGTCAATAAGATGAAGCTAGTCGCCCATTCCAAAGAGTAGTGTACCTATGGAGAAGAACGGGCAAGAAACTCCATGGACACTCTTTTAAATTTTTAAGCTATTGTTACAAATATTTGATTACATCATTCATGTTGAAATCAACCGCGTGAGAACGATGCAGAAATATATTGTACGCTGAGAGCGTCCATTATGGAAAACACAAAAATCAATTCAGAAATTAAAATACGCCGTGGCAGCTAAGAGATGACCAGTCCCCTCCGACGGCGTCCGTTCACGAACATGACGTATGGATCAGCATCATTCAGCTCAACCATATCGAAGGGAACCCAATGACCCAAAACACACGCCACCATCAGCGAGACATTTGAGTGAGCATGACATACTCTCAACAGCCAGAGCACAATTAAGTCAATAAAAAAGACTAACCCAACAAATAAATGCCTTACAGCACATTCGTACATTGTGCTCACACGTTTGCCATGCAATTATACAATACTAAGAAATTGAATCTACACAATGTTAAGATAGTTTTGTCCAAGGTTCAGCAGCCCCAACAGTGTTCCCGAATCTGTGGAAAGTTTAGCTCCTGTGTAGCTGTACAAGTGCCGAACACCTCTGTCAGCGATACGAAATTAACACGAATATATGAAATTAACGTTTATTTTATGGTTTATGCTACCTATGTTTAAAAAAAAATGCATCAGCCTTTTTTTATATATTTATTTTTGGTTATAATTTTCACTTTGTATATACTGTAATACAGAATGGATTTATATTTATTTATACACTTTAATTATGAAAATTAAAGACAAAAAAAACAGGATTTAATTAAATTTAGTTATCAGCATTTTCTCCCAGAACAATATTTAGAGTTCGGCATCAGTTATTCGTCCTCAAAATTAAATAATCTAAATCGAGCTGCGGTATCAGATCTCAGGTTTTTTTCAAGAGCATGTAAAGTTGTTCTTCTGTCATCAGAGTTTGAGAAAAAATGATCATAGCTCTTCGTTGTAACATGTCCCATACTTGTTCAATGAGATTCATATCGGGGACTGAGCAGACCAGTCCATAACCCTGACTTCATGTTCCCTAAGCACAGTCAGCCGTATGGGTACGGGCATTATCGTTGTGTGGGATAATCCATTACCTCATTGCGCTTTTTCAATGCATTAATATTCCATCTTATAAAAATGAGATCGGTTTATGCACCCATACGAATACCAGTCCAAACCATGATGCCTTGACATGGAGGGACTTCTTGTGGGTGCTGACGACGGATTCGTCTACTAAGAACTCGCCAAACCCTTAATCTTCGTGAATCCGGATGAAATTCAAACCGAGACTCATCTAAAAAAAGCACATTGGACCATTGCTCATGACTCCATGCGAAATGTTCTCGAGCCCACAATAGTTTCCGCCCGCGATTGCCACGCCGCGGCGTGACAACGGGGCGTAGTGTATGTAAGTAGTTAAAATTGAAGACCTACTACATGTAATTTTCTTCTTACTGTTTGGTCATGTAAATTTTGAACCATTTGCATAACCGTAATATAGGGTTGTTTCCTAGCGATATTTTGAAGAAAACGGTCCTGTCTAGAAGTGATGATGCGATTTGCGCCTGAATGCCGTTCAGTAATATCGCCTGATAACATTATCCAGCCCCCTAATCGGCGGACACATTTTTGTCAAATGATTGCGACTAGTCGGGATCGTTTGGACCGCCCATTGGTCCGTTCGGTCCAGGCAGGCTATGGTACCTGGAGATTATATTTTGGCTGGTTTGCAAAGTTTCAGCAAAGACGCGTTCTATATCGCCAGCTTCCAACATGCCTACAGTTCTAATCTGCTCTTCCCTTATAAAATGTCGACGTGACATAACAATACACGTTCAAAAAGAATAAAGTGTGTGATCGTGATCGCTTTGAATTTTTCAAAACTTCACTGTTCTAGTGTAAAAGACATGTTCTAACTTTTCGACCCCAAAATTCGCTTCGATATTCTTTTGTTTGAAAATGAGTTTTTGTTTTTTAATTTTTTGAATTTCGAAACAGGTGGTGGAGAAGTAATATACAAACTTTTTTATGCTATAAATAGTTTTAAGTTAAGAAGTCTTTCATGTAATATCCGTAGACATTGTTGATGTGTGTAGTTTACCTGTAATTTCTGCGGGGTGGAGCAGAGCTGAGCAGATATATATACTAATATATAAGGCTGCAGAGTTTGTTTGTTTGTTTGAACGCGCTAATCTCACGAACTACTGGTCTGATTAGAAAAAATCTATTTGCGTTGGATAGCCCCTTAATCCAGAAAGAATTTAGGCTATATAACATCAGGCTGCGACCAATAGGAGCGGAGCATATTAAAAAAAAGTATGCGAAACCGCGTGGCGCGGCTAGTACTATCTATACTAATCTATAAAGCTGAAGACTTTGTTTGCTTGTTTGTTTAAACGCACTAAACTCAGGAACTACTGGTCCGATTAGAAAAAATATTTTTTCGTTGAATAGTCCATTAATCCAGAAAGGCTTTAGGCTATATAACATCACGCTGCAACCAATAGGAGCGGAGCATAACTAAACCACGCGAACGAAGTCGCTGGCGGCCGCTAGTCCATATCCATACCTAATATTGGTCCGGTAACTCTGTGAGTTACGCTTTTCGGACCCATTTTTACCGTGATTTTCAGATGAGTATGAGACAAACGTGGTAAGTTTTTGACAAAAAATGAAATCATAGGAGCATACTTTTCCTCTAAATTTTGATATAAAAATAAACGAGATCTGTCGTGTTTTGAAAAAGAAAACAGCGGAATACCAAACGTCTTTTGGTCGACGTTTTTGTAGGTAAAATCAGCCTGAGCTGCAACTGTCCTTTTCGCACTTTACCGGGAAAGGTTGAAGGCAGCCTACCTATTTTCCAAATTCATCAAGCACTAGTCCCCTCTTAACGTGCTTTCCAAGGCACAACACAATCTTTTTAGCTTTATTATTACTATAGTTATCATTCTCCACATAATCCTTCCAACTTTTCTTTTACCTTCCTCTCCATTCATCTAACCTACATCATGTGCATCTCCGTACTCTTTGAAAAACATTCTCCATTGTTTATCTTAGTTATTTGAGTAGATACATTTCGTAGGAAGTAGCAAGCTACACTCTAATTTATTTAAGTTTTTTTTTTTTACATGTACTTACCCTAGGGTACGTAACAAACTACCAGTAGCAAATTTGGATTATATTGTGACAGTTCAACAATATTCATTAAGGTGTTTACGTTGTCGAGCATCAAATTTTTAGTACATAAAAAGCAATTGACAAGCTATATGCTTCAAAATGATTCCATTCAGGGTGCTGAATAACGATGGGTACTCAAGTAGAAACTTTGTTTTAAAACTCTCAGTACGTCTGTAGTAAAACACAATATTCACCTCTCATTTGGTTGATATTATTGACTATTTTCTTCATTTTATCGAGCTCCTTCTCAATTGCAGCTTTAGTGTTATTGAAGAAATCGGGATCCTGTATATCTTCCGCGGATTCACTTGGAGCTTCCATTTCTAAGAACAATTTTAGTAACAGTTTAAAATAGGTAGCTATAGAGATCCGTTTGTATTTTGATATCTACTATTCAAACTTATGTATTATTCAGTTAATTTCGAAAGTCTTGTTATCTATGAATAATTACCCGGACTAACATGGAATGTTGCCGAACCAAATCGTCCCCAACTGGTCTAAGAAAGGATAAATTAGGTATAAGTACCTACATTTACAAATTAAAATACACACCTGACTGTTTGCTCTCGTTATAACTAACTAATTCTGAAAATATTTTCACAAAATATAAAACTTCATTTGATTTTAACTCGACTCCCTAAAAAGTTTGACAATCGGAAACGCAAACGGAGCGGAAAAATGTACGCAACTTTTTTAAAATCAGAATTAGGTCAACGATTGCACGCGATCGTCGACAAACAGCCAGATTATACGAAAGAGTTTTTAACACCGAAACTGTTCGTATGAAATTAAAAAAGACTGTGAATATTTTGAAATATTAAAACAGAATCCAACTTTGTCTTTTTTTTAAATAATGTGCTATCGTTTTTTTTTTTTTTTGTGAAGCCTAAATATTTAAATTACTTACCTTACTTTTAAATTTAATTTACTTTTAAAAAAAAGTTACTTTAGAAAAAGAAAGTTGGATTAGTATTGTAGTATTGGTGTTGTACAAAGAGTATAATATTAATAGGGTAAGTGTTGTATGTAGGCTATTTGTAATAAGTAGTACATTGTTATAATTTTTGTAAATTGTATTTGTCATAGAATTAAGTAGAATGAATATTCATAGTCATAGAAATTATAACGAAACAAATATTGTTCGTAATTTGAATTATAGGTACCGTCTGCATCGCCTGAAGCATATAAAGGTTGTCTGTAAAGGTCGCTCTTAGCGATAAGCCCGCCCATTGTCACCCTTTATAAAATCTTTATATTTATATTCTGTAATCTATATGATGTACATAATAAAGAGCATTCTATTCTATAAAGTTTAGACTAGTAGGTATTGCAATCCTTTAAATAACAATTATAACATAATTTACTCAACAAAAACATCTTAACAATACCAGTTAATAATCTCTGAAATGTCGCCAACGAGATAAAACTTTAGCTTTGTCTAAAAACTTTAGTAATTATCCGTCATTATGGATTTTATAATTTTCACGACAGACATACTTCTTTGCCAGCGGCAGATTATATTAATTAGTTTTGTAACTAAATAAAACAAGCGATGAATTGTATTATCTAAAGCAAATGATCTCGGTAAAGTTTTAACATAATTTCCTTCACAGACGTAATCCTTTGCCAGCGGTTAATTACGTATTTAATGACTAAATAAAACAAGAGATGGATTACATTATCTAAATCAAATAATCTCGGTAAAGTAAACATATAAAAGTAGGTATTTAAATCTCGATTAACTTCGGCAATGGCAACTCGTATCTACATCCTAGTAAAGTACTCAGTTCTCTAGTAGGTATTATGTGTGAAATCCATCACAATGCATGAAATAACGATCTATTAGCATAAACAGTCGAACAATGATGCCAATCATCTCGGTCGAGCGAACTAAATCTGTTTTGGATGAGTTTTGGTATGTCAGCCGCGTCACACGCCGAATGTCATTGGATTTATAAATACAATCAGCTCCAGAAATAGGTGGTCACAGGTTTTCCAGGCGTACCGACCTAAAAATAAAGCAGCCTGGATTCGTTAACAATATAATTGTCTCCACTTGGTACGTGCATCGAACTAGTGAGCATAAGAAGTTTGTTAGTGCCTTTAATACAGTAAATACTTGTGGCCATGGATGATGAGGATGTACAACAGTTTTCTTTGCGCTGGCACAATCATCAGGTAGGTGAGTAATATTTTATTTTATCAACACACCCACTACAGATGACCAGGTACACTTACATTTTATTTCGTTGGACATTATTCTTTTTTTCGCTTCTGTCATAAAGCCTTTGTGTTTTTATTTGAGTTTATTCTGTTTTGAAAAGTTTTATGATGCGTAGTGTAAAATAAAATGGTGTTATTTTTTCTTTAAATAAATGGAGTGGTAATTTTTCGTGTTTGTTTAAAGAACGTCATGTAGATACTATTGAACTTAAGCGCTTATTAAAATAATTAAAAATGTTTTAAGCTTTCGTAAAATAAATTAAAATGTGAGTTAAAATGAGAATTACGCTGCTTTCTACGTCAAAAACATCCCGTTAATATTTTAATTTGAAATGTAAAACTGTTTAATAAATGTCTTGGCGATGAAATATAAATTCTAAGTGTAAATATTACCACCCTTTGCTTAGCCTGAATGTATAATTTACCTTTGCCAATTACACTAAAGAGGAGGTTACTAATAGATCACACGCACACCAACTAATCGACTATTACGCTACAACTAATATCGATTAAAATTTATTAATTAGTTTAATATGAAGCAGCGGCTATTTGGTAGAAACGTCTTTGATAAAACTACTCGCAATAAGTTAGTGTTTTATGCCTGAAATAATTGATTAAAAGTCTTTTGAAAATTATGACATTAGCAAATAATCTGAATAATATGAAAGCTAAAAAAACGATTTTTTCTTTATCTTGGTCGAAATCGGTTTTCAAAAATATGTTTTGTTAATAAAGTCATTTTCAATGGCCTGTAAAACTTCCTGACCGATCAATTTTAATTTTTAGCTTATTTAAGCCTAAAATTAATATATTGATCAATTGGCCATATACACGGGTGAGTCATTGACGGATTTCCCAAATAAGCAGCTGTGGGTCAAAGAATTAAAATGCCAATTTTACTTAAACAGAACAGCTTGATAGGAGCGCTAGGTCGCATGTTGAGTACTGGGGCCCTGACTGACGTCACGTTGAGTGCCAGCGGAATCTCCGTGAAGGCGCATCGACTTGTATTGGCATCATGCAGTCAATACTTTGCCCAGCTCTTTAAGGTGAGATAATCCTTCCATAATTGAAAGTGATAGCAGAAACATTTTAGTGGAAAGATAGCTTACATCCAGCGCCCTAATTGCGAAACACATTGTCAATCATCATGTGAATCATTTTGAAGCATATTGCTAATACATCGCTATATATGTTTGAAACATTTGTCTGCTTAAAAACGTAAATAAAAATGTCAAAAAGAAAGCTATTAATTATCCCGCAATCTATACTTAATACTTATTATATTATAAAGCTGAAGAGTTTATTTGAACGCGCTAATCTCAGGAACTACTGGTCCGATTTGAAAAAATCTTTTTGCGGTGGATAGCCCATTAATCCAGGAAGGCTTTAGGCTATATAACATCACGCTGCGACCAATAGGAGTGGAGCATATAAAAAAAACCTATCGAAACCTACGCGGGTGAAACTGCATGGCGCAGCTGGTACAAGATCAAAATTTGGTGCCCGCACTGGGCGCTGGTGAACTGTGGTCCACAGGCATAAAGGAGTTATGCCTGTGAAAAGGTGTGGATCGTGAGGTGTAGTGGAGTCATAGTAATAGACCCTTTTTACCTTTCTGGTACTTACGAAAACCTAAAAACTAAGCGACTACACAACAAAGGAGTTCCCGGTAAGGTACGGACCTCGGCTGAGATCATCGCCAAGAGAGGGCAGCACTGGACTAACTGGATCCGATTAATGTCATGCAGCTGGATGCATGACATTAATCGGATCTTGTGTGCATGTGGCAAGTGTCATGAAGTACCAGTACTTCAGCCAGCCTAGGAAGGATATGTTTTGGAGAATACGAGGAAATTACACGATATAATTCCGCCATCATCGGACGACCCATCGTTCATCGAGTATTCGCCCTTACGGTGTGTCACCGCTACGATCCGGACGAAGCACTTCGCCTCGTCTTTTATACCGCGTACATCAAGGGGCTTGAACAATTTGCCTACGCCAGCGTTCCCTTTGATTACAATTTAAATGTCTTCAAGGCTAGAGTGAATAGGCTCTTCATAAATTAGCGTTCTTTACCATCGACGATAGCATCACTGCTTACCATCAGGCGGGATCGCGGTCAAGCACTAGATTATAACGTGTTTGCAAAAATAATGTACATATTTCGTTTTTTTTTTATTTACATATTATAAACCAGCGCTTGACCGCAATCCTGCCTGATGGTAAGCAGTGACGCAATCGTTGATGGTAATGCGCACTAGTTTATTAAGAGCCTATTCACTCTAGCCTTGAAGACACTCAAATTGCAGTCCGACGGAAACACCGCCGCTGGCAAATTGTTCCAGTCCCTCGATGTACGCGGTATAAAGGAGGCGAAACGCTTCGTCCGGATCGTAGTGGTGTTAACAACGTAAGGGTGGAAACCAGCCGTACGACGGGTCGTCCGCTGGTGGAACGGAGATGGGGAATTAAATCATGCAATTCCCTCGCACACTCCCCGAAATGCATCCTATAGAACACCGAAAGGCTGGCTACTCTACGCCTGTGCTCTAGGCTTTGGAGACCAACTCGAGTTAGATCAGGGTCACCAATCAGCCTCTTTGCACGTCTCTCCACTGAATCCAAAGTGGCCAGGTGACACTTGGCAGCACCAGCCCAAATGTGGCTGCAGTACTCCACACACGAACGGACCATCGGACCACATCGATTTGTTGGTCACTTACTCGACTCAGAAATAATTTTTCCAAGGTTTGTGCCATGACCACCACATCCTCGCCTGGTTTTTTTACTTAATTCTTCATTGATATAATTTCCAGGAAGTAGAAGCTGAGAATAACACGCTGGTCGTGGTCCTCGGCTGCGATGCGACAGAACTGCGACTCCTGCTCACGTTTATGTATACCGGGGAGGTGACTGCCTCCAAGAAGATCTTACCATCTCTGCTACGACTTGCACAGACCTTGAAGGTTTCGGGACTTACTGATGCCGATACGGTGAGGACTTTTTGTAATGATCCTTGGTTACCTATCAGCACCTCTTTAGCTTCGCTTGGTACAGCAGGATGTTAAGGAGTAGGAAGAGTCTGCTTCTTAGATTATCATCATCAGGCTACTGCATTCCACTGTTGGGGATGCCTCTGGTATTGCACGTCATTGAAATTGATTTTCGGCAGCTCTCATACAGCTGCTACCAACCACCAAAAACACCAAAATCAAAATTGTTTATTTCAAATTAACCATCCGTTGGTGTTTTTGAATAGTCAAATGAGCCAATAACCCCCCCCTACGTTGCCCTTACGTTGTTAACACCACTACGATCCGGACGAAGCGTTTCGCCTCCTCCTTTATACCGCGTACATCGAGGGACTGGAACAATTTGCCAGCGGCGGTGTTTCCGTCGGACTACAATTTGAGTGTCTTCAAGGCTAGAGTGAATAGGCTCTTAATAAACTAGTGCGCTTTACCATCAACGATTGCGTCACTGCTTACCATCAGGCAGGATTGCGGTCAAGCGCTGGTTTATAATATGTAAAAAAAAAAAATAACACGCGCTACCATCAGCAAGACATTTGAGTGAGCATGACAAACTCTCAACTGCCATGCTCGTAATGTCAAACAAGTTATAGGTTTATAAAAAAAACAAACCATAGTCCGTGGTGCCTCACATTCACAAATTTGAAAAGTGCTTTTGCATTTTACAATACTATATTACTTGCAAAATCGTGGTAGCAAAATCTTATGCACAATTGAAATAAACAAATAAAAATAAAAAAGGAATATTTGGAAAACAACAAAAAGGGAGAATGTTATCTCTTCCAAACCTACAAAATTGTCTGTGGTTGTGGAGCAGGAATCTAGCAAAAATTATCGCTCCACATAACTTAAGGGCGTCCTAACTTCTTGCTACGAATTTGGTTTACAATTTTTATCTCTTTCCATGTATTGTTTGATAAACCTACTCAGTATCGTCCAGTCTAACTGCCGATTTTGGCTAAACTTCGATATTTTCCGTAAAGCGACTGCCGTCTGACCTCCACGACCCGAAGACGATATCGAAGCATTGCAGTTAGACCAATTGTTGGACTTTTGAGGGCTCCAACAACCTGTAAAAGACTGTCATTAGATGTTCGTATGGCAACCGGGACCAAAGGCTTAACGTGCTTTCCGAAGCACGACCAGACCAGTGCAAATATTCATATTTCATGCATACAAATGTTTGCGCTGCGCGGGGATGGCCGCGTTCGCTACCGCTACGCCACGGTGGCTGTTTGGTAAACCTACCTACTAATATTATAAATGCGAAAGTTTGTAAGGATGTATGTATTGATGTTTGTTACTCTTTCACGTTAAAACTACTGCATGAAAGACACGCAGATGGTTTATAACCGGAATTAGTACCTATACAATATGTAAAGAAAACCCTGTCCGATCCGTAAAGGTATTGTTAATTGTTGGGTATCGATAACTGATTCTAATAATGCCTACAAAGCCCGGATAAACCTAAAAAAAGACTAAAAAAATAAATGCTATTTCGCAAAAGGAAGTAACTTAATGCATGCGGTAAGCAATACATGCGCGGGCGAAGGGGGACAGGGCACGCGGCACGTGGTCGCATCGCTCATAATAAAACCGGCGAAAGTGGTGTGGTCACTTTTTTAAAAATTACCAAATTTTGAGGAAGTTGGAATTAATTCGTGGAAAAAAAAGATTATTCCAAAATTTATTAGTATTGTTACTATGATGATTGGTCATGTACTCATGTGTTTACCTAACCTTTATTATCCTTATGGCTCGGACGGGATTTTCTTTACATATTGCATTGGATACTTTTTATCCCGATACTTCCACAAGATCGAATATTATGCGGGTAAAACCGCAGGGCGCCACTAGTTAATACATAAATAGTAGCTATAATCTTTGTAACATACAGTTACTTCTGTAAATGAGGTATATTCCATTCGAAAAAAGATTTGACAAACAAACCTTTTTTACAGTACGTTCACCCGATTTTGTGTTCTATTCTGTAGGAATAAGGCTAGCTTTAAAGGCAAAAAGTGGTTACAATACCAACTTTTTACTAGATACAGCTGCACTATGTGTTGCCTCCAACGCAATAGAAGTCATAATTAGGGTTGTAACGGAGGCTTGTTAGCGGAGGCGGAGGCGGATGCGGAGGCGACGAGTCTCACCTCCGCGGATGCGGAGGTTAACGGAGGCGGAGGCGGAGGTGAAAGTACATATAGAAAAAATGAAATTTATGGTTAATTAAAACAAACTTTTTATTTTAAATACGTACATTAATAGTAGTATACTTGGTAAAAAAATATTACCTTCTTGTAATGAAAATTAAGGAGAAACAAATCGTGTTTGCCGCATTCCCGCCTCGCACTAGTTGATTCTTGACCATTTCGCGCTCAAACGCGGCCGGACGGTTGTCGAGCGTCGCAGCTTGCGCGTTATTTATTTTATAAATATGTTAATAAACCTCCGTTATAACTCCGCAAAAAATTGTGCGGAGGCGGAGGCGGAAGCGAAGATACGATTTCTTGCGGAACTTCCGCAGTAACGGAAGCGGAGGCGAAGCTCCGTTACAACCCTAGTCATAATCGGGTAAAAAGACTGTAAAAAGAGGTTTATTATGTGTAATCTTTTCTGAATCTATCGTTACTTACGTTTTTTTTTTTTTTGTTACGTTAAGTTAGATAAAATACTTAGATATTGGCGCCCATTCTTGTTCAGAAACTAAACTAATTTTAAGTTAAGTGCATCTTTTTCTTTCTATTTCATTAAGAAACAGAAGATAACATTTTAGTTTATTCCTGTCAAATTAAGACACTCCATAGACAGTTTAGACGCGATTATAAACATGGCGACCAAAAATACGTCAATTTACTTCAGGAGCGGATTAATTTGACAGGTCTTAACTAACATTTTATTTTCTGTCCTTTTCTTAATGAAATAGAAAGAACAGAAGCACTGAACTGAAATTTAATTTGGTTTTTAAACAAAGGAATCGGGACCAAGACATTGCAACAACCATGGGCGTAGCCACACTGGGGCAAGCTGGGGCGTAGCCACACTGGGGCAAGCTGGGGCGTAGCCACACTGGGCAAGCTGGAGCGTAGCTACACTGGGGCAAGCTGGGGCGTAGCCACACTGGGGCAAGCTGGGGCGTAGCCACACTGGGGCAAGCTAGGGCGTAGCTACACTGCAGCAATCAATCTTTTTACCGCCCCACTGCTGGGCACAGGTCTCCTCTCATACAGCGAAGGATTGAGCGTAATCACAACGCTTGCTCCATGCGAGTTGGCGATTTCACACTTAAAAGTCCAGGTTTCCTCAAGATATTTTCCTTCATCTTGTAATCAGTCATTGGTGTCCAAGATATACTTAGAAAGTGCCTAACTGTACTCTGTTCTATAAGATGCCTAATTACCCAAAAAAGAAAAAATACCTGGAGGGGGGATAGACTCACTGCTGCCCCACCCTGAGCCCAAGGTTGAAGGTTGGCTACGCCGATGGCAATCACTTCTTAGAAAATTCCCACTTTTCCTATGATTGGACCCCAAGCTAAGAAGTGGGATTTGTTGTTGAAAAACCCAGCATAATCCTAATTAATAAACTCCTTCATAAGCATAATTCAGCATACTCCTTTCTACCAACTTATATTTGAAATAATTCCAGAACTCAACATTAAAGCCGACAGAACCCGAACTGACCCCCGACGAATTCAATTCCCCAGTGAACCTAGAAATAAAGAACGACATCCAACAACCCCAGGTCATCAACGACAACTCCAGTTCTAGCTCCAAACTGAACTATGACGACATACTGTCACCAACGAACGAGAAAGACGGAAGCTATGTGTCTGACTTCATGGGAAAGAGCGAAAAGGATAGATTGAGTAAGCTGGACCAGATTGTTCAGAATTTGTACAGTACGCACAAGATTGGAACGCCCCCGGCTGCGACTCTGGTTAATTCTGGAGGTAAGCGAAATTTGACTACGATTGTTGAATAACACTTCTGCGAAGTAATTACGTAACACACTGTGAATGGCTTTAATAATGACAGTTCAACAACTTTCATTGCGTCATATACGTTGTTTAGCTGATAATGCTGATATGTGCCAAGGAATTTGAAAATAGGTATTTGAAGAAACTATTGCCGTCGCGCAGCTTTCAACATCTCACCGTAAAATGCGAAAGGGACAGTTGCAACTCAGGCTGATTTTACCTACAAAAACCTTGACCAAAAGACCATAGAATAAAGAGAGGGAAGTACGTTATCTTCATACAAACGGACCGCGCGCGGCTTGTATGTTTGCGCCATAGTATCTATGCGTCGCCGCACGCACACCTAAACACAATATTAGAGTGCCTATGACTGCGCTAGTCGCGGCTAGCACGGAACGAGGTTCGCGCGTCACGGCTTTTCGGCACATTAGCTTTTAAAAAATGATCACATAAACTGCAAAGTTGGTATGTCTATTTATGAACAAATAAAAGACTTATATTTTTCAAATTATATTTCTAAAAGTTATTTACAAGGATACGGATATATTACACATTAAAGTTTAATAACAACGCGTTTCGTAATAGTCGAAACCGAAGAAAGTAGGTATTTTTCTGTAGCTAATTTGTAATTTTGTATTAAATGTGTGATTCAATTGATGTTATGTTTGTATTATTTATATTTGTATTAATTAAAAATAAAAATAAATATGGTTCTTTATGTGTACAAAACTAAAAATAAAAATTACAAAAAAAAAAACTGACTAAGTAGTACCTATATGTAAACTAAATACTAAGCAAATAATTGAAACATAAGCTCTTAGTCTATAAATATTTGTTAGCGGTTTGGGCGACAACCGTAACCGACGAAGCGCGGACCCGGACAGTCGTCAACCCTAAGACAGTAGGCAATTAAATCGCGGATTGGGTCGCAGATAACCTACTTCCCTTCTTTATTCTATGAAAAGACGTTTCTTATTCCGCTGTTTTCTTTTTTAAAACACGACATATTTAAAGACCGCCCATTGTGTCACCCTTTGTAAAATTTTTATATTTATGTTTTTGTAATCTATATGGTGTACATAATAAAGAGTATTCTATTCTATTCTAATTTCAATTATTTATAGGAAAATTAAAGGACGAGTATGCCTATGCCTCTATTATTTTCTGTTTTGTCAAAAACTTATCACATTTGTGTAATAGTCGTTTGAATTGGAAAATGGGTTATTTTCCGGCATTTTGAAATATCATATTTCTTTTATTAATTAAGTTTTCGAAAAAATCAAATGATAGAGGCGCGTACAATTAATGAGTGAAATTGTTGAAAAAAAAATAAAAGAAGTAAGAATTTAAATTGAATTGATTGATTTTTAATTGATTTTGAATTGTAGAAGTAAGTTTAAAATTGTTACTAACAAAATGAGTCACTGATACTCGAATAAATAAAATTTATTATTATTATTATTAAAAGCGTTATCCATGAAGAAAACAGCGGAATACGTTTGTATGGAGTAAACGCCACTAGAGAGCTGTGAATTGATAGCCATCATCATCATCGCCTCGTTTAGTCCCGGTTGCGTCCACGGCTTTTCCGTTGAAGCCCGGGGTCCGCTTTCTTGCTCATTCTCCTCCATTTCGCGCGATCTTTAGCATCCTGTGGTGCGAGATTGTTGGCACGCATGTCATCTCTTACAACGTAAAGCCAGCACTTCTTTGGTCTACCTCGCTTGTTCCGGCCCGACGGAGGCGCCATGACAAGACATTTAGTTTCCTACGTAACATTTCGTAAGACGTTTTCTCGGTGGTAGGCAACAACATCAGCCGCCGGCATAAGTTACCACCCACCAGACAAAGTCTTGCCGCCAAGCGATTCGTCGTGTTCCGGCATGATGTCTGGTGAAGCCGTACGGAGAACGGGTCTGAGCAGTTGTGTTGCGATGTGTGCCGGGTACGATGTGCCTAATGTTGTTGTGTCGGGAGTTTGGTCGTGAAGGCTCTCCAGATCATCCTCTGGCGCAGCATCGTTGGTCGTGTTGTTGGGTTAAACATTGCATCACCTCGCTCAACTGCCGTCTTCCTTCCTATTCACTCAGTTTTTTTGAGTGAATAGGCTTAATAAGCTAGTGTGCGTTACCATCAACGATTGCATCACTGCTTACCATCAGGCGGGATTGCAGTCAAGCACTAGTTTATAACTATTAAAAAAAAAAAAAAGACGTGACCGTAAGCGTAGGCGACCCTCCTACAGTTTGTCTGCTATGTCACGGACACGAAGACTGCCACGGATGCGGGAGCTCCTGATGCGGTCTTTCCGCGTAACTCCACACATCCACCGCAGCATATTCATCTCCGTGACATGCAGCTCCTGCTTGTGTCCCTCAAGCACAGGTCACGCCTCACTGCCATACAGAAGAACAGGTTTAATGATGGTCTTATAGACCTGCCCCTTAAGCTTAACCGGCATTTTGGGGTCACAAATAACACCTGTCACCTCACGCCATTTTGCCCAAGCTGCGGAAATACGTGATGTCGCCATCAATGTCGCTGGATGCGTGGAGCACAGACCCCAAGTATTTAAACCGGTCTGTGCACTGGACCATGTCTCCGCCTATACGCACAGACATGGGGAATGTCGTGTTGCTAGCCATGTACACGGTCTTCGCCACATTGAGTTTCAGACCTCCGTTCTCGAGCGAGTCCTCCACACAATGAATTAGCCATAACCTTCAAAATTATTCAAATTGTGATTGAAAGTATTTTACGCAATGAGGGCGCTGTTATTTATGTACAGACGACAGCACATCAAGCTACTGCAAACTGTCATATTTTTTTATTAGATTTTCAACTTTACCTCTAAAGGGTGTATCTGACATCGACGCACAAACAAGTACCATGGACCCAGTACATGATTCTGAGGCCCCCAGTGGTGGAATTTTTCGTCGGCTTTTTCATGATTTAAAAAAAATATATGTAGTTTTTTTTTTTCACTTCAGACCGTTCACAATTGCTATACTTTTATAACCCAATAATATTTTAAAGTAAAAATTAAATAATTCGCTAATTACATAAAAAAGCGCAATGAAAACATAACCCGAAAACTATCTTATCAGCTGATTTAATAGAGTTCACATCAGGGATCAACGTCATACCTACAAACCCGCATGGCGGCACGCTTGCAACGTTCAAAAGCCAAGCCGACACTTTTTTTTAAACAGTGTATATTCTGTAACCGTTCATTAACGACATAAATGACTATCATAATTTTATTAGTGGCATGCGGTCTAGCCTTTTCGCGAAGTTTGCGTTACGATGTCAGATACACCCTGTATAGCATTAGTATTCAAGGTTGATTGAGAATATTTGGCAGTTTCGGGTAACTTGACCTGTTGTCGTCCGTACATTTATTCCGAAAATGTTTTTACAAATCTGACTAGATGTAAAATTTTAAGAATCCTACTAAGCCTGTCCTATTTATATATACATATATGAATGTGAAAGTTGCTGAGAATGTACATATATTATGTATGAATGTTTTACCTGTTTCACGCAAAAACTACGGAACGAATCTGAATGGACAAGGACATACACATGGTTTATTACCAGGAATAATACACAGGATACTTTTAATCCCGATATTCCCATATATCCGAAGGTATCTGAACAGAGCGTTTCGCCTTTTATACCGTGTATATCGAGGTACTGGAACAAGGGGAGTGTTTCCGTCGGACTACAATTTGAGTGTCTTGAAGGCTAGAATGAATAGGCTCTTAATAAACTAGCGCACTTTACCATCAACGATTGCATCACTGCTTACCATCAGGCTGGATTGCGGTCAAGCACTAGTTTATAATTAATACAAAAAAAGAAACCCCTGGGCGCAGTTAATATTATCTATGTACCTACTTGAAATGCTGAAAAGCATGTTTTGTTAATAATACGTAATAGATTTTTATTGCTTAAAGGAGATGTTTCAGAAATGTATGGAGCCTGGGCCAGCACATTGTTCACTTAACGTTAGGTATAGTTACGCTATAGTTAACTGTGTTTAATGTTAATTTCCTATATTTTGGCTTAGTTTTTATACAGATTAAATTTAACTCTGCCAAGGAGTGCAACACAACTACTATATACTATAAAATCACAGATTATTTAGTAGACAAAAAAGCTTGGGACTGAGCTGCTCGCACTGTTAAGCATTGTTATTAAGCAATATGCGTAATTATAAGGTAAATTATTGTAAACATTTTCATTTTTAATGTCTGGACTTGAAAAAAGACGATGATCCCTGAGTTTGTTTCGACTATTTCTTCTCAGAGGTAGTCAGTTAGGAAATGCCGGCTTCATCTAGTTAAAAAAATAAAATAAAAAATAAACATGACGTGTAAAAGTGATCAGTGATCCTACTTGCTTAATAAACGATTTCATTTCATTTCATTTCATTTCACTAATAAATATGGTGGTCAGAAATAAGCGAAATAAGATTTTGACAGTGACATTTGATTGACGTGTCATGTATCTAAGGCTATCGTATCTATATTATCTACCATATGACTGCGAAAAAAACAAAACATGAATTCCGAACATACGGTCCATTAAATAAACACAAACAACTCAAATCAACACTCGACACGAACAACAACGGGAAAATGGAACTGTCAAAGTCGCTAATCAAACGTCATAACCACTGTCATGGCTACCTTAATAAAGGGTTATCTCACTAAAAAACGGTTCAAATAATTAATTATATATACTTGTATTTTTATTCAAATTAATTTAGTAGTATTTTTATGAAAATCTTTTATTTTATTTCCTTTTTATCTATACAATATGTAAAGAAAACCCTGTCCGATCCGTGAAGGTATTGTTAGGTATCGATAACTGATTCTACTAATGCCTACAACGTCGGGCTAAACTTAAAAAAAAATCTCCCTAAAAAAATAAATATTATTCCGCAAAAAGAGGTAACTTAAAACATGTGCGGTAGGTCATACAGGCGCTGGCGGAGAGGGGCAGGGCACGCGGCACGCGGCCGCATCGCTATTCGCTCAGAATTATACCGTCAAAAATAATGTTGTCACTTTTTAAAAATTCTCAAATTTTGGGGAAGTTGGAATTAATTCGCGAGAAAAAAATTATTTCTAAATTCACTAGTATTGTTACTATGATGATTATGTAAAATTTCATATTTTATTTGGTCATGTGTTTACCTAACCTTTATTATCCTTACGGGTCGGACAAGGTTTTCTTATCATATTGTATAGCGTACATAGTGGTGGCCCAAAATGAAACATCTCCTTTGTATTTATTTGCTGTCCTTTTCTTAGTAGTATGGAATGAAAAGGATGCACTGAACTTAAATTTAATTTACCTAGTTTGTGGGAAAGCAAGGAAGGGAATCAGCGACACTGTAGTGTGCCGTTTCGTGTCTATTCATCATCATCAACCTTTTTATCGTCCCACTGCTGGGCACAGGTTTTCTCTCATACAGAGAAGGATTGAGCGTAATCCCCACAATCCGCTCAATGCGGGTTGGAGATTTCAGACTTAACCCCTTATTCATAAAAGTTGCTTAAAGTTAACTAGTGACTAGTGATTGCTTAACCATACATTTTAGACGTTCATCGTTTATGAATAAACCCTTTAATAACTGTGGTGTTTATTCATAAAACATGATTAAAGTTAATTGACGTTACAAGGTCAAAAATGTATGGTTAAAGAATCGCTAATCACTAGTTAACTTTAAGCAATGTTTATAAATAAGGGGGATTAAGTCCAGGTTTCCTCAAGACGTTTTCCTTCGCCTTTTAATCAGTAATGTCTATTGCAGGGATATAGTGATAGACTGGCACGTATTCACACTTAACCTTAGTTACAGACCCACCAGAAGCATATGATAGAAAATGGCGCATGAACAGCTCAGTGTGTACGATCTGCAACAAACGACTTTCGAACCAGTACAACTTGCGGGTGCACATGGAGACGCACGCAGGAAGGAGACACGCCTGCCGCGCCTGTTCGCACGTGTCCAGGTCCAGGGATGCGCTCAGGAAACATGTGGCTTATAGACATGCGCCGCCTCAGCATAGAACGGGGAGAGGTGACTTGTGAACCGTATTTTCTTAACTACTGCAGTATTAAGGTCATAGCACACTTAAACGACTCTGCTCCCACCCGGTAAAAAGAATATAATTCAAATATTGGCTTTAACTAATGCACTTTAGATATATTGTCAGCGAGCTTACCGCCGTCAGACTGCTCGTTACTTGACGCCTCGCTGGCCACTCGCTGTAGCCGAGCGGTCGGCGCGGTGTCCGCGAGCAGACTCGCCGAAACGGCACCCGCGCCGTCGCCGCTAGTCGACCCAAAATCTTCGTCTATTATTTCTTGTGCTTCTCTCTTCATCCTCAAGTGCAATATCAATAATTGCTAGTTCGCGCGTTTACAATCAGGACATTGTAAAAAAGAGAAGTTATTTCAATAAAAACCGATCGCGAACTGTGTCAATCGCGAAAAGCTAGAACAGTCGACTGGTAGACATCTGGGCGTCTGCTAGCAGTCTCCGCGTGGACTGCTGGGTTCCTGCTAGCTGTCACCGCGTGGACTGCGAGCAGTCGTCTTAGTTTAGGGCGGTGTTGGAGTCGTTTAAATGTGCTATGACTTTTATTCTGTAAACATCGCTTTGAGGTTGGAACGGTGTTGAGGCGAACTTACAACTAATCTTTGATCAAACAAATGTTAGTTTGTGGAAAAATAACGAAAATCCTAAATAATAATAGTAATATAATAGAGGATAACCAATCTAATAAGTTTTTAGATTTGCTCCACCATTTCCACCCCTGCATTTGAGTAAGGTTCGAAGTGAAGTTTACAGAATAGCACAACTACTGTACCGTAATTTGCCTTATTAAGACAAAAATTAAGAAAATCATTTCCCATCATAAGCTTACCTACTGAATCTGTCACAATACTCCGCCCAAAGCAGACCCGTAATAGTATAACCCACTATCAATCTCAATCTGGACCGTTTTGAAGGATATCGCTAATTCATAGTTGCATATGTTCTACAAATGTGTCTGTTTGACAACATAGATAGCGCAATGAATGTTATTGAACTGTCAAAATGACGCCCATTGCCAATGATAGTGTGTTACGCAATTATAGCGCAGGCTCAGTACATCTTTTTCTTTCTATCTTATTAAGAAAAGGACAGAACATGTCAGTTTAGATATGTCAGATTTGTCCGCGCCTGACGTAAATTAATGCCGCCATGTTTATAATCTCGTCTAAACTGTCTATGGAATATCTTAATTTGACAGGATTTAACTAAATTGTTATCTTCTATCCTTTTCTTAATGAAATGGAAAGAAAAAGAAGCACTTTACTTAAAATTAGTTTAGTTTGTAAACAAGAGAATCGGCACGATTGTATATCACGTTCATTTTTCAAATTCAAAATAATAATGGCCGCCAAATAATTGGCTCTGGGTGAACAAACTGCCCCAATAATTAATATTATTGAATCTAAGTTTAGAGAAACGTGACAAACTGTTGAATACCCACCGACGGTAAATTACCAAAGTAACATTAAAAAGACGTTTTTGTTACATTTTTTGTGTTTAACACTAACTTATTACTATTGTATCATGTATTCTTATTTTGTTCAATGTTATTTACACAATGTTTTTACACTGGACATGAAATGGGCGTAGCCAGATATTAATCCTTAATACAATGACTTGGCTTAAAGGTCTAGTAACCGAGCCAGA
Source organism: Sesamia nonagrioides (assembly GCA_017933935.1). NCBI lineage: Eukaryota > Metazoa > Arthropoda > Insecta > Lepidoptera > Noctuidae > Sesamia > Sesamia nonagrioides. The sequence continues at coordinate 289,433 of JADWQK010000844.1, read as the reverse complement.
AACAAATAAAAAAAGATATTAATTACTGTTCTGATTTTGAAAATAATATTCGGAACATTCTTATACTTTCTTTTTCTTTTTTGTTTCGGGATTTCTGGCCACGCCGATATCGGTTGTGAAACCGTTTACGTTATGCACGACCTTTGCATATAGGTGTATATAGGACAAATTTACATTGCTAGTATCTAATTTTTATTCTGTATTTATTATCCATTTTAAAGATATTTATAGGAGTGTTTGTTTATTAAAGTGTTCAATTTATTTATGTTATTCTGTGATATAAGGGACTGACGACTATTGTACATTAAAGCCAAATTACATCTTTGCAGTTTTTGGCGCCATACATGTAATACAATATGTAGTCGAAGAAATGTAAAATGGCTGACCTAATAAGCGGTAGATTTTTAGATATTTTTTTGAGATTCTTAATAAAGTCATTAGTCCCTCAGAAATAGTCACTCCATATCGATTCAATAATTTGTTTAAAAAAAATCTACACGTCCATCAAATTGTCTATTATAGACGATGTCTTATATGACAGCAATAAATGAAGCCAAAATAAAGTTATGCGTTCACGCTACTAACATGTATGTATATTATATTTAAAAGATAGATATGTTATTAGATTGGGATGTACCATTAGGTACAGCCAGGATTAAATGTTTACAACTAAACATGACATTCTTCGGCAATTTGTCGTGCTGTAGGTACAGGGCAGCAGGACAACGATGCACATATTGAAACCGCCGATTCAGCGTATGTTTCTAGACTCAAACATTCAGAAATTTCATACAAAAGTGACTTACCTACGTGGTTAAAATTTATAGTTTTTTTTTTTTGTGTCTTCTAAGACATTTACCGCTGGAGAAACCTGAGTCCAAGGTAAGGTTATGTGTCATTATTCCCGCCATTCTGTGTAGCCAACTGTCAAAGGTGACAGTTGTGATCTGAATGTAACGACAATTTAAGATGTAGGTAGTCAATTTGCTTAGCAAGTCATTTCTTTGACTTTATCCAGGTACTAGTTTAAAATCAGTAAGATAGGTATATAGTACATACTATATATGTACTACACGTATATACTACAAAGAAATACAGAATTATATTCACTGCACTAAAAATTCTGGAGTGACATTTCATTACAACCATGTTCTAGTCATGTTTATATGCCCTAAGTTTATAATATTTAGCATAAGCTAGCTTAAAAAGACATTTTTATTTATTAAAAGACAATTTAGTTAATTCTTAAATAAATATTTAAAAGTTTGTGTTGTGTTTTAATGTTCCTAATCCTTATCAAGGTACCCGGTGAAGGGCGCGGGAAGCCGATGGATGCGGGCATCACAAGACCGGTCATCGTGGAAAGCCTTGGTTGGGGGAGGCCTTTGTCCAGCAGTGGACCTTTATGGGCGAAGAAGAAGTCCCTATCATTGAAGACTTTATGAGGTTTTCAAAAGTTACCACTGCACTGCCGATAACGCCGTAGAAGTAACAACGGGAAAACAAGATTAAAATTATATTCGTGCCAGCAACACGAAGAAAAAGAATGGGGTTCACTCGAGAAAAGTGGTAAAAATGTATAGTTATTAGCTAATTATAATGTTGCTAAATTTAGGAGTACCTACACCTGTTACCAAGGGCGTAACCAGTTACTGGCCTTGGACAAGTCAGATTTTAGGGTCGAATCATCCCTGGCTCTCTTGTCTTACAAACTACACAAGCACATCTACGTGAAACATAAAACCACGTTAGTTAACCGACTAAACGTAATACCGGTCACTTCAGTCGACATTCTACGTAACAGGCATGGGCGCACCCATGGGTAGCTGTCCCCCCTGGAAATCTCCCAGAATATGTATGAACTCCCCTAATTACTACTTAATCAAAGTATAAACGGGGACTTGTACAGGATAATTTGCGTCTGTTTGCCCTACACACTACACTACAAATACCTAAAGCGGCCTCCACACGCTGGCTGTTTGTCACAAACACCGCAAACAGCAAACAAAGTCCCAAGCATTAGCATCCAACAAAAATCACCAAACACAAACAGACATCCACATGCTTGTGAACGTTCATTACATTCCGAATCGGCAAACATGGCGGACGTCGAACTTGTGGCAAGTAGTAATACACACATCAAAAGTGTCTAGGGATCAACATATATTTTTGCAATAACTTTTCTCCTGATTGATATTAATTAAAATTTTCTTTAAGGATTCATCAAATAAAGTGTTTTCGTTTGTCACAGTAACGATAAACCAAGTCACCTTTGCATTAATAAAGAAATTTGCCATTTTCCTAATAAAGGGATATTTGACATTTGAACCACTAACACAAAAGTTCGAAAAAAAGACTGAGATAACAGTTTTCTCTAAAATTTTATTGGGTAACTTAAACAATTAATAATCCGTGTTTCTACCGCGAACACTAACAACACAAGAACATCGGTTTGGCATACTCAAAATGAGTTCATCCAAATCACGCTGTGGAATGGCCGCCCATGTTCGTTGCAACAACAAAAAAAGGTCTTCTTGCGACTGGATACCCTCCATATTCGGCAGAGCTCTTCTCTGTAGCATATCCCATGCATGCTCAATCGGGTTCAAGTCTGGCGACTGAGCAGGCCAGGGCAGGACATTGATGTTAGCTGCGGCGAGAGTCTGTCTTACAACTCTTGCGGTGTGCGGTCGTGCATTATCATGCATTAACTGAAATAAGGGACCGATTTGCACTTGTAGAGGAACGATGACGTCTGATACAATCGTTTCAGCATAAATTTGAGCGTTGAGGTTGCCTCTGATCCAAATCAACTCAGTTCTTCCGCCGATCCAAATACCCGCCCATACCATGATGGTTCCACCACTATAAGGATGGACTTCCTGGCAGGATTTTAATCGCTGTTGGCGTCCAGGGGTTCTCCAGTGTCGTATACGTCTTGTATCCGGTCTCATACCAAAACGAGACTCATCAGAAAAGCACACGAAACGCCATTGTTCTTCTGCCCAATTTCTGTGTTCAAGAGCCCATTGATATCGAATCCTACGATTGTGCATTGCTATAGGTGGTACCCGTAGCGGTCTTCGGGAATGAAGGTTCACTTCATGCAAGCGGTTTCTGACTGTTTGGTCGCTAATTAAGTTCCCTGAAGAGTGATGAAGCCTCACGGCTAACATCATGGCGGTTATTGTTGGAGCTCTTCGAGTTAAGATTTGAATGTATCGGTCTTGTCTCCGTGTGGTGCAGCGATACCGTCCTCCATGGCGCTCAGCCACGGTACCAGTGCTTCGGTAACGTGTCCAAAGTCGACTGATAACACTCTGACTTGTATTCAGAGCTAAAGCCACAGTACGTTGCCGGGAACCAGCTTCTATCATTCCCACGGCTCTGAGCATTTCTTCCCTGCTTAAATGACGTCGCCGCTCCATAATAACGTTGGTTTTAATCAGTAGTAGGGAAACAGTAGCACTAATAATGTCTTCAATGCGTTGTATGTTTTTATAGGGAAAATATTGACAGCTGATTTTCATCTTTACTCGAATTTGATTCACAGTTCCTGATTCAAATTATGAAATGCACCAAAAAGGATCCATATAAATTTATAAAATCATAAATTTATTACAAAGCCACATCTCAATCTCAAGAAATCCGCATAAAAATGCTTGATCCCTAGACACTTTTGATGTGTGTACTTGCCACAAGTACGACGTTCGTGAACCCGAAAGTAATTTCGGGTTGACATATTTTTATTACAAATTAAAACAAGGGAAAAAAGGAAAAAAAAGGAAAGCGAAAACGATGGTGGATGATTTAAATACATAAAAATCGTGGCTTTAATTTGCCGTGTTATTTAATTTTACTTACATTGATATAATATTAAACAGATATGATATGCTCTAACAAATTAACCAAAATAAATGTGCCGATCGGAGCAGCAGCACATACATGCATTTTTTTATTCTGCGTACATTTCACACGTTGGCACAGTGTGAGTGAGATGGGGCGCTATCTAAAGCATAGAGAAGAAAAAGACGGCTAGTGTTTGTCGTTTGCGCTTAAATAGAATCGACTAAAACTAAAGCGACTTGCTTGACTTACCTCCTTTTGTACGCTTCATTTTCAGTGCGCTAGTGACGTATCTACCTTAGTTTAATATTATATCAATGTTTACTTAAAAGTTTTTATTGGTTTCAGACAATTTAATAGAAGAAAAATCTAATCAGCTTCTTCACGAACCATCAGGGGAGTTTCATAACTTCTTTCGCATGAGTTTCACAGATTTTGAGTACATATTTGCTATCCTTTATCCTTTTTTTTCCTTCAGATGTCTGCGGAACGTAGCCATCAGTATTTTTTTTTTAACCTTCATTTCTTTGACACTTTTATTCATTATAATGCTGATTCGAGTCCATGCATCATTAACCTTTTGCCGATTTTTGTGATCGGCATCTTTAGAATTACAGAGATATGGCTCATTTTGATATGCCTCCAAAAATGTCAGAATCGTAGGTATCGCCAACGGAAAAGTGTATCAAGTAAATACGTCCACCTCCCGAAAGCTCGGCACGCATTACTGATCGCCGCCAAACGTGTGGATACCTCGCAAACTGTTTGCCAAACATCCTTTGATCTGGCAAGAAAAAACCTACACCGATGCCGAACACTGCCAAACACCAACACAAACAGGCAAACAAAGACAAACACCCATCCACACGTCCGTGTTTGCCTTTGTTTGCCAAGCGTGTGGAGGGCGCTTTATAGTTTACCTCTAGTACCTACACAGATGGAGGAGGATTCATTGTCATGATGAAAGACTCTTTGTTATAGTGGCGCTAACTGGAGACGTGATTTATTTTATAGTTTTATACTAGTGCTTGACAGCAATCTCCCCTGATGCTAAGTAGTGATAAAATCGTTCATGGTAAAGCGCGCTAGTTTATTAAGAGCCGATTCACTCAAAAAACTGAGTGAATAGGAAGGAAGACGGCAGTAGAGCGAGGGATGCGCCAGAGGGAGATTGATCTGGAGACCCTCCACGTCCGTTTGGTCGTGGAGGGTCTCCAGATCAATCTCCCTCTCCCTCTCCCTCCAGGAGTTTTCCTGACATAACAACATTCGGCTCATCGTACCCGGCACACAACTGCTCAGACCCGTCCTCCGTACGGCATCACCAGACATCATGTCGGAACACGACGAATCGCTTGGCAGCAAGTTTGTCTGGTGGGTGGTAACTTCTGCCGGCAGCTCATTATCATAAAAAATTCTCATTACTAAAGCAGTAACCTAATTGTGGAACACTATGACATATCAATTGGAATAATTTTGAAGCATATTGCTAGTAGTCCATGACTCCATAACAAAATGTTCGATAAAAAAAAAAAACTGATACTGCTACTAATAGTGTGTTACCCAATAACCCTACAGGTGTAAATGAAATACATTTTACAAGTGTATACAAGTTTATTTTTATCATCTTACATACTTCATTTTAGTAGAAATCGCGTAAAACTAAGAAAAATTACATCAGAAATTAGTACAAAAATACTGTTTAGAAAACGTTTTTTGACCGTATTATTTGGAAAGATAACCTGAAACAGTAAAGTCTATTCAGAAAATACATACTTATGAATATTAAAAACATTTTTAGTAGACGAGTCAAGTAAAAAATAATGAGATCCAGGCAAACAAGGGATAATTCACGAAATACATTGAATTCTATGATGTACAGACGACAGCACATAAAGCTACTACAATCTGTCAAACTTCTTTATTAGATTTTCAACTTTACGCCCAAAGCATTAAGAGTCAAAGTTGATTGGGACTATCCGACAGTTTCAAATAGCTTGACCGGCTGTCGTCAGTACAAATAATAAATGAATGCCATTACGATTACAGTGACCGATTATAATTACATCTATAGAACTTACATTGACAAGATTTATAAATTTAGACTCCTTAATAATTGTAATACTGGACAATATTAATATTTTACATCTCTATGAACTTCGCATTCTCCAACGATGGCTACAAAGTTTACAAGCCATGTCTATGGTCATAAAAAGCGAGAGCCTACAAACTTAAATAGTAGTTATAGTTTTCATGACGCGGTGACTATATTTTTGTTGGGAGAACGAGGTACCATGCACAAGCTCATAACTTTTTGATTATTCATTACAGCTTTTTGAAATTTTGTACATAAATTCTTTACATAAAAATACTGGACACGTGTTTCGGGTTTCGCATATAGTACAGTTTCATTATCCTGTGAAACCGTAGTGAAATTTGATCTTTCGTTTTCTGAATCAATACTCGCAATTTAAACAACTTTCACAGTCTACTACCTAGATCTGACAAAAATACCTTTATTGACAGTAGCCCCCACTCCATCGTTCACAAACTAATTTTAAGATAAGTGATCTTTTTCTTTCTCTTTCATTAAAAAAAGGACAGAACATAAATTTGTTTAGTCCTTTCAAATCATTCAGTGCCTGACGTATGTTAACATAGTCGCCATGTTTTTAAACGCGTCTAAATTGTCTATGGAGTATCTTAATTTGACAGGACTAAACTAATATGTTATTTTCTATCCTTTTCTTAATGAAGTAGGAATAAAAAGACACACTAACTTAAAATTATTCTCTCGGTGGTAGGCCATAATATCGGCTGCCGGCGGAAGTTACCACCCACCAGACAAAGTCTTGCCGCCAAGCAATTCGTCGTGTTCCGGCATGATGTCTGGTTAAGCCGTACGGAGGACGGGTCTGACGGATTGCGATGTGTGGCGGGTACGATGCACCAAATGTTGTCTCGGGAATTTGGTCGTGGAGAGTCTCCAGATCAATCTCCCTCTAGCGCAGCATCGTTTGGTCGTGTTGGTTTTGGGTTTAACATTGCATCACCTCGCTCAACTGCCGTCATCCTTCCTATTCCTAAATTTTTTATGTGAATAGGCTTAATAAACTAGTGCGCTTTACACTCAACGATTGCATCACTGCTTACCATCAGGCGGGATTGCAGTCAAGCACTAGTTTATAACCATTAAAAAAAAAATTAGCATAGTTTGTGAACTACAGAATCTGCACCAGAGGCAAAATTACTTTTTTGACAAGTTTTTGTCGTTGATGAGATTGTAACCAGATATTGAACGAGAATTGTGCTTCTGATGTATCAGTCATTCATTCCATTGCTAAGACAATCCAATTAAAAATAAGTTATTCTTTCCAAATAATTTAAATATTTAATTCTCACTAGGGCATTATAAATGCGATTTCACACAGTTAGTATGCAACGACGGGTATAAAAAAGGACCGTTCAGATCGCACCAAGTTCAGTACAAAACAAAAATCACAATGCTCGCATAGAAACAGGACTGATTTTTACGAAAATATTTTATTCTATTATAATTTCGATAAAATACTACAATAAATATCTAATTATGATGGACCGGTTTTCTAAAAATTCGGTAATATTGAATGCATCCGTATCTTTTTTCAGTAGTCGAATAGCAGATTCCTCATTTGAAAATCAATTGTCTATGACGTTTGTCATTGTAATCGATCATGATTTGGTAGTCGACTAGTAGAGAGCGAATATCGATTAGTAGTCGAAAAATATTTTGAAAGTTAAATTCAAATAATGTAGATTCAATAATACCGATACATTCTATGGTTAAAAGTATTTATTGGCACGACTTACAGTCGGTATAAATCCAGAACGGCAATTTCCATATTTAAAAAAAAAATTGTCTCTCGAGATGCGAATGCGACTCAAATTTGAGATTTTTTTTTTAATACGGCCTTCATATTAAGACTAGAAATAAATGCGGGTTTAATAACTTAGCTTTGTTTTAATAAATAATAAGCACCTATTTCGAACCTTGATTTTGGATGCGAATATATGTACAGACGACAGCACATTAAGCTACTACAAACTGTCATATTTCTTTAACCACTCAAGCGTCCGGGCCACCAAAGTTGCCTAAAAAATTTTCCAGTTAAGCGTTCAGGCAACCATGGTGGCCTCACCGACCTGTACAATTTAAACGAGTTTTTTTTTATGATACGTATCAAAGAGCTTCATGAACTTTTTACTAGATGGTTCTGCATTAAATAACGATTCTCGGGTCGATAAAACAGTGCCCCACCGGAAAGATAATATCGGAAAAAAAGTTGTTTAAAAATGGTGAGTGCAGTTTTGTACAGTGACTGTGAGTTCTGCGATTAAAATAAGAGTAATAAACTATGTATTTTTATTAGTGTTACAAATTAAAATAATTATCGAGACTTATTCTTTCTGATTAAGTATAAATACTTTGTAATAATGTGTGATAAGTTGACTTTACGAGTGTTATAGTGGACGATTAAATTATTGCTCATTGCTCATTGTGTGCCGGATTTTCGTCAAGTTTCTGTTTAATATAATATCTTAAAATATGACAAAATAATCCCTGAAGGAAAAATTGTTCATAATAAGTAATTAATTAGACTTCTGCTAAAAAAATACGAAGAAAATAACGAGGATTTTACGAGCGCTCGGCGCGGCTTGATCCCGATCGCGCGCTGGGACGTACAACGTTTTCCTAGCTGTCAAATCGGGACGTTCAAGTGGTAGATTTTCAACTTTATCGCTAAAGCGTTTAAGGCTTAAGGTTGATTGGGAATATTTGACAGTTTCGGGATGCTTGATCAACTGTTGCCCGTACCTTGAAAAACCAATCCATAGTTCTAAATGCGAGCAACATCACTCACTGTTAGTAACAAAAATCATATTGTTGTTAACTAACTGAGGCAGTTCATAACTTAAGTGTAGTAAGCGAAATAAATACATTAGTATTCTTCTTATACATGCTAGATAATCTGAGTTAATTATAGCTATTACATTTATTTGGGGAAATATTCTTTTGATAGCGAACTTCATGGGCGTATCCAGGGGGAAGATTTGGTCATTTTTAAAAAGTGATAACACCATTTTTGACGGAGCGAATAGCGATGCGACCACATGCCGCCTGCCCTGCCCCCCTTCACCCGCGCAACACGTTAGGCAGGGTATGCCTAACGTGGAAAGGAAAGGAGTAGGTTTGAAAACCGACCGACCTCAATTTTTTTTTATTGGGTAATGTAGCTTTTGTCGGGTCAGCTATTCATATATTTACCCTAGTTTCACTTAAAATATTCTCCAAATGTTGGTTACTTCGATGGTCAAAGAATATTTCCCCAAAGTGCATAAATAAGAGGTCTAAGCCTTAGGCACAGTCCACACGCGCGTGTTGGCGTCTTGTCCGACCGACACGACGGTTTCGTCGTCGAGCCACGCCAGTCCTGTGATCTGGCTTTGAGGGTGAGCGTCTGAAATTAACAAATAAATGTATTTTAGCATAGAATTACAATATGAAGTGGCATTAATTCAGCACATATTCTAGCGTAAAAAAATTACGTCGATAACCAGAAGAAAATGTTGCTGCTATACGTTATTTTTTCTTTATACTAAACCTGAATACAGTTTGTTCAGAATAAGCAACTGAATCGATTCCAATCATTTTTACACCATGTTATAATTTTTCCCAAATATATTTAGAAATTGTTGCAGTGTGGTTACCAAGCGCACGACCCAACTGACGGTAGATCTAGGGTTGCCAGACCGCCGGGAAATCCGGGATAGTCCCGGAATGAGCGGTAATTGTCCCGGATTTTAAAAAGTTACCAATCTTGTATAGAACATATTAAGAAAGATGATAGTAAGAATTTACGAGTGTCCGATATGACCTTTTTTTTTTAGCCTTTCTTCCTCCGACTCTCCCGCATTTGATTTCGGAATTTTCGGAATAAGATTTTTTTTTTTTTACCCTAGGTAGATCACAGTGAGACAGGGCCGCGCCGCGCTGCGCCGCGGGGGAGCTTTGACCATATTTTTGTTGAGACAACCAAGTAGAAAAACAAGCTCATAACTTTGTGGTTTTTCATGATATCTTTTTGAAATTGTGTCCATGGATTCTTTACTTAAAAATACTGGACACGTGTTTCGGATTTTGCATAAACAAAAAATAAAGTTGTAGTACAATACCTACGAGGTAAAGTGTATGCAAGTTTTTTTTTAATATCGTGGTTTGACTGTCTTCCACTTCAAACAAATGTTTCAGTACTTACTTTTAATGTAGGTATGTTTGGCGGGCGTTTCAACGCTCCAAATAATGATGCTGGTGTCGAGCGAGCCGGACGCGATGCGCTTGGAGTCCGGACTCCACGCGACGCAGTTCACGCGGGCGGTGTGGAAGCCCCATTCTTTATTGTGGGCCACCTGTGGAGAGAAATAAAGAATATTATTAACTGCGGACAGCCTCCGTGGAGTAGCGGTAATGAACGCGGCCCCTGCGCAATGGAGGCGCGGTTTCGATCCTCACGGAGTTCAAATATTTGTATGCACGAGTTCGTTAACATGCATATAAATATTGGAACTGCGCAATTACTCTGCAGACCAGTGCAAATATTCATATATTTGCACTGGTCTGCAGGGTAATTGCGTAAAATACTATCAGTAGCAATGGGTTTCATTTTGACAGTTCCAAAACATTCATTGCTTTATTTATGTTGTTGTGTAGACACATTTTTCGAACATATGGGGCAATGGACTAGCAATATGAGTAACAGTGTGTTACGCAATTTGAGGCCTGGTCCTGCCTCGGAAAGCCCGCTAAGCCGTTGGTCCTTGTTGCCATACGAACATCTCATGGCAGTCCTTACGGGTTGTTGGAGCCCTCAAAAGTCCAACAATTGGTCTAACTGCAAAGCTTCGATATCGCCTTCGGGTTGTGGGCAGCTGCCCCACTGCTTTTGAAGGTTTCACTCGACAAAAAAGGGAAAAACAATGAATTCGCGTGAGCGTGACCGACCCGACACAGTGGTAGCTTTTGACGTGTCCGTGCCCGGTCGTTCTTTATTTGAATTTATTTATTATATTAACGACCGTACTTTCGCCCAACGCCATCTCTCGGCTCGATGCAACATATGTGACATGAGTTTAGCCCGTGTCCAAGAGATGTCGCCTGCTGCTATATTTTTGCTACGTGACACAACGTCTTAAAAAACATGACTCATGCCGCGTTACCTCGCTCTGAGGCGTTCCATTTAAGGCATGAAGTGCAAGCGAGAGCGCGGAACGAGCGACAAAGAGGCAATCAGCCTCCGCGTTCGGCAACGTTCGACATCTGCATGGACAGCTGCTATACAATAATACGTTTACATGTTTTCGTCAAGTATGAAGTGCAGTGAAAAGTGAATGTGGTGTCAATTGTTTATAGCAACGATAATTGCGGCGATAAAGGTTTGAAAAATGCAACCATTCCATCAGTATTTTCTTATGACGTTGTCACATTCAACTATCGGCATTGAACCGACTTTACAGACAACAGACTTTTTGTTTTTTACGTTTTGTTTATTCTGTGTTTTTTAATTATTTCAGTTCACTTCACTCTGCCGGTCAGTCCCATGACTGCTATTTTTAACCGACTTCAAAAATAGGAGGAGGTTCTCAATTCGTCGTAATCTTTTAAATTTTTATTTTTTATGTATGTTCACCGATTAGTATAAGAAGCCTGGACCAATTTGCACAACTCTTTTTTCGTTTGAAAGTGTATACTTTCCAGGTGATCCCATAGTCACCAGGTCAGGATCTGATGATGGAAGACCAGAAAAATCACGGGGAACTTTCAAAAATCGCAGGGGCGACTATATGTAGCGGTATTTTCATTAAGTATTTTAAAGCACTACAATTTAATAAAGGTCTGGAGTAGATCTGTTGATGGAGCCGGAAGACAGTCGAAGGAACTCCTGAACAATTCACAGCAGCTACCTTGTGTTTGGGCTTGATTAATTTGTATTGATAAGAACTTTTTTATATCACTTTGGTTGTACAACGTACCTTGTAGTCATCAGTGGAGTACAGTATGACTTTCCTGTTCGCATCGCTAGCCACGAGGTAGCGCGAGTCGGGACTGAAGCGTACGTCGGTGACAGCTCCGAGGTGGTCCAGTGTCACTCCAGGCGTCAATGTACGGACGTCTAAAGTGTATATGTGGATTTTGTTGTCGGCTCCTGACAAATAACATAAAAATCTATTAATATTTTATATGCAGTTTTGCTGCAGAACGGAGACTCTTTCAATCAAACTTAATTTAATGTTGCCATTTGATATTGGACGACACAGTTGTAGTGGTTGACTGATCGACTACTGCGCTGGGTGTCGCGGGTTCGATACCTACACGGAACAAATGTCTGTATGGCCTACAGGCAGTTGTTCCGGGTCTGGCTGTTTGAGTATGTGAGTTTAATTTAAATATTTGTAAACGCACTCACGATACAGGAGTAATTTCTAGTGTAAAAAATACATAAAATATTATTCTAAGTTCAATAAATATTATCCTTATTTTAATGGTATACGTTGATTTCAGGATGAGTAGCACTATTGAAAAAGTTGGAAGTATCAACTGTATCTTGATTTACCCTTCCTTGAAATATTTCTTAACCTATTTATAGAAAAGAAATTAATTTATCATTTAGACAAGACATGTAGTCAGATAAGCTGCCGCTCCATTTAAAATATGTACTTATATTTATGTGCATCCAGTTAGACTGTAAGCTGACCCCAATATGCTTGAGAAAAGGCTAGCCAGGTGGTAAGACAGGACATGTACAGACGACAGCACATCAAGCTACTACAATCCATCAGATTTACTTATAAGATTTTCAACTTTATCACGAAAGCATTAAGGCTCAAGGTTGATTGGGAATACCTGACAGTTTGGGGTAGCTTGACCTGCTATCGTTCGTACCTTTTTATTACAAAATGAAATCATCCTTTATCACTAGCCTAAATCTTTGAGTCAATATTTGTATTTCAAACTTAATTTAGATTTATGAAAAGTTCGTAATACTAAAGTGACAACTTAGTTAGTACCGAACTTAGCTGTCATTTTTATACAACGTGTAACGAAATGGGTAGATACATATCAAGGGCACAGCTTATTTGGATAATGTCAAATTATATTGGAAGGATTGTTAATCCTATCTCTACATATTAGGAAGTTGTGAGATAGACCATCGCCTGCGGTAGGCTACTACCATAGCCTAATAGACACGCAGAACTACAGAACAGATACATATGTATATAATCGTGTTATTGGCAAGATTTTATTTTGAACTAGCTGTGCCCCGCGGTTTCACCCGCGTAAGCTTCGAACCGAAAGAGCTCAGTTGATATAAAATAAGCGCCTGTTAAAATAATACAGACAGACAGAGATACTTTCGCATTTATAATATTAGTATGGATTAAAACCCTCTCAATACTGTTTATTGCCATCTATAGAAGCCATGCCCTAGCTATGTATAATGATACAATATGTAAAGAAAACCCTGTCCGATCCATGAAGGTATTGTTAGGTATCGATAACTGATTCTACTAATGTTTACAAAACCGGGCTAATCTTAAAAAAAAATCCCCCTAAAAAAATTAATATTATTTCGCAAAAAGAGGTAACTTATAACATGTGCGGTAGGCCATACAGGCGCGGGCGAAGAGGGGCAGGACACGGGGCACGCGGAGCAGGGCACGCGGCACGCGGTCGCATCGCTATTCGCTCAGAATTATACGACAATGTTGTCACTTTTCAAAAATTACCAAATTTTGGGGAAGTTGGAATTAATTCGCGGGATAAAGAGATTATTTCAAAATTCACTAGTATTGTTACTATGTTGATTATGTAAAATTTCATATCTTATTTGGTTATGTGTTTACCTAACCTTTATTATCCTTACGGGTTGGGCAGGGTTTTCTTAACATATTGTATGCATATCCTTTTCGTTACACGTTGTATTAAGAACTACATTTCTATAACGGTTAGGTTCATAATTCCATAACTATTTAGGTGGTTTAAATCAGCAGGGTGATTACGTAACACATTATCAGTAGCCATGGGTTTTATTTTGATAGTTCAACAACATTCATTGCATTATTTACGTTGTTGAGCGAACACATGGAGCAATGGATTAACAATATGCTTCGAATTGATTCCAAATGATAGCAATAGGGATGTATCCAAGGTATGAAAATCAAAAAAATAATTAGTCCGTTAAGACGGACTAATTTAAAGGAAATCTATACTAATACTAGCTGACCCGGCGAACTTCGTTCCGCCTTAAAGGCAATATCACATGAGTACTTTTTAAATCAGGATAATTTTAAATAAATAACTATTATTATTCAATGATTCTTTATTTGGGAGCACAATCCTGGCGGTTCTCCGGAAATCTTTAATGTGCTACAATACTCGCAAACAACATCCATTGGCCCAATGCGAACGTCATTGCGCTAATTATATGCGTATAGAAACGCTGCCCGATTCAAATCAGTATTTGATGAATTTCTTCTTGTGCTTCGTAATGCTCTGGTGAGTGAGAAGCACGAAGTCGAGCCATACTAAGGCTGCGCTCTTCAAGTGCAATTTCTTGCTCTTCTTCAGTTCTTTTTTTTTTGTTAGGATGGGAAATCATCAAATGACTTCTTCCGCTCTGGGCGGAGCGGAAGGGGGTCAGGACTAAAACCCACCCGTGTTACTTCACTTGCCTGTGCAACGGCCAGTGCCATGGTTTCTTTTTTAACCAACCCGCAACCCTGTGGAACAGTCCTCGTGGACCCCGTCAAGGTGTGCTGACATCTCTTTGAGGCGCGTGTGAAACACAACGCGCCGTCAACCCGGGCCTGGTTCTTACCAGAAGGCGAGCTGCCTATAGCTCGCCGCCCGCAAGCCCGCGCCTACGGTGGTCAGGAGTCCGATGTTGCCACCCGACCAGGGCGCTTCCTGCGGCGGTTTGAGGCGTGAGGGTAGTGGGATTTCCGCTCCCTCACGCGCTCCGCCTCCTCCTTTGCCAGCATCACTGCTTCACAGAAGGAGGTAAAAGCTTGCCATGCACTATTGTTCCGGACTATGGCCTGGACCAGGGTCGGACGCGACAGATGAGATCGCCGCCGATAGCCGCCACGAGGACACGGCTGTGCTCTACCCAAGCCGGGCAGACCTCCACCATATGCTCCACCGTGTCCTCAGGGCGATCTAGACATGCACACATGCACGATGCACACCTCATTTCCTCCCGCCTTATACGGAACAGGAACCTCCCGATTCAGCCGTGTCCGGTGAGGACCTACGTCAGTCGGAAGGTGAGGACGCCGTGGCGCCTCTCTAGCTACTCCTCAAAGAGAGGACTTACCGCCGCTATTGTGGCGTGTTCAGTGCTGGATTGCGACAATCACACTTTCCATGTCGCCATGAGGTCCCGCCGGAGCTCTGTCCGCTGTACTGCGATTTTTCGCGGCAACGGAGTTATGCCTCCTCTCGTCACTCCCACATGTGTTCGAGGGATAGTGTTTCTCCACAATTTAATGGATGTTATTATACATATAAACGTTTCTTTTTAATTACTCTATCTATTAAAAGAAACCTCATCAAAATCTGTTTCGTAGCTTTATAGATTTAATCATAGAAAGGGACATCGGGAAAGAGAAGGTAACTTTGTTTTATAGTATGTAGTGAAGTGGTAAATGGCACAGCAATACAATATTAGAAATTTTGAAGTTGAAGTTTGCTTTGGGGCTTTTATTAAATAATTAAACCGGCAGAGAGTATTTATATTCCTTGCTTTAAATGAATGCATCAACATTCAACCGGTAAGATTTTTTTTTTAATATGCTGAGTAGTGCAGCAGTGTGTTTGTACCATTTTTAACAAATGAACCGCTAACTGTATATTTTGACTGGGTTGTTTTGTAATTCCATGTCAGTTGCGTTTTGTTATACCATGTCTTATGTCACGTCACACGGGAACGACGGGAACAACGGGAACGGGATAAAAAGTATCCTATGTGATATTTCCTTCTCCCAGTTCTTATCTACCTCCCTACCAATTTTGAGCCATACTGGTTAAGCAGTTCTTGAGTTATAAATAGAGTAACTAACACGACTTTCATTTATATACATAGACTTCATTCAAATCGGACCAGCCCTTTAGGAGGAATTCAGTGACGTACACAGGTACAGCAGATTTAGGAATATACCCATGGAAAGCATTGTCATCTACATTTGTAACAAATCTAGAGCTCTTGTTTCAGTCTCTTAAGGTTAAATAAAAAATCTTAAATATTTATTTATTTCTATTTATTTTTTTCTCTTTTAGTTCATACCTAAGTACAATTTTAATAAATAAAAAAAATTTAAATAGGTATTTTTGTTTATTTTTTCCCCTTTTAGTTTTTATGTACAATTTTCTTTTTAAGTAATTACAAAAATTAAAAAAAAAGCTATAAACTTGTCTAAAATAAAACAAAAAGACTTGTGATTGCCCGGGATTGAACCGAGGAACACCAGCCATCGCGAGTAGACCATACCACTATCGACTACGCCACAGGGGCAATGTCAAGCCGCGCGAAATTAGCGCCCATATTATGCGGGAAATATTGCGAAAGGGAAAACTCGAAAACATGCGCTTACCCAGAGATAAGACCCATCTAGATCGATTTCTCGTCCCCGAAAACCCCCACATATCAAATTTCAGCGAAATCGTTAGGGCCGTTTCCGAGATCACATGCTTTTTCAAGCAATCAGCGCCATCTGCCGGGCTGATTTGTGAATCTAAACAATTCAGGGCGCCACTCAAACGCATACAGAAAAATTCATTAAAATCGGTCAAGCCGTTTAGGAGGAGTTCAATGACATACACACGTACAGCAGAATTATATATATAAAGATATAAAGCTGAAGAGTTTGTTTGTTTGTGCGCGCTAATCTCGGGTACTACTGGTCCGATTTGAAAAATTATTTTTGCAGTGGATAGTCCATTAATTTTTTCTATAAGTAGACATAATTTTTATTTTGTCGAAATTACCAAAATCTACTGAGATATAGCGTATTGAACTTACGGAGTGGGGGCTAATTACGTGACGCCGTGGTATATTTTGTGACAGGGTCAGACGTCATGCGATATTTCAAATCAATATATCTTCCTAAGCATTTGAATGAAAGAAAAAATAAAAATACGTGTTTAATATTTATTATAAATCTATCTGAAGAACCTTAAATTATTTTTTAGGATACAACCCAATAGGGTATTTGACCAAAAAAAACTAATTAGTCCGTCAGTTACATTTCCAAAAAATACTAGACAAGTATTTTTCATTTTTCATATAAAAAAAAATGAAGACGACACAGCGTGTTGAAAACTCGTGTGACGTCACTGCACGCTACACTTTTTAGCGACCAGTGACGTCATCAGCCACCGCTCCTGATCTTTGATGCCTTTATATTTGTATATTTTTATTAATTTGATAAAACAAAATACACGTATCCAATATTCTTCTATAATCTGGATGACGGACTAAATAGTATCAATTTTTTTTTTACCCAGGAAACATCCCTATTGTGTGTTACGTAATTAGGGTGTTGGTTTTAACAAAATCCTTATTTCGTAATATGGAGGGTAGTGTGCTAGGAAGATATAAAGGGGACTTACCACCAACAGCGACGTGTCTCGACTTGGCGTCGATACTGACGCAGGTCGGCTCGTACGACAGCGGCAGGCCCGACTGCTTGCTCGTACCGATGATCACAGCCAACTGATCAAAGAAAACACTTCGTTTTAGGGCTGACATGTTACGTCGAATAAAAAAAAAATATTTATACAATGCAAAGACAGTTTCATCAAGAATCAAGAATGAGGAGATTCGTAGAACAAAAGTCGCCAACATAGCCCAACATATTAGCTCTCTGAAGTGGCACATAGCACGTAGAGCCGATGGCCGATGGGGCAGAAAGGAACTTGAATGGCGACCATATACCGGCAGGCAGCGTCAGACACCTACCGACTATGTGGTCGGATGATCTGACCATAATCGCAGGGAAGCGCAATGCAGGCCGGTTCCAACCGTTCTTTTTGGAAATCCTTAAAGGAGGCCATACCCAGCAGTGGACTTCATGTGGCTGAGATGATGATGAAAGAGAGTTTTTTCTAATGTTCAGCAGCAATAATGTTTCTGGAACAGCATGTATGGAGCAGGCTCCATAGGGGCGCATAAACAGATTACGATTAAAACAAAACCTTGACTCAACGCTAGTCCTGACTAGCGCTGAGTCAAGGTTTTTCTTTTTCTCAGCAATCATCATCAACCATTTTATCGTCCCACTGCTGGGCACAGGTCTCCTCTCATACAGAGAACGATTCAGCGTAATCACGTTTGCGATTTCAGACTTAAAGTCCAGGTTTCCTCAAGATGTTTTCCTTCACCTTCAGTCATTGGTGTCCAATACTTAGAAAGTACATACAGTATGTTAACTAACAGAGGGCGTTCCCGTTAACCCGAAATAGTATAGCATACATACATGCTAAAAAAAATATTTCCATTCGAAAACAAAATGTTTTAAATTTTTTTCCAATAAGAAAATATTCAATAAAAATTTTAAATTGACATGTAAAAGAAACACACTGTACACGCGAACATGAAAGACGGCAACGTCGCAATTTATTTATACATGACGACTACTATTTTGATTTAAAACAGGAGGTTTCAAATTTATTTCCAATTAGAATTTTTTTTTATTCGGTTTTTTTATGCTTATTTTTCTATGCTGATATTTTTATTTTAATCTATTAATGATATATATTAAGGAGTTTAAGGGAACGCCCTCTGTTATTTAACATACTGTATAACTTTAGAAAAGTTACATTGGTACTTGCCCTGACCTGGATTCGGGCCGGGAGAATATGGTTATAAAAATAATAAAGTGATTGGTGAATATTGGGGTACTACCTAACTACTTTTTTTTACAAATTATAAATCAGTGCTTGACCGCAATCCCGCCTGATGGTGCGCAGTGATTCAATCGTTGATGGCGCGCTAGTTTATTAAGAGCCTATTTACTCTAGCCTTGAAGACACTTAAATTGTAGTCAGACGGAAACACCGCCGCTGGCAAATTGTTCCAGTCCCTGTGCTATTCAGTTATAAAATAGCAAGAAATTGAATTTATTTTGCCAAGATTTTTTCCAATAATCAGCAGTAGATTAGGATTCGGAAACATTGTGTTTCCGAATCCTAATCTTTGCGCCGCTATGTAGCAAGACTAGCGTTGAGTATTTTTTTTTTTTTTTTTCTCAACAATTTAATCGCCTAACCCACAATATGCTTGGATACATAATGTGCGTGATGATAATGATGAATTAAAATATATTCCATTTTTTTGTAATGTAACATTCAAAAATGGAAATTTCACTCGGTGGTAGGCCACAAACATCGGCTGCCGGCAGAAGTTACCAACCACCAGACAAAGTCTTGCCGCCAAGCGATTCGTCGTGTTCCGGCATGATGTCTGGTGAAGCCGTACGGAGGACCGGTCTGAGCAGTTGTGTTGCGATGTGTGCCGGGTACGATACATCAAATATTGTTGTGTCGGGTGTTTGGTCGTGGAGGGTCTCCAGATCAATCTCCCTCTGGCGCAGCATCGTTGGTCGTGTTGTTGGTTTAAACATTGCATCACCTCGCTCAACTGCCGTCTTCCTACTTACTCAGTTTTTTTTTTTTAGGGAAGAGGCTCTTAATAAACCAGCGCGTTTTACCATCAACGATTGCATCACTTCTTACCATCCGGCGGGATTGCGGTCAAGAATTAGTTTATAATTATTAAAAAAAATGACTTTTATGTGCCAAAGTATTGTATGAAACACCGAAACCTCCAAAAAACATGAAGATATTAAGTATTTTGCTTTAGTTTTGACTAACCTCCTTTACAGTAGCGACGATTGTAGTGTCATCTTCAATGATGTGGTCCATGGCGCGCGGCTGAGAGCCGAGCGGTATCGACACATCCGTATATGTTGGTACTTCGCCTGAAAAACAATATTTATTCAAAATCAAAGCATTTATTTCAAATAAACCAGTTACATGCACTTTTGAATTGTCAGAAGGTCGGTCAGTCAGTAAGGTGAAGCTAGTCGCCCTTTCCAAAGAGTAGGTACCTATGGAGAAGAATGGGCAAGAAACTCCATGTACACTGTTTTAAATTATCAAGCTATTGGTACAAATATTTGATTACATCATTCATGTTGAAATCAACCGTGTGAGAACGATGCAGAAATATATTGTACGCTAAGAGCGTCCATTATGGAAAACGCACAAAAAAAAAAATAACAATTCAGAAGTCAATAAAAAAAGACTAACCCAACAAATAGATGCTTTACAGCAAGTACATTGTGCACAAACGTGTGCCATGCAATTATACAATACTAAGAAATTGAATTTCTCATCACCATCATCTCAGTGTTAATCCCAGTCGCATCCAAAGCTTTTCAGCTTTGGAGTCTGTGGTCTGCTTTACCAGTCTAACTGCTGATTTTGGCTAAACATCGATATTATCAGTGAAGCGTCTGACCTCCGCAACTCGAAGGTGATATCGAAGCATTGCAGTTAGACCAATTGTTGGACTTGTTCAGAATTAAAGTCCAGGTTTCCTCAAGATATTTTCCTTCACCTTGTAATCAGTCATTGGTGTCCAAGATGTACATAGAAAGTACATATAACTTAGAAAAGTTACATTAGTACTTGCCTGCCCTGGAATCGAACCCGCACACTCATACTGGAGAGGCAGGTATTTTAAGGACTAGGTCACCACGACTTATACAGACGACAGCACATAAAACTACTACTATCTGTCAGATTTCTTTATTAGATTTTCAACTTTATCCCTAAAGCATTAAGGCTCAAGGTTAATTTGCCAATATTTGGCAGTTTGGGGTTAGCTTGCCTGCTGTCGTAGGAAATGTAAATAGTAGGTATAATATAGTTCACCTTCTGCCTGCGGCACAGCACGTCGGAGCGTGTCGTCAATGCCACACGTCAGTAGCGAGCCGTCCTTACTGGCTCGCATGCCATTCACCTGGTTGCCGTGACCTTGACCCAATATGTGCCGTCCTGAGCCTGGAAAAAACAAAAAAAAAATGTTTTAAAATACTGAATCACCAATCGACTCAACAAAAATTTCACCGTGAAAAGGTAGGAGGAAGAGCTTAAGAGTACTCACTCTTAAGCTCTTCCTCCTACCTTTTCACGGTGAAATTTCTGTCAAATAGCCTATTAACAGTATGGTAATGGTACTATTGACTACTCAGTCAATAGTACCATTCTTAGAATGAGAGCTGTTTGGCCATTAATAGGCTATTTGACAGATTTATAATTTCTATCTAGAATTACCTACTTGGTTGCGGTTAAGAAGTTCACCAAAAGTTTTTTTTTATTATTCTAAATGCGTATTTCGTAAGAAACATGCAATAAAAATTCAAAATTCAAATAAGCCGCCGAAACGCTTTATTTAGCAATATGGCGTGGCGCTTTGTAAGTGACGTCACAAATTTATAAACGATTTTCGGTTCCGCAGTGGTGTTCGTGTTTATCTGTTATTTGTCAGTCAGAAAACAAAAAAATACCACAAATCGCCCCAAATATCGTTAAAAATTTTCTAAAAACGCTAAAACACCTGAGAACACATAGAACGACAGCAAGTGTTTATGAGCGTATGACGTCATCGTGACATTATCCAATCCGGATCGTTTCACAATATGTGGCCCGAGAAACAAAATGCCAAACATATTTTTGGGGTTTTGGATATATTAGTTATTATTTTCATTAAAACTCATGTAAATGACATAAAGAACCCGGATTTTATGCATTTGTAGCAAATAATTACAAAAATATTCATACTGTCAAATAGCCTATTTTCATTACGAAGAATCGATCATCGATATCAACCGCGTTTGACTTATAGATTGGCCCGCTTCAAGGTTGTAAGAACTCTCAACCAATGAGACCTCCAAACGCGGTCGATGCCTATGATCGAGTCTCGTAATGAAAACTCATTGTATCCACACAGGAACGACAGCTCACTACACTCCTACTTCATATCATATCACTCCTACAACATAAGTTTTCATCGTGAGATGGATACAAAATCCCACTGCTGGGGATGATAATGAATGAAGTGTCGCATTTAAACGACTAAACGTAATACCAGCACGGTAATTGCCCACACTATCAGTAGCAATGAATTTCTGAAATGAAATCGTTTATTTTACTAGTAGGATTACTGATCACTTTTACACGTCATATTTTTTAAACTAGATGGAGCCGACATTTCCTGACTACCTCTCTAACTCAGGGATCATCGTCTTTTTTCAAGTCCAGACATTAAAAATGAAATTTTTTACAATAATTTACGTGATTTAACAAAAACAGTGATTAAAATGTCATAATTGTAGCATAACTACGCATATTGCCTAATAACATTGCTTAGCAGAGCGAGCAGCTCAATCCTAAGCTTTATTGTCTTCTAAATAATCAGTGATTTTATAATACCCCTTTTTGCAAAGTTTAGTCGGTAAGTTCGTCGTTTTAATGGGTAAGTTTCGAATGTCCTCCTTTCATTTTGACAGTTCAACAACATTCATTGTGTTGTCTACGTGGTTGAGCAAATACATTTTTTTAACATATGGAGCAATGAATTGGCAATAAGATTCAAAATTATTACAATTGACAGTTATAGTGTGTTATGTTAATTAAGGTGTTGTTCTATTCAGTTGTAATGCTACGTCACAATTGTACTCGCACAACAGTTGTACTGGTATTACGTTTAGTCGGTTAACTAAGTCACATGGTAGTTTGCAATATCGAACCTTATTCCATTGACATAAGGTGCATTCGTAACAATACATTATCAGCCTACAATGGGACATACTCCTGGGACACAGGCCTCCTCTCAGTGAGAGGGAGTGGGCTGGAACCTACCACGCGGGCCCAGTGCGGGTTAGTAGATATCACATGTCTTCGAAGTTGTGCCTCTAGGATATTGAGAGTTTTATAGAAACCGCGGGGCGCAATTAGTAAAATAATAACAAAACTCACCACTCTCGACATCCCACGCTGTTACACATCCATCATGGCTAGATGTGTACACTGTATGCCTGTCAGGATGCAGAGCCAGGCACGTAATAGGCTTGTTGTGACCCATCAGTACATGCAGCGGTTTGTCAGGGTTGTCCACATCCAAATAGTTGATCACCCCTGATAGGGAGACCGACAGGAGGTGCTTGCCTTGCCAGAGGCAGGACACCTGAGAAAACAAGAGAAAATTATATCTTCAGATCGTGACTCAGAAGGTGCAGGAGCTTGTGGTAAAGTAACTGAATCACAATACATTTATTTCAATTAAATTCATTCATTCAAAGCATTTATTTCAATTAAATTCATTCATTCAAAGCATTTAGTTTAATTAAATTCATTCATTCAAAGCATTTATGTCAATTTATTCATTCATTCAAATCATTTATTTCAATTAAATTCAGTCATTCAAATCATTTATTTCAATAAAATTCATTCATTCAAAGCAGTTATTTCAATTAAATTCATTCAAAGCATTTATTTCAACAAATTCATCAAAATAAAATTACCTGCTGGTTCTCGACAGCATTGCCCATATTGAACAGGACAGTTTGCTGCATGGTTTCAACATCCCAGATGGCGCAGGTTTTGTCCCCGGAACAAGACAGCAGTTTTTTGCCGTCCGGAGACCATGAGATGCCGTAGACACCGCCCTTGTGGGCCGGGGAGCCAATCTACAAATAAGTATAAAACTGTTGTATAATAATATTTAACAAAAGTAGTAAAGAACTAAAAAATCATAAGCATGTTAAAAGTAAAGAATTTATGAGACGGTTAGCCCAATGGCTGCTGCACTTGCGGGTCAGTTTCCCGCGCGAAAAAACTATATTGTATTTCGTACAGGCAGTTTCCTATCTCGAAGTCGTGGTGGACTAGTGGTTAAAACACCAGCCTCTCAAGTATGAGTGTGGGTGTTCGATTCCACAGGCAAGTACCAATGTAACTTTTCTAAAAGTTATATGTAATTTCTAAGTATATCTTGGACACCAATGACTGATTACAAGGCGAAGGAAAACATCTTGAGGAAACCTGGTCTTAAGTCTGAAATCGCCAACCCGCATTGAACAAGCGTGGTGATTACGCTTAATCCTTTTCTGTGTGAGAAGAGACCTGTGCCCAGCAGTGGGACGATAAAAAGGTTGATGATGATAAATAATATTAGTTCCACGAATGCCCACGAAACTATCAGCGCCAAAATGACGAAAATGAAACTTGTTCGTTTTGTCACCGATATTATGATGTCCAACGCACTTGTGTATGCACGTGTTTATGATACTAACCTCTCCCTTGAGTTCAGAGGTGTTGCCATCATACAAGAAGATCTTGCCGTCAAAGCCAGCCGACGCGAACAGACTGCCGTCGGGACTGTAGCGGATAGCCTGAGCGAACCGGGTGTGTTCCTGGAGAATAAAGTTAATAAGTGGTCAAATCATTGCCTTGAACATAAAGCAAGTTGGAGAAAGACTACGTTTACAAGAGGTACAGACGACAGCACATCATACTACTAACATCTGTCAGATTTCTTTATTAGAATTTCAACTTTATCTCTAAAGCTTTACGACTCAAGTTTGATTGGGAATACCTATTTGACAGTTTCGGGTAGCTTGACATGCTGTTAACCATTCAAATCGTTTAAGCGTTCTATGCAAATCATAAATATCTTTTTTATCTAGGAAACGTTGTTAACATCTTCTTTCTAGTTGTAAACAGGTCGTTGCCTGGCAACGGTTTGTTTACCTCTATTCTTTATCGAATTTAGCCCAAGTATAGTTACAGTTTCAGCAAAACAATACAGTATAAGGTTTAAAGACGAATTACATAACAGACATTATGTTACATTACCTGCTTAGTACACTTAAACTTGAAGGGAGGTCCTTCGAACACAGCAAGGGTGTTGTCCTCAGAAGCGGTAACGATACGGAAAGGTCTCGACGGCTTGAAGTCTACCGAATTGATAGGCTTCGACTGGCCGCTGATCTCTCCGACTGAAGTGCCGGTTTCAGACATAAATACATGACCGAATCTGGAAAGAAATAATATTAAACATAAACTTTACGCCTGTAATTACAGAAAGGGTAGCAGAGATATACCTGTAGTACTCCCACCAATTAGAACTAAATTCTATAATAGCAGGTGTTACCTATTGACACCAATCAATCACAAACCTATAGCGTGGGTTCCTAGGTTCCTACTGACTGAGAAATCAAAAATATTTTTTTTTTTTTTTGTGTTTTCCATAATCGACGCTCTCAGCGTACAAATGTTTCTGCATCGTTCTCACACGGTTGATTTCAACATGAATGATGTAATCAAATATTATATCAATAGCTTGATAATTTAAAAGGGTGTCCATGGAGTTTCTTGGCCGTACTTCTTCATAGGTATGGAGAAGAACCTACTCTATGTAAAGGCGACTAGCTTAGACTTTTTATAATAGAATATTTAAAAAATAAAATTTAGGAGTTTAATGAAATAAAGGAGATAATGGCTTCGATTCCCTTATTCACAAACCAAATTATATTTAAGTACATCTTTCTATTACATTAAGAAAAGGACAGAAAATAATGTTAGTTTAGACCTGTCCTGTTAGATTAGTCCGCTCCAGGAGCAAATTGACGTATTTTTGGTCGCCATGTTTATAATCGCTTCCAAACTGTCACCTTATAGTATAATTTGACAGGATTAAACTAAAATGTTATTTTATCTACTCTCATATAAAAAATTAAAAATATAAAACCAAAAAGGAGTTTATATTGACGTACTTTACCAATAGTATATCGAAAGGAAATTAAAAAATTAAATTATAACATTATTTCTCTAACAAAATAATGTTATAATATTTTTTTTTTTCATTACGGTATAAACCATACACAGCCATTGATATAATATTAAACTAAGGTAGATAAGTCACTAGCGCATTGAACTTGAAGCGTACAAAATATCATATCTGTTTAATATTATATCAATGTAGACAGTACTATTTCATTTTTTATCTGTGGCTGCGCGCGCTTTGGCGCATGCGCTATGATGCAGGGTGCTTAAGTGTTAACAATTATGAAACTGAATAAATGGAATTGTGTTGCGTTGGCGTTAGACGCACTGAGATTAGATAAAGTAGTGTATGAAACTGTACATAATTAGGTATTATGTAGCAGTATCATAAACTACTATTCTATCCTTTTCTTAGTGAAATAGACATTGATAAAATATTAAACAGATACGATATATTCTAACAAACTGACCAAAAAAAATGGGCCGAACACAGCAGCAGCACACATGTATATTTTTATTCGGCATACATTGGTACAGTGTGAGTGAGATGGGGCGCAATCTAAAGCATAGAGAAGAAAGAGATGGCTAGTGTTTGTCGTTTGTTTTTACGAGTGTATCGAGAGTGACTAAAGCGAGATACAGGACTTTCCTTCCTTTTGTACGCTTCATTTTCAGTGCGCTAGTAACATATCTACCTTAGTTTAATATTTTATCAATGGAAATAGAAGGAAAAATATGCACTTAAGGTAAAATCAGTTTAGTTTGTAAACAAGAGATTCGGCGTCATATCAAAATGAAATGAAATCGTTTATTATGCAAGTAGGATCACTGATCACTTTACACGTCATATTTTTTTTAAAATAGCTGTAGCCGGCATTTCCTAACCGACTACCTCTGAGAAGAAAAGCCGAGACAAACTCAGGGATCATCGTCTTTTTTCAAGTCCAAACATTAAAAATAAAAATTTTACAAAAAAAATGCTGTTTCACAGATGTTGCGAAAATGGCAATGTTTTCTTTTTCTTCTTCAGCCTATAGAGGTCCACTGCTGAACAAAGGCTTCTCCCAAGGCTTTCCACAATAACCGGTCTTGTGCTGCCCGCATCTGTCGGTTTCCCGCGATCTTCACCAGGTCATTCTGTCATGGTCATCTTCACCCTGGTTTTCTTATATTTTTAATTAACCAATATAATACTGTTACGAATGGACCTTATGTCGATGCCATAAGGTTCAATATCGCGTGACATGCAGTGTGTCACTTTTAAGTCCTATTTCTCCAGATCTAGACATTTTCTAGGCACAATGTAAAAACGAATTACTAGACTTAGGATGGCCTATCGAATGGTACAGGTCTCAACAGTTTTGTCAAGAAAGTGTCGACATCGAAATTTCTAGAAACCCGTTTCCGGGAATTATCGTAGGTACTTACTTGGCCGGTGACCTCGAAGTTATGCAGTATTATTATTACGTCTAGAGGATTCTGGAATGTTCGATCAGCTGGCCTATATATGTATAGCGCCGTGACGCCGGCGCACAGTCAGTCTACACTCGACTAGCGATACGAAAACAGCGACAGTTAAGAAGCGATCTTTGAGAATACCTACTGCGACAACTGTGACGAGAACTGTGAGTACTACGTGAAGTAACATCTGTAGCGTTATTGGGTGTTTACAATACGGACTTCGTGGACGTAAGTGAAGACTTCGGTGCAACGTCAGCGATATTCTACTTGTCATTGCCTACAATCGACTGTACCTTCGTTGCCAATAAACTTCGTAACCCTTAACCGGCGTTTTAGTACCCCTAGCCCGTAACAATACAAAAGTTTCGACAAATACTACAAAAATAGCAGTAATAGTTTGATGGTCAGTGTCTAATTTTCAGGTACATGTCATTTAGAAGTCCGTATTTTTCATTCGGTTTTTACAAAGTAAATGTCATATAGAGCACATATTTTTATCAAATAATGTGCAACACACTCGTGTAGATAATAGAATTTATTAAATACTTGGTAGTGCTAACTAGGGTTGCCAACTCCACTTTACAATATAGTATCCAGTGTGGCTACCATGAGTTTTCATTACGAAGACTCGATCATCGATATCGAGCGCGTTTGACTCATCGATTGGCCCGCTTCAAGGTTGTAAGAACTCTCAACCAATGAGAGCTCCAAACATGGTCGATGCGTATGATCGAGTCTCGTAATGAAAACTCATGGTAGCCAGCCATACTGATGCTATATTACAGGCATATAAAATTAAAAAGTTTAAATAGTTAAAAACTACTTTCATTTCAATATAAAATGGCGAAGATGTGTAAACATGCATTTTTTAATTTTTTCGTCATCTACGCGTCATTTAGGGTCAAATTAGATTAGAATTACGCTATAAAACCAATTCATAATAACAAACTTCGAATAACAACATCAATCAGCGGTCGTTGGGCCCTAAAAAAAACTTCACTAGGAAAAAGAGCGCCCATTTTGGGGGCTGTCTTTTGTAATTTCGACGTTCGATGGTCGCAGATTCTCAGCCTAATTTGAATAAATGACTTCATTTTGAAAACTCAAACGGTGAAGAA
This sequence comes from Sesamia nonagrioides, assembly GCA_017933935.1. Lineage (NCBI taxonomy): Eukaryota > Metazoa > Arthropoda > Insecta > Lepidoptera > Noctuidae > Sesamia > Sesamia nonagrioides. The sequence goes on along the minus strand of JADWQK010000844.1, from coordinate 261,062 downwards.
ATACATTGCGAGGAAACCGGCATGTCCTAGAGGCAAAAACTTCGAAGTCATGTGACATCTACCAACCGGCACTGGGCCCGCATGGTAGATTACGGCCCACTCCCTCTGACCGAGAGGAAGCCTGTGTCCAAACAGTGGGAACGTTATAGGCTGATTATATGTATTTATGGACCATTTTGATAAAATAATTTTTATTTACTCGTATTTTGTTATCGATACTCACTACGTCTGCAGTTGCTAGGTAATTTAATTTGACCCAGTATTGTTACAGGCAATAGCGTCGCAAATCCTACTAATCCTTATTTTTTTCTAAATATTATAAACTAGTGCCTGACCGCAATCCCGCCTGATGGTAAGCAGTGACGCAATCGTTGATGGTAAAGGCTAAAGCGCACTGTTTTATTAAGAGCCTATTCACTCTAGCCTTGAAGACACTCAAATCGTAGTCAGACGGAAACACTGCAGCTGGCAAGTCCCTCGATATATGCGGTATAAAAGACGCGAAACGCTTCGTCCGAAACGTAATGAAGTCAGCAACGAAAGGATGGATACTCGCCGTACGACGGGTCATCCGATGGTGGAATGGTGATGAAGGAATTAAGTCATGCAATTCCCGCACACTTACACACACACTCCAAAATGCATCCTCTAGATCTAGAACACTAATACCTACTATAAATGTGAAAGTGAGTTTGTTATTTGTTCCGTTTTCACTCAAAAACTACTGAACGGATGGGGATGTAATTTGGCATACAGAAGGTTTACAGCAAGGAATAACACAAAGGATACTTTTTATCCCGATATTCAAACAGGATCAAAACGTGTAAAACCGCGGGGCGCAGCTAGTACTTACCACATATGATTTAAAAGAAGTGGGCAACCCTAATGCTTACCGAACCATAACTGTACGGAGCTAATCAGTACATCAATGTGTGTGTAACAACAATACATTAATACCTATATTTGCTAGCTGAGCCGTGCCCACTTCGTTGGGCGATTAGTAATGGCAATATTAACATTTTTGGTTTTTTTTTTTTTTGACTGTCTAACGGGGAACAAGAGGACCCGAACGGCTGTTAATTAATAACAGCTGCTCGGTGGTAGGCCATAAACATCGGCTGCCGGCAGAAGTTACCACCCACCAGACAAAGTCTTGCCGTCAAGCGATTCGTCGTGTTCCGGTATGATGTCTGGTGAAGCCGTACGGAGAACGGGTATGAGCAGTTGTGTTGCGATGTGTGTCGGGTACGATGCGCCAAATTGTTGTGTCGGGAGTTTGGTTGTGGAGGGTCTTCAGATTAATCTCCCTCTGGCGCAGCATCGTTGGTCGTGTTGTTGGGCTTAACATTACATCAGCTCGCTTAACTGGCTTCTTCCTTCCTATTCACTCAGATTTATTGAGTGAATAGGCTTAATAAACTAGCGCGCTTTACCATGTACTGCTTACCATCAAGCGGGGTTGCGGTCAAACACTAGTTTATAATTGTCTATACTAATATGTTTGTTTGAACACGCAAAAAATTATGTTTTTGCGTGCTTTGGATAGCCCATTAATCCAGGAAGGCTTTAGGCTATATAACAACACGCTGTGACCAATAGGAGCGGAGTATATGTATATAAAAAAAACCATATCGAAACTTATGCGGGTGAAACCGCGGGACGCAGCTAAAATTCGGACTTCGGTATCGCATTATCCAGTGTTGGGTTGTAAAGGTACAGTCGCTGTAAGTAAAATACTGATTCAGCTGCACCCGGTTAGACTGAAAACCGAACCCAACATACTTGGGAAAAGGCTAAACAGATGACTACAATGAAATTTGCACTATGCATGAAGCTATTAAGGTTTCTTATGGCAAAGCACACATACCTCTCTCGGCCTTCACCGACGGCGACCATGCGCTGGTTATCAGCACTCCACGCAATGTCCTTGATAGGACCTCCAATTGGCTGGAACTCATTCTTGAGGATGTGTTCCTTGTTCACCGTATCCCAGATGCGAATCTTGCCGGATGCATCTGAAATAGAAACACTTTTAAGTAAAAAATAGAATGGAGTTGGACCCAAAATCAATTGGGATTTTGGGGATAACCCAAAAGACCCGACTTTGGATTTTTACCTCACCAAAACCAACAGAGTCCTAATAATTACGTTATTTTGCATGTAGATTCTATAAATTAGAAACAATGGGGTTTTCCTGGATGCAGGCCGCGTCCGGCCGTTCTTTTTGGAAATCCCTGGGGAAGGCCTATGTCCAGCAGTGGACTTCACGTGGCTGAGATGATGACAATGAATGGGGTTTATTTATAAACAATGATTAAAGGAAAAGTGACGTTCAGAGGGCAAAAATATATGGTATAAACAGCGTTTATGAATAAATAGGAATATTATTAGCTGTAAATTACTCTTCTATTTAATGAATTTAGACACCATAAAATACAAGGAAAAAGGTAGCGAATATGTTAAGTTTTTTGCTGCACTCATTTCAATGTCAAAACCAAACGTTATCGAAAATTATTACCACATAATTCAATCGATATCTGATAAAATAACACCAAACACCGAACGAGTCATTGATTAAGTAATTACTGTACTACTGAGAAAATAATTATCTGGAAATCCCGCATATCTTTAGTGAGATAGTGTAACAATGACAATGTATTTGTAAATAAATAAGCATATTAATAATATATAATAATATATTTAGTAATTAGGGTGCAAGGTAGGGCAGGGTCGACGGCGCGTTGTTTCACGCGCGCCTCAAAGAGATGTCAGCACATCGTGACGGGGTCCACGAAGACCGATGCCTCCTGGGTCAGGGTTGCGGATTGGTTAAATAAGAAACCGTGGCCCTGGCGCACAGGCAAGTGAAGAAACAGGGGTGGGTTTTAGTGAGTAAAAGTCTAACACGGTCTTCCGCTCCGCCCAGAGCGGGAGAGCTCATTTGATGATTTCCCATCCCAAACAAAAAAAAGGTAGGGTCAGTGTTCGGATAATCCTGAAGGTGCATAACTCGGATCTGTGTGGGCCCATTGCCTCTGGGCGACTTAGTAGCAACGCCACAATTTGCTAAGTTGCCAAACCTTTTCTGATTTTGTTTGACTAAAAACATAACCTCATGTGCCCTCGTGGGTTTGATTAAAATATTTTATTGCTTATCCTGTTGTTCCTTTTAGTTTAGGATTATACTATGTTCTGTCCACGACTTGGTCAGCATGAAATTTCTTATTTCAATACCCGTACTACTACTTTCTTTGCTCGGCTCTTAAATTGACGTTGAAAAGGCTTCTTCAAGAACTGAGCTATCAATTTTTTTTTTTTTTTAAATCAGCTGGCCCATTGCGCACCTCACTATCAGTAGCCACGGGTTTCATTTTGATAGTCAAACAAAATTCATTTCGCATAATAGGTGTGTAACCTGGGTAAAAAAAAATATTCTATTTAGTTCGTCATTCAGATATTGCTTGATTGATTGATGATGTTCCGACCATCAGAAGATGGGTTATGTAGCCTATCTTGGCGGCGAAACTTCGGGCACACTGAGGGCACGTAAGCGCGCCGACGACGTAGTTGTATGTGATGGCAGCAGGTGGGCGGGCCTTTAATTGGTCGCGTTTGGCATCGAGGACAGCTTTGCGCTGCTCCTAAAACTCGCGCACTTGTCCGTACACCATTCTGCGCCATTCTGGCCGTTTTGCTGCCAAACGCTCCCATTCAGAGGATTCTATATTTCATCTCTTCATGTGCCGTTTTAAGACATCCTTGAACCGGAGGAGTTGTCCGCCATGCTTTGGCTTGCCCTCCTCCAGCTCAAAAAGATGCCCTTCGCCACCCTTTCGTCCGCCAAACGTGATACGTGCCCGCACCACCGAAGCTGTCGACGCATTAAATAAGCCTCAATGCCACCAACATTGGCTCGTCGCAGGACTTCAGTATTTCGCACTCTGTCAGACCATTTGATCTTCATAATGGATCAGAGACATTTAAGGTGAAAACGATCTAGATTACGTATGTGGTGGCGGTACACACACCATATCTCAGCGGAATATAGAAGGTTTAGCAGCACAATTGCCATATACACGGATATTTTCGTAGCTAGCTTAAGGTCATGTGCGCAGAAGACCTTGGAACACAACTTACCAAACGCTGCAGCTGCAGCTCCGACTCTGATGTTGATCTCAGCATCAAGGTCACACTTAGAACTTCACTCGAATTTTATTCAGATACAGGAAAATATTGGATACATATATTTTGTTTTATAATCAATAGAAATTCACAAATATAAAAGGCATCAAAGATCAGGAGTGGGGACTGGTGACGTCACCTCTCTCCGTACAGGACGCAAGCGGTGTGCTGACTGTAACGCTGTTATACATATTTAAAAAATCCAAATAATTATCAAGATTATTTGGAGCATTGGAAAGGCCATGAGCTCCCCGCGATTCGATCCCGCGGGATTCCGAATTTACAATCAAATATCGGGATTGCATACCCCAGGGCACATGAGTTTTCAAAGCACTGTATCGTCCTCATTTTTTGTTTATATGAAAAAAGAAAAAATACGTGTCTATTTTTTTTGGAAATCTGATTGACGGACTAATTTGTTTTTTTTTTTAGTCAATTCACGTTGTTGAGCAGACAAACGAAATGATGGTGGTGTGACCTGTCATTCCAACTAATTCTAAAAGATTGACACTATTGACATCTCACTCTAAACTTCCTTCACTCAACTATTCACTGAGACTTACAGTAACTACGCTGGTACGGCCACGTCTTACGCAAACCGGGTATGTTACGTGTAGACCAAAGAAGTGCTGGCTTGACATTGTAAGAGATGAGATGCGTGCCAACAATCTCACACCACAGGATTTTAAAGATCGCGCGGAAATGGAGGAGAATGTACAGGAAAGGGGACTCACAGCTTACAGACAGGGTAGCAATTCAAGGTCATCCACATGAGGATAAACACCATATTCGTATTTAAATGATAGCCATGACCATATGAGAATCGCCTCGACATTTACATACATATTATGTACATGTATACATTTAGGTCAACCACAGATGTCTATATGGCCGCATCGCACGCTAAATTGCGTGCATCGACGTAGTAAGCGGATTGACAAGAAATCTTTAGTGTGGGAGAGACTCAGATTGTTAATCGTGATTTTATATAATTCAATGGGGATAAGCTTGCCCCCTATTACATTAAGACTTGAAAATAGTTAGTAATGTATACGAACAGACGACAGCGCATCAAGCCATGGGCATACCCCAGGCAGATAGGCGACGAAATAGGGGCCGTGTCGTCGCTCGAGCACTCAGGCTTAAGGAGGTGATATGCAGTATTCGCGGCTTAGTGGAAGGACGTGCGGTCGTGGGGCCAGCCGCAATTGGTGTTGGCGCCCGTTTAGAATGGCGGGCTGATACCAGTCGTGGGTGCGACAAGAATCTCCCGGGCCCCCGTACTCAAGGATTGGGAGTTTTAGTCGGTAGGAGTCCAACATAACCCTCGGTTATTCCCGAATGGAGGGTATCCATGAGGATTTCCCCACGATACAAAAGGGGTAATTGCGTGACACACCATCGGTAACAATGGCTTATATTTTGACAGTTCAACAGCATTGCGTTATTGAGGAGACATACTTTTCGAACATGTGAAGAATCGAAGACTGAGACTGATCATATTAGGAAATTAGGATGCTATATTATACAAACCGCCTTCACATTCAACCATCTTATAGGTAATTGACATTAAACCAGAGGCCCTATTTTGCTATTTTTTATAAATTTGTCATTCCAACAAGATTCGATTGTCATTGTGCAAAAGTTCGTAACTTTGCTAAATTCATAATGATCGATCAATTATCGGACAGGCGTCTCGTAATGGAATGGTGATAGAATAACATTGCCGTATTGCCATTATTACAAATTAGTAGAAATGATTTTCCTAAAAATTATTACTCAATTTGAACATTTATAAATCAGTCAGTGATTGACCATTGGAAAGACATAATAACGCCATTTTGTTAATAGATTACGAAACTTGACAAAATCGAACATTATGAGATCACTGATCGACCGTTCTGCCGCTATTGTAATAACAGACTTAGGCTTCCGGTAGATAAAATAAGCCCAAAATAACTATTAAGTGTCAACATGATGTAGAAATTTGGATCATAGTAAATAATACAACGTGAACGAAGTTTCACAGTTTAATTCTGGAGTGATCCGCGAGCCGGCTGGCCGGGCGCCAATGTGCGCTGTTATAATACTAGAAATCATGATAAATGTTTTTGTTACGAGTGTTTGGTAATAATGTTGATGGTATACGACCTACAGGTTTTGAGGAAGTATTATATAAAGTATGAATTTAAAATGATTTGTGTTTTTTGTTCGAAAATTGTTGTATCAGCATTCGTTCGTTCTGGAAGTCATCTTCATAAGAAACCGTGGCCCTGGCGCATAGGCAAGTTGAGAAACACGGGTGGGTTTTTAGTCAGTAAAAGTCTGACACGCCCTTCCGGGAGCGGGCCATTTGATGATTTCCCAATCAAAACAAAAAAAAAAAGTCATCGTCATTTTCGAACTAGGCTTTTCAAATTTGTTGAAATCAGCTTCCAGTGTAACCGGAAATACTTGGATATCAGTTTTTTGACCTACACAAGCAAGTTACTACGTACTGAGTTGGCTATTTGACCTCAAAGGTCCACGAATGACACCCGGGTTAACGTAGTTTCCGAGAGGCCGTTCGTTCTGAAACTTTGTTATTTACTTGGAGATGGGTATTTAGTACATTATATACAAAATACAGAAGTCTTTTAGAGGTTGAACAGCTATAAGTGAGGCCCACAGAACCATACTCAGCGACTTGCGAGTTGTCCGTCATAGGTTCTGGTATAACCCTTATTACAAGGCAGTAAAGCCTAAATCAGCTTTTACTTATAAACAGTGTTGATTTCCTGGTGTTATTTTTTTTTTTTAATATATTACTGATATTTCCTTTTTACTCACTGCCTATTTTAGATAGATTTTGGACGCTGTCGTATTTACTTTTGTGCACAATTTAAAGGAGTATTTCTTTTTTCTTTTTAAAAATGTAAGAATATCTCCTGTAACGTGGATGCGTTTACAAACATAATTATAAATTCACATACACAAACAGCCAGACCCGGAACAACCAATTGTAGGTCATACAAATATTTGCTCCGTGTGGGAATTAAACCCGCGACACGCAGTAGTCAACAGCTTAACCACTGCACTAACCGTGCAGTCGAAAGACAATTAAGAGGGACATTACCAAAATATTACGCAAAAACATATGTATTTCTATGTTTTTGTACTTTGTGTGGTAAAATAAAATGGCTCTGTCTACCTTCCGAAGATTATAAGCATGATATTATGTTATTATCCGTGCACTGCTGGACGCGAGTGCCGACTTTATGCGACCATTCCATTCGCTATTTCGCAATGAAACTGCACAGGCCGACTGTAAAATATACTGGAGACGTGCCCTTAATCTGTGCATTTACTCTAACTTATCTAGAACATTCCAGGATCTGTCTATGCCGCTGCAGTTCCGTTATAATTATTCTGCTTTAGGAGGAGCAATTGATATTTTTCAACATTTTATTGCCCTTGTTCAGAAACTTAGGCTAAATTCAAATTCGGAAAAGCTTTTTCTTTCTACTTCACCAAAAAAAGGACAAGATAAAATATTAGTTTAGTTCTGTCAAATTAGTCAGCGCCTGATTTATTCGTGACGTGTTTTTAGTCGCCATGTTGTTAACTTTACGTCGCGTCTATTATTATTATACTCTTTGGTCGGGAGGTTTTGGCGGGAATGTCAAGATGAGTGTCACGCTCATTTTTCATTGGACTTTTAAAATTATTTATAGTGTCGTTTACTAAATAAAAACGCGTGATTTATGTAGTAAAAAGTGCATTCAGTGAATAATTCAAAAAGAACAGTGAAATATTGTAGCATAGTGGCCTCATCATGTCTTTACGCTAAACCGCTCCTTATCGTCCAAACGCGTAAAACGAAAGGAGTTAGTTTAGGTTAAGTTATGCTAGGATAAGTTAGGATAAATTAGGATAGATATTTAATGAAGAAAAAAATTACTGAAGACTTGGCTGTATGGCGTACTATGCCTTTGCCTTTTCCATTCGCCCGAACGGAAAGAAATGAAACAAAAAAAAAACTCTTTGGTCGCCATTATGGTATACAACGCGTGTGCGGAAACTCAGTTGCTCAGTGTGGCTACCATGAGTTTTCATTATGAAGCCTCGATCATCGATATCGACCGCGTTTGACTCATCGATTGGCCCGCTTCGAGGTTATAAGAACTCTCAAACAAACAACGATGCGTATGATCGGGTCTCATAATGAAAACTCATGGTAGCCACACAGCACAGAGCGGCCCCGATTACCTACTTCATAAAAACTAAACTAAACTAAGTTCATCTTATTTTTTCTATTTCATTAAGAACAGAAAATAAATATAAATGTAGTCATTGATATAATATTAAACTAAGGTAGATACGTCACTAGCGCACTGAAAATGAAGCGTACGAAAGGAGGTAAGTCCAGCAAGTCGCTTTAGTTTTCGTCGATTCTATTTAAGCGCAAACGACAAACACTAGCCATCTTTTTCTTCTCTATGCTTTAGATTGCGCCCCATCTCACTCACACTATGCCAACGTGTGAAATGTACGCAGAATAAAAAATATGCATGTGTGTGCTGCTGCTCCGATCGGCACATTTATTTTGGTTAATTTGTTAGAGCATAATCATATCTGTTTAATATTATATCAATGAATGTAGTCCTGTCAAATTAGTCAGCGCTAGACATAAACTGACGTATTTTTTGGTCGGCATTTCTAGTATTTATTATTAATTAGTGCTTGACGTAAAGCGCGCTAGTTTATTAAGAGCCTGTTGACTCTAGCCTTGAAGTGGTGATGATGCCATGCCTTAATCACGTCTAAAATGTCCAGAGAATATTAAAATTTGTGAGGGAAAAATCCAATAACACTCCCCAACCCGGGAATCGGATTCAGGACTCCACGCTCAACAATCGCACTTGCTACCACGACACCAACGGGGCGTCACACAAATTGACACCTTACAGGGGCGAACTCACTGCTCGCCGCCCACAAGCACGCGCCTACCTGGTGGCCGGGAGTACGAACCAGAACTTTCCATGCCTTGATATTAGATATAATTTGGTACACAAATAGATGATGACCTGGGAATATAGGATATCGTATATCTACCTATTTTTTGCATGTTCCCTTCGGATAGATTTCGATTATAACTCGGGTGAAGCCGTAAGGCGTCGCAAACGTATTAGCTAATTATATCAACCGGAGTAGAAATAAGTAAGTATTCAATGTACTTCAGAGACGCCATAAAGTTAAAATCGGGTGATTTTAACTTTATGGCGTCTCTGAAGTGCCTTACCCGCTGTGCAGCATCTCAACCAGTTGACACGTGAATTTATTACTGCTCAGATAGGTACTCGCCTCAAGATTCGAGCAGTAAAGATTGAACTGGGCTGTACTGTCTTATCGCAAAGGGCAATGTCTTCTAGGTTGACCTTTAGCTGAACTAAGAGATCAGAAAGACTTTTCATACATCCAGTGCCCAGTAGCAGTCAATGGTTTATAAAATAATCAGATTCAACGGTCAAACTAGAATGAAAGAGTCGAGACCTAAAGGTTCTATTACTAAAAATTTAGATTAAAAAGACGATGAAATTAACAAAACCAGTCAAAGAGAAAATTGAGCTAATAAATCGTTTGGCAACATTCACATGAATGATTAATTACGGGAGTTCTTTCACCTTCTTAATATTTTTAAATCATTAGACAATTTGTTTATTATCTAACGACTCTGTAACAAGCCAACCAGTCGTTACAGATTTTGGCAGAGTATTTGTCCGTTTGATTAACAGTTCTCAGTTTTTGTGCTACAATAGTTGATCGTAAAATTGTTATTAGTGCAAAGCTAGGTGATAAATGGCTGACTAGAGTAAAGCCTTGCGAAGTTGTTCCATTCTTTCAACATAATGTCGCATTTGTATTTCTCGAAGTCCAGAAATGTGAAGGACCAGTTACAAATATGTACCACGTAACAGGACCATCCTATCATCATCAACTTTTTTTTTTATCGTCACACTGCTGGGCACAGGTCTCCTCTCATACAGAGAAGGATTAAGCGTAATCACTATGCTTGCTCAATGCGGGTTGGCCATGCTATCAGCTCAGCGAAAATCTAGAACCACTTTGCAAGAGCAGACTTCGTAACTGGTGAAATTGCCGAGGCTAAGCTAGCCGCGAAAAGTCTAGAGTTAGGTTCGTAATTCTTTGCTGCTTCATATCGAGTGGGCATTCTTCAATACACAAAGAGCATGTCAATGATCCAAACCAAACTGATTGGATCATTGATGTGCTTCGTCTGGCAACTGCCATGCTTTGCCATGACCCTGTCAGTTTCGAGCATCTGATTCCCTAAAGGAAATCGCCCAAGTGTGAAGATTGAATTTTAATTTGGATCTTTGATCAACTGAAGACACCGACACAACTTGCAGTGAAGGCTGGTTGTATAATATTGTGCTCTTTCTGACTCATTCTCCTTTCTTCTAAGGCCACCTGGCATAGTGCTGAACAACAACATATTATGTTGCTGAACTGTCAAAATGAAAATGTTTGCTACTGATAGTGTGAAACACACAAAATTAAGTCCGTTTTTTAAAGGGACGTCTTCTTAAGCTGCAATTCGATAATTGGATCCAAATTGAAAGCAAATTTCAAGAACGCATCAAGTTTAGGCACATTTTGTTCAGGGTTCGAAGGATATATATCAATTCCGATATATATCTGATATATATCAAACCATTTTTTGTGATATATATCAAAATTTATGGTGTGTTGCATTTAAGTACTTTTACCGACGCGCTGCTGGCATATTCGTCGTTTTTTCTGTCTTCAGACCGTAATACTTGGAATTTACCAAGTAGGTAATGCAATCAATAATAATAGTGCAACGTAAAAGAGCCAAAATAATTTTCAATTCTATCATCTTCAAACATACCTACTCCTTAAAAGTGATGTGTAGTGTTAATCCTTTAGGAATGTCAACAGGCGATTTGACAGTTCTTGCTGACTAGAAAAACACAAATTTTTTGTTTGATTATAACTCGAATAAGTACAAATATTAGGATTTTTAAGATATTTTAATTTTGTTTCCCTAATATTTATAGACATTGTTTTCTCAGAAAAAGTTGGTTATTTTTAGTTGATTTTTGTGAACTATAAGATTTTATGTTTATTTTGTTAAATAAAAACTAAAAATATGTTGTTTTTATATTGTAATAAATTCATAATAATAAACCGTCATGTACCTGTGGAAATCGTATAGGTAATAAGATAATTGTCATGTATCTCACTCGAGGGTATTTGCAGATAATTCAGTCTGGTTATGTCAGGTGAGCAAACACGCGTGTTCCCTCGTATTTCCCCGATTTCCGTGCGTATATGTTATTGGCGACGAGAGAAAAGTGCTTAAAAGTGTGTGTAATAAACTAAATTCACTGAATTGTATAAAAATCTTTAGGTGGAAAAGGTAAAAATGGTGATTAAGTTCAGTGAATATGATGTAGCACATGGCTGTTGGGAAAACTACATTACAAGGTTTGGATTTTGTCTAGAAGCAAATGAAATCACGGATGATGCTAAGAAAAAGGCGAATTTATTGTCGGTATGTGGTCCTGATTTATTTGATTTAATTTCTGCACTGATTGCCCCGAAGAAAATAAGTGAGGTTACTTTTTCAACTATAAAAAATGTTTTAGATATTCATTTTCATCCAAAACCAAATGAAATAGTTGAATCATTCAAATTTCATTCCCGAAATCAAGAAGAAGGAGAAAAAATAAGCGATTATATAGCTAGTTTGAGGAAATTGTCCATTCATTGTAATTTTAGTGATATTGACAGAACACTGAGGGATAGATTGGTCTGTGGAATTAACGACAAAGACATTCAAAAGAAAATGCTACAGCAGAGGGAGTTAACTTTCCAATTTGCATGTGAAATAGCACTATCGCATGAGTCAGCCAATTGTGATTCTAATTTAATTGTTAACCCTGGAGTTACTACGAGTAAACCTACCATGGATTTAGAGGAACCAATGGAAATAAATAAACTTTCTTTTAAAAAAAGTGAAAAACCTACTGGTAAATTTAAATGTTTCCGCTGTGGTAAATCACATAAAGAAGAGTGCAGGTTCAGGTGGTCAAAGTGTAATTTTTGTGGGAAAACTGGTCATATAGAAGTGGTATGTTTGAATAAGAATAATAAAAACAATTACAAAAAGTCTAATTGTAATGGCCTTTATGAAAGTCCTATTAATAATTTTAGGGACAACAGACTACCCGCATTTATGATAAATATTTTGCTTAATGGGTTTGAAATTGAAATGGAGGTTGATTCAGGTTGTGCATTCACATTAATTAGTGAGCCGACAGCCAGACTCATATGGAAGGGAAAATTACCTGAAATAGAAAAGTATGATATTATGCTAAAAACATGGACAGATAACCAATTGAAGATTGTAGGAAGGGCAATGGTTCCGGTAGCTTACAAAGAGATTTCTAGAACACTACCAGTGATCATAGCCCAAGGCAATGGTCCTAGTCTCATAGGGAGAAACTGGTTCAGAGAATTAAATATTGGAATACATGGTCTCAATAGCATAAAAATAGACACTTTAGATATGAACAAGTTACTTGGTCAGTACAAAGGTGTTTTTAAAGAAGGTTTAGGGAAGTACACAGGGCCAGTTGTGAGTATCATACCAAGAGAAGGAGCAGCCCCTAAGTTCCTGAAAAGCAGGCCGGTACCATTTGCTATAAAAGATAGAGTTTTTAAGGAAATAGACAGATTAGTAGAAGAAGATGTACTAGAACCGGTGCCATACTCAGAATGGGCAACCCCAATTGTGCCCGTATTAAAACCTAACGGTAAGGTGAGACTCTGTGGAGACTACAGGTCAACGGTAAATTCAGTGACTGAAACTGACACGTACCCACTTCCGACACTCGACGAAGCTTTCACACAGTTACAAGGTGGTGAAATATTCACGAAAATTGATTTAGAGAGAGCATATACACAGGTGGTCGTCGATGAACCTACATCACAACTACTTACTCTTAATACTCCCAGAGGTCTGTACAAGGTAAAACGGCTGGCATTTGGTGTAAAAGCATGCCCAGGTATTTTTCAACGTTTGATGTCATCGTTGCTAGCTGGGATTCCGGGTGTGGCTGTCCTACTTGATGATGTGGTTGTGAGTGGCACAAACATAGACCAACATAATGAACGGCTAAAAGCCGTACTACAGAAACTAGAGGAAGCAGGGCTAAGAGTAAATAAAGAGAAATGTAGGTTTGCAGCAACAAATGTCACATTTTTAGGATACAGAATTGATAAATTTGGGATACATCCATGTGAAGATAAGATTTATGAAATTGAGAAAACGGCGGCACCACGTAATCTAAAAGAGCTACAAGCATTCTTGGGATTAGTTAACTTCTATGATCGATTCTTGCCACACAAGGCCACAATAGCGGAACCCTTATATAAATTATTAAATAAAGAAGTACCTTGGCAATGGACTGCGACACATCAAAAAGTTTTCGAAAGATTAAGGAAAATGTTGACAAGCAAAGATACTCTGGTACATTATGACTTAAAGAAAAAATTGATATTATCATGTGATGCTTCTCAATATGGACTAGGAGCTGTATTAGAACATGAAATGGAAGATGGCAGTATAAGACCCATTATATTTGCATCAAGGACTATGAATATACATGAAAGAAAGTATGCTCAGGTAGATAAAGAGGCAGCGGCAATAATATTTGGGCTTAAGAAATTTCATCAGTTTATAAGTGGCAGAAAAGTCAATATAAAGACAGACCATAAACCATTACTGGGGTTATTTGACCCTAAACTTCCCATACCTAATATAATCTCTCCTAGAATGCTAAGATGGGCACTTTTACTAAACTCCTATAACTATACAATAGAGTATGTACAAGGGAAGAAATTGGGAAACGCTGATGCTTTAAGCCGCTGGCCATCGGCAGATACAGGAAAAAGGGAGGAAGAGTACTCAGGAGTGCTATTAATAGAAGAAACACCAATAGAGTTAGAATTTACAGCACAGGAAGTAGCAGGAATTACATCAAAAGACCCCATATTGAGTAAAGTTTTATATTGGACGCGCAATGGCTGGCCAAGCAAAATAGATGATAAGTTCAAAGCATATGGACAGAAAAGAGAAGAATTATCTATTTTTAAAAATTGCATTTTGTGGGGAAGCAGAGTAGTTCTACCAGAGAAAATGAGAGACAAAGTTTTGGAAGAGTTACATACAAATCATGATGGAATTGTTATCACTAAAGCAATGGCAAGAAGTTACTTCTGGTGGCCATCCATTGATAAACATATTGAAAATATGATAAAAAACTGTGAAATATGTGCAGAAAACAGGAGTATGCCTACTAAAGTTACACACCGCTGGATAAGAACAGATAGACCATGGTCTAGACTCCATATGGATTATGCTGGTCCATTCCAAGGAAAAACATTTCTTATAGTTATAGATTCTTTCTCAAAATGGCCAGAAGTCAAAATTGTTCCAGATATGAGCAGCGCAACATTAATAAAAATATTGCGAGAAATATTTTCGGAGCAAGGGCTGCCTGATACCCTTATAAGTGACAATGGCAGAAGTTTCATCTCAGAAGAATTCCAGAACTATTGCAAGAGGAATGGTATTAGGCATGTTCTAGTGGCACCATATCATCCAGCATCCAATGGGCAAGCGGAGCGAACAGTTCAGACCATCAAAAATAAACTCAAGAAACATTCCTCTGAACCATGGCAAGTAAAACTTCCCAAAATTTTATATGGCTTACGTACTACACCAAATAGCGTAAATGATAAAACACCAGCAGAACTACTGAATAACAGACGGTTCCGGACTAAATTCGATTATTTAAATCCTCTCACTTCAAAAGATAAGCCTATGTTGGAAGAAATAGAAAATAATGAAAACACAAAATTAAGAACATTGGAAGTCGGACAAACTGTTTATGTAAAAAATTATAGCAGAGGACCACAGTGGCTAAAAGGAGTAGTAGAGAAAAAAGTTGGAGTTTGTAGATATTTAGTAAGATGGAATGGTAAACTTTTGAAGAGACACATCAACCAGATACATAGTTTTGGGGGGAGGAAAGAAGATAAGGAACAAAAGGCGACAAGAAATGGATTATACGAAGATGATGAGGAAGAAGACTACGTGTCACTACCATCACAATCGAAGTGGGCTGAAATTATTGGAGTATCAGGGCCACAAGACATTGAAATACGGGAAAGTTCACAATATGGAACTAATACTGCAAAAAGGAATAAAAGGGTTTTATCAGAATCACCTGAACAGTCGGCCAGCAAGAAGGTTGCCTGTGATCTGTCTGGAGAAGAAGAGGTTTCTGAATTAGAAGATTCCCAACAGTCTTGGGGAATAATAGACTCCGAAAATGAACAATAGTGTTAAAACCTTGATGTAGAACTAAAACTAATAGGATTAAGCATTTAGTGTGTAAAGTTATAAGTGATTTAGTGTATTACGAACAATAGACATTTAGTGGGTGCATTGAAGAAAGAAGAGTGCAATGGTGATCCATCTCGGGGGGAAGGCATGTCATGTATCTCACTCGAGGGTATTTGCAGATAATTCAGTCTGGTTATGTCAGGTGAGCAAACACGCGTGTTCCCTCGTATTTCCCCGATTTCCGTGCGTATATGTTAATAATAAAATGGCAGTCTTAAGAAATGGATATAAATATCGGATATATATCCGATTTTTGATATATATCGGATATATATCAGAAATATCCGATATTTTGATATTTATTATAAATATCGGATATTTTCGAACCCTGATTTTGTTACATGAGTAAGATGAAAGATACAATTCTCACACTAAATCACTAATATTCTTCATCTTTTAAAGATTAATTCCTAACATGGTGTATACACCATGATTGATGACCATGAAACCAGCAAGTTAATATTTTGTGGATTTATAACACAACATCCTATTTTAACGCATGGTCAAAGAAATCATGGATAAACTATTAAAATATTTTTTATTAGGAATGGTTATATCAGTATGTAATATAATGAATCATATGATTAAGTACATAGCATGTACAAGATAAATATCAATGTAAATAATGAGTCACTATCAGTTGCATAAACAACGAAGTTTTACTTAATGGTTTGACATTGTAAACCATATAATGAAAAGTTTTGTATTATTGAGTGAAATTGGTCACTACACATAGTATTATAGTAGCACAATATGAGTGGAGTTATGGACACCAACCAATTCTGTAAGTAATATTTTAGCTTGTTATTCATTTAAAAAAAACTTACTTAGTTGAACATAAATATACTTTGGCACACAGTTTGTCCTGAAGTGACAGCTAGGATTTATAAAAAGAAAGAATATATATCAAAACATGTGTCAAACCTGTAGGGTAAAGACATATTAGTTTGAGTGCTATCTATTAAATTTGATAATTGTGGACATTGTTGTGGAACTGTTTTGAATTATATTTGTGACAATTATATAGTTCAATGACAATGTAGTTATAGTGTTTTAAACTTATTTACTTAGTTTTTCATAAGTTATAAAAATCAGTGACTTTGAAATACCCACTTAAAAAAATATAAAAAAAAACAGTGTAATTTTGTGTTTTTATGATGAATGAGGACGAAGTAAACCCAGAAATGGAAACTCAAAGGGATTACACCCAAGAAGAAATACGTAACATTGTGGTGGGACCGGAATTGGAGTGGGATAGCACGGAGATAACCACGGGACAGAGGGTAGAAGAAAATAGGGCAAATATTTCAGGAAAAAGGCTCAGATCTGGTTCAAATGAGGATGATTCTTCACCTTTTATAGAAGTAGGGAAGAATAAGAGGAAAAAAAGAAGGTTGGTGGGTGGTGGAGAGTTGAAAAATCAAGGTATAGAAAGTCTCAATTGTCCTTTGCATGAGGTATCTTTGTCCTCAAAGGAAGTTCTGCCCAAACAAATTGGTTTGGCCAGATTATTATTTAAAGAAAATGTGCAATCTGTTCAGAAAGTGATTTATAAAAGTCCATATAAGGTATTAATTCGAATTAAAGATAAAGAAGATGTTGAAAAGTTAATAAAATGTGATACTTTTAAAGAAAAGGAGTGGATATGCCGAAAGACCAATGAAGTGGTATATTCCTATGGAGTTATTAAAGATATAGACCTGGATATCGAGGAGGAGAACATCAAAGGGTTCCTAAAGAGCAGTACTGAGATTCTCGCTACAAAGAGGCTAAATAAAAAGTCTAGAGATGGAAAATGGGAGAAAAGTGAAACAGTGAGGGTGTGCTTTAAAGGTTCTGTCTTACCACTATATGTGTATGCATATGGCAGTCGGATTAAGGTAGACCCATACACATTCCCTGTCACACAGTGCTCCAAATGCTGGAAATATGGACATATAAGGAACTATTGTCCACTAAAGATGCAACTATGCCCTAAATGTGGAGGAGAACATGACAATTGCAATACTACAAGGTATAAATGTGCCAACTGCAAAGGGGATCATATGTCAATCATAAAAAGCTTGTGCCCGGCATTTATGCGTGAAAAAGAGATCAGAGAAGTCATGTCTGCGAACAGTTGCACATATAAGGTAGCATTGACCAAAATCAATGAGGACAGGCAAAATCAGACCTTAGCACCGCAGTATGTCTCCCAACAGTCACTAGATGTTGAAAATTCAAACCGGGTAGCAACTCTGTCGACACAAATTACTTATGCTGATATTGCAAGAGGAAAATATAGCAGTTGTGGAGAAGAAGATCAGATAATAGAAAGTGGTGAACAAGGAGAAGGGTGGAAAAAACAAAAGAAACAGAAGAGGACAAAAATAAACAAGAGGAGAAATAATTTACCTGAAGAAGTGAAGAATACTACAGAAGAATTAGCAGAGAGGAATGAAACTATAGTGCAACCATCAACCCACACTACAGCTGATGATGCAAAGGAAAAGCAAAAAAAGAAAAGAAGAAGTATTACAATAAAAAGATTTTTGGAAGACATGAAAAGTATCCTATTCAGTCATGAAAACATACAGACTAAGATAGAGCTTTTTATTAAGTATATACTTGAAGAAGTTATTGCACTTGTAGGAAGTTATTTAAATCCAGACATAATTTGGCGGCTATTGGGGGTCAAAACTACCAATGGATAATTACACCAAAACAAATAGTATCATAAAAATATTACAATGGAATGCGAATAGTTTGAAGCCCAAGTTAAAAGAATTTGAAATATTATTGAATAGAGAAAAAGTTCATATAGCAATTATCAGTGAGTCATGGCTGTCAGAGCAAAATATCATTAAAGTAAGTAATTACAATATTTACAGAAATGACAGAGATGACAACTATGGAGGCATATGTGTGATTGCACATAAAAGTATTATGTTAATTCCAAAACCTTGCATCATCCCATTCTCAGACATAGAAATCTTAAAACTTGAAGTGTTGAATATACCTAACATAAAGAACATAATAGCCTTATACTGTCCTCCTACTGCTAATGATGACCAACAAAGTTGGGATCACCTTTTTTCTCTGGCTAACTCTGAGACAATAATATTGGGTGATATGAACGGTCATCACTGCTTATGGTCTCATAAAAATGAGCGAAGAGGGGAGCAAATTTACAAAGCTATGTTTGAAAACGATTTTATATGTTTAAATGACGGAAGTATGACAAGAATCAAACTGGTAAATGGAGTGCTACAACAATCTGCACCTGACATCACATTTGCATCTGTGGATATAGCTCACAAGTTCACATGGAACGTTACAAATGAGTCACTAGGTAGCGACCACATCATCATAAGCATGAATTTTGGTTTTAAGGCATCTGAGACATTTGTTAAGAAACGAAACTTTCGGAAAGCTCAGTGGGAAGAGTACAAAGAACAAACAGAAGAAATATTTTATGAACTTCCTACTTCTTCTGATATACAAGCAATGTATGACACATTTATAGAGAAGATTGAGTCTGTAGCAGAAAAAACCATACCTTGGATAAAAAATTGTCAAGACCCTACTGCTAAATTCAAACCAAAACCATACTGGAATACAGAGCTATCTAAAGTTGTTGCCGAAAGAAGACTATCCCTAGCACAATTAAGAAGAAATCCCACTCCAGAAAACTACATAAAATATAAAGAAAAAATCTCTAAAGCTAAAAAACATATTCAGGACAGTGTGACTCGTGGTTGGACTAAATTCTGTAGTGAAATAGATAATGAGGCTTCACCAACCGTGTTATGGAAGAAGTGGATGAAGGGAGAGAGAAGAAGTAATTACTCCACGATAACACAAACTAAAGCGACAGAGTTACTTCAGTCATTGACACCGGACACCGTGCAAGATCCACCACCAATATTTACAGATGGGCCCCCATGCACAATAGAAAAGAAAATCACTATGGTAGAGATGGAAAACTCTCTAAAACGTAAAGACACTTCACCAGGGACTGACAATTTTTCGTATTCTATGTTGTATAATTTGTCAACATCAGCCAAATTATTTTTACTTAACATTTACAATAGGATTTTACAAACAGGAATTGTACCAAAGCAATGGCGGGACATAAAAGTAATACCAATACCAAAACCTGGCAAAGATACCTTACGGCCTATATCTTTG
Source organism: Sesamia nonagrioides (assembly GCA_017933935.1). Classification (NCBI taxonomy): domain Eukaryota; kingdom Metazoa; phylum Arthropoda; class Insecta; order Lepidoptera; family Noctuidae; genus Sesamia; species Sesamia nonagrioides. Next base: position 241,210 of record JADWQK010000844.1, on the reverse strand, counting down.
ATGTCCTGTCCTTGCAAACTATTTCATTTAATTATTATGAAAAGATTAGAATGGTATGTGGAAAACAAAAGATTGATAAGTAACTACACTGTTGGTTTTAGAAGGGGTAAATCTTGTATTGATGCTTTAGTTGCGATGGTATCCACAATTCAAATTGGTTTCATAAAAAATGCACCTACTATTGCTGTATTTTTAGATATAGAAAATGCATATAATAATGTCAATATTTCATGTTTGGTGGCGACATTGCAAAGCATTGGCGTCGGAAATAAAATATGCAAATACCTATGGAACTTTCTATCAGAAAGGTTGTGCACCATTACCGATAGCAGCAATAACCATATTACTAGATATGCTAGAAAAGGCCTAGCTCAGGGCGATCCGTTATCGCCATTGCTTTTTAATGTCGTTACCATGAATGTTATTCAACATCTTTCACATGTAAGGGTATCACAATATGCAGATGATTTTGCTTTGTACTTAACAGTTGAAAATAAGGATGTAAAAGCGGCTGTGACCAGTATTAAAGAAGACTTGGAATCTACAACAACTAGCCTAGACCTAATTGGACTTAATTTATCGGAAACAAAAACAAAATTATGTATTTTTAATAGATCCCATAAGCAAATAACTGTTGATATAGATATCAATGGTAAAAGGTTATCTGTAGTCGATAAAGTTAGATACCTTGGGTATTGGTTGGATAGATCCTTGAGATGGGCAGTACATATAAATGAAACGTGTGGAAAATGTTATAAACACATAAACATTCTTAAAGTGTTATCAGGTAGAACATGGGGAGTCCACCCTAAACATCTGCGTAGACTCTATATGTCATTGATAAGAAGTAGACTAGACTATGGAAGTTTTTTGTATGCAAACGCAGCTAAAACTCATCTCAAAAAGCTTAATTTGCTACAGAATAGAGCTATGAGGATATGTGGCAGTTTTATAAGAAGCACCCCGGTCCATGTTATGGAATGCGAATTGTGTGTTCCTCCGCTGTTTATCAGAAGATTTGAATTAGCCTGTAGATTCTGGATAAAAATAGCCTCCATATCAAGCAACACTCTCGATTTAATTGAAGAATTATCTAGAGAGAATTGTTATTGGAATAATAAAATAAAACCTTTATTGACAGACGTACATCATAAGTTCCAGAACATGGACCTTTACAGGAGTGGTGGCATCCTAGAAATGTATTCTTTTGATGTAGGGTTGTCAGCTGCAGATACATCCTTTTTATCAATAAATATTACTGGTATAAATAGATCTAAAAAGGATACCAATGTCGATATGCTGAAGAATCTGACACTTCATCACCTCGAAAAGGAATACTGTGAATATTATAAAATATACACAGATGCATCAAAGGAGAGCAATGGAGCTGGTGCTGCTTTCTACGACCCTCAGTCGGGAACCACCAAGATGTGGCGTTTAAGTGGAAAGATATGCATCATGAGAGCAGAACTAGTTGCCATTGCAGAAGCCTTAAAGTATGCTGCAGATTTAACATCTACTAATATTGTAATCCTTACGGATGCAAGAAGCGCTCTGCAACACTTGGCTCGGTGTACCTCGGGCAGCCGAGGTATGCCGATAGCCTATGAAATACTGGGAATGGTATTAAACACGCACCAAAATATCAAGTTGCAGTGGGTGCCGTCCCACGTCGGAATTCGAGGTAATGAGGTGGCAGACTTGGCAGCGAGACAGGCAGTTGGGGGGGAGCGGGAGGTCTTGTGCCTGCCTTATGCCTCCGAGCTATTACCTACCGTTAGAGAGTATAGCATAGCAAAATGGAGAAAATACTTTGACAAGTGCTCGGAGACAAAAGGGATTTGGTACAGGACAATCCAAGACTCACCTATGCTGGTGCCCTGGTTTGGCTGTGTTGGCTTCTGTAGGGAACTTCTTGTCTGTGCTTTTAGAATTAGATCTGGCCATGTTCCGGTAAATAAGTTACTTTCACTAATGCGTGTAACTCAAACCGATTTGTGTACATATTGTGGTGCAACGGAAGACCTGATACACGTGTTACTGGAATGTGGTCAATATGCAACTCTACGGGATAGGTTTTTGGCTGAGGTGCCGCTGTGGGATGGTTTGCTGAACATAGCGTTGAGCAATCCATGTTCACATGCGGCAGGGGCCGTATTTCGTTTGTGGAGAGAAATAATGAGGTTAAGATGATTCCTATTAGTATTGGAGGTTCCCCATGAGGCTGGCATAGTCACTCCATGTGTACTGAAGCCTCGTAAAAATGTAGATTAAAAAAAAAAAAAAGAAAAGAATATATATTCTGGAAAACGAAATATAATAATTGTGAAATCCGTTGATTATCCTTTCTTTTTTTTTCAAATTTATTATAAACTAGTGCTTGACTGCAATCCTGCCTAATGGTAAGCAGTGATGCAATTGTTGATGGTAAAGCGTGCTAGTTTATTAAGAGCCTATTCACTAAAACAAAACTGAGTGAATAGGAAGGAAGAGGGCAGTTGAGCGAGTTGATGCAATGTTAATCCCGACAAAACACAACCAACAATGCTGAGTCAGAGGGAGATTGATCTGGAGACCCATGACCAAACTCCCGACACAACAACACTTGGCGCATCGTACCCGATACACATCGCAACAGAACTGCTCAGACCTGCCCTCCATACAGCTTCACACAATATCATGCCGGAACACGACGAATCGCTTGGCGGCAAGACTGGTGGGTCGTAACTTCAAATTACTGCATCAAATAACTGGTGTCAAGGGTAATTAATCTGTCATTTAGGAACTAATTAAGCTTAGATTGTATTTAGTTCTAATAAGATTAACAGCAAACCTACAACTAAATTAGAAAACTGATTTAGTTCAGTGCCAATATAAGGCTTCAACTTAGAGCCTTAGACAAATTTTTGTCTGCAACCCAAGATTAAAAGTAGCATATGTCCTTCTCCAGTTGATAGTCAACCCATGTGCCAAGTTACATCTAAATCAATTCAGATGTTTTAGAATGACAACAGACATAACAACAACACAAATATTTTCTCTCTATAATATTATTAAAATAGCATCAAGCCTGTTTTCCCTAATAGGGTAGTCTGGAATGTAGTTCGCTCACATTTCACCAACTACCTACTTTTAAGCCTAGTGTTAGACGATTATCGCCACTAACAAGTCGATAATCCAAACTCCAAACAGCTTTAAAATTCCTGATAGATATTCAAAATCATAATTTACAACGTAGGAATTAAACACAAGTGTAAGTATTTGACCAGCAGGGAAGTCAATAGATTTATTTTCTTGAATTTAGAAACTAACCTTTTTAAAAAAATAAATTAGACCTCAAAAAATAACTTTCATTAGATTAGGAGAAAGTTGTGAATGCATTAATTAATGTTAAGTTATAGAAAGAAATAGAACTGTTAAGATTTTAAGTGAAAGTGTGTATAATTGTTTTGTAGGAATTCGTAACACTATTTTGCAAGTGAACTTTATGAATATATAATTATAATAGGTTATGTTCAGTCAGGTAATAAGGGTATATAGTGAACTACTGATCTATAAAGTATGTTTTAACAAAAAAGACTATTACTGAGGAAAACTGCTCCAAATATGTACCTGCAATAATGCTAAATAACAATTATGTATGTGTATCAATATAAATTTATATTATGACTTGCTACGTGGTTATGACTAATAAGTATTTACGTAATTCATAAATGACTTAATAGGATGAGGAAGAGGATTCCTATGCCCATATCAATAAAAATTAAGGCGATTCACAGCAACAAGTTTCAGCATTAAATATTCGTAAATCAAGGAATGCTTAACCTTACCTCCTGAAGAAATATAGAATCCACTCGGAGAATATTTGGCAACATTAACTTGGCAAGAATGCTCCGTGTATGTATCCGCGATCGCGGGGTTCTCAATATCTCGTATGATAACGGAATTGCCATTGGTATACAGGAAATTTCTGCCCTTCGGATCACCGCCTAAAACTAACGGTGTACCTCTCTGGGTCCTCGGTAAAGCCGCCCAAGTATATTCTGCGGACACAAAACCACACTGTAAGACCACCGATCACTAGTATTTTCATACACAGTTAAATTTATCATCATGTTTCACCCGCTATGTACAACAACCATGCTGCCCCGTAATAGATTCAAATTAGAACTTACTATGAGAATAAGACATTTTATAAACACTCTTTACAAACTAATCACTAATTTGCTATAATGCTAAAACTATTGGTCACTCAGTACTTTTAATTATTTTTAGAGAAACACAGTCAGCCGCTATGTTCCATAGCCTACCAAAAAAATGACGTATAATAGCGATGCGCGATGGCGAGAGATTTCATTCGATTGTTTCGATTGTTCAAATATCTCGATGGTCCTCGATTGTTTCAACTTGGACTCGAGTCCGACTCGGTCTGTTATCGCGACGGGCTCACGAGTCACGGCGTGTTCATTCGAGAGCAATCGAGAGTTATTCCTCGATGGTTTAGTTTAGATGCGAGTTCTAGTCTTGCGTTGTGTTTGCGAATCCAAACTCATTTTTTCAACAATCGAAAATATGCAGTACCGCGACGGGAATAAATAAACGTTAGTAGTTAACTTACTTACGAATAATTAGAAGGAGTCGTAAAAGTAAAATAAAAAACATATCAAGGGATCTTAATGAATCTGTTTTATTTTTATTAATTAGAAATGTAATATCTGTCGGGTAAAAAACTAGTGAAAAATAATACAGTGCATCGTAAGTAAAGGTATAAATAAATGTTCACAAATTACGCGCGAGTCGCACGACTTGACTCTGACATGCACCTCGACTCGATGCTGCAATCGACTGACCTCCCTCGACTGCCTCGTTCATCGAGTGGAGCGAGACTCGATGATTCGTACAATTGAAAACCGGCGGTCGATTCCATTGACTCGAAACAATCGAAAAACATTTCGATTGTTTTGTAGAAAGGCGAGTCGATGGTTGACTCGATAGTTTATTGTAACGACTCCGATTCTTTCGATTGATAAAACATCTCGGAATCGCCCATCGCTAACGTATAATAATATTTTTTGGCAAAGTTGGCAGGATTGTTGCTCATTGATATTACCATATATGGGCAGAGGAATACCGATCATTTTTAGTAACGTTGAATGTTTTTTATAAAATAATTTTACTTTTCTCTATATTATTCTTAGGTTCATTATATCCACTACATTTACAATGATTCATGAAATCATCAACTTTTGGTTTACCGGTTTATTGGAATAATAGAGATATTTTTAGTCGATTTTATGTCTCCTTTATACGACTAAGTAGATAGCGCACTAGCAATTTAAAACTAGTTTTCGAACGAAAACAATTTTGCTCGCGCACAGCGCACAGCGCACTGCTTTGAGCTTATTTCATATTCATTTCATTAGTCTGTGATTTCATTTCTATTTGTCAAAAATGCTTCGAAAGCGCTCGCGTTGCTACGTGACGAAATTAAATTAAAATACAGTTTTTTGTGATATATATTGAGTGTTTAAGTGTTTAACTTGAATGGGAAGAGTGATGCTTGCGTGTGGGACATTTTATTTGTACAGCAGAATTTCTTTTGTTGCATTTTTCGGCTTCATTATTTGACACTTGTTTCCACGTGGTTCTTGTCATAATCGGTCGACGTGTTAATTTTCTACGAATTTAAAGTTCTCTGCAATTAAATATAGAAAACATGGAGTCATTAAACATCTCCAAATTGAACTTGTGCAGCGGAAGGAGTCGAAGCTCCCAGCATAACGGCGTGAAGTTTGAAAGAAGGGAAGAAATGTTCGAAACCAATGTAAGTATACCATGTGTTGTAAAATCTTTAAATTTATTACAAATATTAACTAATACAGTAAAATGTGTTATGGTGAACTGTAAGGAAGATTTTAGAAACTTGATTTCTCAATTATGTAAAGCATGTCATCATTACTAAACGAGATTAAACATGACAAAATCAGATCATTTTTCATGACCAAATACAGATGCATATATAGTTGATAGTTGAATTTTTTTACACTTCTTTTCACTAAGTTAGTGGTGAAATTGATTAGTTATGGGTAAAAAAAACATGAAAGTATTGCGTGATGCAAACTCACTGCAATGAATACCTATTGCATATGATGACATAAAACAGCTGTTTTGTGAAACATGTGCCCTTGATCTTGAAGTTGAATGAAAAATGGTGCATGAATATCAAGTCAAAACTCACATTTTTTTTTAAATATTATTTAATGTAAAAAGTGGTTATTCTACAAAATGCTATAAATGTTACTTTCCATCAGTTTCATGTACATTATTACATTTACATTAATTATACTAATTACTTAGTAAGTATGTAAGCCACAAAACTGATAAGGTTTTTTTTTTACTTTATATCTAAACCATGAAGTAACTGTGGTTTCTGTGATTTCTGTTATTCCATTAATTTTATTTTAGTAAAGAATGTATAATTATGAACTCAAGAACACAACTGGTTACTTTTCTCCATTGGTGATCATACCTAACTATAAGCCCCGCACGATGATATTGCGATTGGCGGCCATCTTGGTGACGTAGTCGAACTCGCCCCGCCGGTACCGTTCGCAAGTTCAGTCCGCGCTTACCCACTTACTCATATCGAATATTTTTGTTAGCTTTTTGTTTTATTTATCCTGTTTTATTGTTGTTTTTGATTTTTGTTGTTTAGTTTTGTTAGCTGTTACTCGTTAAAATGAGTAAGAAATTAATTAACAGTCGTGCTCGTGAAATTATAATTAAAGTGGACAAGGAGTGTAAGTTACTTTTTGAAAGTATAGACGGTGCTTTAAAAAGTGCTACTGAGGACATTTTAATACCGAAGCAACTGCTAATAGTTATTAAAAATATTTTGCAAAATTCTACTAAAGTCACGGAGCGTGTGGCATGTGCCACGGCGTTGCAAAAAATACTGTGATGAAAGTGCGACGAGAGCATGAGTCAGAAACAGCCAGTGGCAGCAAATTGAGAACTCCTACTAAAGGAAAAAGACAAAAGAAGAAATATTTCGACGGGTTTTCCTTATCAGCTTTAAGAAACATTATACATTCAATGTATACGGTGTGGAGAAAAATACCCACAATGCGCAAAATATTGGCGGCTTCAAAAGTAGACCTTAATTATACTGGTAGTGAAACTACATTAAGAAAAATAATTAAATGTGATTTAGGCTACCAATTTAAACGATGCTACCAAAAAAGACTGGCTCTAATTGAAAGACCCCAAATTCAAGCGTGGAGGCCTAAATATATACGACATATGAAAGAGAATGACTCGCTTGGTACTAAGAAAAGACCTGTTATTTATCTCGACGAAACGTGGATACACGCACACTACTCGGTAAAAAAATGTTGCCAAATAGCAACCGATGTCGGAGTGAGACGGAACGACAGCCCCGGCCGCCGGTGGATAATAGTTCACGCAGGAAGTTAAAGCGGATTTGTTGACAATGCCCTTTTAATGTTTAAAGCAGACACCAAAACGGGGGATTACAATGATCAAATGAATGCTGAGAATTTCACCAAGTGGCTTACAGAAAAATTAGTACCCAACATACCACGCAATTCCATAATTGTGATGGACAACACCCCTTATCACAGTAGGAAAGAGAATTGGCCACCAAGTATGAACAATAAAAAACAGTTGATGGTTGAGTGGCTACAAGCTTACAACATCGACTTTCCCAACGACACTACAAAACTTGGACTGTATTTATTAATTAAACGGCACAGACCGCCGAAAAATTATAAAATTGACAATTTATTAGCTGGCAATGGCCATGAGTTCGTTAGATTACCACCCTACAACTGCGACCTCAACCCCATTGGGTACATCTGGAACCTGGTAAAGATGAGGGTGTCAGAAAAGAATGTGGAGCAGTTGGAAAGTCGCATTGAAGCTCTGACGTTGGAGTCGTTGGCGTCAATAACTCCAGATGACTGGCGAAAGGAAGTCAATTATGTTAAACGGCTTGAAGAGGAATATTGGAATAAAGATCGAATAACTGACAAGTTATTTGTCATAAATACGGCAGACGACAGTGAATCGGAAACGACAGACATAGAAAGCAGTTCTGATTCGGAAGACTATATGAGTGGAATTGATTAAATATATTGAAGAAAATATAAACATTTTTTTACATACTATCCTGGTTTTATTTATAAGCTGATAGATGTAGGTAGTAATTAAAACATGACTGCTACACAGTGGACTCTGGTTCAATTCCCGCTCGCAAATTAACAGAAATGTAGTTAGAAAAAATTAGTATACATGTAAGAAAGATATACGAATAAGTATATTTTTCTTACGTCTACAAGAATTATTTCCTTGAAATTTTTAATAATGAAAGTTTATTTGTCAGAATATGGATGAGTAGGTATAAAGAGTGTATGTATAATAAAATTATAAAATACAAATAAACCCTTAACCCCAGTTTATTAATTTTGCGTTTAACATTCTTTTGCTAGCTGTCCTTTTGTGTGACAGATGACGTCACAAAGCTGTTATTGTGACAAGGTTCCATCGCAATATCATCGTGCGGGGCTAGTAGCTAAATAGTACAAAAACAATAGTCAAACACAGTTACTTTTTAATTTATTAAAAGTCCAGACTTCTTTGTCAAAATTCTTTATTGCATTTTTTTTTTATTATAATAGTCAATGTTGTGTGACTTGCCTGTTGAAGGATACACAAGGGTACAAAAACAGGTGCTCCATGACACCATTCCACCAATCTGTTGCCATAACTGCTCCTCATTGACAATGGCAAATTGCCACTTGAAAAATGTTGATTTTATAACCAGTCAAATTGATACAGATGCACTTATAATCATTAATAGAAGTCTGCCTTTATATCTATTTTATGTTGGATCGGTGCTCGATTTGACGCTCCAAAAAGAAGAGAGCAGAAGTCAGCATTGTCAATGCTGAATGCATGTGTTGCACAATCCACAACAGCTTAAAATAAGACACTAGCGTCCCATTATCAATACCAGTAACTGCCCTTAACAAACATAGGCAGTTACAATAGATAAAACATTATGCATAAACATAATTGATTTGTACCCATTAACATATGAAGAACTTTCAACGGCCAAGTCACACAACATTAACTATTATAGTAAAAAAATTGCAAAATCAAAAGTCATTTATTCAAATAAGGCTGAAAATCAGCACTTTTTGAATGTCAATATTACATAAGACAGTCCCCCCGAAACACCCGCCCACCAACACATCCTAGTGCTTTCGCTGGGAAGAAGAAGTGGCAGAAGAAACTCCCCAGCAGCACAGCTGTCTGTTCATTTAGAAAAAACACACTAGTTTATGCAGTAGTGAGTAGGCTATATACCTAATACCTTAGACTTCGCACGATTTTGTCTAGATTTCATTACTTTTTAGAGTTATATAAACAAACAGCTCCATCAAGACTTGGCTAGTTTTTTACAGAATGTTTGAGGTGAGGTGAGATTTCACTTCTTTATGTAGAAGCATGGGCAAAGTGATTTATTTTATTAGATTTATTTATTTTCATACATATATTCTTTACTAGCTTTCCGCCCGCGGCTTCGCCCGCGTGGAGTTCGGTTATATCGCGCTTTTTAGATTTCCCTCGGGAACATCAATTTTTTCCGGGATAAAAGGTAGCCTATGTTCTTTCTCAGGGTCTAAAGATTGTCTGTGCCAAATTTCATCAAAATCGGGTGAGAGGTTTAAGCGGGAAAGCGTAACAGACAGACAGACAGACCGACAGACAGACAGAGTTACTTTCGAATTTATAATATTAGTATGACATACATATATTCTTTACTAGCTTTCCGCCCGCGGCTTCGCCCGCGTGGAGTTCGGTTATATCGCGCTTTTTAGATTTCCCTCGGGAACATCAATTTTTTCCGGGATAAAATGTAGCCTATGTTCTTTCTCAGGGTCTAAAGATTGTCTGTGCCAAATTTCATCAAAATCGGGTGAGAGGTTTAAGCGGGAAAGCGTAACAGACAGACAGACAGACAGAGTTACTTTCGAATTTATAATATTAGTATGGATTGTACACCAAAAACACATCAAACAAAATAAATTCAACACAACAAAATATACAATGCCAATGGTTATTAGACACAGTTTTTTTCTAAGAGGAGGCATTTGCCCAGCAGTGGGATGCTATAGGCTAGATTAAATTAAAAGAAGTGTCCCACTATGCTGGATTTTTACAATGACAGACGATTTTCTTATGTATCAATAGTAGACAGCTGAAACCAGGTGAGGGTTCTTGGAACTCAAGTTCTTCAATTTTTATATCAAATGGAGCCCACCAAGTTGAATATTTTTTGTAAAGGCAGTATGTCAATCTGGTGTTATAAGGTCACCAGGTAATGGTGTACCTGGTGACCCTTCGGTGAATCTTCGGTTATCATAGTTTTTTTATAGTTTTCCCTTTAAGTGGCCATTAAACTCTCAATTCTGTACTAAATTTCAGCTCTCTGAGTTTATGGGGAGTGGTAGTTCTATTTTGATGATCATGAGTGAGTGAGTGTCTTTCTCTTAACTTCGGAACTAAATGACAGACTTCGAATTTTGGATTTTATGTATGTAACTATAGCTTGCTGGATAACGAAAATTTCTGCGTTCTGGTCTTATCCAGAGGTTCTCAAATAGAGGCCTACACGGTGGAGCTGAGGACACGGTGGAGCATACGGTGGAGGTCTGCCCGGCTTGGGTAGAGCACCGCCGTGTCCTCGTAGCGGCGATCGGCGGCGATCTCTCGCGTCCGACCTTGGTCCAGGCCATGGTCCGGAGCGAGAGTACATGGCAGGCCGTCACCTCCTTCTGCGAAGCAGTGATGCTGGCAAAGGAGGAGGCGGAGCGCGTGAGGCAACAGGAATCCCAGCGCCCTCACGCCACTAGCCGCCGCAGGAGACGCCCTGGTCGGGAGATGACACCAAACTCCCAGCCACCGTAGGCGCGGGCCTGCGGGCGGTGAGCAGTGGGCAGCTCGCCGCTCGGTAAGGACCAGGCCCGAGTCGACGGCGCGTCGTGTTTCACGCGCGCCTCAAAGAGATGTCAGCACATCGTGACGGGGTCCACGAAGACCGATGCCTCCTGGGTCAGGGTTGCGGGTTGGTTAAACAAGAAACCGTGGCCCTGGCCGTTGCACAGGCAAGTAAAGAAACACGGGTGGGTTTTAGTCAGTAAAAGTCTGACACGCCCTTCCGCTCTGCCCAGAGCAGGAGAAGTCATTTGATGATTTCCCATCCAAACAAAAAAAAAAAAAAAAAGGCCTGTAAATGCGGCGAAATATTTTCAAAAAAGGATGGTACGGCAGTGTTTGCTTCGCGCTCGACTTGGCGGGGGCACTGCCGTGCCCTCGATGTAAATAGTACACTTTAGACTCTCTACATTATTTCTATCTCCTTCCCCTTGGTATTCCATACAAAGGCTATCAGTAAATGATCACTGTTAGTAATAAAACTGCCCATAGTGTCACTCTTTTTAAAATCTTCATAGTTGTGTTCTCATAACTTTTAAGGCGTACATAATAAAGAGTATTCTATTCTACAATGTAATTTCTTCTTTGCAGTCTCTCACAGACCAAGATGAACAGTTCCACTGTGAGTACAAAGAAGAAATTTGGAAGAACCTTCTGGAACAGGAAGTCGACAAACCTAAAATTCACATGCAATCACCACAGGTATGTTCTATGTATATTTATATTATATCCATTCCTGTTCAAACACATCTTTAAATAATAAAGAGTTTTTGCATTGTATTACAATACAAAAACTCTTTATTATTTACCTATACAACCAACCTTAAACATTAAGGGGGAAAAATATATGAGTGCAGTTGTTACTGATATTTTAATCAATACAATTTCAGGTATTTTTTAAAGGCTTAAAAATATTGAAGCTGTATTGATTAAAAAACCAACCTGCACGTTTTTTGTATACTACCCATGTTTCAATGTCTTGGGGTTTACAAGAGAAATAAATACAATATGTAATAGATATTACAACATAACCTATAAGCCCCGCACGATGATATTGCGATTGGCGGCCATCTTGGTGACGTAGTCGATCTCGCACCGTCGGTACCGTTCGCAAGTTCAGTCCGCGCTTACCCACTTACGCACATCAAATATTTTTGTTATCCTGTTTTATTGTTGTTCTTGAGTTTTGTTGTTTAGTTTTGTTAACTGTTACTCGTTAAAATGAGTAAGAAATTAATTAATAGTCGTGCTCGTGAAATTATAAATAAAGTGGACAATTATTTTGTTAAAGAGATAGAGGACTGTAAGTTAGTTCTTGAAAGTATAAACCGTGCTTTAAAAAGTGCTTCGGACATTTTAATACCGAAGCAACTGGTTACAGTTCTTAAAAATATTTTGCAAAATTCTATCAAAGTCACGGAGTGTGTGGCATGTGCCACAGGCGTTGCAAAAAATACTGTGACGAAATTGAGACGAGAGCATGAGTCAGCAACAGCCAGTGGCAGCAAAATGAGAACTCCTAATAAAGGAAAAAGACAAAAGAAGAAATATTTCGACGGGTTTTCCTTAACAGCTTTAAGAAATATTATAGATTCAATGCGGTGAGGAGAGAAATACCCACAATGCGCAAAATCTTGGCGGCTTCAAAAGTAGACCTTAATTATACTGGTAGTGAAACTACATTAAGAAAAATAATTAAATGTGATTTAGGCTACTAATTTAAACGATGCTACCAAAAAAGACTGGCTCTAATTGAAAGACCCCAAATTCAAGCGTGGAGGGCTAAATATTTACGACGTATGAAAGAAAATGACTCGCTTGGTAATAACAAAAGACCCGTTATTTATCTCGACGAAACGTGGATACACGCACACTACACGATAGAAAAATGTTGGCAAACAGCAACCGATAGGTGAGACGGAACGACAGCCCCGACCGTCGATGGATAATAGTTCACGCGGGAAGTTAAAGCGGTTGTGTTGACAATGCCCTTTTAATGTTTAAAGCAGACACCAAAACGGGGGATTACTATGATCAAATGAATGCTGAGAATTTCACCAAGTGGCTTACAGAAAAATTAGTACCCAACATACCACGCAACTCCAAAATTGTGATGGACAACGCCCCTTATCACCCATCCCATCATCCCATCATCTTCATTGAATAGGCCACCAAGTATGAACAATAAAAAACAATTGATTTTTGAGTGGCTACAAGCTCACAACATCGACTTTCCCAACAACAGTACAAAACCTGAACTGTATATATTAATTAAACGGCACAGACTGCCGAAAAATTATAAAATTGTCAATTTATTAGCTGGCAATGGCCATGAAGTCGTTAGATTACCACCTTACAACTGCGACCTCAACCCCATTGAGTACATCTGGAACCTGGTAAAGATGAGGGTGTCAGAAAAGAATGTGGAGCAGTTGGAAAGTCGCATTGAAGCTCTGACGTTGGAGGCGTTGGCGTGAATAACTCCAGATGACTGGCGAAAGGAAGTCAATCATGAAACGGCTTGAAGAGGAATATTGGAATAAAGATCGAATAACTGACGAGTTATTTGTCATGAATACGGTGATGACAGTGAATCGGAAACGACAGACACAGAAAGCAGTTCTGATTCGGAAGACTATATACATTTTTTTACATATTATCCTGGTTTTATATCTATGCTGATAGATGTAGGTAGTAATTAAAACATGACTGCTACACAGTAGACTCTGGTTCAATTCCCGCTCGCAAATTAACAGAAATGTAGTTAGAAAAAAATAGTATACATGTAAGAAAGATATACGAATAAGTACCTATATTTTTCTTACGTCTACTAAAATTATTTCCTTGAAATTTTTAATAATGAAAGTTTATTTGTCAGAATATGGGTGAGTAGGTATACCTACGAAAGAATGTTAAATGCAAAATTAATATTAGGGTTAAGGGTTTATTTGTATTTTATAATTTTACAATGCAATACATACACTCTTTATAAAGAGTGTAATAAAATTATAAAATACATAATAATTATAATTTTACAATGCAATACATACACTCTTTATAAGAGTGTAATAAAATTATAAAATACAAATAAACTCTTAACCCTAATATTAATTTATACATACACTCTTTATAAAGAGTGTAATAAAATTATAAAATACAAATAAACCCTTAACCCTAATATTAATTTTGCATTTAACATTCTTTTGCTAGCTGTCCTTTTGTGTGACAGATGACGTCACAACGCTGTTATTGTGACAAGGTTCCATCGCAATATCATCGTGCGGGGCTTATACATTATTTTGATAAAACTCGTAGGTATCAATCAGCCTGCGTTTCACTGCAAATGCTGAAAGAATGTAATTATTAATCATCACATTAAAAACCTCAAAAATAATAGTATTTCTCCAGTATTTAATGGGTGTTATTATACAAAGAAACCTTCCTCTTTAATCACTCTATTTTTTGAAAAAACCGCATCATAATCCGTCGCGTAGTTTTAAAGATTTATCATACAAAGGGGACATCAAGGCCGCCGGGAACTGGGGGCCATCGATTCGTTGTGCCTGTCATCAAGCTGAAGTGGCAATGGGCTGGTCACATATGCCGCAGGACCGACAACCGTTGGGGTAAACGAGTCCTTGAGTGGAGACCGCGTCTCGGCAAATGTAGCGTGGGACGCCCTTGGGCGAGATGGAGCGACGACATCAAAAAGGTGGCTGGTAGTGGCTGGCGGAGAACTGCTCAGGATCGAGCTTGTTGGCGTGCCATGAAAGATGCCTATGTCCAGCAGTGGACGAGTAAAGGCTGATGATGATGATGATACAAAGGGACATAGGGAAAGAGAAAGTGACTTTGTTTTATAGTAGGTAGGTGTAGGGTAGGGCTAATGCGTCGAAATACAAACAACATACTTATTGAAATAACATGAACATTGATGTAATTTTATTGAATAAGGACTTTTAATATCGTTGAAGGGTTACAAAATTACATTGAATGTAATTACATGATTCATATCGACTGTGCTTTGCTTAATCGACGTATTTCATCATGCAAAATTATCCATGCAGGGACATTCAATTTTACTCCACAGGTAATAGAGATTAAAGTCGCCTGCGACCATTGCGATTGCATGAATTTTAAAAGTATTTCAACACAGCTAAGTTGAGTTGCAAACATTGTGAGGTTCTCTTCTCAGAAAAAAAACCTTTTTGATGTCTCGACAAGTAATTGAAAAAGGATTTTTACTGTAACTAAATACATGTAGAACATGTTACAATATAAGCCAGCTGTTTTTAGACAAAGAAGTAACCTTTTCTTCAATGGGTACATACCAGGATGGGGACTTATTATTGTTAAACTAGTTTCAGGTAGTTCACAGAAACCCTGACCAACCTATCAGTTGTTATATTTTGAGAAAGGCCAGACAGATGTAAATTAAATTTTATCGTTTGGAAATGTTTTGTTAACTTTTCCATTATTATTGCTTACGCGTCCCTACCATTGGATAGTCTTGTTTAGTCATCTCTTTGTTTGTCTGTTGTCTTTGTACTCAACTTAGCTACATTATTAACAAATGATTACGTGGCTAAATTGAAGAGTACAGCTATGACGAATCATGTACGATGCATGAGCTGACAGCGAGGCGGCGTAGCGAACGCGGCCGCTGCGCAAGGAGGCGCGGGTTCGAACCCCGCGCAGTGCAAACATTTGTATGCATGAATATGAATATCTGCACTGGTCTGGTCGTGCCTCGGAAATCACGCTAAGCCGTTGGTCCCGGTTGCCATACCAACATCTAGTGGCAGTCGTTACGGGTTGTTGGAGCCCTCAAAAGTCCAACAATTGGTCTAACTGCAATGCTTTGATGTCGCCTTCGGGTTGTGGAGGTCAGACGTCAGTCGCTTCACGGAAAATATCGAAGTTTATCTAAATGAGCAGTTAGACTAGTAAAGCGGACCCCAGAATCCAAAGCTGAAAAAGCATCGAATGCTACTGGGGATTAACGCTGAGATGATGATGGAACTATGATGAAGCGTGATAACTAAACGGACTGATGTTACGTTTAGTTGGTTAACTAAGTGACGTGGTTTTTTGGATGAAGTATAGAAATAATGTCTACCTATTGTTTATTGACCCACCCGTTCGCTCAATACGGTGTTTGTTCCGTTTATATCGCTCATTTTGACTCGCAAAGGAAAAAAATCTATACAATACTTCTCGTTGACCTAGTCGCGAAATTTGGCAAGAGGCAATGTCATGTAGGACAAGTAAAAGAAAGGAAACATCCGCAGAACAGTAAATTTGTTTGTGCAGACGGCAGCACATGAAGCTACTACCATCTATCAGATTTCTTTATTAGATTTTCAACTTTATCTCTAAAGCATTTCGACTCAAGGTTGATTGTTATTAGTTAACAGTTTTGGGTAGCTTGACCTGCAGTCGTCCGTACATGCTTTGTACGGAACTCTCGGTGCTCGATTCCGACGCCTGTTTTTCGTTTATTGTAGCAAAAAAAGGCTTAACTTGATATTTCTTCCTGCGTAATTATGTGTCAAACAATTAAAACTACTTTCCAAGAAACATTTATCAAAAGAAAAACACCAACGGCCTACATATAAGGCTGTAATAATACAGAGGGATTAAGCTGATGAAATACCCTACTCCCAATACGTCTGAAATGTCGCGAATGTAAACCACGGCTTAATTTCGTGAACCACTAACACAATGTGCCCAATTACACCATTATCAACTAGTTTACATACATAACACATAATCATAAGCAGCCTATAATGTCACTTATATTACATTGCCCACTCCTGGGACAGTCGTCCTATCATCATCATCAACTCAGCGTTAATCCCAGTCGCATCCGTAGCTTTTCAGCCTTGGAGTCGGGTCCGCTTTACCAGTCTGCTGATCTTGGCTAAACTTCGATATTTTCCCTGAAGCGACTGCCTTCTGACCTCCACAACGCGCGCCAATAAAGCGCCAGATGGGATTCGAATCTGCGGCCTACAACTTGTAAATCGCGGCGGATACCACTAAGCCACTGCTCTCAAATGCTCTAATTATATCTCAAGTTTACATACCCTCGTAATACTTATAAAACAAGTTCGTTGTATGATTGATGAATTAAGAACATCATCATCAATCTTTTTATCGTCCCACTGCTGGGCACAGGTCTCCTCTCATACAGAGAAGGATTGAGCGTATTCACCACGCTTGCTCAATGCGGGTTGGCGATTTCAGACTTAGTCCAGGTTTCCTCAAGAAATTTTCCTTCACCTTGTATACAGTCATTGGTGTCCATGATACACTTAGAGAAATTATTTTAAACTTTTTTTTTTTCAATTTTCAGTTGGAATTCCGTGGCGCCTTAGTGCAGCAGCTCCGTGATGTCGCCAAGAAGTTGGGACTGTGCATCGCAACCCTACACTCGGCGGTAGCCCAATTAGACTTATTTATGGATGCCCATAGATTGAGGGCAGATCGACTGACACACATCGCTCTGGTTTGCTTAAGTCTAGCAGGTACGTTATAACTACATATCAAAATAATGAAACTTCTATATTTGTGCCAACCTCGATAAAGAATAGAGGTAAACAAAACAATTTACAACTCACTTTTTACAAATCTCCTGTTATTTACATGAATATAGACTTTTACATGCTAACTGTTTTATTAACAATTCCTATTGCAGCATATTTCAATAGAATCACTAAAATAACATCCATATTAACTAGCAATTTCGAGAAACCGTAAAAAAAAATCGTCATAAATTTTACGTGACAGCCCTACAAAAAAGAAAGAAGGCTGAAATCCAGGTATGTTTTAAACACATTTTGACTATGACAATTCAGACTGAATAAATTTGAGACATTTGTCAATACAATTTTGCATATTTTAATCACTTTTCAAATCAACTTCTTAACACATGCATTACAATAGTTACAAAGTATGGACTATATACATAATATGTACCAAAAATGTAACCTATGAGAAAATTAGCTTGTATGAGTGTCATATTTCATTCTAAATTGGTTAAGCCAGCATTCTATGCAAATCATTAATATCTAAACATAAATAAACTGTTTACATTTAGAAAGTAGAATTATTCTTCATCTATCTAGAAAATGTTGTTGCCCTTTTAGGTGTAAACAAGTTGTTGTCTAGCAACGGTTTGTTGACCTCTATTCTTCATCGAATTTGGCCGATATATAGGTAAAATTATTATTTCTCTATACATCCTCTCACACACATACACCTCCCAATTTTTTTGTTATAATTAATAATCTGAAGTCTGCGGTTTCACCTGCGTAGGTTCGATCCCATGGGAATATCGAGATAAAAGTAACCTTTATGTTGTCCCCGCACCCTAATTGCGTAACACACTATTACAATCAGTTGAAATCATTTCGAAGCATATTAGTAATCCATTTCTCCATTTGTTCGAAAACGTGTCTGCTCAACAACGTAAATAACGCAATGAATGTTGTTGAACTGTCAAAATGAAACCCATTGCTACTGATAGTGTAACTAGAATAATTACCCTGCTGGTTATAAACCATGTGTATGCCAAATTTCATTCAATTGCATTCAGTCGTTGTTAATAAATTTATTGTAATGTCATGCTAAACACTGTTAAAAATTGTCCACAGCAAAAAGCGAAGAAAAATTCAGTCGAGCGCCCACCCTAAAGATGTTATCCAAAGTCAGTGGAGTCCATTTATGTGGTGAAACATTCAGGCAATTAGAATGGATGGTGGGCCAACATGTGCGTTGGAGGTTGTTGGCGCCAACACCCGTGACATATGCTGCATTGTTGGCCCAATATGTGGTGACCGACAGCGATTTGACGACTCGGCATCCGAAGTTTGTGAGGCGATTCAGGAGGGATGGAGCTAAGCTGCTAGAGGCTTACTTGGACTTGAGTTTGTCTGGTAAATTTTAATGTAGTTTCATTTAATCCTGATCGAATCATTAAAAAATTTTGCCATGTAAACTTCAGTGACGTGCTGTCAATAGGTGTTTAACAACACCCCCCCCCCCCCCCTTTTTTTTGTTTAGGATGAGAAATCATCAGATGACCTCTCCTGCTCTGGACGGAGCAGAAGGGTGTGTCAGACTTTTACTAACTAAAACCCAGGGCCACGGTTTTTACAGTGGTTACAGAATCTGCTGAACACAATGTTAGTATTAAACTATATATCATCTGTCCTTTTCTTAGTGAAAAAGATGGACAGAACTTTAATTTGGTTTTTAATTTGTGAATCGATGCCACTGTAACATAACGCAAGACATCATACAGCCCAAATAGAGTATTGTGTTATGAACATATGTAATATAATTGTGTATATCATTACTTTATGTATTTAAAAGTGAGTCTTATTGTCTTGGCATGCAAAGTACACTTCTCCTTCTTCAGCCTATAGAGGTCCACTGCTAGACAAAGGCCTCCCCCAATGCCTTGGGGGGGTTTGCTATAACCTCCACCCTTGGCAGGCGGGTTGGGGATCGCAGTAATTTGATATTCCACAGAAGAAGCGCTGCTGTCCGCTTCCCTGGTGAGAGTTCCGTTAGTCGCCTCTTAAGGCACCCACGAGAGGATATGGGATGGTATTATTCTAAGCTCGGTACCACAAGGAAATGCAAAGTACACTGTTTAAACAAACTAGTTTTGAGACTTGCGTTTATACTGCTAAGAAGGTTACTTCTTAGCAGTATAAACGCAAGATCCCTACTCTCCAAAACGACCCTGTCTAAGTGCCGCCATTACAAAATAACGTCACCGCGTTTGCCCCACTACTACATAAGTCAAATGAAAAAATTTAACCCCCCTCCCCCCCTTTTTTCCCCCAGACGTGCGGCTGAAGGCGATGGAGTGCGTGGACGTGGGGTGTGCGTGCGTGGCGTGCGCACGCGCCGGCCTGGGGCTGGCGGCGTGGCCCGCCTGGTTGTCTGCTCGCGCCGGCCGACAGCCCGCCGCCGTCGCACCCATCGCACGCCTGCTACAGAGGTAACTAACTCTCACAACGATCATTAACATAGCTTTAGCATATTATTATTACTACCCCCCCTTTTATTTTTTGTTGGGATAAGAAATCATTAAATGACTTCTCCCGCTCTGGGCGAAGCGGAACGGCGTGTCAGACTTTTACTGACTAATACCCACTCGTGTTTCTTCACTTAAACTTAAACTTGGCGTTATCGCAAAGGTCCGGCAGTACTTCACACCTGGGCAGCTTCTAATGTTATACAAAGCACAGGTCCGTTCGTGGGTGGAGTACTGCAGCCACATTTGGGCTGGTGCTGCCAAGTGTCACCTGTCCACTTTGGATTCAGTGGAGAGACGTGCAAAGAGGCTGATTGGTGACCCTGATCTAACTCGAGTTGGTCTCCAAAGCCTAGAGCACAGGCGTAGAGTAGCCAGCCTTTCGGTGTTCTATAGGATGCATTTCGGGGAGTGTGCGAGGGAATTGCATGATTTAATTCCCCCATCTCCGTTCCACCAGCGGACGACCCGTCGTACGGCTGGTTTCCACCCTTACGTTGTTAACACCACTACAATCCGGACGAAGCGTTTCGCCTCCTCCTTTATACCGCGTACATCGAGGGACTGGAACAATTTGCCAGCGGCGGTGTTTCCGTCGGACTACAATTTGAGTGTCTTCAAGGCGAGAGTGAATAGGCTCTTAATAAACTAGTGCGCTTTACCATCAACGATTGCGTCACTGCTTACCATCAGGCAGGATTGCGGTCAAGCGTTGGTTTATAATATGTAAAAAAAAAAAAAAAAACCTGTGCGACGGCGAGGGCCACAGTTTCTTTTTTAACCAACCCGCAACCCTGACCCAGGAGGTACCGCGTCACGCTTGCTCTAGGACATGCCGGTTTTCTTACGATGTGTTCCTTCATCGTTTTGAGAGCAGTGGTGATGAAATAATTTACACAAAATAAAGGTCCTGATGGGGTTCGAACCTACGTTCTATAACTTATAAGACACGGCTGATAACACTAAGCCACCGCTGCTCTCTGCCCTTGGATATATTCGGAGAAAATGTCTATTCCTAAAAAAATCTGAAAAGTCCTATTTCTTAATCTTGTCATAAACCACCGTGTGCCAGATTTTATCTAAATCTTTTCAGTAGTTTTTGCATGAAAGAAAAACAAACCTCCTTAAACAACATCCCCACAAACTCAAAATTATTTGTAGGATATTTTTGTTAGCTTATGTTGTTTTCCATTATTGTGCTCACCTTTTTTTCTTCCCAAATCTCCCTTTTCCGGTCGTGATTAGATCGCCATATCACCTGCGCCGCAGTCTACCTCAGGGGCGATGATTTCCCTCAGGAGACCAGTGACTAGTGAGCGAAGATCTAAATTGACAATTTACATTAAATATACTATTACTCTCTTTCTGCAGTCCTAGTCGCACGAGCTCCTACAATAAGATTTACGTGACTGAGGCATCGTCCTAACAGAACGCGAATGCACGATCATCTCTGGTTCGCGCAAATTATACTCGTAAGAACGCGCAATCAAACATATTGAACTCGAATAAGCTAGTGTCCTAACTGACACTTATTCGCTGAATCGCGCATTCGGGTTCCATTAGGAACACTAAGATTTTTAGAGCAATTTATGAAGAAGCTTGTCTATAGAATTATTGCTACTTAGTATAGCTAATTTTGTCGCCAACCAGCTTTTTTTCCGATTTGAAAGGTATAATCCGTGGCTTGGTCCCTGGGTGGTTTGATTCCACAATGGACGCTGTTCGGTCGGGATAACGTTGTCCAAGTCCACTAATATACAGATAAACTATCTAATGATGATCAAAGGCCGAAAAGACGCTCCCAAGAGCTGCAAGGTCGATATCCCTTTCGGTTGATGTCCCTCCATGGTTATAACACCGAAGCGAATACCTGAACCTCTTCAAACCTTCCTCACATTATTTCCACCAAAAAATAATAATAGTAATAACGAAATATTAAAATTACAGGATGATGCAAATTCTCAAGTCTCGCGAAACTTCAGCGGATTCGGATTTGGATCAAGGCTACAGCAGCGCTCGGACATCCCCGAATCTGACTCCGTCTACTTCGCCCAGTTTCCAAGTCTCGCCGGCATCTAGTACTTGCAGCACTTCTTCAAGGAGCCACTTGAATGTCGACACTTCCTACCGCCAGCGTCCTGTCGAACGGCCGCCAGACGGCAACTACTCAGTCTTAGATTTAGAAGATTCAAACGTGCCTCAGAATAATAATCAAGACTACTTCACGTTACCAACAGCTGTTGACATGACTTTACAACGGGTTAACACAGCAGCTGATTACAGGTATTGTAGGTCCCGCAGACTAGTTGAAGCTAGTTTAGAGGTACAACCATCCACTAGCGTGGCTGTGAAACGTGGTCTGGAAACCAACGCTGAGCTTGAGAGGAAGAGGTACCGTCTTGCCTCTCAGATGTCTCAAGTTGTTCTATGATTATGTCTAGTCTTTATTTAAAATCAGTATTCATGGCTTGTAGCTTTTTTTTTGTTGTATAACATTCTTAGAACAGTTGACATTCTTCTTATTTTCTGTAATTACGAACTCCATTCATATAAAATCACTCCTACTCACCAAAGGGGAAGGTGGAGATCACTTGAATTTCATCCATTGATGATTATCCATTTTGGGAGTCGGAGATGATTGATTTACTTTATAAATATTCCATTATAAATATAAAAAAATAACACCAATGAGGCAGAAAATATTTAAAGTATACAGTTAATTATTAATAGCTGATTAGAGTTAATTGATGTTTAAGTGTGAGGTAACGTAAAACAGCTGCTGATGACCACTTAAAGCTGCATTTATCTATAACGGAATAGCTCTGTACATGCCACCTTGAAATGTTATACAACAAAAAAAAAATAATTTACAGCGCTGATTATTACAAAATCATGAATACAGACTCAATTGATTATAAATACTTTTGATTTTAGCTTTTAAATTTTAATAATGTACGTTTAAATACTTATAACTCTTATTTATTATTGAAGTCTGAAAGTATTTGTAGTCAACACAACGTTTAGTATGCATATTCCAGAATAATTGAAGAATTAGCTAATAGTTGAGTACTTTAATATTATGCAAGTGGGCGAACATATTAATGTCAAGAATGATTTCCCTCAAAGAGCTTTCTCTCTCTCACTTTTTAAACGATATTAAATCGTGTATACACTATTTAAAGTATATATTACCACGCCACGTACAGCAGCTTGACCGCGCGCTTCTTCCGCGATATTTCATTTCAATTTCCCTTGTACACAAATTAAACTAAATTCAAATTCAGGGCACCTTATTCTTTGTTTCGTTAGAAAAGGACAGAAGATAAATATAAGTTTAGTCCTGTCAAATTAGTTTTAGTCCGCGCCTGACGTAAATTGACGTATTTTTAGACGCCATGTTTCAAATTTCAATCACGTATATACATCGATCACTTTACACTAGATTCACAATTAGCGTAACAAAAATGGTTGAACTGAACAAGCGCACAACGCAGCACTTGGGTGCTTCTTTCATTTAGTACTGCCTTTATAATTCTGACTTTTATGCATGCGTGTAAGGTTGAATTTGGTTAGATGTCAGACTCAGTCGTAAAAAATAATGACTTTTTGAACTGATTTGTGATAAGAACTTTATACACTGCACTTAAGGCTGATTTTAAATTAATGGTTATTTATTTTGACTACTTTAGACTGCTTAATACATACTTGTCGCCATTTTTGATAAGATTTTTGTTCGAGACATGTATCTAGTGTATTCGATGCGTATAAACTATTTATGGGATATCTTAATGTGTCAAGACTAAACTAATATGGTATCTTCCGTCCTTTTCCTAATGGAGTAAATAGAAAAAGATGCGATGAACTCAAAATTATTCAAGTTTGGAAACAAGGGAATTGGAGCCAATATGCAAAGATTGGAACTAACTAAATTAGACTATTATTATGTCGCCCACTTGTAATAAATTAGGTATATCATTGGGAATAAAATGATTGAGAAGTTTACTTATGTCTTTTTAAATATTCATTTGATGTTCTTAAAATTGGAATGTTGAACTTTTTAAAGAAAATACGGGAACGAAAACCTCTTTAATTAAGACAGAGAAGTTCAGCTATGTCTCTCGTTAAATATTCATTTAATGTTCTTAAAATTGGAATGTTGAACTTTTTAAAGAAAATACGTGAAAAAAACCTCTTTAATGAAGACGGTTTTATAAAAAGGCTTTTGACAAAAAAGCTTACTTATTTGCTATGGTTATTTCAATCAACATGAATTTCATAAAACAAAGCCTCCCCCCCCCCCCCCCAATTCACAAACGTTACTTAAAGTTAACTAGTGATTAGCGATTGTTTAACCATACATTTTGGAAGTTTGCACATCACTTAACTTTAGTCAAAGTTAAGTGACTTTAAAAGGTCAAAAATGTATGGTTAAAGAAACGCTACTCACTAGTTTTTAAGCAACATTTATGAATAAGAGGGTTTATGTATACACCTTTTAGGTGCGTATTACAGATACAGAACGTCACTCAAAACTCAAGCTCTACTTAAGTCGCGTTTTAAGCTATTTGATTGGTTGAAACTAGTGTTAAGTACTGCTTAAGCAGAGACCAATGCTTGAGTTTCCTTCTGGAATACGGACCCTGCAGACGGTTCCTGCAGAGTAATTGAATCACTATCAGTAGAAAAGGCTTTAATTTTGACAGTTAAACAACATTGCGTTATTTGTATTGTTAAGAACATTGATATAATATTAAACTAAGGTAGATACGTCACTAGCGCACTGAAAATGAAGCGTACAAAAGGAGGTAAGTCCAGCAAGTCGCTTTAGTTTTCGTCGATTCTATTTAAGCGCAAACGACAAACACTAGCCATCTTTTTCATCTCTATGCTTTAGATTACGCCCCATCTCACTCACACTGTGCCAACGTGTGAAATGTACGCAGAATAAAAAAATTGCATGTGTGTGCTGCTGCTCCGATCGGCACATTTATTTTGGTTAATTTTTTAGAGCATATCATATCTGTTTAATATTATATCAATGGTTAAGAAGACATGTTTCGAAAATACGAAGCAAAGCTTTAGTAATCTCCATTTAGATTGCGATAGACAGTGGCGCCGATTCTCATGTTCACAAACTAAACTAAATTTAAGTTCAGGGCATCCTTGTCTTAATATTTCATTAAGAAAAGGACAGAAGATAATATGTTAGTTTAGACCTGTCAAATTAGTCCGCGCCTGACGTAAATTGGTGTATTTTTGGTCGCCATGTTTATAATCACGCCTAAAGTGTCTATCATCATCATCAGCCTTTACTCATCCACTGCTGGACATAAGCCTCTTTCATGGCACGCCAACAAGCTCAATCCTGAGCAGTTCTCCGCCAGCCACTACCAGCCACCTTTTCGATGTCGTCGCTCCATCTCGCCCAAGGGCGTCCCACGCTACGTTTGCCGAGACGCGGTCTCCACTCAAGGACTCGTTTACCCCAACGGTTGTCGGTCCTGCGGCATATGTGAACAGCCCATTGCCACTTCAGCTTGCTAATCCTCTCGGCTATGTCGGTAACTCTGGTCCTCTGTCGGATCACCTCATTTCTGATGCGGTCCTTCAGAGAGACGCCCAACATAGCCCGCTCCATAGCTCGCTGAGCGACTTTAAACTTATGGACTAGTCTGACCGTTGGTGTCCACGTCTCGGCTCCGTAAGTCATGACGGGTAGGACGCACTGGTTGAAGATTTTGGTCTTCAAACATTGGGGTATGGGCGACGAAAATACCCGACGAAGTTTACCAAATGCTGCCCATCCCAGCTGGATCCTTCTATTTGCCTCCTTCTCGAAGTTGTTTTTCCCTAATTGCAACGTTTGCCCGAGGTATACATACTCATACATAAAGTGTCTATGGAATATCTTAATTTGACAGCATTAAACTAAAATGTTATCTTCTATCCTTTTATTAATGAAATAGAAACAAAAATATGCAATTAACTTAAAATTAGTTTAAAATGTGAACAAGAAAATCGGGTCCAATGTATTATTAACCAATGAAATTAATTTTTATTTTCTCAAAATTGTTCAACATAATAAAAATTTCTAACCTCCAGTAAAAAAAAAACTTCTCAATTATGGATTTCCTAGTTAGTGAGAAATTGTTGGTTGATCACCAAATCTCGAATTAGTTACTTAACGCAAAGTTAGCAGGGTTAGCATTTAATGGTGATTCTGACGTATCTTATGAAGTGTGTGGTTGACAGAACATGTGTGGAACAGGCATAAGCTTTTTAATTTGTCTATGACTGTGATCTAACGCTTGGTTATTGGAAGGCTTATCAATACTAAGGGACCGTCTCCATACGGCGACGGGCCGCGATGTCCCGAATTTGATGGAATATTGATACACAAAAATACACATACAATATGTAAAGAAAACCCTATCCGATCCATGAAGGTATTGTTAGGTAGGTATCCGCAAAAGGAGGTAACTTAATACATGTGCGGTAGGCAATACATGCGCGGGTAAAAGGGGACCATTTTTAAAAAAAAAATTTTTTTGGAAGTTTGCATTAATCGCAGAAAAAAAACGTATTTCAAAATTAATTAGTATTGTTACTATAATGATTATGTCAAAATTCATAATTTGGTCATGTGTTTACCTAACCTTCATTATCTTTATGGTCGGACGGGGTTTTTTTTACATATTTTATATTTCTCTCGCTCATCCAACATGAAAATTTAGACACGGGGCGACACTCTACAAATAAATTATTGTCACTGCTTTCATTCGTAAACCTTTGAGTCGTTACGGGTAGTCAGCTTGTAGTCTGACATCAGTCTTACCAAAGGATATCGTGTATTCGTGTTACCTAGTATCTGACCTACATAAACATCATAACATAGGAAAAGGCTAGGCAACCAATTAATGAACATCCATTCTGATTTGACCTTAACCACTCACCCAGCATGTTATTTCAATCCGGTATTATGTGACGCCTGCCTTAATAATACTGTAAGGTATCACTAAAGTGATTGCCAAAGGGGACTTTGGACGATCATTATGTTCTTAATTTATGATAGTTAGAATTTTTGTATCGAGTATGTTGTTTTAAGGTAAAATTATAATGACGGGTGGTTCGTGTGAAGTCTTTTCCTGTTTCGGCAACTGGTTTCTAAATGCATGGTTAAAACTGTCTATCTGCTACCTCTAACCTCTTGACACATGATTTGACCACGAATTAAATCGATTTTGCGTTCAGAAACTATGGATAAATCAACGGGGTAATTCCAATTACGTAACACACGTGCAATGCCTTTCATTTTGACAATTAAGCAATATTCATTGTGTTAATTACGTGGTTGAGCAGAATAATTTTTCAAGTAGGCGTTTGTTGAAATTGTGTTACGCAATTGGTTTGCAGATTATCCTTAGTTATTCAATTCACTATTTTTAATTTTTCGCATCGTAAAAAATACCTTCATAAAGAAACATTTGCCTGTCAACTTAATTTTATTTTATGTGTACCAATCTAGTATATTTTTAATACTGTATCCGAAATAGCAATTTTATAGTTAATTATACCAATATCATTTTAATGTGAGTAAATTATTTGATTGCATCGATGTTGCTGTTTTGGGTGTAGAGAGGTTGTGATTACGTACATTTTAAATTATTGTTATATTATAATTTCTTTCTGCTTGTAAATGTTATGACATGTCACCTATATTTATTTTACAAATGGCTTGACTTTGGCACGCTACATAGCGTGTTGGTTCAGCCTTGTTATTAAAAATGCAAAACGTAAACGTCTATATTGCACGAGTTCTTCTTATTAAAATTATTGCAATGAAAACGATTTTGAACATTGATAAAATATTAAACTAAGGTAGATATGTCATTAGCGCACTGAAAATGAAGCGTACAAAAGGAAGGAAAGTCCTGCATCTCGCCTTAGTCACTCTCGATACACTCGTAAAAACAAACGACAAACACTATCTTCTTTCATCTTTTTCTTTTTCTTCTCTATGCTTTAGATTGTGCCCCATCTCACTCACACTGTACCAATGTATGCCGAATAAAATATGCATGTGTGCTACTGCTGTGTTCGGCACATTTTTTTTGGTCAGTTTGTTAGAATATATCGTATCTGTTTAATATTTTATCAATGGTTTGGAACCGAGAAGCCATATTGTTCCCGCCATAATATTTCGAATTTAGAATCTTAGTAGGCATAGATAACGTTTGAAAGCAGAAAGAATGTTCAGATAGTGGTATGGAATAGAATCTTGTTGTAAATGTTTTTTTTTATTATTGTTCATTTATAGCGCAATGTTTTAGTTATTTTTTATTGTTTTATTGATAAAATATAAGATTCCGTTCCATATTCACTTTTTTTTTCTAAACTGTTTTATGAAATAATATGTGGTGTTGTACCCAATATGTTGAATTTATGATTAGAAGGTTCATCACATATTTGATCATACTACTGCACATTGTTTTATCTCATTCCTTATCAAGGGTTTTACATTTTGCAGTAGGGAAAAGGGGATAGGTACTCGAATTTGCGATAGATAGCTAGTTTATTGAAGTTCTGGAAGTTTAGTTCCTGATGTATTTTGTTCAGTTTTAAAGGTGTGTCCTACCTCAACACTGTTTAACAATTCTCACCACGTAAGTCCCTGTACAAATAGACCTAAGGCGCTGGCAGGCACTAGCGCGCCAATTATTTTTGTTGATTCAATAGCTGAAGAAAAATATCCCCTTAGCCCTTGAAAAGTATTTTTTATGCGAGTTTATAAGCAGTCTTTTAATGACTACAGTTTTAGCAAATTATTGTTATGTTGTATCACAATGTTGATTGTTTCATTGATCCATAATTAATGAATTGAGACGTACTTGTGAGTATTATGGGGCTATTAACACATTGTGGGTAAACACTTATAACGACATTAGCAATATACACACATCAAAAGTGTCTAGGGATCAACATATATTTTTGCAATAACTTTTCTCCTGATTGATATTAATTAAAATTTTCTATAAGGATTCATCAAATAAAGTGTTTTCGTTTGTCACAGTAACGATAAACCAAGTCACCTTTGCATTAATAAAGAAATTTGCCATTTTCCTAATAAAGGGATATTTGACATTTGAACCACTAACACAAAAGTTCGAAAAAAAGACTGAAATAACAGTTTTCTCTAAAATTTTATTGGGTAACTTAAACAATTAATAATCCGTGTTTCTACCGCGAACACTAACAACACAAGAACATCGGTTTGGCATACTCAAAATGAGTTCATCCAAATCACGCTGTGGAATGGCCGCCCATGTTCATTGCAACAACAAAAAAAGGTCTTCTTGCGACTGGATACCCTCCATATTCGGCAGAGCTCTTCTCTGTAGCATATCCCATGCATGCTCAATCGGGTTCAAGTCTGGCGACTGAGCAGGCCAGGGCAGGACAGTGATGTTAGCTGCGGCGAGAGTCTGTCTTACAACTCTTGCGGTGTGCGGTCGTGCATTATCATGCATTAACTGAAATAAGGGACCGATTTGCACTTGTAGAGGAACGATGACGTCTGATACAATCGTTTCAGCATAAATTTGAGCGTTGAGGTTGCCTCTGATCCAAATCAACTCAGTTCTTCCGCCGATCCAAATACCCGCCCATACCATGATGGTTCCACCACTATAAGGATGGACTTCCTGGCAGGATTTTAATCGCTGTTGGCGTCCAGGGGTTCTCCAGTGTCGTATACGTCTTGTATCCGGTCTCATACCAAAACGAGACTCATCAGAAAAGCACACGAAACGCCATTGTTCTTCTGCCCAATTTCTGTGTTCAAGAGCCCATTGATATCGAATCCTACGATTGTGCATTGCTATAGGTGGTACCCGTAGCGGTCTTCGGGAATGAAGGTTCACTTCATGCAAGCGGTTTCTGACTGTTTGGTCGCTAATTAAGTTCCCTGAAGAGTGATGAAGCCTCACGGTTAACATCATGGCGGTTATTGTTGGAGCTCTTCGAGTTAAGATTTGAATGTATCGGTCTTGTCTCCGTGTGGTGCAGCGATACCGTCCTCCATGGCGCTCAGCCACGGTACCAGTGCTTCGGTAACGTGTCCAAAGTCGACTGATAACACTCTGACTTGTATTCAGAGCTAAAGCCACAGTACGTTGCCGGGAACCAGCTTCTATCATTCCCACGGCTCTGAGCATTTCTTCCCTGCTTAAATGACGTCGCCGCTCCATAATAACGTTGGTTTTAATCAGTAGTAGGGAAACAGTAGCACTAATAATGTCTTCAATGCGTTGTATGTTTTTATAGGGAAAATATTGACAGCTGATTTTCATCTTTTACTCGAATTTGATTCACAGTTCCTGATTCAAATTATGAAATGCACCAAAAAGGATCCATATAAATTTATAAAATCATAAATTTATTACAAAGCCACATCTCAATCTCAAGAAATCCGCATAAAAATGCTTGATCCCTAGACACTTTTGATGTGTGTATTTCTATTGACTGGTTCAGTGTCGTTTATTGGGTTAATACCCAACAAATGACACTGGACGGGTCAATATGACTAGGATTATGAACATACCCACTGCGTTATTTACCAACTTGAAAGCCTAATGATTCGAAATAAAGTTACCAAAACCTCTTTAATACATTCTATCGTCTAAATCTATATCCGATGTCTATAAGGACTATTCCTGCTTGCGCCGCATACTATTAGATAATTTTTCTTTTGTTTTATTTACGGACGCTGCTGTGGTCATCATGTGGACGGGATTTTGCTATCAAAATAGTCGGATATAGGTTTTGACCATAGTTCCGTACGTACATTAGTTCATAGTATTTAAATTTTCATCATTAGCTACATAAACTTGTATTTATTATTAGTCTTGTTTTATTGTAAAATGTTACATGTTCTTTGTGTTCCGTATTATAAACAGTGCTTCCTAAATAATTCTGCCTTAAGATTTTATTATTTTTCGATATTGAAACAATAGTGATTACAAAAATATAGCTCCTTTATTTTCGAAAACTTGTGTCACTGATAAATATTATTCTTCCTTTTTTGAAAGTCATCGACAATTTAATGGGATAATAACATTGATATAATATTAAAGATAAGTCACTAGCGCATTGAACTTGAAGCGTACAAAAGATTATAATTCTAATCTCTTGCCTTAGTCACTCTCGATACACTCGTAAAAACAAACGACAAACACTAACAGCGCAAATGACAAACACTAGCCGTCTTTTTCTTCTCTATGCTTTAGATTGCGCCCCATCTCACTCACACTGTACTAACGTGTGAAATGTACGCAGAATAAAACATTTGCATGTGTGTGCTGCTGCTCCGATCGGCACATTTATTTCGGTTAATTTGTTAGAGCATATCATATCTGTTTAATATTATATCAATGGATAATAAGTTATAAAAAATATAATAATAATAGGAAGTTTTCATTATCCACCGTTCTTCATTCTGAGAATCGCTGTTAAATTATTGATGTATAAAATAAAATTAGCTTCAAATTATTATACTGTAAAAATATAAGTACATGTTTATCGACGTAGAAAATGAATGATTGTTGGAAGACTGAAAGATTATGTAGTATACGTTGGCATTGAACTGAACTGAATACGAAAATTATTTTGTACCTCTAAAAACTTAGGATAAAGACACATTATAAACCTTGAAATAAATATTTTACTTCTTTATTTATTAGTTTCACTAAAAAAACCCCTTTCACCATAAAATAAAATTAGAGCCTAATTGACCTCCTTTGACTTGGAGGTCAATGCCTGCCGACAGTCTAGGGGCGACGATATTAGCGCCAAATCCATCGTTCACAAAACAAACTTTTAGTGCAGTGCATCTATTTCCGTAAGAAAGGGATAGAGGATAACACAAGTTTGTCCTGTCAAAGGAATTTCTATCTAAACTGGAATGTGAACTATCGATCAAAACGCGCGGTCCGAGGGAGATAGCTTCACAGTAGCCCTCTGTCCTTGTTGTGTAGGGTGACTATTATAATGGAATTTATAAGGAATGTACGTAAAATATTTTTTTTTCACTTATATTAACTGAGTTTTAATGAAAATTTAGGCATGGATGCGAACTTTTTAATTTCATTATTGAATATTAAAAATGGATGAACAAATTGACGATGTCCGGACGACAACAGGTCAATCTACTCGAAACTGTACCTTTAGATAAATAAAATATCTACAAGAAAGTAGAATTTAATGTCATTGTAAATACCCAATAAAAGTCACTTATTATGCACACAATGACTAAGTGCACATTTATTAATTTATGGTCACCCTAAATACAAACAAAATAACTTGTATACTTAATATGACTCACTATTGCAGACATTAGTCTGCAATAGTGAGAAAAAATGAAGGTGAAAAAGGGTGCCATTAATATGGCACCCTTTTTCACAATCTTTTTTCTAATCGAAATTGTTGGTTTCAAACAAAATTATAAAAAAATAATACTGGTAACACTTAAAAAGAGACAGAGGGCTACTGGGACGCTTTCTCCCTCGGACCGTGTTCTCTTCAAATAAAGTTTTATTTCCGATCGACCCTAACGATGGAGTCTTCTTTTAAATGAGAGACTTATGCAAGTTCACATTCCAGTTTAGATAGAATTTCCTTGGTTACGCGGTTACGCCATATTCCATTAATTCCATAATTATACAGTTTGGACGCGATTGAACATAAGTACGTCTATTGACGTCAGGCACTGACTAATTTAACAGGACTAAATTCTATTCTAATAACTAATAAGTATTTATCTTCTATCCTTTTCATACTGACGGCACGGTTGGCAAAGTGGCTGACCGTTTGAATGCTGCGCTGCGTGTCGTGGGTCCGATTCCTTCACGGAACAAGTATTTACATAACCTTTATGTAGTTGTTTCGGGTCTGGCTGTTTGTGTATGTGCGTTTATATGTATGTTTGTAAACGGACCCAACATACAGGAGAAATTCCTAGTGTGGGGAAGAATGATGAAGTAGGAAAACACGCACTGAACTTAAATTTAGTTAATTTGTGGACAAGAGAATCGAGACACAGTCAGATTTTTAGCATTCTTTTAAAAATACAGTAAAGGTATTTTTAAAAGAATGCTAAAAATCTGATTAATCTGTTGACTGTTGTATGCATAAATTAGCATGATAGCATCTGTCATCTTGTGCAAGAATGATATTTTAAAGGATGTCAATAATGTATCTTCTGAAGTTATCACACTAAATTAGCGACGACTATGGCAAGTATCTATTTGTGACCCTAATGCTCAGCTGGATACAAAAAATACACAAGAAAATAAACAAATTTTTGCATTACTTTTTATTGGCATCTTTACAGTAAATATTTAAAATTTTCAATGATTTTTTTTTTTTTTCATTCAAACACCCTCTTATACTAATCTGACGAATATGAAATAAAATATCGACAGCGTAACTGCTGGTATATTATATATATTTACACACATAAAACCTGTAACGGTAAGGATATATGTATCACAAGGGCACAACTTCTTTGAATGACAAATTAATGTCTACATCTTTGAAAGTTATGAGAAAAAACTCCAACTGTGACAGGTTACTTAGATGATATTAAGAGAGATTTATCATGTTATTAGCAAGTACCATATCGTGTAGTTTTAGACCTACGTAGTCCGGTGACACACTAGATGAAACAAGATTATGAAACCGGATATTTGGTATTTCACTTTGAGTTGAAAACCTTCCAACATCGTTTGGTATCACTAAATGAGAATGAAGCTGCGCACTTGGTATGTGTATACCATTTTCATTACACGTTGTATAATAATTGTCACTCTGATTTTTAATATAGAAAATATAGGTAGATTTGCGCTCATTGTTTTTTTACACTAAGCTAATCGGTAGACTGATGTGTCATCTGGAGAGAGCGTCGGCAAACGTGGGGGGCGACGAGGAGGACGGCGGCGGCGACGTGGCTTGCACTCGCAGTGCAGCGCACATAAGCCTATCCCAGCGCACCCAGATAGAAACAGAGGAACAGCTAAGGTCCTGGTCACCGTGGCCACTTGTTCTCCTCGAGACCAACGCGGTATAACGACCGTTGTATCAGCTCGCGACCAGAAACAGGGATACCTCGCGCCAACATACCCGTAGCTCGTTGTAAAGTTCTCACAGTCAACCATAGGTGGATAGCCACATCCTTTTATATTGACAAACAGCACAGCTGGGCGCCATTCTTCAGCGTTAGCTTTATACTTCACGTGTAGCTGTGTACATTTATACGCGTCGCTGGTACACCCTTCTCTACATGATGCCCAGGTACAGTTGTCCAAGCCGAGTCTATCATCACGTCTCTCAGTGACGCACTCCGCTGGTACTGGATCGAAATCAGCTGCTAGAGCACTCAACGCTGGATCAGCGTATAATGGGACGAGGAAAAGCAGAGCAGAGCCACCACCTCCTAATAAAGTGGCTAGAATTACGGTGATATATCGCGTAAGTTTGGCACGCGTTTCTCCTCTACGGCGAGAAGGCCGTACGACCAAACGTTCCGAACTTCCACCCCTCATTTTATGAGCACTGCGTCAACCCATGCTGAATTGAAAGCCTTGCCCCAAATACATTAGGCAAGTACGCATGCGCTAGGCAAGGGCGAACACATGCGCTGTGTGTTAGTCGTTTATAGTCAAACATTCTTTACGTGTCATACCTACTGATATTATGGTGTAATAAATCTTAATAAGTTTCATTAATGCCTAAACTTCCGGTGAATTCAGTCGTGATATTATTACGACTTATTACAAAAAATCTTGCAAAAGAAAAGCCTGCTTAAGTAATTTAGGTACTTATGAAATACTCCGAATTCAAAATATAGTGTTGGGAACTATATTGTTTGTGGTTCCCACCGGATCTAAAAGGACACCACTAACGTGTCAGACAGATGTCTACTACTGTACGAGTTTGGCGGGAATGTCAAGATGAGTGTCACGCTCATTTTTCATTGGACTTTTAAAATTATTTATAGTGTCGTTTACTAAATAAAAACGCGTGATTTATGTAGTAAAAAGTGCATTCAGTGAATAATTCAAAAAGAACAGTAAAATATTGTAGCATAGTGGCCTCATCATGTCTTTACGCTAAACCGCTCCTTATCGTCCAAACGCGTAAAACGAAAGGAGTTAGTTTAGGTTAAGTTATGCTAGGATAAGTTAGGATAGATATTTAATGAAGAAAAAAAATTACTGAAGACTTGGCTGTATGGCGTACTATGCCTTTGCCTTTTCCATTCGCCCGAACGGAAAGAAATGAACCAAACAAAAATGTCTACTGTACCTACAGTAGTTTTTGATTTAGGTCCGTATTACAGAACGTCACTCAAGCATTGATCTCTGCTTAAGCATTACTTAAAACTAGTTTCAACCAATCAAAAGGCTTGAAACGAGACTTAATTATAGCTTGAGTATGAGTGACGTTCTGTAATACGCACCTTAGACCTCAAAAAGTATAATATGTCTATAAAGTCATGAAAATGAATGTCTCTGGAACAAAAAAAATTAAATGTCTGGAACACTTAATTACAGTATTTACAGTACACCGAATGTCATCGGCTGTCACATATTTGTCTTGTAACTCGATATATATTATCAAATCTATGTGAATAAAACATCGAAGAAACGTATTAAAGTAAGCAAAACAAAAGTGGAGCTCGGGAAATATTTTTTAAAGTATATCGGCGATGTTTGTTAGAACACGAAGCTGAACAAATTTTATCAAATATAGATGATATTGTATATTATACAACGTGTAACAAAAAGGGTATATACATACCAAGGGCATGGCATCTTTAGATGATATCAAACGATATCGGAAGGGTTTCAACTCAAAATAAAATACTCAAAAAATTG
Source organism: Sesamia nonagrioides (assembly GCA_017933935.1). Taxonomy (NCBI): domain Eukaryota; kingdom Metazoa; phylum Arthropoda; class Insecta; order Lepidoptera; family Noctuidae; genus Sesamia; species Sesamia nonagrioides. Next base: position 205,204 of record JADWQK010000844.1, on the reverse strand, counting down.
GTGCCAAATTTTTGGTTTCGTGTGTTTCTTAAAATAAAATCATAACAAACGTGGCAGCACACTACATACGTTAATAACTACTCGTTACCCGTCACGTTACTTGCCAAAATCCGATAAATGTCTTCAATATCTCTATGCGACTAGTATGACAGTAGCCTATCACAGGCGGTGTTTTTCCTCATAACTTCCTAACATAAAGAGATGGGATTAAAAAACCCTTCAAATATCGTTTGATATCATGTAAAGATGCCATGCCTTTGTTATGTATATACCCTTTATGTTACACGTTGTATATCAAATATTATGATATACACAATAAGTATACTGTACGGGGTAGGGATCAGCATATACGTTCCGTACTACCCCATGTGTACATGGAGAAACAACACTTTAATGGACTGTTTCAACTATTTATTTTATTATAAAATCTGTCTGTACAAAACACTATGGCAAACTATTTTATAATGTTGGCAACACTAGCACTATGACGGGTACGGAAATTTACAAATATGGCAACACGGACAACACTATATCACTAGTGATTACTTGCTCTGTGATCACTATGGCGGGAAAGGGATTTAAAAAACGTAACTAGGAAACACTGCCACTATTACTGCACTGCACTGTTACTGTTCACTATCACTGTTTACTGTCACTATTCACTGTTCACTCGGAGATCAACTGGAACGATAATTCAAAAGTGAATGAATACTGTTAGGTACTATATTTCTCTGTTTACTATTTCACTGTACTATTCACTATTTCCTCGTAGATCAGCTCGAACGGTGACTCAAAACTAAATAACTATTCGCACGTTGTGGAAGTCGCGACGCCCCCGTCAGGGGGCGTGGCGAGCGGTGCCAGGGCTATGCCCCCCGGCCGCGACTGCGGGTTGTTGGTCCGTAAATACGGACCCCTCGTTTGGTCGGCAACAAGGGCCTGACGGTATGTTTACGTGCGTGCGCACGTCTGTTAAATGGTTGCTATGTGTTATTCTGTAGGCGCGCCACATGATCCACTCACGACCCTGCTTTCTTCACGGCACTCCAGCGGTCAGTCCCCGCCAGGTGAGACCCCCAGTTGCCCTGAAGGAAGCCCAGCGGAGGACGACCAGCGACAGGTGGTGCCGACTCGACGCTCTTACAGAGTTACGGATGTAACATGTAACCCCCGCCCGTCCTGAGAACCATCTATGTACGGTAAACACTTCAGGCTAAGGGGTCGTGATGTATGTGTGGGCGGTATTGAACTGTAGAGTAACACCGCCCAGTAATTACGCGTACCGCGGCCCGCGCTGCGCATACGCGTGTATGTGTTTGGAGTCTGTTTTGTGGTGGTTGTCTGACGCCGCGTAAGCGTACCTATATTAACGTAGCATACGCTACGCGACGAATGTGTGTAAAGGGTGCAGTATTATTGGGTCAGGTGAGCCGCGTTTAACCTGGGTGCGATTCACCTGTGAGGTCAATCCGGTGGAGGGGGGTCACACGTCCGCTGCCAGGTCGCGGAGGAAGCGTTTCGCGTCAGGGGGGCGCGCGTGCCAGGGCGCGATGTCCTTGACATGCCTCAAGTCGGACGCGTCGGCACGCGCGGACATACCCTTCGCGAGGCGCCGCACAAACTCATCCATGCTCTCGATCCTGACATCCCTCCGGATGACGTCGTTCCTCACATAGCGAGGGGCAGCTACTATCGTCCGCAGCGCGAGGTTCTCCTGCGCGCGGAGCGTCTTCCGGTGCGCCTCACTAGTGAGGGCGAATCATGCCGGAGCGGCGTACGTCAATATTGGCCGTATGTACAACTTGTACACGGCCAGTTTGACGCGCGCCGGGATGCAGGACGAGAGCACTGACTTGAGCAGGTGGCGGGCAACCCTGCCCCGTGCGGCGACCGAGCGGACGTGTGGCCCCATGGTGAGCCGGCGGTCGATCGTCACCCCCAGGTACTTCACCCGGGGGAACCACTCGACGGCGGCTCCCTGGAGCTTCAGGGGGGGTGGGAGGTACGCGTATCCGAATAGTATCGCCTGCGTTTTTCCCACGTTCACCGGCAGCCGCCACTTCGAGAGCCACTCGGGAAGGAGGTCGAGCACACGCTGCATCTTGACGGCCGCGTACTTCGCATTGAGCGATGTAGTGATGTACGCGGCGTCGCACTATGGATTATCGTAGAACAAGAGCTAATTAAAAATACTTTTTTAAAATGTTGCAAATAGTACATGTTTTTGGTCTTATTTTATTAATAAGAAGCCATTCTATGATATTCAATTCGTTTTTATCTATTAAATACACAAAATAGTAAAAAAAAATGCATTAGAACTCGAAAGTATAGAAATTCTACAAACTGTAACTTGTAAATTACATATTTTCAGAGTTACATATTGAGCACTGGTTAAGAAATAACTATATAGTGTGCCATATATTTAGAAAGGATATTTTATGTAGAGTAGTAGTCAGTTATTTAAATTATAATAAAAGATAAAATATAACTTTCACATTTTTTTATGTAAAATGCCGACGAAAATTAAATTGTTTTAACTTCAATGAGACTTTTATATGTCAGCTAAGTTTGGCTAAGTTCTAAATTTGATATAATTTCATTCACAATGTATCCACCTAATATGTACAATAAAAAAAAAACTTGCGGTTTTTGATAACACGTCCCATATTCATTATCACGGGAACTGAATTGATAAGTATCGTATGCCGTTTCTGAGGTAAAATTTTGGCGTTTTTTATTATTGATATAGTTTTTACACACGTTTTACTTGAAAATAAGGTCGTCTAAGATAATGGTACAATATGATGCACACCACCCTTATTCGATTTTCCTATAAAAAGCTTGGCTACTGAACACCCTTTACCACAATTTGTTATTGTTCGTTATTAAATTACAATACAAAATACTTATAATGAGTTCTTTTAATTGCTCTAGACGTAAATTGATACTTTTCTATATCGACAAGGGTAAATGACGAAAATAAACGACTAAAACAGGAAAACGAGCAACAGTACAAAAAAGATTCCGTGAAGAGCTGGGCTTAATAATTGATAAACCAAGGCAAGTAAGTGGCAACTCGAATGATGGTAATACAGCTAGAAGATTTTTTCGTAATGCCAGTTGTTCTGCAGAAATAACAGGTGCTGATGAGGTCCTGATATACAGATTATACATAATTCTACAAGCTTTATCATCTGGTATCATGATTGATGGTAGAAAGTTCGGTGATTATGCTTTAGAAACAGCAAGAATATATGTTACCAAATACAATTGGTATTACATGCCATCATCAGTACATAAGTTACTGATTCATGGAGAGAGCATCATAAATTATTTTGGTGTCTTACCAATAATAAATAAAGATTACAAATATTTATATATTACATAATATACGTAATAAAGACTACAAATATTTTAGACTACAACATGCAAAAAAGTGTTCAAGATCGGCAACTAACGAAGATGTATTCGTTATACATCGGATCCATAAATTACAATTATTTTGTTTATGTTATTAATTCAAAGCCTTATTAGCATTACACACTATGTAGCCAAGCATATTGTACGTTACGGAATTGTATCGCTGACAGAGGTGTTCGGCACTCGTACAGCTGCACAGGAGCTAAACTTAGTATTCGGAAACACTGTTGGAGCTGCTGAACCTTGGACAAAACTATCTTAGCATTGTGTAGATTCAATTTCATAGTATTGTATAATTGCATGGCAAACGTGTGAGCGCAATGTAGGAATGTGCTATAAGGCATTTTTTTGTTGGGTTAGTCTTTTTTATTGACTTGATAGTGCTCTGGCTGTTGAGAGTATGTCATGCTCACTCAAATGTCTCGCTGATGGTGGCGTGTGTGTTGGGTCATTAGGTTCCCTTCAATATGGTTGAGCTGAATGATGCTGATCCATTCGTCATGTTCGTGAACGGACGCCGTCGGAGGGGACTGGTCATCTCTTAGCTGCCACGGCGTATTTTAATTTCTGAATTGATTTTTGTGTGTTTTCATAATGGACGCTCTCGGCGTACAATTTATTTCTGCATCGTTCTCACACGGTTGATTTCAACATGAATGATGTAATCAAATATTTGTAACAATAGCTTGAAAATTTAAAAGAGTGTCCATGGAGTTTCTTGCCCGTTCTTCTCCATAGGTACCTACTCTTTGGAATGGGCGACTAGCTTCATTTTATTGACTGACCGACCTTCTGACAATTCAAAAGTGCCTGTAACTGGTTTATTTGAAATAAATGCTTTGATTTTGATTTTTCATATGGTTCAGGTGTAAAACCTACCTTTATTTATTTATATAGGTATATAAATAAATAAAGGTAGGTTTTACACCTTTTACATAATTATAATGTTAAGAGATAATAATACTTGAGGTAATTAAGGTTATTTTCTTATATTTTAGACTCACTATATAGTATACCTAAGTTCAAAATGTAAGCTTAATAAATATTTTTTATTAAATTATTTATTTTATTGTTTTATTATAACTATTTAGTTATTTAGGGTTCAAAAAGAGACAATACACACAAACATTCAACACATTCAAGTGAAACTAAAATATTCCTACGGTTTTTTGACAAAATCGTAAGTTTAAACGCGAGTAAAACCGCAAGCAAAACATATTGCTTATTATATGTAAACTTAATCCATACTAATATTATAAATGCGAAAGTAACTCTGTCTGTCTGTCTGTCGGTCTGTCTGTCTGTCTGTTACGCTTTCCCGCTTAAACCTCTCAACCGATTTTGATGAAATTTGTCACAGACAATCTTTAGACCCTGAGAAAGAACATAGGCTATCTTTTATCCCGGAAAAATTTTATGTTCCCGAGGGAAATCTAAAAAGCGCGATATAACCGAACTCCACGCGGGCGAAGCCGCGGGCGGAAAGCTAGTTAAATATATAGACTATGAACTACATTGAAGCAAAATTTCAACTGTTTATCTTGAAAAATAAGAGAGATATAGATTTTTAATCAGCAAAAGACCCATATTTTCCATAGTGCGTCGTCAGCGTAAAGCGACGCGCGAAGTCGAAGTTATGCGCTATTATTATTACATCTACACAGATCTAGAATGTTCGATCAGCTGACCTATATAAAGCACTGTGACGACAACGCGAAGTCAGTCTGTATTTGACTATCAATGCGAAGCAAGCGACAGTTAAGAAGCGGTTTACAGCGACAACCCAACGAGAACTTTGAGAACTATGTGAAGTAACATTTTTAGTGTTGTTGTGTGTGTGTACGACACGGACTTTGTGGACGTTAGGGAAGACCTCGGTTCAACATCAGCTTCGTTCTACTTGTCATTGCTTACTACCGACTGTACCTTCATTGCCAATAAATTTCGTAAGCCTTAATCGACATTTTAGTACCCCTAGCCCGTAACACTAACATAAATTAACTTAACAAAATTATATTCAGTTAACCTGGCCGTTACCGAGGAGAAGGCTTTAAAAAGTCACTGTTTTATGACACCTACGTGTACCTATCATTTAATTTATTAACCTAATAATAATATTTTTTGTACAATGTAGACCTGCCTTAACAAAGTTCTAGTGTTAGAATATTTTCCAGTGTGTTACATGTGACATTGTGTGTTATTCTCTACTGTAGCTATAGTTGAGCCAAATTCGATAAAGAATAGAGGTAAACAAACCGTTGCTAGGCAACGAGTAGTTTACGCCTAAAAGACAGATGTTAACTACCTTTTCTACATAGATGATTTTCATAAAATAACAATCCTACTTCCTACTAATCTAAACAGTTTATTTATGTTTAGATATTTATGATTTGCATAGAACGCTTAACAGATTTGAATGACATATGACACACATGTAAGCTAATTTCCTAATAGGTTAAAATTTTTGATACATATATATTATAATTAGTCAATTTTTGAAAGTATTACAATGCATGTGTTATGTAGTTGATTTGGAAGTAATTAAAATACGCAAAATTGTATTGACAAATGCTTCAACTTTATTCCTTGGTTGAATTCCACAAAATGTGTTTAATATCTGGATTTCATCCATCTTTCTTTTTTTGTAGGGCTATCACGTAAAATTAATGTCGACTTTTTTATGGTTTTTCGAAATACCAAGTTATTATGCATGTTATTGTAGTGATTCTATTGAAATATGCTGCAATAGGAATTGTTTATAAATAGCTAGCATGTAAAAGTCGATAATCATGCAAATAACAGGAGAATTGTAAAACGTGAGTTGTGATAACCCTAAATTAGTTTGTTTACCTCTATCCTTTAAGGAGCTAGGCGATGGTATAGTTTAAAATTTATAAAAAAAAAGATTCTTAAAACTTGTGTTCCTTCGATTGCAAACCACAGTATGCGTACATACGATTAGACGACACAAATAAACAGAAATATATTGTGAATGATTAATACAAGTTATAAAATTAAAGAAGAAGGAAAACAAACAAAAATTAATATAACCTAGACTTTATTTTTATCCTGCATTTGTATTCCTCATCAACCTTTTTATCGTCCCACTGCTGGGTACAGGTCTCCTCTCATACAGAGAAAGATTGAGCGTAATCACCACGCTTGCTCAATGCGGGTTGGCGATTTCAGACTTAAAGTCCAGGTTTCCTCAAGATGTTTTTCCTTCACCTTCAGTCATTGGTGTCCAAGATATACTTAGAAAGCACATATAACTTTAGAAAAGTTACATTGGTACTTGCATGACCTGGAATCGAACCCGCGCACTCATACTTGAGAGGCTGGTGTTTTAACCACTAGGCCACCACGACTTGCATTGCATTTGTATTATGATTGCTCAATTATAAGCTTTTACACCAGCGTGTGGATAAATATGCTGTGTTGAATTGATTTTTTTACTTAAACTACGTGAACATGTATCACACTAATAAATATGTGTACGCATATGAATTCTTAAATTCGCCTCTCTACTAAAATTACGTTGACATATTTCACACTTATCAAGGTTTTTCAGCAGTGTGTCTACGCTTATGCTTTGTTAAAATGATCTTTTGACGAAAATTACGTTGACAAATATCACACTGATAAGGTTTTTCACCAGTGTGTGTACGCATATGCATTGTTAAATTGAACTTTCGACTAAAATTACTTTGACAAATATCACACTGATAAGGTTTCTGACCAGTATGTGTATGTATATGCCTATTTAAATTTCCCTTTGCACTAAAATTACGTTGACAAATATCACACTGATAAGGTACACACACTGGTTTACCAGTGTGTGTACGAACATGGGTTGTTAAAGTACTCTTTTTACTAAAATTACGTTGACATATTTTACACTTATAAGGTTTCTCACCAGTGTGTGTACGTACATGGTTTGTTAAATGGCTCTTTCGACTAAAATTACTTTGACAAATATCACACTGATAAGGTTTCTGACCAGTATGTGTATGTATATGCCTATTTAAATTTCCCTTTGCACTAAAATTACGTTGACAAATATCACACTGATAAGGTACACACACTGGTTTACCAGTGTGTGTACGAACATGGGTTGTTAAAGTACTCTTTTTACTAAAATTACGTTGACATATTTTACACTTATAAGGTTTCTCACCAGTGTGTGTACGTACATGGTTTGTTAAATGGCTCTTTCGACTAAAATTACTTTGACAAATATCACACTGATAAGGTTTCTGACCAGTATGTGTATGTATATGCCTATTTAAATTTCCCTTTGCACTAAAATTACGTTGACAAATATCACACTGATAAGGTACACACACTGGTTTACCAGTGTGTGTACGAACATGGGTTGTTAAATTACTCTTTTTACTAAAATTACGTTGACATATTTTACACTTATAAGGTTTCTCACCAGTGTGTGTACGAACATGGATTGTTAAATTACGCTTTGTTACATAATTACGTTGACATATTTCACACTGATAAGGTCTCTGACCAGTATGTATAAGCATATGCCTTTTTAAAGGTCCCTTTTCACTAAAATTACGTTGACAAATATCACACCGATAAGGTTTCTCACCAGTGTGTGTACGAATATGGGTTGTTAAATTGAACTTTTCACTAAAATTACGTTGGCAAATATCACACTGATAAGGTTTTTCGCCAGTGTGTGTACGCATATGCCTTGTAAAATTCATCTTTTCGCTAAAATTACGTTGGCAAATATCACACTGATAAGGTTTTTCATCAGTGTGTGTACGCATATGAATAGTTAATCTTTGCCTTTGTATGTACATACGCTGACAAATATGACATTTATACTCTTCTTTTACATTATTAGAACTACTCCGAATACATATGTAAGGCTCTTTGAAAGATGTGCGAGGCTTGGTCGTCCATTTCTTAGTAGTCCGGACAACTTTCGAGTCTGATTTGTCTTTTGTAGTTGGCTCGGCTGTTATTGCATCTTTTTCTTTTATTCTTCGTGTGTCCTGTTTTGTTTCCATCACAGTGGTGGCCTCTGTAAGTAAATCTAGTAAGTACACAATGGGAGATTTGAATGAATTTGAAGAACTGTCTTTGGAATTTGTTTGCGTCTCCGACGCACTGGGTGTGCGACAGCTATCTACATCTCATTGCTGAGATCTTGGAAAGACTATCTATTTATAGAACGCTGGACAATATTCTGCTGACTTAACTGGTGTTCTACGTGGCTATTTTAAATTCAATTTAAATATAGGCGCTCTTAATTACATGTATATGTTGTGTGTACCATAATTTTTATTATTATCGGAAATAAACATATTGAATTGAATTTATACAATATGTAAAGAAAACCCCGTCCGACCCAAAAGGATAATAAATGTTAGGTATACACAATGACCAAATAAAATATGAAATTTTACGTAATCATCATAGTGACAATACTAATGAATCTTAAAATAATCTTTTTTTTTTCTGCGAATTAATTCCAACTTCTCCAAAAATTGGTAGTTTTTTAAAAAGTGACAACACCATTTGTGACGGAGCGAATAGCGATGCGACCTCGTGCCGCCTGCCCTGCCCGCCTTCACCCGCACATGTATGCCTAACGTGTTCCCTACAGCACATGCATTAAGTTACCTCGCTTTTTCGAAATAATATTTATTTTTCTAGGGTTTTTTTTTTTTTTATTTAGCCCGGCTTTGTATGCATTATTAGAATAAGTTAACGATACCTAACAATACCTTCACGGATCGGACAGGGTTTTCTTTACATATTGTATATAAAAACATATACATATAAAAAAAACATCATATTGATAAAACTGAACAGTCCTAGCAATAGAACTCAAAATTGCCCATATAACCAGTTACACCCTTCAGGCCCGTCCACATCCTATCAGGTGAACCATTGGCCTGTCTGCTTAGCTATATATAACCAACTAATACTTACTTATTGTCTCCCTAGCTTTTCTTTTTTTCTTTGATAACTTTTCATCTTCCACTTCAGTTTCACATTTAATTAAAGGTATATCATGTTCTAAGTCTGACTCATAACAGTATGGCGGTACTCCTGCTACATCTAGACAGCTATTGTCCAAATTCTCGGGTTCTAGCTCTGTAAATAAACAAAAATTGTCAAGGGTATTATTATCAACTAGTTGCACCTGGTTTTACCTGCGAAAGTTTCGAGCCTGTGGGAATATTTACTACTTTTCTTGACGGAGACCCAGATCAGATGTCCATCTGACGCGGCATACCTCAGCTACCCGGGTCTGTGTGTATGTTCGCAATGACACCTGTTGCCGGCATCTCCGTCACCTCGAAGACCCTAATTTTTCGTCCTTATGGCTGTTGGTTGACACTGGTGTGGACAAAATTGTCTACACCTTGTAACCCGGCTCCGTGGTCCGAAGAACCTCTGACCGTGCCGCAGTAAATTTACTTAAGAAATAACAATAAATGGATGCAATTGCAAGTTTATTTTCCAAGTACCCTGTGTCATAAGTAACAACTTATATGATAAAAAAAGAAATCTTAGTTTAACCAGTCAATTCCCTGACTCCTCCGTCTCGGTACCGAAGTGAGGCAGGGAATCCACATGAGACATTTAACAAGCTCAGGGTCGCTTGTAGGATTCGCGAGGTGAACCGTTGTGACCACAGCTCAATCGTTACAAAAGTTATCTTAGATTGTGCATAATATAGAAAATAATAAAACTTGATTAAGTATAGCCTATTTAGACGCAACCTGTTCTAAACTCACTCTCTCACTAAGTGCATCCAACAATAACTATACAGTCAGATTAACGTTTCTGATTAGCCTTCCGAACTAACGCTTCTGATTTACGGTACAAAGTCCGTTGGCGTCGCTACTGACGGGTGTCAGTTAACACACGTGAAACGCGGCCTGCGGGAATAGGTAATTTCAGGAACAACAGCAACAAAGAAATGATGACAGTTTATACCAGTCGCATCATCGTCGAAAGAGAATTGGGCGTGTTGTACCACCAAGGTCCAGCACACTGCCACTCCACAACCCTGATCCGGTCAGGATCAAGGCCACCTGAGGCAAGCCAAAATGAGACGCCTCCATACGGGTTCCCGACCCTAGGCCCGCCAAAAAGAGGCAAATAGAAATTTCAGCCAAATCACTTGTCGTCCGACCACATAGGGTCCATGGCGCATTCACGCCAGCCTCGCGTGCAGGCACCGCGAGCGGACTAAAAGAATCTTCTCGCAAAACGACCAACCTTCCAAATGATTTTTTTTCTTGTTTTTATTTTTAATGCGACCTATTTCCTTTCCATTTTATTTTATTTAACAAGGTAATCATTTATTTAAATTCCGTTATTTAAACATTGATCGAATTATCGCTAAACGCCATCTCTCGGCTCGATGACTCAACTCTAATGTCGTTTCCATCTAGATACGAGAGATGTCGCCCGCTGTCACATTTAACTACGTGACAACCTGTGTCTACCATTCGCGCAGCGGTTACCAGGAGACAACTCGAGTGTTTGACCACTTCAATGAAGCTGCTGACAATGCGCTGCATCGGCACCGTGACGCACAGTTCGTCGCTCTGGGGGACTTCAATGCCTGTCACCAAGACTGGCTTTTCCCATACCAGAGGACCGACCACACTGGGAGAGAAGCGTGAAACTTTGCGCTATCAATGGGCCTTTCCCAGCTGGTGGGACAAGCGACTAGGGTGCCTGATTGTAGCTGGTCATACCGCCAATTGTCTGGACCTTCTGCTGACCACTGATTCGGATAGATGTGTTGTAATCTCTAATATTTAATTTAGAATCACTAATATTTAACTACTTGCTAAAGTTTGATTCAAAAAATTTCACAACCCTTACTCCGAGTTGTGTGCCGTTCTGTTCCGTTCCGTCAGCTTCCAGCAAAATTCCAGACCAGATCGTCGCTGAATTTCTGGGATATCCGGGATGAGGCGAAACAGTGTCAGTTCCACAACCGCACAATGTTTTTTAAATTTGTTTTCTAAATTATTTAGTGTCCAAATCACTTATTCTTAATATTTAAAGTACCTTTGGGGTCCAGCTACCGTTCTGCCTCGTTGTAGAATTGTCACATGCACTTTTAACCCCAAAAAGGGGGGCCACGTTTTCCTTTGTCCGAGGGTTTTCACTTGTATTTTCGCGCACGCGCGGTACTTCTACTATCTTCTTCTACTCGGTGAGGCGGTCCAAGTAACAATTAAAAAACAGTTTGTGGTCGCTTTACTTTCCGAGTTATTTATGTTTTAAAGTAAACTTTTGTGTATTTTGACGTTTTTTTTTCACTATAACTTTCACAATTTTCCACGTTTCACCGTACTTTTAGGTTTTCCGCAATCGTCTCGCGAATGCGCTTAATTAGGTGTATGACACAGGTGGTATTTGGAACTTTATACCAACTTTCCAATTTATTGATTGCGGAGCGCAGGTCAAACGTGGCGTCTCGAGCGACGGGTCTTAGTCGTATCAAATAATTAAGTATATTAAAACCAAAAGCTAACAATACCATCACTTTGATTTTCCTCCATTGGCTCAATAACATCATCTAGTCCGTCACTAACAGCTGGTAATTCTTCTTTGATAGCAGTATTTCCTGTTTCACATCCATCATCATCATCTCAGCGTTAATCCCAGTCGCATCCGCAGCTTTTCAGCTTTGGAGTCTGGGGTCCGCTTTAACAGTGTACCTACTGGTTTTGGCTAAACTTCCGACATTTTTCCGTGAAGCGACTGCCGTCTGACCTCCACAACCCGAAGGCGACATCGATGCATTGCAGTTAGACCAATTGCTGGACTTTTGAGGGCTCCAACAACCCGTAACGACTGCCACTAGATGTTCGTATAGCAACCGGGACCAACGGCTTAACGTGATTTCCGAGGCACGACCAGACCAGTGCAAATATTCATATTCATGCGTATAAATATTTGCACTGTGCGGGGATCGAACTCGCGCCTCCTTGCTCAACAGCCGCGTTTGCTACCGCTACGCCACAGAGGCTGCTTCACATACATCATCTATACTTATGTCTAATATTGGCGAAGTAATAAGCCCACACAAGTCACGTCAAATCAGGATAAAGATTGGCTTGTCTGCTTAGCTATATAAGTAACTAATACTTACCTATAATCTCAGTAGCTCTTTTTTTTTTCTTTGGTACTTCTTCATCTTCCTCCTCAAATTTACAGATCATTAAGGGGACATCATCTTCTAAATCTGACTCAGAACAATGTGGCGGTATATCTGCCACATCTAAACAACTACTGTCTAAGTTTTCAGGTTCCAGCTCTGCAAGTAAACAAAACAATGAAGTGTATTATTTGTTTTATTTCATAATAAATGTGTTTTTTTTTTTATAAAATATAAACTAGCGCTAGATCGCAATCCCGCCTGAGCAAGCAGTGACACAATCGTTGATGGTAAAGCGCACTATTTTATCAAGAGCCTATTCAATGTAGCCTTGAAGACACTCAAATTGTAGTCCGACGGAAACACCGCCGCTGGCAAATTGTTCCAGTCCCTCGATGTACGCGGTATAAAAGAGGAGGCGAAACGCTTCGTCCGAATCGTAATGGTGTTAACAACGTAAGGGTGGAAACTCGGCGTGCGACGGGTCGTCCGATGGTGGAACGGAGATGGAGGAACTAAATCATGCAATTCTCTCGCACACTCACCAAAATGAATCCTATAGAACACCGAAAGGCTGGCTACTCTACGCCTGTGCTCTAGGTTTTGGGGACCGTTTTGAGTTAAATCTGGGTCGCCAATCAGCCTTTTCGCACGCCTCTTCACTGAATCCAAAGTGGCTAGGTGACATTTTGCAGCACCAGCCCAAATGTGGCTGCAGTACTCCACACACGAACGGACCTGTGCTTTGTACAGCATTAGAAGCTGCCGTAGTCCCGTAGTGCGGCTTTGGGTACGGTAGCCGCTACGCGGAAGGGAACAATATTCTCCGAACGTGTGCGGCCGCTGACCTTGCAATCGTGAACACCTACTTCAAAAAGAAACCGGAGCACCTTGTCACCTACCGGAGCGGACGGAGTGCTACCCAGATCGACTTTCTACTAACTAGGAGGCACCACATCGGCAAAGTAGCCAACTGCAACGTCATACTTGGTGAGAGTCTCAATGCACAACACCGTCTCCTTGTCATGGATCTCTGCGTAAAGGCCCAACGCAGACGTGTGGAGCACTGCCCGCGCCAGATCCGGTGGTGTCTGCTGGATAAAAACAGGTCCCAGGATTTTGCGTCGGTTAGTGGCGACAAGTGCGCCAGCACCGATGGGGAGCCTGTTCAAGAACACTGGAACAGGATCCAGGCAGCTATTACTGGGACGGCGCGGGTGGTGCTCGGCGTCTCCAAGGGCGGCCGCAAACGTGATAAGGAGACCTGGTGGTGGGACGACACAGTCTAGAGGGAGACTAAGGTGAAGAAAGCCCTCTTTAAAACGTGGCAAGCGACCGGATCCCCTGAAGATCGCGACGCATACAAAGTTGCCAAACGTGCCACTAAAAGAGCTGTAGCCAGAGCCAGACGGGACCACTTGCAACCGCTCTACGAGAAGTTGGAATCGTCTGCGGGGCAAAAGCTCGTTTAGAAGTTGGCACGTTCTATGGTCAAAGCCGCACAGGATATATCCAAGTGCCGCTGTGTAAAAGACTCTGTTGGCAACCTACTATGCGAAGACCTCGCGGTGAAGGAGAGATGGCGCTCGTACTTCCACGAGCTGCTGAATAAGCAGCACCAAGAGGTGCAGACACCGGAACTCCCTCCAAATCTTGGATTAGTGCCCCCGATAACGCCTGAGGAAGTCCATACGGCTCTTCGCGCATGGCGAATCGAAAAGCTGTCGGAGCTGATGGAATCCCCATTGAGGCCCGGAAGGCGATGGGTCCTCGCGGTGTGGGCATGTTAACTAGCTTTTTGAACCGCATGCTCCTGACCGGCAAAATCCCGAGCCAATGGGTTTCGTCCAGGGTACGGAACCATGGATCCTATCTTCGCACTAAGGATCGCCATGGAGAGATACAGATCGAAGAACACGTCTATGCATAATTATGCTCTTTCTTGATATGCAGAAGGCCTTCGACTGTGTCCCTCGGGGGGTGATCTGGTGGGCACTGAGGTCCAAAGGGGTACTAGAAGCATATGTTGACATAATTCGAGACATGTACCTCAATTTCGATTGAGTTGTTAGGACCGCTGTTGGTGACACTAAGCCGTTCCCCGTCACCGTCGGAGTCCACCAAGGTTCCGTCCTTAGTCCGTTTCTGTTCAGCGTGATATTAGACGTCTTGTCGGATAGCATCAGGGATTCACATGAGCAACCTCCTTGGTTGCTTATGTATGCTGACGATATCGGGCTGGCGGACGCGGACAGGGATCGGTTGGTGCGGCGTGTGAATATGTGGAAGAACTCGCTCGAGAACGGAGGTCTGAAACTCAATGTGGCGAAGACCGTGTATATGGCTAGCAACACGACAGACCCTATATCTGTGCGCATAGACGGTGACATGGTCAAGTGCACAGACCAGTTTAAATATTTGGGGTCTGTACTCCATGCGTCCGGCGACATTGATTGCGACATCAGGGCACGTATTTCCGCAGCTTGGGCAAAATGGCGTGAGGTGACAGGTGTCATTTGTCACCCCAAAATACCGGTTAAGCTTAAGGGGCAAGTCTATAAGACCATCATTAGACCTTCTTCTGTAACGCAGTGAGGCGTGGCCTGTGCTTGAGCGACACAAGCAGGAGCTGCGTGTCACGGAGATGAATATGCTGCGGTGGATGTGGTTTAACATGATGTGTGAAAACATGATGTGAAAACATGATGTGGTGAAAGTTAGGTTAGGTTAAGGAGGTCCGTGCGCAGTTTCTGGCCTGCCATCGGACGCGTCCCCAGGTGGCGGATAGGGGAACGGCCCCCAGATATGGGGGTTACCGGTTTACCGGCGCGGACCAAAACCAGATGCGGGGACCGCTTCGGCGGTCACACGTGCGGCGGGTCGGCCACCACTCGAGGTGACTGACGTGACCCGAATTCCGGGTCACCGTCGGGCAACCCGGTCTCCTCATTGAGAGGAGCTGGGGGCCCCGTTTGCCTCCGGGCAAACGAGTGGGGCTAAGAGGAAGGACACCTCGCTAAAAAACCCTTGGCTGCTGCGTCTTCTCGCACTCACTCTCCCACTCACTGGTCACTGGTCACTCTCGTACCCAGCCCGGCCCCTCCCTGTGGAGTGGAGGGACCACTGTGGGCAAGTTAAGGAGGAATACTTAGTAAGTAGTTATCTAAGCGCAGAATTAAACAATGAAATGAAACCGTGTGTGGATAACAAAAACAAACCACAACACCATCTAAACACGCAATGACGTGAAAATTACTTGTTGTCCGCAATTAAGTTCAACTCACTCACGTGCACCGTTCGCGCCACGCCATAGGCTCGTTCGCTAATCATTGCGCGGAAAGTTCGGCTAATCGGCTATCGCCGTTTTTTTTATTATAATTATAACCTAGTGCTTGACCGCAATCCCGCCTGATGGTAAGCAGTGATGCAACCGTTGAAGGTTAAGCGCGCTAGTTTATTAAGAGCCTATTCAATCTAGCCTTGAAGACACTTAAATTGTAGTCAGACTGAAATACCGCAGCTTGAAAATTGTTCCTGTCCGACGATGTACGCATGATAAAAGACGAGGCGAAACGCTTCGTCCGGATCGTAGTGGGGTGAACAACAAGCGTGGATACTCGCCGTACGACGAGTTGTCCAATGATGGAACGGAGAAGGGGAATCAAATCATGCAATGCCCTCGCACATTCTCCAAAATGCATCCATATAGATTATAGAACACCGACAGGCTGGCTACTGTTCGCTTGTACTCCAGGCTTTGGAGACCGTTTTGAACCAAATCTTGGTCACCAATTAGCCTCTTCGTATGTCTCTTCACCGAATCTAAAGTTTCCAGGTGGCAATTTGCAGCATCAGCCAACAAATGTGGCTAAAGTAGGTACTCCACACCACATAAATGCACCTGCGCCAATATGAACGGGCTCCTTTTGGCGGTGAATAGACGCTTGTTTTAGCAGGCATTGAATGCCACAAGATTGGCTTCGCCCCATTCGGAGACTGCCTGTAGTGCAACATTCGTATGCTCTACCATAGCCTCTCTTTCGGACCGGATTGCTTCCTTACTAGCCCGAGCACCCAGCAGGTATCTCTCCATAACTGTTCCGTCATCTGCATTCTCATAGATACCGGGCATCAGCAGATCGTTTATATACAGCAGGAACAGAGATGCAGAGAGAACAGACCCCTGAGGACACCGGCATTAGTCGACATGGGCTCCGATGAGCACCCGTCGACAACGACTCGGAGGGACCATTCAGTTAGGATGTCTTTTACCCAGACAGTCAGGCCAGGAGAAATGCCGTACGCTGGAAGCTCACTCAAAAGGCCAGCGTACCATACCCTGTCGAAGACCTTCGAGACATCTAGGGAAACGGCAATCGTGTCCGCATTTTGCTCGACGACCTCACCCCACAAGTGTGTGTCATCGCAATCGCTTCCCCATTTTTCACGATGGCCTCGCCCACAAGTGAGTGGCATACACTAGTAGTTCCTCAGTTGACCGACTGCGGCGAAACCTGTACTGTTGGTCACTGAGGAGATCGTTACCTTCCACGTATGTCAAGAGGCGGCAGTTCAATACACGCTCCATAATCTTGCAAGATATGGAGGTTATTCAAATCGGTTGACAGTTGGAAGGATCGGTACGATAATACAGGAAACAACTCGGGCGCACAATCGCTGACACGTCTTGAGAACAATGATCGCTGGTATGCCATCTAGTCCACTACCCTTATTCACGTCCAGACGACACAGTACTCTCAGATCCTCCTTGTTCCTAATGCAAACCTCGGGCAGTGAAGTGGCGCAGCGAAGAAAAAGAGTAGCACTACTAGTATCAAGACGTGAATTGTAAGCAAAGAGAGATGCAAAGAGACCTGCTTTCTCTCTCGCCGTAATAGTCAGAGTTCTATCAGGTTTAACCAGCGAAGGCAGTGTGATTTGCGCGCGCGTAATTTGAATTAAATGGAGCATAACTTTATCTATTTGTATTTATTTTACTAAAACCGAAAATACCGAATATCCCGGTTTTTGTAAAATGAATACCGGTATTCATCATCATCATCATCCCAGCGTTAATCCCAGTCGCATCCGAAGCCTTTTTTTCAGCTTTGGAGTCTGGGGTCCGTTTTACCAGTCCAACTGCTGATATGGCTAAACTTTGACATTTTCCGTGAAGCGACTGCCGTTTGACCTCCACAACCCGAAGGCGACGTCGAAGCATTGCAGTTAGACCAATTGTTGGACTTTTGAGGGCTCCAACAACCCGTAACGACTGCCACTAGATGTTGGTATGGCAACCGGGACTAACGGCTTAACGTGCTTTCCGAGGCACAACCAGACCAGTGCAAATATTCATATTCATGCATACAAATACTTGCACTGTGCGGGGATCGAACCCGCGCCACCTTGTGCAGCGGCCGCGTCCGCTACCGCTACGCCACGGAGGCTGTCAAAATGAATACCGGTATTAATAAGACCTAAATTTGGCCCGGTATTCCGGTATTTTCGAAATTTGGTATCCCGGTTTGCGACCCCTAGTTGGTACGGTCACGTCTTAGGAAAACGTGTTACGTGGGTCACAAATGTCTTGCCATGGCGCCTCCGCCGGGCCGGAACAAGCGGGGTAGACCAAAGAAGTGCTGGCTTGACGTTGTAAGAGATGACATGCGTGCCAACAATCTCACACCACAGGATGCTAAAGATCGCGCAAAATGGAGGAAATTAAGTAAGAAAGCGGACCCCGGGCTCCAACGCGAAAGCCGCGGATGCGACCGGGATAGACGCTGGGATGATGATGACGAGAAGCTGGCGTAGTGTGAAGTACCGCCGGACCATTGCGATAACGCCAAGTTTCTTAGCAGCCACCCTGGCCTTGGACCCAATGAAACCGCCCAAATTTTAGGTTCTAGTAAATCTCAACTCCCAAAAGCTGAAGGCGGTCGGTACTCTCCAAGGATTCATTTCGAAATTAGGAGCCAAGGTGAACGGGTTCCTTTTTAAGACACGCCTGTGTTCTGGCGGCATTGAAAGCTACAAAATTGGCATTACCCCATTTGGAGACTGCTGTAGTGCAACATTCGTACGCTCTACCATAGCCTCTCTTTCGGACCGGATTGATTTCCTACTAGGCCGAGCATTCGGCAAGTATCTCTCTACAACCCGCGCACCAGCAGATCGTTAATATGCAGCAGGAACAGAGTTGCAGAGAGAACAGGCCCCTGAGGAACACCGGCATCAGTCGACATGGGCTCAGATGAGCATCTGTCGACAACAACTCGGAGGGACTGTTCAGTCAGGAAGTCTTTTACCCATCCAGTCAGGCCAGGAGAAATGCCGTACGCTGGAAGCTTACTCAAAAGGCAAGCGTGCCATACCCGGTCGAAGGCCTTCGAGACATCCAGGGAGACAGCAATCGCTTCCCCATTTTTCACGATGGCCTCGCCCACAAGTAAGTGGCATACACTAGTAGGTCCGCAGTTGACCGATTGCGGCGAAACCCGTACTGCCGGTCACTGAGGAGATCGTTACTATCCAGGTATGCCAAGAGGGGTGAGTTCAACACACGCTCCATAATTTTGCAAATTATGGAGGTTATCGAAATCGGCCGATAGTTGGTAGGATCGGCACCACTACCCTTTTTAGGCACGGCCTGGATGTTGGCAAGCTTCCAGGACTTGGGAACTTAACACTGGCAACTGTTTGCAATAAATCACACATTGTTGCTGTTGCATGTTGCGCGATTTTTACTAAAAAAGCTTGACGCTT
The DNA here is from genome assembly GCA_017933935.1 of Sesamia nonagrioides. NCBI lineage: Eukaryota > Metazoa > Arthropoda > Insecta > Lepidoptera > Noctuidae > Sesamia > Sesamia nonagrioides. The sequence continues at coordinate 185,859 of JADWQK010000844.1, read as the reverse complement.
ATGGCATAAGAGGAAATGTCCTTAAGCTCTTAAAATCTTATTTAAGCGACAGAAAACAAGTAACGGAAATAAGTAGAATTAATATGCATACCAAAAGAGAAGAAAAGTTTCTCTCAAATGAACGCAAAGTTATCTACGGAGTTCCGCAAGGAAGTATACTAGGGCCACCGCTTTTTACACTTTATATTAATGACTTTCCAGAGGCAATCAAACATAAAATGACATTATTTGCGGATGATAGTACCATAAGAATACCGTGTCACCAAAGAATTTTTTATAAGGATGACATAAATAATACGTTAAAAGAAACCATAGAATGGTTGGACAATAACAATTTAAAAATTAATTTAAATAAAACTGTAATTATGCATTTTGGTCAGCGCGCGTTGACCTTTTTTAATCTTGACATAACATACAATGACATCATTATTGACACAGTTGAAACAACTAAGTTTTTAGGACTTATAATAGATCGAAGTTTAAATTGGAAGGTGCACATAGAAGCTCTAACTAAAAGGGTTAGCAGTAGTGCGTACGCCTTGTATATTTTGTCACGTACTGTTGACATAGATGCGTTACTAACTGCTTACTATGGGCTAACTGAATCTATTCTCAGATACGGAGTTATCTTTTGGGGTAACTTAACTAATAAAGAAGTTGCATTTAAAGCACAAAAGAGATGTCTCAGAGCCATGTTTAAATTGAAAATCACCGATAGTTGTAAGCCCTATTTTATTCAATACAAAATTTTGACACTGACATCACTGTACATTCTGGAAACTGTAATGTTTGTTAGAAATAATTTTAATTTATTTTCGCGAATGGCAGATAAGTTTCCAAGAAACAGGAGTGATCAGAATCAGCTGTGACTGCATGGGAGCAGGACTGCACTTATGCGCAAAAGTGTTTTTTGCATGGCTCCGATTATTTATAACAAGCTACCTAAAAGTTGGAGGGAGCTAAATAATGTACACTTGAAATGTCGACTAAAGTCATATTTATTTGACAAAGCGTACTATAACATTAACGAATTTCTGACAGAAGCAGATATATTGACAATGACATAGATATTGATTGTTGTTTATTTTTTCTCGTGCTGACATTTATTTTTGTTTTTTATTTCCATTATATTTATATTTTTTTGACATGAAATTTATAATTTAAATCTTTATTATTCATAATATTTGCACGGTGCTATACGATACTAGGTGGCAAACATGTCTGATCTTATTTATTTTTGATGTTATCCTGCATGCATTTATATTCTTGTATGTACACACATGTTTACGCAAATAAATATATCTTTATCTTTATTGTCTAATTAATATGAAATCGAATGAATAGATTACATTTTTGTTTACAACATTATTTGCTGACAATATTATTTCTGTTTTAAAAACTTACCATCACTTTGATATTCCTCTTTTGGCTCAGTATCATAATCTGGCCTGTAATAAACTGCTGATGATTCTTCTGCATCATCAACACAACCAACAATATTTATCTGCTCTGCTGGAGATTTAATAAGCCCTCCAAATACCTTAAAGCATTTTTCATTCACTACAGTATTGGGCTGTAAGGAGAGGATTATATTATTAGGAAAATATACTGCTGATCACAGTGTCTGAAGCACAAACTTCACATGTTTCTAAAATCACTTACAAGAGCACCATGTGAGAACACTTCCAGTACAGTAGCTCCAATGTATGTAACTAGTCGGCCGTGCTTACCAATTTAACTAACAACTACACTAGCTATTGTAACATAGAATCACATGTAATATGCACATATTTGACAACAGCTTATATATTGCTATGTAATACGCAATGGTTTACTTGGTTTAAAATCAAACAAAATAGATATGATATTGAGAGGAATCACTTCCACAGTATACTGAAATTAGAAATTATAAGAATAAATTGCTCTTAACGAATATCTTACCTCATATTTGTCACTCATATTTTGAGCGTAAAGCTCGTCGGCTTTCAGACATTGTCGCAGTAATCGGTAGCAGTGCTTTAATTTAGCAAAGCAGAAGACACAAGCAAGCAGCGGTCTCCTGTCTTCAGTTACAAACTACAACAACATTTGTCAATTAAACAAAAAAAAAAAAAAGGATTATTCATATTAAACAGCTACTAAATAACATTAAGGTATAAACTTGTGCTATCATGAGTCTATCTTAAATTGAGATAGATTCATGATAGCACGAAAATATAAAGTTTAAAAGTATTATGCAGTAGTGAGAATCTCAATATCGAACTATACAGTGTTTTTTTTATATGTATGCATTATTGTTGATATAAGCCCCGCACGATGATATTGCGATGGAACCTTGTCACAATAACAGCGTTGTGACGTCATCTGTCACACAAAAGGACAGCTAGCAAAAGAATGTTAAATGCAAAATTAATATTAGGGTTAAGGGTTTATTTGTATTTTATAATTTTATTACACTCTTTATAAAGAGTGTATGTATAAATTAATATTAGGGTTAAGAGTTTATTTGTATTTTATAATTTTATTACACTCTTATAAAGAGTGTATGTATTGCATTGTAAAATTATAATTATTATGTATTTTATAATTTTATTACACTCTTTATAAAGAGTGTATGTATTGCATTGTAAAATTATAAAATACAAATAAACCCTTAACCCTAATATTAATTTTGCATTTAACATTCTTTCGTAGGTATACCTACTCACCCATATTCTGACAAATAAACTTTCATTATTAAAAATTTCAAGGAAATAATTTTAGTAGACGTAAGAAAAATATAGGTACTTATTCGTATATCTTTCTTACATGTATACTATTTTTTTCTAACTACATTTCTGTTAATTTGCGAGCGGGAATTGAACCAGAGTCTACTGTGTAGCAGTCATGTTTTAATTACTACCTACATCTATCAGCATAGATATAAAACCAGGATAATATGTAAAAAAATGTATATAGTCTTCCGAATCAGAACTGCTTTCTGTGTCTGTCGTTTCCGATTCACTGTCATCACCGTATTCATGACAAATAACTCGTCAGTTATTCGATCTTTATTCCAATATTCCTCTTCAAGCCGTTTCATGATTGACTTCCTTTCGCCAGTCATCTGGAGTTATTCACGCCAACGCCTCCAACGTCAGAGCTTCAATGCGACTTTCCAACTGCTCCACATTCTTTTCTGACACCCTCATCTTTACCAGGTTCCAGATGTACTCAATGGGGTTGAGGTCGCAGTTGTAAGGTGGTAATCTAACGACTTCATGGCCATTGCCAGCTAATAAATTGACAATTTTATAATTTTTCGGCAGTCTGTGCCGTTTAATTAATATATACAGTTCAGGTTTTGTACTGTTGTTGGGAAAGTCGATGTTGTGAGCTTGTAGCCACTCAAAAATCAATTGTTTTTTATTGTTCATACTTGGTGGCCTATTCAATGAAGATGATGGGATGATGGGATGGGTGATAAGGGGCGTTGTCCATCACAATTTTGGAGTTGCGTGGTATGTTGGGTACTAATTTTTCTGTAAGCCACTTGGTGAAATTCTCAGCATTCATTTGATCATAGTAATCCCCCGTTTTGGTGTCTGCTTTAAACATTAAAAGGGCATTGTCAACACAACCGCTTTAACTTCCCGCGTGAACTATTATCCATCGACGGCCGGGGCTGTCGTTCCGTCTCACCTATCGGTTGCTGTTTGCCAACATTTTTCTATCGTGTAGTGTGCGTGTATCCACGTTTCGTCGAGATAAATAACGGGTCTTTTGTTATTACCAAGCGAGTCATTTTCTTTCATACGTCGTAAATATTTAGCCCTCCACGCTTGAATTTGGGGTCTTTCAATTAGAGCCAGTCTTTTTTGGTAGCATCGTTTAAATTAGTAGCCTAAATCACATTTAATTATTTTTCTTAATGTAGTTTCACTACCAGTATAATTAAGGTCTACTTTTGAAGCCGCCAAGATTTTGCGCATTGTGGGTATTTCTCTCCTCACCGCATTGAATCTATAATATTTCTTAAAGCTGTTAAGGAAAACCCGTCGAAATATTTCTTCTTTTGTCTTTTTCCTTTATTAGGAGTTCTCATTTTGCTGCCACTGGCTGTTGCTGACTCATGCTCTCGTCTCAATTTCGTCACAGTATTTTTTGCAACGCCTGTGGCACATGCCACACACTCCGTGACTTTGATAGAATTTTGCAAAATATTTTTAAGAACTGTAACCAGTTGCTTCGGTATTAAAATGTCCGAAGCACTTTTTAAAGCACGGTTTATACTTTCAAGAACTAACTTACAGTCCTCTATCTCTTTAACAAAATAATTGTCCACTTTATTTATAATTTCACGAGCACGACTATTAATTAATTTCTTACTCATTTTAACGAGTAACAGTTAACAAAACTAAACAACAAAACTCAAGAACAACAATAAAACAGGATAACAAAAATATTTGATGTGCGTAAGTGGGTAAGCGCGGACTGAACTTGCGAACGGTACCGACGGTGCGAGATCGACTACGTCACCAAGATGGCCGCCAATCGCAATATCATCGTGCGGGGCTTATACAATTAATAACATCTTTAGGTCTTTAAAGAGATAACAATCAGTACTGCATAATACTTTTAAACTTTATATTTTTTATGTGTAATAATTATATAAGGTAGACATGTGTCTCCATTTAATGTAACCAGTAGTTTGCTCAACATTCTTATTATTGGCATACTGTGTATGAAGACTATTATTAGAAATGGGTAGTTTCTAAATTAGATAAGCTTTGTAACAAACTATGTAAAGTTAAAGTGACTAACTACTCGCGCAAGTTAACAGTGCACCTCACTGGAATGCGACACCCCTCTCCCTGCTAGCCACCACCAATAAACTTGGAGATATTGGTTTATTTATATCAGAATATAAGACTAGTTTATGTATTTTTAGTAGAACAAGGAAAAATTATGATATCTCTATAGACATAAACTCAATACAAATTAGGGTACATAATAAGATTAAATATTTGGGTCTATGGTTGGAAAGTAAGCTGTGTTGGGGTGCTCATATTAATGAAATATGTGAAAAAGCATACAAATTTTTAAATATCCTTAAGACCCTAGCGGGTAAGTCATCGGGAGACGGGAGTACACCCAAAACATCTTCGCAGGCTTTGTTGTTGTTCATCAATCTTTTACCGTCCCACTGCTGGGCACAGGTCAATGCGGGTGATTAGGCTCAGGCTTTATATTTCATTAATTAGAGCTCGAATAGATTACGATGGTTTCCTGTATATCAGCAGTGCTAAAACTCACTTAAGAAACTAAGTATTTTACAGAATAGAGCTCTTAGGATATGTGGTAATTTTTAACCGACTTCAAAAAGGAGGAGGTTACTCAATTCGACCGTATATATGTTTTTTTTTATGTTTGTTCGCGCATAACTTCGTCGTTTATGAACCGATTTTGATAATTCTTTTTTTGTTGGAAAGAAGATATTCACAAGGTGGTCCCATGATAAGGACATCAGGGTCTGATGATGGAAGACCAGAGAAATCAAGGGGAACTTTCAAAAATCGTAGGGGCGATTAGTGCATTTCTTAGTATTTTCATTAAGTATTTTAAAGCACTACAATTTGATAAAGGTTTGGAGTAGATCTGATGATGGAGCTGGGAGACAGTCGAAGGAACTCCTCGACAATTCACAGCAGCTACCTTGTGTTTGGGCTTGATTAATTTGTATTGATAAGAACTTTACACCTAGATGGGTTGTGACTGTCATAAGAGCTGTGATAATGAAGACAAAGGCCAGTTGCGTGAACTCCTCAATGGTTTGCAGTAGCTACTTTGTGTTTGGTTTTAATTCATTTATATTGATGAGAACTTTGCACCCATTGAGTTAAAATAATGGTCTGCAGTAAATCTGATGATGAAGACCATAGGCAGTCGAGAGAATTCTTCAAAATTACTGGTAAAAATTAAAGTAAACAAAATTACGTCATTTCCCAACTATATCTGCGTCAGCTTCCAGTCTGACCAGATGTCACTGAATACATAGTACCTACTTTTCACAACTAAAAAATGTAAAATAAAAACCTTTTTACAAAAAAACAACCGACTTCTAAAAACCACTACAAAGTGAAAAACTTTTTTACAAAAAAACAACCGACTTCTAAAAACCACTACAAAGTGAAAAATAACTAATTTCGGAAGTCGGTGTCTTTGGTTTTTGTATAGGTATTAGTTTTTGACACCGACTTCCGAAATTAGTTATTTTTCACTTTGTAGTGGTTTTTAGAAGTCGGTTGTTTTTTTGTAAAAAAGTTTTTATTTTACACTTTTTAGTTGTGAAAAGTAGGTACTATGTATTCAGTTACATCCGGTCAGACTGGAAGCTGACGCAAATATAGTTGGGAAATGACGTAATTTTGTTTACTTTAATTTTTACCAGTAATTTTGAAGAATTCTCTCGACTGCCTAAGGTCTTAATCATCAGATTTAGGTACTGCAGAACATTATTTTAACCCAATGGGTGCAAAGTTCTCATCAATATAAACAAATTAAAACCAAACACAAAGTAGGTACTGCAAACCGTTGAGGAGTTCCCGAAACTGGCCTTTGTCTTCATCATCAGAGCTCTTATGACAGTCACAACCCATCTAGGTGTAAAGTTCTTATCAATACAAATTAATCAAGCCCAAACACAAGGTAGCTGCTGTGAATTGTTGAGGAGTTCCTTCGACTGTCTTCCAGGTCCATCATCAGATCTACTCCAGACCTTTATCAAATTGTAGTGCTTTAAATACTTAATGAACATACTAAGAAATGCACTAATCGCCCCTACGATTTTTGGAAGTTCCCCTTGATTTCTCTGGTCTTCCATCATCAGATCCTGATGTCCTTATCATGGGACCACCTTGGGAATGTCTTCTTTCCAACAAAAAAAGAATTATCAAAATCGGTTCATAAACGACAAAGTTATACGCGAACAAACATAAAAAATAAATAAAAATAAAAAAAAAAGCATATATACGGTCGAATTGAGTAACCTCCTCCTTTTTGAAGTCGGTTAAAAAATAACTGATTTCGGAAGTCGGTGTCAAAAACTAATATACAAAAACCAAAGACACCGACTTCCGAAATTAGTTATTTTTCACTTTGTAGTGGTTTTTAGAAGTCGGTTGTTTTTTTAACCGACTTCAAAAAGGAGGAGGTTACTCAATTCGACCGTATATATGCTTTTTTTTTTTTTATATTTGTTCGCGCATAGCTTCGTCGTTTATGAACCGATTTTGATCATTCTTTTTCTGTTGGAAAGAAGACGTTCCCAAGGTAGTCCCATGATAAGGATATCAGGGTTTGATGGTGGAAGACCAGAGAAAACAAGGGGAACTTTCAAAAATTGCAGGGGCGACTAGTGCATTTCTTAGCATTTTCATTAAGTATTTTAAAGCACTACAATTTAATAAAGGTCTGGAGTAGATCTGATGATGGAGCCGGGAGACAGTCGAAGGAACTCCTCAACAATTCACAGCAGCTACTTTGTGTTTGGGCTCGATTAATTTGTATTGATAAGAACTTTACACCTGGGTTGTGACTGTCATAAGAGCTCTGATGATGAAGACAAAGGCCAGTTCCGGGAACTCCTCAACGGTTTACAGTAGCTACTTTGTGGTTGGACTTCATTCATTTATATTGATGAGACCTTTGCACCCATTGGGTTAAAATAATGGTCTACAGTAAGTTTGATGATGATGACCATAGGCAGTTGAGGGAATACTTACGGGTGAAAATTAAAGTAAACAAAATTACGTCGTTTCTCAACTATATTTGCGTCAGCTTCCAGTCTGACCGGATACTACTCTATACATAGTACTTTTAACAACTAAAAAGTGTAAAATAAAAACTTTTTTACAAAAAAACAACCGACTTCCAAAAACCACTACAAAGTGAAAAATAACTAATTTCGGAAGTCGGTGTCAGAAAACGAATATACAAAACCAAAGATACCGACTTCCGAAATTAGTTATTTTTCACTTTGTAGTGGTTTTTGGAAGTCGGTTGTTTTTTTTGTAAAAAAGTTTTTATTGTAAAAAAGTTTTTATATAAGAACTACACCAATCCATGTAATGAAGAGTGAAATGTGTTTGCAACCTCTCGATATTAGAAGATTTTGGCTTGCAGATATTGGTTGCGAACGGCTTCACTCTCTAATAGTACAATAGACTTAATAGCTGAACTTGCTAGCTTAAAGGCACAATGGAGGGGGAAAATGGAACTAGTTCTGATAAAGATACACATGCAATTAGTTGATAAGGCTATTTATAAGAGTGGCCTGTTGGAAATGTTTAAGCTAGACACTTGGATTTCAAATATCAATGTCAGAGCCTACATTCACAATACATGTGACAGTATGGATAGACCTAAACGAAGATATAATGTAACGGAGCTATGTCACTGGGTGTTGGCTGAAGCTCGTGACAAATATCATGAATATTATAAATTATTTACAGATAGATCAAGGGGCACAAGGGGGGGTAGGTGCAGCATTCTTAGACCCACAAAGGAATATGTATATGCAACTTAGGTTGCACGAGGATGTCTCTGTGATGAGAGCCGAGCTTACGGCGATCACGGAGGCATTATCTTATGCTAGCAGTGTAGGGGAACAAAAGATAGTTATCTTTTCAGATTCCAGAAGCGCTCTACAGCACTTGGCTCGGTGTGTCTCGGGTATCCGAGGTATTCCGACAGCCTAAGAAGCCTTGGGTCTATTTCATAGAATGCAGCAAGAAGGTGTTTGTGTCGAGTTTCAGTGGACACCCTCCCATGTTGGCTTGTTGGAGAATGAGATTGTGGATCGACTGGCTGGGAGTGCTGTAGATGATGGCGTGGATGTTTTGAATCAGCCCTACGGTGGGGAGATTATAAGAGAAGTTAAAAGATTATGTAGAGAGACATGGAAGATATCGTTGAGAGAGTGCTCACAAACTAAGGGTGCCTGGTACTATACCATGCAGGACACACCGGGATCAGTGCCTTGGTTTGAATGTGCCAGCCTCTCCTGGGAGACATTGGTTGCTGCTCTCAGGTTGCGGGCTGGTCATGTTACACTGAACAAGTTTTATCATCTCATGGGATTTAAGTCATCGCCACTGTGTGATGCGTGTCAGGTGCCTGAAGATTTTATTCATGTATTGGTGGAATGTGACCAGTATCGCGAACTGAGGAAGAGCCTGCTGGCAGGCATTGAGGTCCATAATGGTGGAATCAATGTGGTTCTGAGCCGGCCAATGTCCGAAGAGGCCCAGTGTATCTATGGGTTCCTAAAGAGATGTTTGAGAGAGAGAAATGATAGTGAGGGGCGGAGAGCGTGAGTGTGAGATTTGAAGATGTTACGTCTGAGATGTGCGGTGTGTGTGAAGTGTGTGTGATGTGTATGGGTGTGTGGATACACTGGGATTGATCCCATGAGGCTGGCATAGTCACCCTGAGTGCACTGAAGCCTCTAAACACAAGCTAAAAAAAAAAGAAATCTCGATATCATTTTTAAAGACCTATCCATAGATACCCCACACATATGAGTTTAATGAAAAAAACATTTTGAGTTTCAGTTCTAAGTATAGGGAGCCCCCAGTATTTATTATTTTTTTATTTTTGCATCAAAATCTTAATGCGGTTCACAGAATACATCTACCTACTAAGTTTCAACAGTATAGCTCTTATAGTTTCGGAAAAAAATGGTTGTGACATACGGACGGATAGACGGACTGACAGACATGACGAATCTATAAGGGTTCCGTTTTTTGCCATTTTGCAACGGAACCCTAAAAACAGAATACAATTATTCACTTAGATGGAGAAACTCTGGTTACAAACATAAACATTCCATGAAATGAGAATCTTTTGAATTAAGACAACACAGTTTGGGTATTGGCTTAGTGGCCCTTGTTCACAGCATCTCACGGGAGGGAATTGAACCCATACAGAACAAATTTGTATGACCTACAGGTAGTTTTTCCAGGTCTGTCTGGTAAATGTTTTCTGTGTAAATTTTTATTGAGTATGTGAGTGTAAATGCTTGTAATAACATGCACAGTACAGTAGGTAACATTTAAAAAAAGATATATTAAAGAGTACAAGTAAAACTGTGATGGAGCATGACAACTGAATAGAGCTGGTGTTGATGTTTAATTGGGTAACTAAGTAGTTTTTTGCTTAACTTTAGTTTGTTATCTAAACAAGTGGAGTCATTAACAGACGAAAGTTAACTATCCAAGAAAAAGACTGCTAGAGGTGTATTAAAGTTGATACACTGGTGCAAAACTATCAACATTATTGGTCCCTAAGAACATAGAACTCTTAAACTATCAACTTACTGGAATATTAGTCAGCGTCTCAAATAGTTTGTGTAAGTTTCTGTTGGCCACTATAGACAGGCGGACATTCTCCGCTAAACATATCCTACACATTAGTAGTCTATCCATCTTTTAGCTCAGAAAGTATCAGATACAGTGTTTTTTCTCTCCTTTGACAACTCTACCGACATCGGTTTTCTTTTTGTGGCTATTGAGTCTATGACGACTATTCTGCCAACGTCGAAGTGGGTTTGGACAAGACAGTAGTAAATTGAAAGATGATTTTTACTTTCTAGCAGATAGGTTTTTAGTACCTGTAAAGACGAACACATTGTTAGTAAATAAATAAACAAAATAACTTTAAGGTAAAACGAGTATTATATAAATATTATTGAAATAAGCCTAATTTTATTATAATTTAATGTTATTGATATTGAGAAAGGATGATAACATTTGGACTATTTCGGGGGAGAAATGGGTTAGCAAGGATCTAAAGTTAATGGGAAGAGGGATTTTAATTTCCGACAGAGAGGAATATAATTCGAAAAAGTTAATGTTAAGTGGACAGCAGAAAAATATGTGTTAAAGAGTACCCTCATCTAAGCCACATTCACAAAGAGAGGTGTCGCGGATACGGATTTTATTTAAAAAAACTGGAGTACAGCAGTGACCAAGCCTAAGTCTGCATAGAGTGGAAACAGTTCTTTTACAAAGTTTTTTGCATTTGAAAAACCAAGGTTTCCTCTGAAGTGTTGGTTGGATACTTGCATACCAAGCTCCCTTGCATTTTGAACTGTTACACCATACAGTATTCCGTTATTAAGTGGTATACAGCTTATCTTTAGTGCTGTTTTGAAGATCATAGTTATGAATAGTAAAATGTTTCATATACACTGAGGCTTTTGTGGCATATTTTGCTAAGTTATCTGCATACTCATTCCCAACTATACCGGAATGGCTGGGTATCCAAACCAGTTCAATTATTAAACCCTATGAGGAGCATTTTAAAAGAATATCCCTCATGTCTATAACAACTTGACTATATGTATATCTTTTTACTTAAGAGGGTTTTGAAGAACAGCCTGGATGCTGCTAAAAGAATCAGAGAATACGACTTGAGTTTTTTATATTATGTGTTTGTATAAAACGGATGGCTTCCAGTATGGCAGTACACTCTCCCGTAAATACTGATGCAGCTGGAGGACATTGAAAAAGTAGGGATATTTTTGAGTTCTTATAATAAACTCCCACTCCAGTATATCCTGACTTCGACTGCTTTGAAGCATCTGTGTAAAAATAATTCCAGCCTAGCCAATAGTTCTCAATAGCTAATGTGAATTCCTGTCGGGCAGTAGGGGAATTTTTATTAATGCCTAAATTAAGGATAGCATTGGTGGAAAAGAGGACTGTTTCATATGGGGCTGCATACACTGGAAGGATGGGATATTGTCTCACAGGATGAGGTTGGCTCTTAAGTTACCTATACCTATTTGATATTAATGGTATGGGTTTGTTATTCCAGTAGGGAGAGGTGTTGATAACTGAGTCTAGTTCATCTAATATAGGGAGTAAGGGATGGGAGGACAAGGAGAATAGTTTCGATAAAAATTGGTCAGCTAAATATTGTCTTCGAATATTCAAAGGAGGGTCTGCACATTCTACCTGAAGGGAGTTTACAGGGGAAGATTTCATGGCACCCAGAACGATCCTGAGACATTTGGATTGGATTTTATCAAGTTTTTTCAATGCTCCTTTGTTACACGGCTCCAAAATAAAGCAACAGTAGTCTAAGACGCTTCTAACTAGAGCGTAAATAGATGAGCTTTAGAGTGTATGGATGAGCTCCCCACCAATCACCAGCCAAAGCCTTGAGTACTGATACCGACCTCTCACATTTTTGGGCAGTGTTATTGATGTGATCTACACCAGTTAATTTAAAATCTAAGGTAAAACCCAGGAATTTGGCTTTAACCTGAATAGGGATAGGCACTCCCTCAATATTGATATTAAGTTGCGGGATGATCCGTTTCCTCGCAAAAATAACGACAGAGCTTTTTGGAGCGCTAAGGGACAACCCATGTCTTACAAGCCATCGGTTCAGTGAAGCCAGGGAGATATTTATGGACGAAACGGCACCATCAATTGACTCATTAGAGGAAAATACTGCTATATCAGCATATTGAAGTGACTTACAATTGTAATTTAAACATGAAGCAAGGTTATGGGTATAAATATTGAAAAGCTATGGACTGAGAACAGAACCCTGAGGCAGCCCCCTCCAAACTGAACGATGTACAGGGTCAGCCCCAGGAGCCCTCAATTGAATAGAGCGATAATAAAACAGGTTGCATATAATCTGACATAACCTAGCCGGGACTCTCAGCTCTTGCAATTTTTGCCTGAGAATAGAAAAGTGGACAGAATCATAAGCAGCTGATATATCTAGGAAGATCACTACCACCGACTCACCCCGACTAAAGGATAAACGGATTTCAGACGTGAGGAAGCTGACACTGTCAGCCGTACCCAATCCTCTCCTGAAGCCAAACTGAGTCCGCGGCAGGAGCTCCCTATGTTCCACAAACCATTCAAGGCGGTTTTTGATAAGGTGTTCGAAAATTTTTAGTAATATGGATGACAAAGCAATTCGTCTAAAAGATGAGGAGTCTCCAGGGTCTTTATTGGGTTTCAATATGGGGACGACTATTTGTATTTTCTATTCAGGAGGTATAAAACCCGTATGTAAACAGATTAAATTAATGATATCATATCAGATAAATTAATGAGTGCAATATAATATGCACGGCATTTAGAACCAGACTTGGCCAGAAAAGAATAAGGGAATCCATCCACTCCCGGGGCAGAGTCTTTAACATGTTTTAAAACTAATTCTAATTCACTGATGGAGAATGGCTGATCCAATGGTTCTGATTATATTATTGACCCACTAGGGCTAGATCCAGATTCCTCAATAGAGGGTTCATAGTCAGGGGCAACTTTTGACATAAATTGGGATCCAATTTCTCTGGACATAGCGGGAGATGATGTTGATGAGAAACTTTTTCGGAAAAGTTTAAGTTTCTTCCAAACGACTCCAGGAGGGGAACATGATTTGGCCATAATCAAATTAAAAGCAGATAGGTTTACTAAGGTCATGTTGAGGTTAAAGGCCCTTTCAGCATCCTTTCTAGCTTTGACGATTAGGGAACACTCACTATCCCACCATGGTGGGGAAGGTATTTTGGCAGTTGTGGAATTTTTATGTGGAATGCACTCATCTGCTGAGTGGGATATGCTGTTGGAGAAATGGATGAAGCTATCTGGGGCATTGTTAGCACTGATTGGGGGAAGGGATGAAACAAGGGTATCTAGCAATTTGGAATATTTATCCCAGTCTGCAGAGTCTAGTCTGTATTTTAACAAAGGTGTTAAGGTCTTATTAAGAATGAATTTGGATGGGATTTTGACAATGACAGGATAGTGGTCACTACCAAATGTTACATCTATCCGGATCCAATGGAATAAACTGGCCAAATTAGAGGAGGAGATACTTAAGTCCACACAGCTATTATTGGTTTGCCCAAGAGAAGATCTGCGTGTGGCGCTACCATCATTTATAATACATGAATTGAGATCATCTAATATATCTACTAGCCCTTGTCCAAAATTATCACAGGAATTGGAACCCCAACGGAAGTGATGACAATTGAAGTCACCTAATATCAGCAAAGGGCCCTTAACACTACTTAAAATAATTTTGATCAAACTAAGGTCATTCAATTGAGGGTGAGCAACACAAAAAGAGAAAAAAATTATATCCTCAGCCCTTATGGCCACAACATGTATGTTGTCTCCGACAGGGGGAAGAAGAATTTGTGTGAATGCAACTTTGCTATTGATGAGCAGAGCGCATCCTCCATAACCATCCGGGCGATCATGCCAGATACAATTATATTTTAATTGTATTGGGAATATTAAAATTACTGTTTGGGAACAACCATGTCTCAGCAATGCCGCAGACAGAGTGTTTATATTTGTTGATAAGATGTACAAGATCTTGCTTTTTATGTATAACACTCCTCGCGTTCCACTGTAGACAAATCAATGGGAGAGCCATTATTTAAAAATTCAAGAACAGATACAAGTTTCAAGGCAACGTTGTCAGGTTAATTTGTTTGTGGATTGGATATTACTTTTGTTAATAAGTTTGATAATAAATCAAGTAAGTTGAGAGGGTTGGACTCTTTACTTTTATTAATGTTTTCATTATACTAGTTTGCATCCTCTGGGAATGCACAACCATTTCTAGATGGAGAGAAGGAATAATTTTGAACAAGTGCTTGGTGAGCTTTAACATCAAAACTTGGGGAGAGGGGGGCATATGTTTTGGGTTTGAGGAAAACAGGTTTACGAACGGGGACCCTAGACTGAGAGTGGGGGTGGAGGAGATTGTGGGGAGGAAAAGGATGTGGTAGGAGGTTTACGGTCGGACTTAGTTGCATTTGCATAGGATCATGTTACTGGAGAGAAGATCTTACTAGCGTCCATATAGGAAATGTTCCGTTCTGTCATTGCAGCCTTAATAGATTTTTGGCGACCCAGTTCAGGACATCTATTATAGTTCGCAAAGTTGTTCCCGGAGCAAGAAATACAGAGGGCATTGTCCTGGTTCACATCACAACCATCCCCTGGATGATCATGTCCACACTTAAGACAACGGGGCTTAGATTTAGTCCAGGTATGACCAAAGCGGCAGCAGTTGTAGCACTGGATGGTGGGATATATACATCTCCACATTAATGTCAAAATAAAAGCAGTACACCCTCTTAGGCAGAACTTGTCCATTGAAAGTTAAGACAACCGTTTGAGTGGGTTTCCATTCTGTTATATTATCGGTTACTTGTCTCCTATTCAACCTACGCACTTTAATAATTTGGCCACAGCCATCAGGGACTTTAAAATTCTCCATGACTTCTTCATCTGTCCAGTCGATGGGGCAACCCTTACAATACCCATACGAGTAATGTGGAATTGGGGGATTGAGGTGTCGTAATTTTGGGAAATAGCCTGGTTAACCAAAAGACTGTTTGCATTCTCAACAGACCTAAACTGTACTGAGACTCTATTAAGACCAATGTGTTTAACTCCATCTAGCAGAACACTTTTGATGTTGTTTTTCTTAAGAAGCATGCCAAACTTAATAGGATGGAGAGTTGTACCGGGTGTCTGTCCTTCTTTAAGTGAGACGTGGAAGATGTATGGCGGATTGTCTCTGGCAGTATAATGTTGTCGAATAGTATTTTCAGGCAATTTCGGAGGGATGGAAGAGGAGGATGCTGGGTGAGATTGAGCTGGTCTTTGTCTTTGGCTGGTTTCCAAGTCCATGTTTAATAATTGATCGGTTAGGAACTTTACTTCGTGGACCGCTGAATTTAAGGGTTTTTTGGGGAGGGGGGAACCCCCTCCCTGAAGGGGGGATGATGAAAACTTATGGTTATAGAGAAATTGAAAATCGAAAATTTTGAGGTTAGGTCCAACGATTAAGGGACCGATATGGCGAAACAATTTGCGTGATTTTTAAATTTACTATGGTAGATTTAGTAGATTTTCATAAGAAATAAAAACAAACATTTTGTTTTTCTGGCGCTTCGCCGGCCGCTACCGCGGCACGCTCGCTTCGCTCGCTCGGCTCGCGCTGTTTTTGTCACAGTTCTAACCTATGGGTGGACAAACGATGACTGACGTGTCCTTTTATGTTTCGTTTTCTGGCGCTTCGCTGGCCGCTGCCCCGGCACGCTCGCTTCGCTCGCTCGACTCTTGCGCTGTTTTTTGTTACAGTTCTAACCTATGGGTGGATAAACGATGACTGACGTGTCCTTTTATGTTTCGTTTTCTGGCGCTTCGCCGGCCGCTGCGCGGCACGCTCGCTTCGCTCGCTCGGCTCGCGCGCTGTTTTGGTCACAGTTCTAACCTAACGTAACATATGGGTGGACAAACGACGTGTCATTTTACGTTTCGTTGTGCACAATGATATTGTCTAAGATTTCCGTCAAATGAAATAATAATTGATAATTATTTAATGTTTCACATGTTTTTGATGAAATAATATGATTTTAGACTAATTATTACTATTAAGATAAAAATAATACATAATAATTTCAAATAAATAATTTGACAGGTCTTCAACAACTAGTTTAACGGAACGCAATGACAACAAAAAGACCCGATTCATAACCTAAAATTGTGAATTTAACACGATTTCTGTGTATTAATTTCTCGGAAAGTATACGTTTTCATCATTCGAAATTTTACATAGAGGTGTCTTAGGCCAAGGTGTTTCACAGTTTCAGCCCTAAAAGTCTTGCCGCCCACTTCAGCGGTCCACGAAATAAAGTTTATCCGGTTTTTTACCCGTAAGCATCATGCCTACGGGAGAGACTTACCACAAAAATAGAACACAAAACACACTTACAGAACAACACAAACAATAAATATCTATCTTGATTGTAGATACACTTTTCAATGACACTATAATCAAAATAAAAATATCACACAGTGTATAACCTTCACCGCCTATCTGTCAATCTAAATCTACCGACTCACCGGACTCACGTCGGTTATTCGCCCAGCGTTTTGTACGGGTTGTTAACAAATGAGCTAACTATTTATATTATTAGAGAAACACGAATTTTTTAAAAGAAAGATGAAAGAAAAACGTTTCGTATTCGTACTAATAACGTCCGGCTTGTGTTTGTTTACGTTTGGAACGTAGCAGATGGCAGTGGTTTGGTTTCGAACGTCAAAAATAGAGACACGAAAAAAGTATCGACACTTTCTGGTATCGAGTACATTTCTTTCGATACCGATACTTTTGTACTCGATACTTTTGTATTCGATACTTTTACTTAACAAGTACTTTTAACCAGGTATCGTATCGAGTAAAGTCCGTTGCCGGTAGGTTGCCAGATTCACATTTTACTTGTTTGATTCTAACACGTTTGTTCATTTTTTATTGATTCCTGGAACTTCTATGCACCTAAAAAGATTGTTTTTGGAAAGTGGAAATACCGTCGACAGCGATATCTGAAACTGTCAAATATTCCCAATATATATAACAATAATAAATGGTACCCCTATAATACCATTACCACCATTACACCATACCATTTATACCATAGGGTACCATATAGGGGTATCCTTTTCCTTTGTTATTTTTTTTTGCCATGCTTTGATTTTTCGTTACGTAGGCGACGTACGACTGAGAGCACGGAGACGTACGGCTGAGAGGCGAGCTTAGACGGGAGAAACCTAACGTGTTATGCGAACGACATGCTCGTCACGCCCGGGGGAGCTTGCACAGGGAAGCAAGGTTGCTGGCGACGGTTGCGGTACCACAGGTTGTGGGCCGCATACGTCGCCTAGGCCTGGAGGTGGCCCTCAACAAGTCGGAGGCCTTGGTCCCAGGCGGGCGCCGCCACCCGGCTCACGCATCGTGGTCGGGGGGGTTCGGATTGCTGGCTGTCCACCATATGAATTACCTGGGATTGCAGCTGGTGGAACTTTGGCCCCAACTTTCGGCGGTTGGCGCCCAAGTTGTTGAGCGTTGGGGAGCGGCTGGGGTGCTTTGCCATCGGATCATTGGAGCGATGGAGCTTTGCCATCAGAGTCATATATGGGTATCGCACGATCTCCTAAGAGGCGGTCTGCCTACTGGCTGGATCCCTGCCTTGGGACCTGGAGGCGAAGGTCCTCACGTCACTGTTCCGGTGGCGTAAGGAGGCACGGGAGTGGGGCGAACGGCCGATGCTCCGTCAGCTCGACCAGCGTTGGTCCCAGCTCCGAGAGGTCCTGGTAGCGAAATGGCTGGACAGGCTTTCACGTCCTACCGCCGGGCTCACCATCATCGCGGCGGTCCTTCCGGTACCAGTGGACTTTCTCGGGAGAAGGCACGGCTCCGTGACGTTTCGGATGAAACAGGTACTTTCGGGGCGTGGTTGCTTCGGAAAATAACTGTACTGCACAAACAGGGAGCCGGACGCCCGGTGTCACCACTGAGTCGACTGCCAGGAGGACACTGCGCGGCATCCGCTAGCAGATTGTGCCGCTTGGAAGGAGCTGCGCTGTTCCCTCATCTCTGAAGTAGACATTAACCTGTCGCTGCCGGCCGTAATCGAGTGGATGGTCGGCAGTGAAGAGTGCTGGGATGCGGTGGATAGCTTCTGCGAAACAGACGTCTCGCAGAAGGGGGCTGCGGAAAGGGAGAGAGAGATCTCGTCCTCTCGCCCGGCCCGCAGCAGGCGCACCGGGCGTCGGCGGAGGGCGGATAACACCCTCTTCCAACCCCCGTTAAATGGGTCCAGGGGCGACAGACTTGGGGACATCTGTCGCACCCCAAACAGCAGGATCCGAGGTGGCGACGCAAAGTGTTCCACGTGCGCACTGTTAGACGTCACAGGGGAGTCATACACTTCACTCCCGTTTCGTTTACACCTCCCCGACCCGAGGAGGCCCACAGTGGCGGGCCAGCCCCAATCGGGGGTTGCGGAAGCAGTGTTCGTTCTCGCAACCCCCGGTGTAGGTGTGGTGTTATTCAGTAAGAGTCTGACAGACCCCGTCGCCCGCCCGAGTGCGGCGGACATCCATGAGGATTTTCCACCGCGGAAACAAGAAAAAAAAGGAAGCTTAGAACTTTTTCTCGGTGGTAGGCCATAACATCGGCTGCCGGCAGAAGTTACCACCCACCAGACAAAGTCTTGTCACCAAGCGATTCGTCGTGTTCCGGCATGATATCTGGTGAAGCCGTACGGAGGACAAGTCTGAACAGTTGTGTTGCGATGTGTGTCAGGTACAATGCGTCAAATGTTGTTGTGTCGGGAGGGTCTCCACATCAATCTCCCTCTGGCGCAGCATCGTTGGTCGTGTTGTTGGGTTTAACATTGCACCACATCGCTCAACTGCCGTTTTCCTTCCTATTCACTAAGGTTTGTTTTAGTGAATAGGCTTAATAAACTAGCGCGCTTTACCATCAACGATTGCATCACTGCTTACCATCAGGCGGGATTGCAGTCAAGCGCCAGTTTATAATTATTAAAAAAAAAGAACTTTAAAATCCCTCGCCCAGAAAAAAAAAATACGTAGTATAAAAATGCGTGTACGACGACAGCACATCAAGCTACTAAAAACCGTCAAATTTCTTTATTAGATTTTCAGCCTTATTGCTAAACTATGAAGGCTTAAGATTGATTGGGAATATTTGACAGTTTCCGGTAGCTTGACCTGTTGTCGTCTGTATACATATAAATCCCCTTCTTTCAGTAAGTAGGCACCAATTTATCTACCTACGAGGTACTTTAGAATAAGAACATTAAGGCGCTGTTCTCAGTAAAAATAGGCTTCAAAAAACAGTTTTTTAGCCAAATTCATTTCAGAGCAGCCAAAAAATTTATATGTTAATCTTGATTATATGTAGCAGGAAACCATTGTTTTCAAAACACGTTTTGAATTAATTTTCTCGATAGAAAAAAATCCTAAAGTAACCAATAAAATTGAATTTATAACCGTTGTAACTGTATTATTAATCACCAAACCTTGATAAAATTGAGAAGAGCGATGTAAAATATAATAGTAAATGAAACCATTGTTTTTGTTTATCGATTTAACTAAGATATTCTAAAATAAATAATGTATTTAATGATAAATAACGTGAACGAAACGTCGCTCCATCGCGGCGTCCATTGCCTTCTCTTTCACTTCTTTGCTTAGCGACAGTGACCGCTGAGGCGCGCTGCTTGACGGACCTATGTCAGTTTTTGCTTTACCCCGCACAGAAAATAATTATATTTACGTGTCTATTTGTTGATAAATAATCATATTTCGTTTTTGCCCGGGTTCAAACCCCAGGTTTACATTATATGCTTTTTGTAGGTTTTAATTGAAATAAATGCTTTTTAATTTACTGTTGTATTTTTGCCGATATTTTATTTGATTTTTTTCTGTAATTATTCTTTCTTTTTACTTTTTCGCGGCAAATTTTTCTTCACCTGTATGTGTTCGGGTTCAAACTCCAGCTTTACGTTGTATGCTTTTTGTTGGATTTCTTATTTGCAATAGTTTTTTTTTTAAATTATTATTAATTTTGCCGATTTTCTGTATTTTTTGTAGTAATTGTTCCATCTTTTTAAATATATTCTTTTTGTAACAATTATAATGCAAACTAATATTTAAAATCAATTCGTTATAATTTTCTTTCTACAAATTTCTAGAAATTAATAATAAATAATAATAATAAGCCTTTATTTAACCATGAATTTCTTAGTTCATAATATAATTTAACAAAAGAAAAACAATAAAAATAACAGTTAATTTGATAATAGTTCATAATAGTAAATTTAGATTTCATTTCGTTGCATTATTCATGGCACCTTTCGGTATAGGCCTCCTCCAAGTGCCTCCATCTATTTCTATCTTTTTGTGTTATGTCCTTTTTTAATGAAACTGTTAGTTCACAATTACATCATTCTAAGCACTAGTACAAACCCGACTTCGATAAGAGTTGCAGTTTTGAAGAAAAAATCTTTTATTGTTTTTAAATATCCGAAAATGTATTTTTTTTTTTACAGTTACTCTAAAGAGCTGTTTATAAATAGTAATTTCTAGAAATAATATATACTTCATTTCTAGAAATTACTATTTATAAAACAAAAAATTTAAGCAGAACGGACAAAGCGCATTATAAAAATAAAAAAGAAAACAACAGTAATAATAAAAAATGAAAATATGTAAAAAATATACATTTTCGAAAATCGCAAGGTAAAAGTAAACGGATGTGGGATTCGAACCTGGTGCTCGCCGCGGATGCCTAATGCGAACCGGGACTGTGACGAACAGAGCCAATCATGCTTCGCGGTTGGGTTGTGAAATTACGCTTCTAAATGTAGATAGAATAGAGAATGGTTGGTATAGATTTAGTAGAACGTGCGTATTTCTCGATGCACGACGCATCACGCATCGATGTACTCGCGCGGAGCGCCCCGCAGTGGGCGGGGCTAGTCGTGTCCCACTTCGTCTGCTTCACCCCCTCAAATACCTAAAAGTTTTCTATTCACAGCGTCTTAAGTTTGAACACACACACACTGGCATAATTATGAAACTGATTAATAAACGTCAACGATTAATCATACGAAATGTGAGTTTTAAATGTTGGCGGCCGTGGCGGCAGTAGCGCGGTCAAATTCAAATTTTGATGCGTTCGTTCCCGAATAATGCGCTTGCCGCCAAACAAAGTATGTATGTATTATATAAATTGATTAAATATTGGAAGTACTTAAATAAAATCCTCCCGTGCTGGGTCCTCCTCGACCCAGCTCAGGGGGTCATGACCCCCATGACCCCCCCCCCCCTGGATCCGCCCTTGAGTGTATAAGACTTTGTATTTTAAGTATTGCTACACCATTATGGGCATTATTAGAATTTTTATTGTAAATATTAAAACCAGGTATTCTAAAACTATTGTCCTTAAACTATGTTTCGTTATGTAAGCAGATGTCAATATTTTGTTTTTCTAAGAATTGAATCAATAAGGGTTTCTTACTTTTAGCACTTTGAATGTTATACTGAGCAATACATAGCTTAGACAATGTGGGACTTGGATCCATTACTTTAGATTTTTAAGTAAAGTTTCTTTAATACTAATTATAGTGGTAGGAGTATTATCTCCCTTATTGCCTAGTTTCACCAACGTCTGTACTAGGGCCATAAGTACATCGTTGTTGGCAACAATTTAGGCTTTGATGTCCCTAGGGGGAACATCATTTGGTTTATTTACATTATGTACAGGATTATTTACAGATACAGGCTTTTTTACAGGTGTATGTACAGGCTTATTTACAGATTTATTTACATTGTTAATTGGTTTCATTTTTGGAGGTGAAAGAGGGGGAAATTGAGTATTTTCGTTAATTTGTTCTTTTGTCATTGTAGCACTTGCATAAGTAATCTTATTTTTCTTTTCTAAATTTTTTTTTAACTTAATTGGCACCTCCACAAATGGAACATCTTTGTTTGCCATTACATATATTGGCAGAATGATTGAATTTGAAGCAACGGAAACATTGCTGTAATGAGGGGACATATTCAAATACTTGATATGAAAATAAGTCATATTGTACATTATCAGGAAGTATATTTGATAGAAAGGTAATGCTAACTGTTTGAAGTGGTACACGTTCTTGCCCAACTTTCTTTGTAAATCTTCGTACTGCAATAATTTCATAGACTGATGAAAGTTTTGTGTATAATTCTTTTAAGGAAATGTTTGCTGGTACATACCCCAGACGTCCTCGACGTAGCGCTCCTAAAGAACGTCAACCTACGGTTAGACTCTATAGAAGCACTATCAGAGCTATCGTCTGACCATCGCCCAGTCGTCATCCGTCTGGCTCCCCGTACTGGCCACTCTGACCCAGGTCAAGCACCTCAGACGAAGGTGGTAACGGACTGGCGGAAAGTAAGCGATCGGCTGAAATCCACCACATCCCCGCACTTGGACTCCATACCTGCACGCCTCGACTCTATCGCTGACACGACAGCCGCGATCGACTCGTTCGCTGTTCACGTACAGTCGGTCCTGAACGAATGTTCAAGGGAGGTTACAGTGGCAGAAGACTGCCGCTGGAAACTCCCTGCTGACCTGCGTGAACTGTTGACGGAGAAGAACGCGGCGGTCCGTGCTTACAGCAGCTTCCCCTGCGCGGCTAACAAAACCCATATGCGCTATTTACAGAGAACTGTAAAAAGACGCATATCGGAGTGGCGTGAGGCTGGCTGGGATAAGATGCTGGATGAGCTAGAGAGCCCACCCATCAAGCCTTCTGGGACCTTCAGAGGAAACTAAAATCCAATGAAGTTGTGACCATGCCTCCCCTAGTTCGTCCTGACAATTCCATCGCCTTCGATGACGATGACAAGGCTGAATGCCTCGCCTCCTGCCTGGAAGCCCAGTGCTCCCCCAGTCTCCTACCAGTAGACCAAGCACATCTCCTTGAGGTTGACGCTGAAGTCGAACGTAGAACCTCCCTCCCACCCGTTGACGACCCTGAGGATCCCCTGCCTCCCATCACCCCTGATGAAGTGCAGGTCATCGTCAAAGGTCTTCAACCCAGGAAGGCGCCCGGCTCTGACGGCATCACCAACAGAGTGATCCGCCTCTTCCCTGCCCACCTAATCATCCTCTTGGCCACCATCCTCAGTGGTGCACTGGGGAATAACATTTTCCCACAAACGTGGAAAGAAGCCACAGTTATAGGCATTCCTAAGCCCGGTAAGCCTAAAGCCGAACCGTCCAGTTACCGCCCCATCAGCTTACTCAAAGTTCTCGGTAAGATCTATGAGAGGCTTATATATAAGCGACTCAGAGCTTACGCTGAGAACAAGGGCCTCATCCCCAACGAACAATTTGGGTTCCGTACCCAACACTCCTGTCCCCAACAGATCCTACGCATCACGGAACATATTCACGCAGGCTTCCTGCGTGGTATGTACACAGGCGTAGTTTACTTCGATATAGCGAAGGCGTTTGACAAAGTCTGGCACAACGGCACATCTATAAGCTGTACCAACTCGGCGTGCCTGATCGTCTCGTCCTCATCTTACGGGACTTTCTGTCAAACCGCACCTTTCACTATAAAATCGAAGGAGCGCTCTCCTCCCCCCGCGCCATCCGTGCAGGTGTTCCCCAGGGCTCTGTACTAGCCCCACTCATTTTTACGCTCTTCACTAGCGATATCCCGAAAAGCAGTAAGGCTTAACTCGCTCTGTTCGCAGACGACACAGCCATCTACTGCTCGGGACGCAGTCCAGACTGGATTCGCCTCCATCTTCAATCCGCGGTCAACAAGCTCGCTGACTGGTTTATGAAATGGAGAATTGAAGTCAACCCCCTAAAAAGCCAAGCGGTACTCTACAGGAAACCGCGGGTCAGTGTCACCCTTCCACGACCCATCACCTTGGACGGCAAGCCGATCCCTTGGGAGAAGCAAGCCAAGTACCTTGGTGTGATTCTCGATCAAAACCTCAACTTCTCAGAGCACATTGAGACGGTCCGCGCTCGCGCCGCCTTCGCTCTAGGTCGACTCCACCCCATCCTCAACCCGCGTAGCAAGCTATCGCTCAGGTGCAAAATGCGCTTGTACAAAGCTTGCATACGCCCGATTATGACCTACGCTTGTCCAGTTTTCGCACATGCCAAGCCACGTCATATCCATAGGAAGCAAGTAGTCCAAAACCGATTCCTCCGTAAAGCCACAAACGCCCCTTGGTTCGTTCGAAATGAGATCCTCCATCTTGATCTCAAAATCCCCACCATCCAGCAGTTCATGAAACGCCTTTCCAAGCGTTTCTTTGACACTGCTGGCAAGCACCGCAATCCTCTTATAGCAGCGGTTTTCAATTACACTCCCTCCACCATCTCCCGACTTCGCCGCCCTCGGCATGCCCTCACAGGCCCCGATGACCCCATTACCCTCATCCGAGAGGCCAATAGATCCAGGAGCACATTACACAAAAACAGACCGACCTACCGACCTCGCCGCCGAGGTCCATCGCGACGCACTCCACGTAGTAATCCCCTCCCCCGTCCCTTGTCCGATGAAGGCCAGCCCGCGCCGCAGCTGAGCCAGTAATATCATAATGTCCCATCAATGACCTCTGAGTTTGTTTCGGCGTTTCTTCTCAGAGCTAGTACTAGGAAACGTCATGGTCATCAAACCATTAAGAACACATTCGATCCAGCCGTCCCTTGCTGTCCTCTCTAGCGACGCCCTAAGCCGAGGTTCGTACCCCACAGGGGGTGCCCTTAGTGCGTAATCGCCTAATTTTAATTTAGTTTTAAGTGCCCCTGGCTGGAGGCTTTAATTTTAATTAAGGCATCCACAGGAAAGTCCGATTAAGTAGTTACGGTCTCCTAGTAGCCACCTACGAGATGCCATAAAAAAAAAAAAAAAAAGCTGGTACATATCTAACTATACCTGTTTTTTCAATTTGCGCCGCCGGAATGAGCGCTTTAAGACCATATTTGTTAAGGAAATAAATATTATTAATAAAATTATTTGCAGTATTATACTGCTTAAATATAACTGCTATTTTATTTGCATTAACTCTCTGTATAGCCGTCACCCCTTTTATCTGGTTGGAAAATATGTGGTTAAGGTAGATAGGGCTCTTATTTCCTATCCTGTCCTTACTGTTGGTAGCTTCAATAAATACTTTACTTTGTAGCAATGGCCGCAGTCGCTACAATACAACAATGACAACAAGGGATTGCCCAACTATTGACGTCCCAACGATTGATGACTTTCCGCGAAAGGGTGCACATAAATCATACCAGTGTCAAACAAGGATTTTGGAAGACAAAGCGCGTATGTAAAACAAAGCGCGTGGGTCCTGACCATTGTGTGCGGGAGAAAGCGCGGCGGACAATATCGAACCGCCTTGCACGTGGACCGAATCCGCGGGCACTGTCCACGGGCCAATCGTACGGCACGTCCTACCATGATCAACGAATCAGCATCAAGAACGCCGATTTGTCAGCCCCACTCCGGTTTAGAGATAGCTGTATTATTGTTTAGTATTTAAGATTGTGCATAGCTTGTAAGAGAACACATTATCACACATTATTATCAGATATTATCAGACATTTTACATTGTAACATAGTCGCGTCCCTCCTCTTGTAATTAGGTAGTTTATAGCATACATTGTACTCTAGACTTACGTGCAATATACAACGTTCTATCTATTCGCGTTTTAATTACATAACACGCCCTACGCGCTAAAGTGGTGACCCGACGTGATAAACCGACGTGATAAACCGACGTGAGACTAACCGGCGCGAGTCAGTCTAACCGTCGTAAGTCGAACCGGCGCGATTACAAGACCGACGTGACTTCAAGACCGACGTGACGATACTCGTGATTAGCACATTCTAGTGGCTTCCCACAAGCGGGTTTCCCCACTAGGATTTAGTCGGCGGGCTATATTCGCGGTATTGTAGCGTTACAACAGCAGCGTTTCTTCAGGATGGCGACCAGCAACGCACCACAGGTAGAAGGGCGAGTCGACACGCTTACACTACAAGCACGGCTGTCTGACTTTTGGCCAGCGTATCCCAGGCTATGGTTCACGCACTTCGAAGCAGTAATGGCGCCACAGAAGTCAGGTGATGACGCGCGCTATCAAGCAGCTATCGCACGACTAGGCCTGGACGCACTTCAACAAGTAAGTGATATTATCGCTAAACCGCCCACTGAAAACAAGTATGAAACCCTGAAGGCCAGACTCATCAGCGTCTACGAGGAGTCCGAGAGCCGGAAGCTGCAAAAGCTGATGGATGAGATGGAACTCGGAGATCAGAAACCCTCACAGCTGTTACGGAAAATGCGGGAACTAGCCGGACAGAAGATACCCGACAGCACACTGCGCATCATGTGGACCAAGTTACTTCCACCTTCAGTACGCGCTGTTCTCACCGTGAGCGACATAACTGACTTAGAAAAGTTGTCGCAAATGGCAGACACTGTCATGGACAGTATCACGCTACCTAACCAGGTCGCGCAGATTACACACACGAGCGGTATGACTGCCCTTCACGAACAAATAAGGCAGTTATCTCTGGAGCTAGCTGAACTCAAGAACAGTCAGGAACACAGACCAAGATCACACAGACCATACGACAGACGGCGTTCAAGATCGCGTTCAGCAAGCCGGGATAATAGCAATCGCAAGTTTTCAGAACAATCACTTAATTGTTACGCGTCCGTGCAATTTCGAGAGCAGCAGGCAACAGCGAGGCGGCAACTGACGCGAACAATACTTCTCACCGCCTATTCATAACTGATAAGAATTCGCGTCTGTCATTTCTTATTGATACCGGCGCAAACGTTTCCGGGATACCGAGAACCAAAGGCGGGAAAGCAAAACAAACCGATTTCTGTTTGTACGCGGCAAACAACACGATTATCCCAACGTACGGAGAGAAAACTTTACAACTGGATCTCAACCTACGACGGCCGTACACCTGGAAATTAATCGTCGCTGCAGTCAGCAAACCAATCATCGGTGCAGACTTCCTGAAGCGTCATCAACTTCTTGTCGACATAGCCGGCCGACGTCTCGTCGACAAAGTTACCAATATGACCGTCAGAGCATCTGTCATTCCGTCCGCTGAACCCACAGTTCGAAGTATCGACATGGAACAGCCGTATCACCAGCTCCTCAGTAAGTTTCCTGACATCCTGCGACCGTCATGCACGAAGGATACTCCCAAACACAGGGTAGAACACCACATCGAAACTACTGGCCCACCAGTGTACAGCAAGTGCAGACCGCTTCCTCCACATCGCTACCTGCCCGTGAAGAAAGAATTCGAGCTCATGATGCAGCAAGGAATTTGCCGACCAAGCAAAAGCCCTTGGGCCAGTCCGCTACATGTCGTACCTAAGAAAAACGGCAACTTACGAATCTGTGGAGACTACAGGAGACTCAATGACGTCATTAAACCCGATCGCTATCCAGTCCCACGCCTCAAGGATTTTACATACCTGCTTCACGGCAAGAAAATCTTCTCCACTCTCGATTTATCCCGAGCCTATTCTCAATTGCCGATCTTTGAACCCGATATCGAGAAGACAGCGATCACAACACCATAAAACACATCACAAAACCTGATCAAAACCCATTACATGCCCTTTGCAATTCGACGTGACTGCTTACCCCCAAACAGTTATTCTATTACAGCACACTCATGCCAAAATCGGCTGATATCGTGCGCTTGTTCTGCCATTGCTAGAACTAATAAAGTGAAATATCTGGGGGTGCATATAGATGAGGGGCTGAGATGGGACAAGCAGCTTGATGTTCTAACCACCCGAACTATTCGTCTGATTCACATCTTTAAATGTCTGCGGGAATCGGCTGATTATAACATTCTCAAGATGGTTTACCTTACTTTGTGCCAGTCAGTCCTCGAATACTGTATAACCGTGTGGGGTGGAGCTGCGAAGACTTTTATTCTGAGAGCCGAGAGAGCCCAAAGAGCTGTGCTAAAGGTGATGATCGGGAAACCTTTTAGATACCCCACAGCAAAGCTCTATTCTGACTGCAAAGTTCTGACGGTACGTCAGCTGTTTGTTTTGCGATCTGTTCTCAGAGTCCATGGCGGTCTACTCCCACCTGACCCTAGCAAGCGTACATATGTTGCCCCGAGTGTACAACACAAAACCTCTTTTGCAAAACATCAATACTACGTGTTAAGTTCTCATGTATACAAAATTGTACAACAAAAACTAAATATTATAAACCTAAATAAATTCGACTTGAAAACTAAAATTAAGGACTGGCTCATTCAGCAGGACTACAATAACACTGAATCCCTATTGGAATACATCGCTTAACAATTACCGAATAACAAAACATTATTCAATTTGGAACTCGAAACACTATATATAACAATCAACACATAACACATACACTATCCAACAAAACTTACATTACACTTACGAACACACAAACTTTCTCTACTCCAGACTCAAATACACTGGGATTGAATGTTTATACCTATTTTTGTAATTAAACATGTAATAACTTTACTAACCTTAATTTACCTTTTTATTTCTATGATATATATATATATATTTATTTGTTAAGATAGGATTTAAACTAACATCGATAATCGAATCCTAGGGCCCAATATGTATTGTACAGTTCAACTCAATCGGATCGAATTACTGTCTCCTAAGATACAGGTATTCCCTAGTTTAGGAGGCAGGATTTATTGTTTTGTTACATAGAAAATTACCTTTATTCTATTCTCTCTTCTTGTTTCTATTGTTAGTTTCTTTAAGGCATGTACCTGCAAACTTTATCTATGTACGTTTTTTGCTCAATAAAGTAATTATTATTATTCGGTTTATTCGAATTTCCACGAATGTGCCCAGGTCTCAAGAATGCCGGACAGACATTTCAACGATTTATACACGAAGTACTGAACGGGATAGACTACGCGTTCCCATTCATCGATGATGTCATCGTTGCATCTGAAAGTGAAGCAAGCCATATCGCGGATCTGCAGGAAGTTTTACGCCGATTAGACACGTATGGTGTCACTATCAACCCATCAAAGTGTGTCTTCGGCTGCGAAACAGTCAAGTTCCTAGGTTACGAAGTATCAAGCAAGGGAATCAAGCCACTGCAGGACAAAGTCAATGCAATAATAGAATACCCTAAGCCGAAAACTATTCAAGACTTACGAAGATTTATGGGGATGATAAATTTCTACAGAGACAGTGTTAGAAATGCGGCCGAGATACAGGCTCCGCTAAACGCCTTTCTTCATAACTCAAAAAAAACGAGACAAAACGGAAGTAATGTGGAACGATCAGTCAACAAAAGCCTTCGAGTTGTGCAAAGAGAGCATAATAGACGCTGCGTTATTGTCTTACCCATCCCGTTCGCCCAACGACAAGATCGCTTTGTTTTGCGATGCGTCGGCTACCTGCGCCGGCGCGTCCCTCCAACAATTGCGTAACAATGAACAATGGGTGCCACTCGAATATTTTTTGAAAAAATTCTCCGACAGACAAAAGAGATATAGCACAAATGACAGGGAATTGCTTTCGATTTTCATGGCTTTTTTTTTATGGGACAAAACCCGCCACACTGTTCCCAACCCACTGCAACTCCTGAAAGCCAGAATCAACAGTGGAGACCGCCAGAAAAACGCCGCGCAATGAAGCTCGACGAGTCCCGGAGAAATGTTTCAACTGTCTTGGGTCTCGCAACGAAATTAATCAGAAAAGAATAGCGGAGGAGTAAGAAAAAAAGATATTTTTTCCACTTCCCTCCATAATAAGCAGGAGACAGAATAGAACTAGGCCAATCGGCACAAAGGGACATTATTGCAACTGGGAGAAGCCCAGATTGCCAAGCACCACGGAATAACATTTGATCAAGTTAATGGGTCCTAAGTAGGTATTTGCTGTTACAATTGATTCCAATAATAGGTATGGCAAAAGCGCCTGAACGCACGGAAATTAGTTCTAGTTTCAACAAGGTCCGTATAATAAACAACTCCGGATGTAACTTGTACACTATCCAACATAATATTGCGTTCATTCTGCCAAAGAATACACTCCCACAAGATGTGATGTGCGGACTGTTCAAATTCACAGTTCGATGTAGAACACTGACACAAAGGCGAAGGAACAAGTTTAAAAGAATACAGTTTACTTTTAAAGTTGCCATGACCTGTGAGAAATTGGGCAACGCAGTGGTCAACCTCCAGCCATGTCTTAGCCAGCCGATCGCCAACGGATGGAAAGAACAGATGGAGGTGCCGGCCCTTGATGGAATTATCCCACCTACTTTGCCATTCGGATAAGAGGTCCTCCCAGACGTCAGTCTGAGGTTTAAATAATCTAGAAATTCTATTGAGGTCGCGTTGTGTAACAAAGTTAGTGTCCATGGCCTCCCCCCTCGCGGAGTAGTACATTGAAGCACGTCGCTGTACTTCAAGATCGACTGGAAGTACACCTGCCAGAACGGGTAAGGCTTCAGTACTGACTGTTCTATACGCCTTGCATAAAAATATCAATGCCAAACGTTGGCTTTGAAGCAGTTTACGTCGCGCCGCCCCTATGCTGGCCCTATCGGCCCAAACAGGTGCACCGTAGCACATACATCCTAAGTAGGTAGCTCCATATATAGTTTTTAAAGTTAGGAATGATAGACCCCAAGTTGCTTTGGATATTCTAGTTAGGGCATAAAAGTTCCTTTTAGCTTTTTCGCCAACTATTTTTATATGTTCGATAAATGAAAAATTCCTTTCTAAGACCATACCAAGGTAGCATACGGATTGCTGTTTTTTAACGGGAACGTTATTAAATTTAATAGTAGGCAATGATTTAAGATTACCTTTTAGTAGAAGTTGATAGGTTTTATGCGGCGCAAACGCTAGGCGGTTACGATCACCCCACTGAGATATTAGATTTAGGCAAGTATGGGCCAAGTTCTCAAGTCCGGCTCGGGTACTTGATTGAATGAGCAGTAGGCCATCGTCCGCGTAACCAGTAAGTGAACAGCCGCAAGGAAGCGGGATCGCGAGAAAATCATCAAAACCCAAATTCCATAAATAAGGACCGACAACTGAACCCTGAGGACATCCCATGGTTAGTGCTTTAGTACTAGAAAAATGACCGAGCTTAAGTACCGCGGAACCGTTTATAAAGTACGAGTAAACGAGATTATATATGTTTCTATAGCAACCGCGGTTTTTTAATTTTAACAACAGCATAGGCCACCAAGCGTTATCAAAAGCCCCAGAAATATCCAAAAAGATACCAATCACGTACTTGTGTTCCGACTGGTTAACGGTTCTTCTGACAGAAAGCGCCGCGTCGACTGTTGATTTACCGATGGTGAAGCCATATTGATTACTATGAAATTTTGGACCGTTCGGTAGTAAACGTGGAACGATGAGGCGCTCAAGAAGTTTCCCCAAAGATGGTAGAAGCGTGATAGGCCGATATGACTTCGGATCATCCGGTGGTTTATCACCACACTTTGGTATTATTCGTATGAAACCGCGTCGCCATTTACGAGGAAAAACGCCTTCAGCAATGCATCGGTTATATACAGTTAAGATGGCATCACCCGCTGTTTTACACGCTTCTTTAATCATCCTATTAGATATTTTATCTTCCCCTGATGATTTGTTGACCGGTAGTTTTCTAACAATATTTATAAATTCGTCATTAGATGGTACGTCTGACATTGGTGATTCAGGTGGCACAGGAGCCCACGCTCGAATCTGTTGGTGGTAGTCGCTATCGTTAGCCGGTGAATCATCAGGGATAAGTGTATTAATTAGTACTTTTGTTGTTTCCTCTATGCCCGTGGTATGCTTATCATTGACCTTAATGTTTTGAACGTATGCAAGGTCGACCGATCTGTTAGCTTTAAATTCGTGATATAAGGGAGACCACGGACCCTCCCTGTCAAGTTTGTCAACGATTTTCCGCAACAAGTTACCCTTAGATTTTTCCACCGATGCTTTGTAGCGTGACTTGGCAACTCTAAAAGCATTTAAAGCGGACGTAAGAAGATCTCCAGTAATCTTTCGGCTCTTGAGTTTATTTAACTGTCTACGCGCTCTGCGATATCTTTTGCGCTGTTCAACTAAATAATCACTCCACCAGTCACATCTACGAATATTGGTCATAGATCCACGACCAATGGCGATGTCAGCACAGTAGGTAAAGGTTTCTGACATAATGTCAGCACTTTCTTCGGCTGACAGCCCGTCCCGAGTGAACTCCTTGGCGTGACACGCAAAAAGCGAGCCAAAAAATTCCCAGTTCGCACCTTTACATCTATATCTGAAATTACCAGGAATATGAGACGGACCCTGAATATAACCAGGAACAAATTCGTACACGATCAGGCGATGATCACTACAAGACGCGTCCGGTAGGACACGCCACCTATCCAAACGTACGTCGGCACTAGAAAGTGTGACGTCAATACAAGATTCGCCTATTTGGCTGCAAAAAGTAGGTGGTGCATCGGGGGTATTATGAATCGATAGGTTCATCTCAGCAATGAAATCCTCAACAGCGCAGCGTCGTTCGGTATCGGTTGCCCGAACCTTGCCATACCACAGAGACGATGACGCGTTGACATCCGCGCCAACGATCACTTTGCAGCCCGCGAGTGACCGCAAGACATGACGGAGATTATGTATATGAGGAGTAACAGGATCTGAATATTGAAAGTAACAGCTTACAACGAATACTTTAAAAGAAGCTGATGAGACTTCAGCAACCGCACAGTGTGGCGTCATGAGGTCACGTATAGACGTTACCGTAAAGTTAGAAGACCGCGCAACATAAATTCCGGCTCGCGCCCTACAATCCAGCTGCACTACCCTGTGACGTAAATTTGAGTTTTGATATTGTTCTTGAATGAGTACAAGGTCTAAGTTGTAGTCAATAATTAATTTATCTAACTCTGATGTCGCCACCTTATCGTTGTGAAGGTTTAATTGCCCTATGCTTAGACTATCCATCTTAATTAGTAATTAGTATGTAGGATAAGTTGTTCGAGTTTTAATTTATAGGTACCGCACTGTTCAGACCCGCAGCGATGGTCAAAAGGTTTTTTAAAACGTTTACACGCCGCGCAAACCGGGGTAAAATTTAAATCGTCCTTATGCGGACAAACATTGGTTTCGTGGGCCTCAGAACATATAGCGCAGGTTGGTGATTTATTGGCGCAATGCTTTTTCACGTGACCGAATTGCTGACAATACGCGCAACGAACTACCTCGATATCATCAACAAAACGGCACGTGGCCCAGTCAATAAATAACTTATCCTTGGTAGACACAAGATGTTTCCGTACCTCAGGTTCAATCTCTATTCCTAACCATTTACGACCGTTATTGGTAGAACGCCTACGGACACGCCTACGGACGGTTTTCATGGCTGTAAAACACTTTCGAAAAATCTTTGAAGGCAGAGAGCTCATCATTTATACTGACCACAAACCGCTGATTTACGCAATTCGCAAGCCCCCGTCTGATAACGACACACCACGCCGAATCCACCAATTGCTCTTCATTAGCGAGTTTACTACTGATATCCGACACGTGAGCGGGGCACAAAATATTATCGCAGATGCACTATCGCGCGTCGAGACGATCGACACGCCATCACCTCTCAACTACGACGAGTTATCTCAAGCTCAAGAAAACGACAGTTGTTTACTTTTTTTTTTTTTTTTTTTTTTGACGCTGTGGGAATGCCTTTACGCACCGTACCCCGAAGGGCGTGTGTGGGACTCGCCCAGCCGAAGCCGGGAATACCCACTAAACCCACAGCGACACTCCGGCATCGCCATAGTGGCGGGGGAGTGGGAAACTAGCGCAGCCTGAGCTACCTCTCCCCCGCCGGCGAAACCCGCCTAGTAGGGCGGGCCCTCAATTGCCCCTCCTGGGGAGGGGCCGTGGCTCCCGCGTGATGAGCGATGTAAGGCGGGCGTCGGCCTCACGCCCGCCGCTCACCTCAGGGAGGGAGAAAGCGGGCGAAATCCCGCCTTCTCCTCCCCCTACGCCGCCTGCGGAGCGCCGGAGCGAGGGGATCCTCCTCCCGCTCGCGCTCCGCGGCCTCCTTCTGCGACATCACGACCTCGCAGAAGGAGGCCATCGCCACCCAAGCCTCCTCGCTCCCCACCATCGCTCTGACGATGGCGGGCAGCGAGAGGTCCCCTCCAACCGCCGCGACAAGATCGCGGCGCGGCACGGCCCACGACGGGCACACCGGGAGGGTGTGTTCCGCCGTGTCCTCCGCCGCGCCACAACCATGGCACGACGGTGTCTCCTCTCGTCCTATCCGGTGCAGGTACCTGCCGAAGCAGCCGTGACCGGAGAGCACCTGCACCAGACGGAAGGAGAGGAATCCGTGACGCCTGTCGAGCCAGTCCTTCAGGACCGGCTCGACGGCGTCGAGGGTACGGCGGCCGAACACCGCGGAGGCGAGGTCTCGCGTCCAATGCTGGACGATGGCGTCCCTCGCCTCCCGGCGGACGGCTTCCCTCACTTCTGGGGCCGGACGCTCGCCCAGCGCCCTGCGCCCCGCCGTCCACTCGTACACTCTGGCGAGCACCCACGCCTCGAGCTGACAGTTGTTTACCTGCATTATCTCAACAGACCAACATACAACTCAAGAAAATCGATCCGGACGAAGCGCTTCGCCTCCTCCTTTATACCGCGTACATCGAGGGACTGGAACAATTTGCCCGCGGCGGTGTTTCCGTCGGACTACAATTTGAGTGTCTTCAAGGCTAGAGTGAATAGGCTCTTAATAAACTAGTGCGCTTTACCATCAACGATTGCGTCACTGCTTACCATCAGGCAGGATTGCGGCCAAGCGCTGGTTTATAATTTGTAAAAAAAAAAAAAAAAAAATCATCTTACCTGGCACCAACAAGCCAATATTCTGCGAAACATCAACGTCACATGTTCGTCCATATCTAACAGCTGACTTTCGTCGCACAGCTTTCAACGCCGTGCACAGTCCAAGTCATCCCGGAGTACGAGCTACACGGAAGCTGATGCAAGAACGATTCTTTTGGCCCTCAATGAACACCGACATCGGGGAGCGGACCAAAGCATGCAATTCGTGTCAGCTCTCCAAAGTACATCGACACAATCATAGCGACATCGCAACATTCCCACCGAGCGAGCGATTTCAACATATTCACATCGATATCGTTGGTCCGCTACTTACATCAGCATGTGGACACAAATACTTACTCACAATGATCGACCGGTGCACTCGATGGCCTGAAGCTGTACCACTTCAAGAGACAACCGCTGAAACCGTTGCAAGAAAGCTATACGAAGTCTGGATATCCCGTTTCGGTTGTCCAATAAGAATCACAACTGATCAAGGACGACAGTTTGAAAGTCGACTATTCAAAGACCTAGCTCAACTACTCGGCGCAGACAAAACCCGTACTACTGCTTACCACCCGCAGAGTAATGGAATCGTCGTGCGTTGGCACAGATCGTTGAAAGCCGCACTCATGGCTAGACTAGAAAACAGCAACAAATGGATCTACGAGTTGCCTACTGTTTTAATGGGTCTAAGAGCCGCTATCCGCTCCGACTCTGACACAAGCGCAGCGCAACTCACCTACGGTCAAGCTATACGCCTACCAGGTGACTTCATATCACATACTCCAGCCACACCGACGATGGATCACGACTATGTCAATCACCTGCACGACATCATCACGAAGCTCACACCCACATACAAATCGCATGCAAACAAGCGATGCATGTTCGTTCACAACGATCTACAAACATGTAGCCACGTGTTTGTACACGATGACACCGTCCGCAAACCTCTGCAGCATCCATACCAAGGTCCATACCAGATCATCGAACGCAAGGAAAAGTACTTCACAATACAACTACCGGGACGATTAAGCAACATATCGATCGATCGCCTCAAACCTGCGTACTCTATCAATACAGAAGATGATCCCAAGCAAACAAACAGCGAGACCAGTCAAGCACCTGCAGTTACCACAGACGAGCAAGCCACAGCCAAGACGCCAGCACCTGCAGCGACCGCAGACGAGCAATCCAGCCTACTCCCAGCCCAGCATACGAGAGAACAACGTACCAGGTCAGGCAGGATCGTTAAGACGCCTGCACGCCACGTATGTTTCGCCTTGAGGGGGAGAGTACTGTAGCAATGGTCGCAGTCGCTACAATACAACAATGACAACAAGGGATTGCCCAACTATTGACGTCCCAACGATTGATGACTTTCCGCGAAAGGGTGCACATAAATCATACCAGTGTCAAACAAGGATCTTGGAAGACAAAGCGCGTATGTAAAACAAAGCGCGTGGGTCCTGACCATTGTGTGCGGGAGAAAGCGCGGCGGATAATATCGAACCGCCTTGCACATCTGTTAACCCTTTGTGCGCGGGAGAAAGCGCGGCGGACAATATCGAACCGCCAAGCTCGTGGACCGAATCCGCGGCCACTGTCCACGGGCCAATCGTACGGCACGTCCTACCATGATCAACGAATCAGCATCAAGAACGCCGATTTGTCAGCCCCACTCCGGTTTAGAGATAGCTGTATTATTGTTTAGTATTTAAGATTGTGCATAGCTTGTAAGAGAACACATTATCACACATTATTATCAGATATTATCAGACATTTTACATTGTAACATAGTCGCGTCTCTCCTCTTGTAATTAGGTAGTTTATAGCATACATTGTACTCTAGACTTACGTGCAATATACAACGTTCTATCTATTCGCGTTTTAATTACATAACACGCCCTACGCGCTAAAACTTGTATGTAGCATTTTCCGGATATAGTCTTTTATAATTTGGTTTAATGTATGGTGAATAGTCAAAACGCTCACCGCCACCGCCATCACCACAGCTGTCCATTTGAGTCCCTTCCTCTACCTCCTCTTGTAGTTTTAATATGTAATTGTTTATGTTATTAATTCAAAGCCTGTATTACACACTATGTAGCCAAGCATATTGTACGTTACGGAATTGTATCGCTGACAGAGGTGTTCGGCACTTGTACAGCTACACAGGAGCTAAACTTAGTATTCGGGAACACTGTTGGAGCTGCTGAACCTTGGACAAAACTATCTTAGCATTGTGTAGATTCAATTTCTTAGTATTGTATAATTGCATGGCAAACGTGTGAGCACAATGTACGAATGTGCTGTAAGGCATTTTTTTGTTGGGTTAGTCTTTTTTATTGACTTGATAGTGCTCTGGCTGTTGAGAGTATGTCATGCTCACTCAAATGTCTCGCTGATGGTGGCGTGTGTGTTGGGTCATTAGGTTCCCTTCAATATGGTTGAGCTGAATGATGCTGATCCATTCGTCATGTTCGTGAACGGACGCCGTCGGAGGGGACTGGTCATCTCTTAGCTGCCACGGCGTATTTTAATTTCTGAATTGATTTTTGTGTGTTTTCGTAATGGACGCTCTCGGCGTACAATTTATTTCTGCATCGTTCTCACACGGTTGATTTCAACATGAATGATGTAATCAAATATTTGTAACAATAGCTTGAAAATTTTAAAGAGTGTCCATGGAGTTTCTTGCCCGTTCTTCTCCATAGGTACCTCCTCTTTGGAATGAGCGACTAGCTTCATCTTATTGACTGACCGACTTTCTGACAATTCAAAAGTGCCTGTAACTGGTTTATTTGAAATAAATGCTTTGATTTTGATTTTTTACATCCTCAGGCCGAGGACG
The DNA here is from genome assembly GCA_017933935.1 of Sesamia nonagrioides. Classification (NCBI taxonomy): domain Eukaryota; kingdom Metazoa; phylum Arthropoda; class Insecta; order Lepidoptera; family Noctuidae; genus Sesamia; species Sesamia nonagrioides. Next base: position 147,664 of record JADWQK010000844.1, on the reverse strand, counting down.
TTTAAGTGAGGCGGGCGGGGATAATTTTCACGGGTTTGCACACCTAGCAAATTAATTAATTTTAATTAACTTTTACACGAAAAATAGTAATATTTTATCATTGATATAATATTAAACTAAGGTAGATACGTCACTAGCGCACTGAAAATGAAGCGTACAAAAGGACGTAAGTCCAGCAAGTCGCTTTAGTTTTCGTCGATTCTATTTAAGCGCAAATGACAAACACTAGCCATCTTTTTCTTCTCTATGCTTTAGATAGCGCCCCATCTCACTCACACTGTGCCAACGTGAGAAATGAATGCAGAATAAAAAAAATGCATGTGTGTGCTGCTGCTCCGATCGGCACATTTATTTTGGTTAATTTGTTAGAGCATATCATATCTGTTTAATATTATATCAATGTATTTTATGAAAAAGAGAATTTGATAATTTTTCTGAACCGCGCTTATTTCAAGTTCCCGCCAGAAAATTGTTTTTTTTTTTCCAAAAAAACGATTTTGCGTTTAATCGATTTCACATCGCCATCCCTACTCTATGCCCAAAGTCTATTAGTCTTTGGCTAAAGTGTTAAACCCATGGACTATGGAGCGATAAAGAGTTTGGCGGGAATGTCAAGATGAGTGTCACGCTCATTTTTCATTGGACTTTTATAATTATTTATAGTGTCGTTTACTAAATAAAAACGCGTGATTTATGTAGTAAAAAGTGCATTCAGTGAATAATTCAAAAAGAACAGTGAAATATTGTAGCATAGTGGCCTCATCATGTCTTTACGCTAAACCGCTCCTTATCGTCCAAACGCGTAAAACGAAAGGAGTTAGTTTAGGTTAAGTTATGTTAGGATAAGTTAGGATAAATTAGGATAAGTTAGGATGTCCGTGTGCAGTTTCTGGTCCGTGTGCAGTTTCTGGCCTGCCATCGGACGCGTCCCCAGGTGGCGGATAGGGGAACGGCCCCCAGATATGGGGGTTACCGGTTTACCGGCGCGGACCAAAACCAGATGCGGGGACCGCTTCGGCGGTCACACGTGCGGCGGGTCGGCCACCACTCGAGGTGGCTGACGTGACCCGAACTCCGGGTCACCGTCGGGCAACCCGGTCTCCTCATTGAGAGGAGCTGGGGGCCCCGTTTGCCTCCGGGCAAACGAGTGGGGCTAAGAGGAAGGACACCTCGCTAAAAAACCCTTGGCTGCTGCGTCTTCTCGCACAAAAAGACGTACCCAGCCCGGCCCCTCCCTGTGGAGTGGAGGGACCACTGTGGGCCCGCCCTAGGCGGGAATCGCCGGCGGGGGATTGGTAGTTAGGCTGTGCCATTTTCCCATGACCCCGCCACTCAGGCGATGTCGTTGTGCCGCTGTGGGTTTAGTGGGTATTCCCGGCTTCGGCTGGGCGAGTCCCACACACGCCCTTCGGGGTATGGTGCGTAAACGCATTACCACAGCGTCAAAAAAAAAAAAATATAAATTAGGTTAAGTTAAGATAGATATTATTGAAGAAAAAAAATTACTGAAGACTTGGCTGTATGGCGTACTATGCCTTTGCCTTTTCCATTCGCCCGAACGGAAAGAAACGAACCAAAAAAAAAAAAATGTCTATGGAAGATGGGTTTGGCGGGAATGTCAAGATGAGTGTCACGCTCATTTTTCATTGGACTTTTAAAATTATTTATAGTGTCGTTTACTAAATAAAAACGCGTGATTTATGTAGTAAAAAGTGCATTCAGTGAATAATTCAAAAAGAACAGTGAAATATTGTAGCATAGTAGCCTCATCATGCCTTTACGCTAAACCGCTCCTTATCGTCCAAACGCGTAAAACGAAAGGAGTTAGTTTAGGTTAAGTTATGCTAGGATAAGTTAGGATAAATTAGGATAAGCTATGATAAGTTAGGATAGATATTTAATGAAGAAAATAAATTACTGAAGACTTGGCTGTATGGAGTACTATGCCTTTGCCTTTTCCATTCGCCCGAACGGAAAGAAATAAACCAAAAAAGAAAAAAAAAAGGACTATGGAGCAAGTTAAACCCCAGTGTTGGAAGCACAGAGCAAGTAATCACTACGTTATAGTTGGAAGGGCGGGAAACTTCGAGTCGAGCGGACGCGGTTTTTTCTCAGCAATTTAATTTTTTTCATTTTTTATGAGAAGGATTGGTTTATAATTGTATTTATTTGTAGTTTTTGTTGTATGTATATATTTATAATAGTCCTAGTTCCAGTTATTTGGTAAGTGGTAGTTCGTAAGTTACATAAATTATTAAAAAATCATGGGCGATCCGCCCGACGATCCCGGAGGGACAAAATCTTTAATGAATGGAGATAGCACAAAAACATCAATGGATGTTTTAATTGATGCCCTGGAGTCGTCAATGGACACGGACTGCTCTATATCGAATAGTAGTAGTAAATTAAAGCGTAAGCGAGCAGTCAAAACGTTATGTGGTACATGCCACATGAAAAAAAGGCGGCAAGGATCTAGGCGAGAAAGTCCTGGTGATTGCCAATGTTTAAAAGAATGTGAGCCTGCAAAATCCAACAACGATCACAATACACATAATGAAATCAACAAAATAGCGCATGGTAATAGTGTACAAAGTGAAAATGATACAGTCAAAAAGCCGATTGGGCGTGCGTTGTTTCAGCGTTCTGATGTCGCCCCTTTTACTGTTCATGTACAAAGGGTTACCCAAAATGCAAACAGTAGTGATATTCTTCATCCCATCACCTTTGGCAGGTTCTTAAAAAGAAATAGTGTAAATGGTATATATAGCTAATGGCTCACTTAAGCGCATAGGTCGTAACCGTATAACGTTAGCGTTTACAAACTATAGCGATGCAAATACGTTTTTAAATAACAAAAATCTGTGTAATGAAAATTACAAGGCATTCATTCCAACCTTTAGCATCACACGATTAGGTGTAGTAAGAGGCATACCTACAGAATGGTCTGAGGAAGAAGTATTAGAGAACATCACATCGCCAGTAGGTTGTGGTCCAATAATAAAAACAAGACGAATAAAAAAGAAAGTTTTTATTGATAATACAAAACATTTTCAAAATACAGACAGACTGGTATTAACTTTTGATGGTCAGGTGTTACCGACTCGTGTGTACATGTGTTACAACACAGTACCAGTTAAATTATATATTTACCCAACGGTTCAATGTTACAATTGCTGCAGATTTGGTCATGTCAAGGTGCAATGTCGTTCAACACCACGTTGTTATAAGTGTGGTCAGGGACATTCTGGACGTCCGTCACTAGGGCCGGAGTAGGCGTGTAGTGGCTGTTCCTACACGCCTACCTGATGGAAGGAGAGGAAGAGGGACCCGCCGATCTCGCGCGCGGCGGGTCAAGGCCTGCCGGGGACGCGGTGAATGCAAACTAGGCCCCGTACCCCTGGCAATCGGCAAGAAGAGGAACTCCAGTGGGTTTAGCCGGTGAGTGCCCGGCACACCCTCCGTCGACCCTCAGACGGAGGACGGTCTGGTAGAGATTCCCACTGGGTAAACAAAAAAGAAAAAAAAAAAAAAAAAAAAAGAAGGGACATTCTGGCGATTCTTGTGATGTTGAGGAGCAAGACTTTTTCTGCTGCCTCTGCAAGGGATCTCACCAAGCCACCAGCAAAAAATGCCTGGAGTTTAGTCGGCAAAAAGCCATTAAAGAAACAATGAGTAAAAGTTGCATTTCATACATGGAAGCAATGAAACAACACCCTCCAGTCTCAAAAGTCTCGTATGCAGAAGCACTGTTGTCCTCAACCCATTCTACTACAAATAGCTCTGGAGGTTCTACTAATAATATGCCAATGACAATTACACATACAGATAAAACAGACTCGTATAAAAAAACAGTATTTTTAAAACCTAAATCTCCTCTTAAACATACTAAAAGCTGTGAAGTGTGATTAATAAAAAACATGAGCTTGTATAAATTGTAAATAAATATAACCCTTTTATTATCTGTCTTCAAGAGACCTGGTTAAAGCAGGAGTTTAACTTTAAATTTCCTGGTTTTTCCTGCATAAGGTCTGATAGACCTGATGGGTATGGCGGTTCAGCTATCCTCATTAGGCACTCTCTTCCTTATTCTTCTCTTCCCCTTCCTTCTCTTTGTAATAATATATCTGTATCTGCTATTGTAGTAAATAAAATTTGTTATCTATCTATATATTTTTCTCGGCCCAGCATGGAAATTTTCAATGAAATTGATAATTTTTTTAGTATTTTACCTAAACCATTTATATGTTTAGGGGATTTTAATTCTCATCATCAGACCTGGGGCTGCTCTTCATCTTCATACTATGGAGAACAATTATTAGAAATAATTGACAATCATAATTTATGTATTTTAAATAATGGTTTGCCAACCCGTCTTACAAGAGAGGCTGTAAGTGCTCCAGACCTTTCTCTATGTACACCTGACCTTGCTTCTTCCTTATCTTGGTCTCCTCTTGATAGTACTTATGGTAGTGATCACTATCCTTTGTTGATCACCTTTCCCTTCAGGACACCTACAAAACCATTAAAAACACCTCGTATAAAACATAAACTATATAAGGCTGATTGGCATCAGTATAGGTTAAAGGTGGAAGAAAAGATATCTGAACTTCCTGAGATATCACACTTAAATGTATCTGCCTGTGCTGATACACTGGCTAAATTGCTGATTAAAGTAGCTGATGAGACATTCCCAACTAAATGCAATAGGTCTTGTACGATTCCTTCTCCCCCTTGGTGGGACAGGGAATGTACCATTGCTGTCAAGCAGAGAAAGGAAGCTGAAACACAATATCGTAATTCAATGAATGATGAAAATTTTGATTCTTATTTGAAAATAGCCAGCTGTACTAAAGAATTGCTAAAAAGAAAGAAGTTTGAAGGGTGGCGTCGCTTTTGTACATCACTTTCACCAAACGTTAACTCTTCCATTGTTTGGCAAAATATAAGACGATTTAGATCTGCTTTTACTGAAAACCAACAAAACTTGATTCCTTTAGAACTTGCAGAGAGAGTAATAGATCGCCTGGCTCCTCCTTACGTCCCAGAACAGCTGGAATGTCCCCAGTACACAAATATGTTGCCATTGATTTGTAATGTAAATGATAATCCAGATCACAATTCACTGTTTCACCCACCCCTGAACCTGGCTTCTCAGCGGCAGTGGGATGAGCCGCTCTGCATGCTGGTTCGAAACTATTTATTAGAGTCAGCCGATAATAACGCGGAGCGGTCCCGACTTCTAGCTAGCTGCGAGCCAGAGTCAGGCTATTGGTTGAATGCAATCCCTTGCCCAAACGTGGGTACTCTTCTGGAGAGAACCACTTTTAGCCTGGCGGTGAGCCTTCGTATAGGGGCCAGGACTAATGAACTCCATCGTTGTCGGTGTGGAGGGGACGTCGATCCCCTGGGCAACCACGGCCTGGCCTGCCGTCGTAGTGCTGGACGTTTTTCACGACACGCGGCTCTGAATGATGTCATACGTCGTGCTCTTGCCTCAGCAGGTGTGCCAGCTGTCCTCGAGCCTGCTGGTATTATTCGAGATGATGGCAAGAGGCCCGACGGCATGACACTCATTCCCTGGAAAAACGGGCGGTCGGTTGTATGGGATGCGACATGTGTAGATACCGTAGCTCAGTCCCACTTACCGGCGACCGCCCGCAGAGCCGGAGCTGCTGCAGCAGCTGCGGAGGTCATAAAGAGGCGCAAATATGCAGCGTTATCTGAGCCCTACATATTTGTGCCTTTCGCTGTGGAGACGCTAGGGCCCTGGGGTGCAGAGGCTCGGCAATTTTTTAAAGAAATCTCTGCACGATTAATCGACGTATCAGGTGATCGGAGGGCTGGCGCGCATTTCGGTCAAAGGTTGAGTTTGGCGATTCAACGTGTAAACGCGGCCAGCCTTTTGGGCACCCTGCCCGGTGATCGCAGCGATCTGGGTTCAATTTTTTATATACTTTAAATTTAATTTGTAGTTAGTTTGTATTTTATGTCTTTTTAGGTTTAATTTATTCATAAATTAGTTTTAATTAATATTAATTTTCTATTGATTAAGCAATAATATATTAATGGATTAAATAAATGTTGCATTCACTGTTTACATTAAATGAATTGAGAGGTGTTCTTTCTGACATCCGGGATACTGCGCCTGGGGAAGACGGTATAACGTACTCGTTTTTAACACATCTTGGTGGAGAAAGTCTTCAATATAATTACCTAACCCTAATAAATACTATTATGGTTTCTGGGAAAATTCCGGTGTCGTGGAGAACACAAACCCTCATTTTATTGTTAAAACCACAAAAATCAAGTTCTGATCCGTTATCATATCGATCAATAGCACTAGCATCAGTATTAGCAAAAATAGCTGAACATTTAGTAAAAAATAGGTTAGAATGGTATATCGAACACAACAACATTTTTTCTAACACTCAATTTGGGTTTAGAAAAGGTAAATGTACACTTGACAGTTTAGGTATCTTTACCACAGTTATAAGATTGGCGTTTTCTAAAAACGATTTTGTGGTTGCTTCGTTTCTAGATATCACTGCCGCGTATGATAATGTCAATATCACAATATTAAATGAAAAATTACGTGTCTTAAAAGTCCCTGGCCTTGTCTCTAACTTTATCATCAACATTTTGTCTGAAAGATTTATCAAATAGCGGCGCCTACACGCGCAAACGCAGCGGTGTCTTTCGATCACACGCGCACGACAGAGACAGAGCAACCTGCCGCGCGGTCTGACGTCGCATTGTGCTCGGTGTCTAAAGACGCGCCGCGTTATTTAACCCCAGATACGGCTTGTAGCGGGCCGTCGCAATCTGATGCATTCACCACTGTTCTACTCGCCACCGCGCAAGTCACGGCCTACGATAGTAATGGTCGTGAGCATTTGCTAAGAGTTCTGTTAGATTCGGCGTCTCAAAGCAATTTCGTCACAAAGGAATGTTGTGACCGATTATGTTTACGTCAAAGCAATACACAGTCCACGACTGTACGTGGTTTCGGACGCGCGGAGAAAACGTCGTTCGGAACAGTAAATTTAACCATATTTTCCCGCTTTAATAAAAGTATCCGATTTGATATCGACTCGTTAGTAGTCGATCAAATTACGGATAAGTTACCTTCTGCTTTTGTCGATATTAAGGCCTTGCCTTATTCGAATAAACTTCAGTTCGCTGATGATAGTTTCGCTATTCCTAGTAAAATTGATATTTTAATTGGAGCTTCGCTGTTCCCGCATTTACTTTTGCCTGGCGGGATTCCTGGAGGCCCGTCAGTGCCCGCCGCTGTCAATACGGTGTTAGGCTATGTACTAATGGGAACTGTGCCTACACTTAGTAAACGCCCAGCCTGTATTACATCATGCTGAGTCATAGTCCATTCGCCTATGAATAATTATAATAATAATTCTATTTCCCGCCCATTCAACATCCCGTTGATGTTGAATGTGACTTACACCATTACGCTAGTTTGCGCTGACGTGTAGGTAATTAATTATTTCCCGCTTCTGGGAACTTAAAGAAGTTCCCGGCCCGCCCATTCAACATCCCGTTGATGTTGAATGTGAATATTTTTATTTCCCGCTTCTGGGAACTTAAAGAAGTTCCCGGCCCGCCCATTCAACATCCCGTTGATGTTGAATGTGAATATTTTTATTTCCCGCTTCTGGGAACTTACAGAAGTTCCCGGCCCGCCCATTCAACATACCGCTGATGTTGAATGTGAACATTTTTATCGTTCAACTACGCAACGGGACCCAGTTACTGGTCGCTATACTGTAGGTCTACCGTTTGATAAAGATGTGTTCACACTAGGTGACTCTTTCAATGTCGCTCGTAAGCGATTTTTATGCTCGGAAGGGAAGCTTGAAGTTTCACCGGGGCTGCGCGCCGCTTACGACGAGGTCGTAAATGATTACCTTTCTAAGGGTTATCTCTCGCCCGTCTCAGTTCTCCCGCATGAGACCGTAGACGTGTATCCTACTTACCGTTGGCAAAAGTTTATTGCCAATCGCGTTATTAAAATCACTAATAATATTTCCGCAGATAACTTCTATCACGTAGCAGGGATTGACAATCCGGCAGACTGCCTGTCACGTGGTGTGTCTCCTGCTAAATTGTTAAACCACCCTCTGTGGTCTCAGGGTCCCCCCTGGCTAATTTTACATCCGTCACAGTGGCCTACCACTGAATGTACGGAGCCGCTCTCGCTGAACGAAGTACCTGAGCAAAGAAAGCTCGTTCACGCTGTTTTAATTCCCGCGGACACCTCTTGTGTTCGTTATACTCTTTGTCGCCTTTCGTCATGGAGTAAAATACCTACTCCGTACGACTGTTTGCATTTATATATTCATTAAATTGTTATCACGTCGCGATTCCGTACAAACAACCGCAGCTGATTTGAGTTACTCACAGAAACACCCAGTACTTCTGCCAAGGCATGACTTTCTTGTCAACTTATTAATTGCATATTATCATAAGAAATATTTACACGCCGGGCCAGAACAGCTCATGTCACTGTTGCGGCAGAAATACTGGATACTGGCTGCTCGTCGCGCTATCCGTAAGGTAGTCCACGATTGTAATGTTTGCTTCCGCGCTCGACCACGTCCAGTTTACCCGCTCATGGCTGACTTACCAGATTGTCGGACATGTCAGGCTATTAAACCATTTACCCATACAGGTTGTGATTACGCAGGTCCTATAGCCTACACTCCCATTCGCCGCCGGGGTGCGAGGGCTTTGAGGGCGTACTTTTGCGTGTTCACATGTCTCACAACTCGCGCGCTACATATTGAAGTAGCTACAGACCTTAGCACGGCCAGTTTCTTGGCTGCACTTAAGCGATTTTTATCTCGCAGAGGCCCTGTCCAAGTGATACACTCGGATAGAGGCACTAATTTTGTAGTCGCTAATTCTTAATTATATAACGACTTGGTCAGAGTTGGTGGACGACTCACCCATTCTGATCTAAGTTATTCACAGCGGCATTCTTACAAAGAGCTAGTTACAGTACTCACTCAGAGCGAGTATTTGTTAAATTCTAGGCCTCTCATAGTTCTGAGTGCCGATTCCGCAGAGCTTACCGCATTGACTCCGAGCCATTTTTTTGCATACCGCACCTCTGCTTTCATTGCCCGCACCTGAAGTAGAATCAGATAATCTCAATCTGCTTCAGAGACATTCTCTACTTGATAAGTTAGTTCAGTCCTTTTGAATGTGGAGAATGGAGTATTTACACGGTTTGCAAACTCGAGAGAAATGGATACTCCGACTGTGCCAATCAAGGCTGACATGGTCGTAATCATCATAACCTTTATCGTGGCCGTTAGCGATTGTGGAAAGGACGCTTCCTTCCGACGATGGGGTGACGCGTGTAGCTTCTGTAAGAACCGCTAAAGGTACATACGTACGTCCAGTCGTGCGTTTGTGCCCACTACCTACACAGTAGGATTATTAATTTGATAAATACAAGTAGTTTAGTATTATCGCAGTTATTTATATAAAGTCGCAGTTTCAATATTATATTTTCGCAGTTTTCGCTGTATTTATGATTGGGTTTTGAAGGTGACCCTTCAAAAGGGGGGAGGATGTTGACGCCATCTATTGGCGTTTATAAAATGGAACTGTTGCGCTGTATTCTCATAGCTGAATCTTTGTCCCCGTAACCCTCTACGTCACGTCATGCACCCGCTGCCCGTGAGATGGCGCAGTTTCGTTATTGATCGAAACAACGCCTAGATTATACGAGAGAAGAGAGATTTTAGTGTGTCTCATGGAACCTCCGCGTGTGCGCACCCCGTACCGCGCGCTAACCGCTGTTTAAAAACCCGCATTTGCATAGTTCTGCTGTGTTAATTTATCGCTGAACGATATAATCATTCGATTATAAGTTGTAACCATCCGCTCAAATTGGAGACGTGTCTTTGTGGCTTCAAGAAAAGAAACCGAAGCTGTTAGCGGGGAACTCGATAAAACCACGTGGGTGTGTGGAGCTTGTGCCGAACCGCGAGGGTGAAGAAAGTCGAAGACGGAGCCAACTGATTGAACTCCTACGAGACGACGAGAGCCCGTCAAGAGAGGTAAGGTGCATGATATTTCCATAACCCATTCCTAGGCTAAGAGTTTTACAGCGCGACAGTGACGCCATTTTTCTTTTCCATAAAAAGGTTACAGTCTAGATCGAAGGAAGGTAATAAACCCCGCGAAGCCACTTTAGCCCCTTCACCATGTGTCGACTCCAGCTCATCTGAACAAAATTAATATTTTAACAGATCCATCATGTCCTTGAGGAGAGTACGGTGACAGTAACCATATTTTCTTTTCTTGTACTTTGTATGATAGAACTCAGTTTATTTCGAACCTGATATCCTTATCTATTCCATTACCTACTTCTATTGCTTGTTTATTAAGTTTATGTAGTCTAGATGTATATAAGTTATTAATTCAGTTTGTACATATTAATAATTTAAGACTTTAAATTATTCTTGTAACTTTTCTATGTACCTACCAATCCTTTCATCCTAAATTCCCGATCCCGAGATTATACTGTTTAATTTGTTTCCCTAACTTTGATAATTGGCTAAAGACATTAGTCATAGCCAAAAAGGAAAAAATAAAATAAAAAATAAAACCCCAGTGTTGCCGTTTTAGCGTCTTTGTTAATAGATCTGGCGGATTTTGGATGTGCTTAGCGACTTTTTTTTCGTACTAGCGACTAAAATAAATTTAGCGACTTTTAGTGACTTTTTGTATTCATGAATACCACCAATTCCCAGTAGTGGTAATGAACTTAGAAGAAACAATGTTTTCGATATTGAAAACTTAAACATAGTTTAGTTCAAATTTAACTGTGGTTACTAGCTACGAATACTGCTATTGGATTTTCTGGAAATCCCCTACCAGAATGACTTTCGATCTTTAAGTTCATCACTGTTTACTATTTCTTTCTTTTTAATTTCATTAATTCACCGTTCATTAAAAGAAGGGAATAACCAGGTTTTACTTACTTTTTCGCAGAATAATCTTGTTTGTGTGTAAATGACGAATAGTGTCTTGTTCAATTGTCGTATAAAAATGACGCAATAAATACCGAAAATTTTGCTTGTTTAAACCTATAGATTTGATTGATATGACTAAATACTTTGTAATACAAATTTGCTTTTATTTACGCCATATTTTGTAACCATAAAATATTTGGAAATATTTAGCGACTTCTAGCGGATTTTTTATTCGTCTTTGTTTCAAAATCTAGGGACTTTTGTTGCGACTTGCGAGGTCTAGGGACTTTTCATTTTCCTACACGGCAACACTGCTAAACCGAAATGTCCCAAGACTTGACAGGACTTTTTGGCGGGAAGTCAAACAAAGCGGGAGAATTTAATTCACCTATTTTCTAAAAACATATTTTTTATATATAAATTAATATAAGTCTACTGTAAATAGTATATTTAGATAGTAAATAGTGTACAATATGAGTGTAGATAGTGACGGGGCCCATCCCCTTGGTGACAAAGAGCGTAAAAAACGAAAACTCGAGACAGACTCTGAGACTAAATATAAAATGTTTACCAAACAGAATTATAAAAGACAATTCCCCGAAAATCGCAGCATTGATTGCATTGTCTACGTTGAGTCCCAAGAACAGGAAAAAATTGGCAATAAAAATCCTATAACATTAACAAAAATCTTCACTGAAAATGTTAAAGGCATTGCTGGTGTACACCGAGTGAACGCGTACAAAATTGGCATTACTTTTCACAAGCCTGCACCTGCTAATACTTTTATGAAAATGGACAGTTTCCTTAACAGGAACAAGCTAAAGGCTTTCGTGCCTGCTCACATGACTGAAACAACTGGAGTTATTAGACATGTACCACAAGATATGTCCAATGAAGAAGTTTACAAAAACATTACTTGTGATGCTGAAGTGATCTCCATCAAACGTTTCATGAAGAAAGTTGAAGGAAAGCTCACTCCATTGACTACAATAGCAGTAACATTTGCTGCCACGACACTGCCACGATATGCATACATCCAAATGTTTAGATACCCAATACATATGTACATACCCCCTTTATTACAATGCTATAGATGTTTAAAATTTAATCACTCTGCAAAAGTTTGCAGAGGTGAACAAAACTGCTCGTCATGTGCTGGCCGACATTCTTACAAGGAATGTGATGTTGCTGAAGTAGTATGTATAAATTGTGGTGGTAATCACTTGGCCATTTCAAAAGATTGTCCAGTAAAAAGCCAAAAAATACTAGAAAAGAAGAAAAAATATCTTAACCTCCACCAAACCGGCGCCAGTTATGCCACGGCGGTAAGTTCTGCCCCACCCAAAATTAACGACAAAAATGTTTTCCCCACTATCACAAAGGACATTGACATGACTATAGGTGAAAATAATAAAACATTCAATGTTGAACAATTGTTGAATAATGATATTGTTCTAAATGCTTTAGTGAAGTCCTTAATTATATTGGGTAATGATAAAAGTAATACACCAATTACAAATAAAAGGATTAAAGATATATTGTTAGCTAATTTAATCAATTAATGGATACATATTTAAATGTGGCTCAGTTTAATATACAAAGCTTACAGAGTAAGAAAACCCTACTAAAATCATTTCTTTCTGAACATAATATTGATGTATGTCTACTTAACGAAACATGGCTTAAAAGTAATAGTATAATTCCCAACTTTACACCATATAACTTTATACACAAAAATTCAGTAAATACTCATAATGGAGTAGCCATTTTAATTAAACATAATTTAAAATATAATATTATACAAACAAGTTTTTATGAATCTATACAAAACATTTGCCTATCAGTTGAGACATCTATGGGTAACTTATATATATTATGTGTTTATTGTCCTCCCAGTAGCAGTAGGTTTGACACCAGCAAGTTGAGAAAAGTTTTGCTTGAAACTCCCAAGCCATGTCTGGTTATGGGAGATTTTAATGCACATCACATGCTGTTTGGATGTCATGCTAATAATAATAGAGGTAACAGCTTATATAATCTAATTGATGATTTAGACATATGTATTTTGAATGATGGTAGGCCGACCACTGTTCAGCAGCCTAACAGAAATCCATCTGCAATTGATTTAGCTCTGGTCAGTCCCACTTTAGCTCCTCTTTGTGAATGGCGTGTTCATGACGATCCAATGGGTAGTTATCATTTCCCAACTCAGGTTATTATTTGTGTGAAGCCTTCTACGTATGAAGCACGACCTGTTGAAGAGAAATATATTTATAATAAAACAGATTGGGAAAAATATTACCAGTTATCAGAAAATTGTTTTTATAATTTAGATTTAAATGAACCTCTAGATTCTTATAATAATTTTGTAAATATTTTGTTTGATCTTAGAACAAAAACAGTCCCAAAACAAAAGGCTAAACAAACTTTACAAGTTATGAGAAAGCCTGCTCCTTGGTGGAACCAAACATGTAGTGACGCCGTACTAAAGTCTAAGCAAACCCTATTAGCCTATAGAGCATCACCAACCATTGCTAACTACATTATGTACAAAAAATTTGATGCTAAAAAGAAAAGAATTTTAAAAGAAGAAAGTATTAAATCTTGGCAAAAACTCTGTACTAGTTTTAATAGAATGACGCCTATTTCTATAATATGGAGTTACATCAAAAGGTTTAAGAGGATAGGTTCTTCTCATAATAGATATTTGAATGATGACTGGGTACCAACTTTTTTAGATAACATTGCAGACTCCACACAGGTGAATGTAGATAATTTAAAGAATATATTTGTTCAATCTGTTGAAAATGATAGCAACTTTTTTCTCAATAAGCCATTTACAATGAATGAGTTATACATATCCCTTAAAAGTAGAAGAAATACAACACCAGGTTTGGACACAATACCTTACATATTAATAAAAAAATTACATCCCAATGCTCAAGATATATTATTAAGTATATATAATAAACTATGGAACACTTTAACTATACCAGAATCTTGGAAAACCCAATGTGTAATACCTATATTAAAACCAAACAAAGATGCAAATAATCCATCATCATACAGACCTATTTCTTTATCATCATGCTTAGGTAAAATTTTTGAAAACATGTTAAAGTTACGATTAGACCATTTTGTAGAGTTTGAGCAAAAGTTACCAAAGATACAATTTGGGTTTAGAAAAGGTAGAAGTTGCTCTGAAAGCTTTGTGGCTCTTATATCAGATCTAAAAAAGGCCAAACTGAGTCATTCCAATGTGGTATGTGTATTTTTAGATGTGAAAGGTGCTTTTGACAATGTTAATATTGAATGTTTAATTCACGTCCTTCATGAATTAGCCTTTCCACAAAAGATATTGCGCTGGATTTTAAATTTTCTTAACCAAAGAACCCTATATGTAAAGTTTAACAATAAACTACATGGACCAAGAATTGTTAGTAAAGGTACAATGCAGGGAGCAATATTATCACCATTATTATATAATTTGTACACATCCCAAATCCTTAATTTTGTAAATACATCACAGGTAAAAATCCTACAATTTGCAGATGACTTGCTTTTATATAGTGAACATCAAAATTTGAACATAGCTGTTAACAATTTGAACACTGCATTATCTCAATTACATAATTATTATGGCAACTTTTTAAAATTAGAGATCAGTTCTGAAAAGAGTTCAACATTAGTATTCAGTAAACACCCATTTGTACAGAATCCTATAAATATTATCTATAATAATAATGTAATCCCAATAGTTCATCATCATAAATTTTTAGGTATTTTATTAGATGACAAATTGAAGTTTGATAAACATGTAAATCATATAAGTAAAAATGCCATGAAGAGCATAAACATTTTGAGAAGTTTAGCAGGAACTTTTTGGGGTTCTGACCCTAAAACACTTAATTTATTATATAAAAGCATAGTCAGAAGTCATTTTGATTATAGTAGCCTAGCCTACATGAACATAAGTATTACACTACTGAGGAAATTGGATGTAATACAGAATATGGGTTTGAGGATTATCAGTGGAGCCATGCGCACAACTCCAATAAATTCCATGGAAGTAGAAAATTGCATACCACCTCTATCTCTGCGGCGTTTACAGTTAGCTGAGCGATTCTGTCTGAAAGAGCTGTCCAATATGAATGCCATAATTGGTGATAATGTTTGCTATTCAGAAGAAATTGTTCAGTCAGCTGGGACATCCATCATCTCTGCCAATACCCTTATCAATGGTATATTACCTGAAATTCCAACCATTATGACAAATGTCAAAAACATGACCAAATCTATGTACATTAGTAACAAGTGGCCAATTTACCAACATTCATTCAACACAATATCAAGTTACTTTGATATCACATGCCATTTAGACTCTATTAGACATAAGAATGATTTCTTAGAATTTTTAAATGATAAAAAAGACTATTATATCCTATATACAGATGGCTCCAAAAGTAACCATGTCAAAGCAGCATACTATGACCCACAAGTAAAGATGACCAAATGTTTTAATTTGCCTTCAATTTGCAGCATTTTCACAGCAGAAAGCTGGGCCATACTGGCTGCTTTGACATATGTAAATACCAGTGTAAATAGTGTTAATATATTGATAGTTAGTGATTCTAAGAGTGTGTTATCTACATTATGTAATTGTAATTTAAAATATAAGCAAAACTACGTAATATATAAAATTAAAGCTATGATTCAGATGTTAGGAAAGAATGTAGAATTTGTATGGGTGCCTTCGCATAGTGGCATAACTGGTAATGAGGTTGTGGATCAAGCAACTCGTCAAAACTATGATGAAGATCTATCAGAACTTTTCAAAATACCATTTACTGATTACTATGAGATCTTTAGAAAGGCAGCAAAGAATATTTGGGCAGAGTACTGGACAAAAACCACTGAAACCAAAGGAAAATGGTATGCAGATATACAAAAAGAACTACCAACAATACCGTGGTATATTAGACTCAAATACACCGACAGAAAGTTTATATCAGTTATTAATCGCCTACGCTTTGGACACTGTTTGGTACCGGCGCATCTCACCAGAATGAAAATTATTGCAGATCACAAATGTACATACTGTTTTAAAGAAAATGCAGACATTGAGCACATTATTTTCAATTGTAAAACTTTTGCTGTGCAACGGTTGGTGCTTGTCAGTGACTTATGTGACATTGCTGAAGAAAATTCAATAAGTGTTCCCCGCCTCGTTCAAGATATATTATCAAATCCAGCCTTCTTTGTTCCTACGTATAAGTTTATTATAAATACGATTGAAAAGATATAATTAGAATTGCCTATAATTACTCTTTATCTCATATTAGTTATATAGTAAGGTCAGCTGGTTAGGTTGGTCAGACAGTGTACTGACTACCGTGTAATATAAAGTAGGTATTTTATTTTGTTAATGTTAATTAAAAAATTATATCTAGTGGCAGTGAGTGAATGTATTATGCAATAATGCATATTATGTAATTATTCATAAGAGCTATGTATGTTTTAAAGATTTCGACTGAAGGACTTGTATCCATGGTCATGAAATAAATTATAAAAAAAAAAAAAAAAAGAAATGTCCCAAACAAAATGGCTGATTGTGTTGCTAAAGAAGTCCTCACTCGTTGAGATTGAATAAAATTTTCAAAGTATTTCAATTGACAAGTTGTACAATAACAAAAAAAAAATCGTTTGTAGGTATGTCCGTCACGTTATTCAGAACATTCGTAAATACTTTGAGGCAGAGTCTGCCGAGACATCCCATTAGACCAGGTAAAAATTTGCACACATGGGAAAAGCCGGTATTCATTATTTTATTAACAATCAGTGTGCTTAGGAAATCGTGTTTTATTGTATTATTTTGTTTCTTTAATTCGCTTTCTATGGTTAGCTTCCCTGTAGTGGGACATCTCAGGCTTAAAACATAAAAAACTGAGCTACGCAGTACGCGGTAGGTTTGATAATAGCCTAAAAATAGTTATGGGTCGCCAGAAGTACATCTATTGACTTTGGTGCGGCGTCGAAATTCCAACTAGTCTTACAAAGGGTACAAAATACAGTAACTGGGTTATGCAGGTTGGATAGTGGAGATTGTGAAGGCCACCAGTCGCTTCATGTAAGATATTGTTTTTAACTACATCCAGTCCAACTTGTTGGACTCCTACATACTCTCAGTTTGTAGTAGAGTATTAATTTGTGAGATAAGCTCTTGATCAATATTTCATACTGTGGCCCAAATTTTATCTCGCAAATACTTTCAATAACAAAACCTTATAATCACAGTTTCCTGGAAGGGTTTGACATTAAAATATTATTTACTCTTAGTTCCATAGGGCCATTG
The DNA here is from genome assembly GCA_017933935.1 of Sesamia nonagrioides. Classification (NCBI taxonomy): domain Eukaryota; kingdom Metazoa; phylum Arthropoda; class Insecta; order Lepidoptera; family Noctuidae; genus Sesamia; species Sesamia nonagrioides. The sequence goes on along the minus strand of JADWQK010000844.1, from coordinate 130,309 downwards.
ATTTTTTAAGTACAATTTTCATCAAGGAATTGATCTAGTCTTTAAAATTGATAAGTGTAAAATTCTTATTTCTGTAAAAGTCCCTAATTTAAATAAACCCAATTGTGTACTTTTTTCTGCAAAAATGCCCAATTCAAATAAACCTAATTGTGTGTAACTAGTCATGTTTTTAATTTCAAGTTCTAAACACTTCAGAAACATCTGCATACCAAGTGCATCTACCATGATTTCACAGTAAAAAATACATCTAAATGTAAAATACAGTGAAATTTACTAGTTTCAGTGCCATGAGTATAGTTTGAAAAAGGCTATTATGATGATTGTTTAGATCTGTATGTCGACAGCCTCCGTGGCGTAGCGGTAGCGGACGCGGCCGCTGCGCAAGGTGGCGCGGGTTCGATCCCCGCACAGTGTAAGTATTTGTATGCATGAATATGAATATTTGCACTGGTCTGGTCGTGCCTCGGAAAGCACGTTAAGCCGTTGGTCCCGGTTGCCATACGAACATCTAGTGGCAGTCGCTACGGGTTGTTGGAGCCCTCAAAAGTCCAACAATTGGTCTAACTGCAATGCTTCGATGTCGCCTTCGGGTTGTGGAGGTCAGACGGCAGTCGCTTCACGGAAAATGTCGAAGTTTAGCCATATCAGCAGTTGGACTGGTAAAGCGGACCCCAGACTCCAAAGCTGAAAAGGCTTCGGATGCGACTGGGATTAACGCTGGGATGATGATGATGATGATGTTTAGATCTGTATGTCTTTTTTTAAATTAGTGGCCAAGATGAATATGCATTGTTATTTGTTTTTTTTTTTACTTCAATAAAAATAGGTATCCTGCCAAAATTGCTGGTAATTCCATTTTAGTTTCAATTTCTACAAATAAATAAAATGGTTAGAAAATGCTAACATTTTCTTACTCTTTCATTGCAGTATTGCAAGTGCGGTCTATATCAGCCATGGAAATAGCAACTGTAGAGACCAAAGTTGCTGAAGAAAGCCCTAAAGCATCAGAAGAAATAGTTCCTAACAAGAATTTGACAAGATTCAAGAAACGGTTTATGAAGCGACAGTGGCAAGAAACAGAAAACAAGAATGACAATGGAGAAACAGACCAGAAGAAACTTTGTGAGAGACCTGTAGAACGGATCAAGAGGAAGAAAATGGCACTTCTTTTAGGCTACTGCGGAGTGGATTATTATGGCATGCAACGGTAACGGTAGTTATATTTGTAGCCTAAGGGTTGATTTTCCCATCCCCTCTCAACTTATTTGAGGAATACAATTAACATTGAAATTTTCTGTATGAAATGCCAAAATATCAAAATTATCCCTTGAATAAAGTTATGAGATGATTGAAAAGTCAGCTCTAAAAGTAAAGTAATTCTAAAAAGAATATCATTTTTATCTATAAAATTTAAATCCAACCTTGTGTTATCTTTATTTTACGGATGGCAGCAAATGGTCGAGCTACATACAACTGTTAACTGTTCCCAATCAACCTTGAGTCTTAATGCTTTACCGAAAAGATTGAAAATAGAATAAATAAATTTTATCAATTGTAGAAGCTTGAGGTGCTGTCATCTGTACCTGCAAAGTTTTATTATTTATTTCACATGAATTTTGACTGCAACCTTTAATGTCTTTCGTATTATCGTTATCAACCTTTTTATCATCCCACTGCTGGGCACAGGTCTCCTTTCATACAGAGAAGGATTGAGCATAATCACCACTCTTGCTCAATGCAGGTTGGGGTTTCCAGACTTTAAGTCCAGGTTTCCTCAAGATGTTTTCCTTCACCTTGTAATCAGACATTGGTGTCCCAAGATATACTTAGAAAGTACAATATATACACAATAACTTAAAAAGTTACATTGGTATTTGCCTGACCTGGAATGGAACCCGTGCACTCATACTTGAGGGGCTGGTGTTTTAACCACTAGGCTCAACAACTTTTAACCACAACTTCTGCATTATAATTGTTTATTATTGTAAATATGTGTGTCATACTAGCTCTGCTCATAAATGTTGTCAATATTATATTGTTAAAATATTTAATATTTGTCCTAAAGTGAAATTTCATGTTATATTTTTTTTGAGTAAATAACCTATTTACTAGTTGCGCCCTGCGGTTTCAGCCGGGGAAGTTTCAATCCCTCGGACATATCGAGATAAAAATATTCTGTGTTATTTTTGGTTATAAACTATCTGCCTACCGAATTTCATCCAAATTTGTTCAGTAGTTTAGGCGTGAAAGCAGAACAAACAAACTCACTTTCACATATATTACAGGAAATCTCGCAGAACATTTATGCCATTTATGGCCTATTCTAAGAATTGCAAAAGACCCTAAACTTTCTTTACTTTTAACGATAATAGCCTTTGACCATTATTCTGTGCCAGATGTGGATACTGTTACCTATTCAAATTGTTTAAAATACGGCTGAGCCCGGAGCCGGTCCTTCTACAGATATAATTCTCCGAAAACATTAAACCCAATGTGGTTGCTTAATACAGTATGTTTTTGATAAGGCGGTCATACTCATATAGCATATTAGCTTTCCGCATGCGGCTTCGCCCGCGTGGAGTTCGGTTATATCACGCTTTTTAGATTTCCCTCGGGAATATCAAATTTTTCAGGGATAAAAGTTAGCCTATGTTCTTTCTCAGGGTCTAAAGGTTGTCTTTGCCAAATTTCATCAAAATCGATTGAGAGGTTTAAGCGGGAGAGCGTAACAGACAGACAGAGTTACTTTCGCATTTATAATATTAGTATGGATAGGATTTTGGTCAATTTAACGTATGTTGTTCTAAACGATGTCGCTATAAACGGTTTTGACTGTATTTGTAATCTTTAAACCCATTTCTTACCTCTGCAATTCTGCATGAAGAAACTAGACGTAAGTAGAATGTTCCCGCCAATCTCTTTTTTTTTTATTTGGGATGCGAAATTTACCTCGCCCGCTCTGGGCGGAACGGAAAGGCGTGACTTTTACTGACTAAAACCTACCCGTGTTTCTTCACTTGCCTGTGCGGTGGCAAAGACCGCAGTTTCTTTTTTAACCAACCCGCAACCCTGACCCTGGAGGCATCGGTCATCGTGAACCCCGTCACGATGTGCTGATATCTCTTTGAGGCACGCGTGAAACACAATGCACCTCGACTCGGGCCTGGTCCTTACCGGGCAGCGAGCTGCCCACTGCTCACCGTTCGCAAGCCCGCGCCTACAGTGGCCGGGCGTCCGATGTGGTCTCCCGACCAGGGCGTCTCCTGCGGCGGCTAGTGGCGTGAGGGCTTTGGGATTCCCGCTGCCTCACGCGCTCCGCCTCTTCCTTTGCCGGCATTACAGCTTCGCAGAATGAGGTGACGGCCTGCCATGCACTCTCGCTCCGGACCATGGCCGGGACCAGAGTCGGACGCGAGAGATCGCCGCTACGAGGATACGTCGGTGCTGTATGCACCGTATGCTCCACCGTGTCCTTAAGGCGATCCACCCAAAGGTGACACCCTGGCGTTTCCTCCCGCCTTATCCGGAACAGGAACCTCCCGAAACAACCGTGTCCGGTGAGGACCTGCGTGGGGCGGAAGGTAAGGGCGCCGCCGTGGCGCCTCTCTAGTCACTCTTCAAAGAAGGGAGAATGTGTCGATTTTAATAGTTATTTGATTTTGCCCCCTCCACTAGGCAATTATTACTTTTTTTAAATTATAATTTCATTAATGATGTGTTGTTGGTAAATGTACCTGTATGCAGGGGCGTGCACAGACATTTCGAGTGGGGTATGCATATTCACTACCGAAATGTGTGCTTATACAAACTTATTTTTGCTTTATACGAATCCTGAATATAGTTTGTTCAGAATAAGCAACTGAATCGATTCCAATCATTTTTACACTATGTATGTTATATTTTTTCCCAAATACATTTAGCCATTGTTGCATCATGGCAACAGCTGACGGAGGTCAACGCCCCGCGTACCCACCTGATCGGTAGATTGGATTGCATATTTTTCCTATAATAAGCGAATCGTCGTGACCACGGAACGCAAAATTTTGTTTACCTAAAAAGCAGACGATATCGATTAACCTTTTGAAATTTTTTTGTGTTTGAAAATGTTTATTTTAAATGTCTATTCAAACTAGACTCTATTCTACCAAAAATTTGGTACTTTAAACAAGAATCTAAATGTTTTTCCGACGAATCGTATTTAGAGGAGGCTTTGTGAAAATATTTAAATCTGAATATCCATAACCCCAAAACATTTTATTAACATGTTTTGAAAATAATATACACGGAAAACAAAATAATTTGTGTGTATACCCCTGCTAACCAGTTATAATTATCATAATACTTTTTATTAAAACAACGTGTGACATTACCTTTCTTTTGAGTTAAGTTCAAGTCGCGAACACAACGCCCTTTTACAACTATTTTATATTTTTGCTCAAAACTTAATGTTAAAAAAGACACTATTTTTAGTTTACCTAAACACACATCACCATAAGAGAACAGAGCTCACAAGAATAATTTTCCATATTTTAGAAAGAAATACTTATCTAAAGTAAATAAACGAATTCAATTCAGTTTGCACTCAAAACGACACCCAAACATCAATATTCAATATGGCCACAAAAAAGATTACGTAATTTATTATTGTGAGTCTGGTAAAATAAAAACGTATCTTAACGAAAAACAATTAAGTACGCAATTTGTCAGCTTTTTGAATTGGCCGGATTATAATAAGCACTGCCTAAATCGGTTCATTTTCTCAATGAAATTGCACAGTCGCACACGAGAAGCTTACGCACACATTCAAACAATTTCATTCAAAATACGACCACACACGCTAACCAGGGAGGCATTTTAGTTCGTGCTTACGTCGCTCTTTCTCCGTGGCGCTAGAGTGACGTGTATAGATGATAAGCATAATATGTGTTAGCTAGTTCGCGCTAGCCCCAAAAGATGGCAGTGTTTTAGACTGTAGTGTTTTTTAAATAAAATTTTACTGTACTACAAAAATTATATTTTAATACGATTTGGGTGTTCCGAATTAGAAAATTATCAGGGTATGCAGTGCTTATATGCCTCTATGGAGCGCACGCGCCTGCCTGTATGTATGTCCCTGAAAGGAACAACAGGGTTTTTGTTACATAGTGTATACTTTAAATATCATATCATAAATGATAGGGTAAATGGATTGTGGCTATAACAGTACAAACATTTTTATTTACTCCCAAAAATTTACCGCATATTTTAATTATTAATGAGAAATATTTTCTCCTTATGGGGACACAGGAGTCCTCACTGTAAAAACAATAAAATGATGTAGTAGCATCTATGGTGAGTTATACTTGTAGGCTAAAATAAACTATTATGACCGACCAAGCTCTTAATAAACTAGTGCGCTTTACCATCAACGATTGCGTCACTGCTTACCATCAGGCAGGATTGCGGTCAAGCGCTAGTTTATAATATAAAAAAAGAAAAAAAAACCACCTCTTGGTGAATATCCATATCCTCCATGTGCTGGGCCCTCGGGTTTCCTATAGTTTTTTCCCTTCACTGTTTTGAGTGCTGACAGCCCTCTGTACTGTCACTGAATTAATAATTTGTTTTATTATTAAAAGATACAACCAAGTCGAAATCAGAAAGCAAAGTTTTATTTTTTTTCCCTCATTACAGAAATCGAGGTGTAAGTTGTGGTGGCCTAGTGGTTAAAACACCAGCCTCTCAAGTATGAGTGTGCGGGTTCGATTCCAGGTCAGGCAAGTACCAATGTAACTTTTCTAAAGTTATATGTACTTTCTAAGTATATCTTGGACACCAATAACTGAAGGTGAAGGAAAACATCTTGAGGAAACCTGGACTTTATAAGTCTGAAATCGCCAACCCGCATTGAGTAAGCGTGGTGATTACGCCCAATCCTTCTCTGTATGAGAGGAGACCTGTACCCAGCAGTGGGACGATAAAAGGTTGATGATGATGATGATGACAGAAATCATACAATTGACAACTAATGAAAACAATCCACAAGGTTTAAACATTTATATTTTCAATTTCAGTAATCCTGGTGTAAGAACAATAGAGGAGGATTTACTGAGAGCATTAATGGAGGCTAAATATTTGACAGAGGATGATTTCAACAATCAACAGAATGCACAGTTTCAAAGGAGTTCTCGGACGGACAAGGGTGTGTCCGCAGCCAGACAGGTTGTGTCACTTAAGCTACGTTAGTATTCTTCACATTAATAACACGTGTGTAATTACACATGTGTCTTAAACTGCACAACTCTATAATTTATGATATCACTTAATTTGTGAATACTTTGTTTCTGTTCATCATCATCATCAATATTTTTTTTTATCGTCCCACTGCTGGGCACAGGTCTCCGAGAGGAGACGCGGGACGCTCAATCCCTCTCTGTATGAGAATACAGAGAAGGATTGAGCGTAATCACCACGCTTGCTCAATGCGGGTTGGCGATTTCAGACTTAAAGTCTAGGTTTCCTCAAGATGTTTTCCTTCACCTTCATTTCACAGTCATTGGTGTCCGAGTTTATACTTAGAAAGTACATATAACTTTAGAAAAGTTAAATTGGTTCTTGCCTGATCTGGAATCGAACCCGCACACTCATAATTGTGAGGCTGGTGTTTTAACCACTAGGCCACCACGACGCCTATTGTTTCTGTTATTGTGTTTCAAGTGTGGCTAATGAAGCAACTTACATTTATATCATTAACCCTTAAAAACGTTTTTACTTTGTATACCTTTAATGGTAACTATAACTGAGGTTTCATTTTAACATTGTAATAGCACAACCATACTCAACCAGGTGCCCGGTGTTTCAAATAAAAAATTAAATTCAGCTTAAAAAAATGTGAAGCAATACCTAAATATATTCTTTTTTGTCCACAGCTCTGGAAGTAGATATTGGAGAAATAAATAAAAGACTGCCTGAGTGTATAAAAATTTTTAGCATAAAAAGAGTTACAAATAAATTTAACTCTAAATCAAAGTGCAATGCTCGAACATATAGTTACACTCTTCCCACACATGTTTTGGAGCCTAGTCTTGTCACAGATGAAGAGAGAAGGCAGTATAGAATCCCAGAAGAAAAAAAAGAACAAGTGAACAAGGTGCTACAAGTCTATAAGGGGACCAAGAGTTATCATAACTTTACTGAAAAGAAGTAAGTGATATAATTACACCTTAATTCTAAATATAAGTTTTGTAGAACAACTAGATACAACATGGTCGCATTTCGTGTAACACTGCTTTTTTTTTACTAAGTACACAAGGAATTTTACCATTTTGATGCATCCATACTAATATTATAAATGCGAAAGTAACTGTCTGTCTGTTACGCTTTCCCGATTAAACCTCTCAACCGGTTTTGATGAAATTTGGAATATTCCCGAGGGAAATCTAAAAAGCGCGATATAAACGAATTCCACGCGACCGGAACCGCGGGCGGCAAGCTAGTTTTACCATAATTTATAGCATTCATTTTGGATGGCTTGTGTGTACAACAGTTTTTAAGTAAAGAATCTATGTACAAAATTTCAAAAAGATACCATGAAAAACCACAAAGTTATGAGCTTGTTATCCTACTTGGCTGTCCCAACAAAAATATGTTCCACGCTCCGCTCGGGCGGGCGAGCGGTGCATTGATCTCTGGCGTCAGCTGTTGCGCGGCCGATGATCTACCGTAAGCTGCGTGGCGCGCTCGGTAACCACACTGCAACAATTTCTAAATGTATTTGGGAAAATATAACATGGTGTAAAAAATGATTGGAATCGATTCAGTTGCTTATTCTGAACAGAGTATATTTACGTTTCGCATAAACAAAAAATAACCTTAAATAAAACACTAGCTTTCACTAGTAACATGGCCAGCTCATATCCACTTTCACTAGTAACATGGCCAGCTCATATCCACTTTCACTAGTAACATGGCCAGCTCATATCCACTTTCACTAGTAACATGGCCAGCTCATATCCACTTTCACAAGTAACATGGCTAGCTCATATCCACTTTCACTAGTAACATGGCCAGCTCATATCCACTTTCACTAGTAACATGGCCAGCTCTAGTAACATGGCCAGCTCATATCCACTTTCACTAGTAACATGGCCAGCTCATATCCACTTTCACTAGTAACATGGCCAGCTCATATCCACTTTCACTAGTAACATGGCCAGCTCATATCCACTTTCACTAGTAACATAGCCAGCTCATATCCACTTTCACTAGTAACATGGCCAGCTCATATCCACTTTCACTAGTAACATGGCCAGCTCATATCCAATTTCACTAGTAACATGGCTAGCTCATATCCACTTTCACTAGTAACATGGCCAGCTCATATCCACTTTCACTAGTAACATGGCCAGCTCATATCCACTTTCACTAGTAACATGGCCAGCTCATATCTACTTTCACTAGTAACATGGCCAGCTCATATCCACTTTCACTAGTAACATGGCCAGCTCATATCCACTTTCACTAGTAACATGGCCAGCTCATATCCACTTTCACTAGTAACATGGCCAGCTCATATCCACTTTTCAGACTTTCACAATTTTTGGAGCTTGTTGTAAATGTAAAGCATTAAAATTTGAAGCACGGACACGGCAACCGTAGAGTAACGTTAACCGATTCGTTGCCACCTTCATTTACACGAATTCTTAACACAGGTCAAGCAGTTTGTGCGATGACGCGCCATAAGCGCCATCGGCCTTGCTAAACGATGACGCCCCACGGGCGGCATTGGCCACTGATTGTGTTTTATTCACGTGTTATTGTTATTTGACGTAAATCAGAGAGAGAATAGATCAATTTTGTGTGCAGTGTTTGTGTTAGTTGTAACACAAAGGTGACGTGGCGTATAAAGGTAATTCATTTAACTACTTAAGTAGTTATATAAATATAATTTTGCATTAAGATAAGATAATTAGCAGGAATACAATAATGACTTTCCTAAATGTAGCAGGCCACTGTTTACAAAATAGATGCAAATTGTCCGGAAAACGACAATAAGGAACATGAAAGTTTTACTGAATCTCAATCAATATTGCAAAACATTACATTGAAAAGGAAATTTGAAAGTTCTCGTACTTGTCACGACACAAATACTAGCTCAACAGACAGTAGCATAGAATAAATTAACCTTTTGAACGCCAATCACTTCTATACAAGTTCGAGATTTTCGTGCCTTCAGCGCCACTACTTGATTAGAAGTAATCACAGTATAAAATAAATTTACGACTTTTACAAGACCTTTTATTTTGTTTTTATGGAAATTTGCCCTGTTATCAACCATATTTTTAACTTTTTCACACATAATAAGTTCTTATTTGTTTAATTTTCAATAGAATCAAAAACGCCAGAAAATATTTAAATGCCCCCAGCGCCAATTACTTGATATCAAGTAAGCCAGTGATGGGACACGACGAAGACCTCGCTATATTTCATCTCGTCGAAATAATCATATATACTATTATTGCAAGAAAATGACGTACATTTATAATATTTTATAAATATTGTACACTTTAAACTAGGTTTTATTCACCTTAATCAAGAATTAATAGGTTTTCTAATCATTGTCGATAGTGAAACCCCGTTTGAAAAACCCATCCCTACATAGTTATCGGTCCGTACGCGCCACCGACGTGTATAGAAGGAAATCTGTGACGTCATAAGCGGACGGGTTTCAAGGTCATAGTGACTGTGTGCGTTTTAGTGTAGTGCAATGTGTAGTGCAAGTGGCGCACGTGTCCTTATAAAAAAAATTGTGACTGAATATGACGAATTATTGCGAGTTGTTCAAGTATGAATCAGAATTTTGAAATAGTTCGTCGTCTTGACATTCCGTTAAGTCGTCAACTTCCGTTACAGGAATTTTCTTCAGTTTTCTATTAGTTTCTACAAACCAGAAAAATAATTGCGAGTATTTAGCGACACCATTAAAAAAAGGTCTTGTGTAAAACAGACACTTACCCTCCATTTTATTTTATTTTTTAAAACGTAGAAAACCACGTATTTAGCTTCTATTAATTGTATTTGTTGTAAGTAAACGAAATAAATTATGCAGGAATCGGTTGAGTTTATGCACGTGTAACTCGACCACAGTTAATATAAAATATATACCATAGAAATCTAGACATCCCTAGAACAGAAAGGATTTTGACGTGCCTCGAGCGCCAACTACTTGATATGAAGTAGAAGGATTACATTTGGAGACAAATAGGGATGTGCCTTGTAGAACACACGTCTAATAAATTTAAAATTCTTTTCTTTATTGTGGGGAATATATCCAGGTTTTCATATTGTTTTTTTTATGAAATAAAATAAAATATGAAATTACGATTACAGTTTTTATTTAGCTTCGTAAATTGGTGAATAAACATTATTTTAAATGTATAATATTATTTGTCGATAGGACACTAATCCCATCCCTACGTTTTACTATAGATACGTTATACATTTGTAGTGTGGCGCAGGAGGACACATCGCGTATTATACAGTATGTTAACTAACAGAGGGCGTTCCCGTTAACCCGAAATAGTATAGCATACATACATGCTAAAAAAAATATTTCCATTCGAAAACAATTTTTTTTTTAAAATTTTTCCAATAAGAAAATATTCAATAAAATTTTTAAATTGACATGTAAAAGAAACACACTGTACACGCGAACTTGAAAGACGGCAAGGTCGCAATTTGTTTATGATACTACGCTACTATTTTGATTTAAAACAGGAGGTTTCAAATTTATTTCCAATTAGAATTTTTTTTTATTCGGATTTTTTTATGCTTATTTTTCTATCCTGATATTTTTATTTTAATCTATTAACCCGCCAGGACTCGCGCTTCATTTTGGGACACCAACAGTCGCGTGCGGGTCGATTAGACCCAGGTATTATATAGATGATTTAAATCACAAGACATATATTTTTTAATAAAGTAATGTATTTTTTATAAATTTAACAATAAAACAAATAATATAATTTTACATTTTAATTTGTTTTACTGGAACAATAAACTTTACCTATACTACTAAAAAAATGCTAGAAAAAAGTTACTTTTAATACTTCACTTTGGAAAACTTAGGTATTTATTTATTTTTATCAATAATCAACAACTATAATTATGTTTTTATAACAGTATATGAGTATCTTCGTATAAAAAAAAACTTATAAACTATTAGACAATTTTAGTTTTATAATGATCAGCCTCAAAATATATCACAAAAAAAGTCCTATAAAACTATCAATCTTAGAATTAGACAATTTTTTTGGTATGTTTGTTAGACTCTAATTAATCTTTTTGTTTGCAATTTTCACATACAAACATTGTATGATCTCGGCAAATAAATGCCTGACAGAAATGGCACTGAGTCTTGGTCTTCCTATCTTTTTTAGAGGGACAGAGTGAACATCGACCACGAACATTACTTGACGCCCCTGATGATTGAGATCTTTCTGTGATTTCTTCTCTCCCAAGTATTTGAAACATCTTACTTCGGATGAACCTAGGTAAAGTAGTGATAGAAGACCTTTTCTGAATTTGTGGCATCACCAAACCCAAAGCTAAATCTTTTAGAAAGTGTCTTCGTTCAACAGTTTCTTTTTGCAAGCGTTTCATGTTCGCATTATAAATTACATACGCATTTATTGCTCCTACATTCATAAGTCCAAAAAATATGGTGAGGGGCCATCTTTTGCTAACTCTTGATACAGAATATGTGCCACACATTTCGTCTACAACATCTACACCACATTTATACATGTTGTAATCCGTTATCATGTTTGGTTTGAATTTGTCACCCGTGTCTGGATCTATCGTTGCATCATGATGCATCGTTGAAACAAGAAGAACAACTTTTCCTTTTTTTGGTGCGTATGACAATAAAGTGCAGTTAGGTTGAAAGCCGAAGTATGTTGATTTTGGTTCGCGTCCTTTTGTTGAAGTAAAAACAGGTGGTATTTCAGGTTTATTTTTTCGAAGAGTGCCCAGAACTGTAAGGCCATAGTTTTCATACAATTCTGTGATCAAAGGAAAACTAGTGAACCAATTGTCCATAACAACATTGTGATGAGAATCTTTGATTGACTCCACCATACGTTTGACGAGGTCTAAAGGCTTATTACTGACATCAAATGGACCAGCATTTTGTTTCCCAGCATAGATTTCCATTTCAGCTGTATAATAAGTCCTCGAGTCAGCCAAAACAAAAAATTTTATCCCGTACCTTGCTGGTTTATTTGGCATGTATTGTCTGAATGGACAGCGTCCACGAAATGGTTCAAGTTTTTCATCAATTGTAACTGTATCACCCAAACAATAATGTTTCTTTATTCTTGTAACAAAACCCGTAAAAAAATCCCTTATTGCAGCTAATTTATCACTCTGCCGTCTTTGTTGACGAGTATTTATATCATCAAATCTAAGACATCGAAGCAAAAAGTGAAATCGTTGGCGTGACATAGTAGCTATACAAATGTCCGATCCAGTACCGTCTGTAGCCCAAAAATCATTTGTGTTCAAGTGTGCACCACGTAACTTTCCAAAATAATAAAGTAAACCCAATAGAGCCTTCAATTCTATCAAGTCAGTTGGTAAGCAGTCTCTTTCTCTTTGAAATTTATTTTGGATTGCAGTAATGTAAATATTAGTGTAAACCACGACTTGCTCTAATACATTATCAGGGTACATCAAAACCCAGCACTCTAAAGATGTTTGGGCATCTTTAGCCTCATTGATCGGACCAGGACGCTCTGTGATAATGTTGTGGCTTCGCGTTCGTACTGATCTGGGAGGTTCTTCAATATTCCATTTCACAACGCCATTTTTAGAGAGATAGTGTCCTTGACGAATGTATTTCAATGGTACATTATCTAGATCAGTTCTTCTATGAAATAAATTATCAGATGTAGGTACTGGATTTGAAGATACAAACTCAGTACAATCCTCTTCCGAACTTTGACAAGAATTGGAATCATGTTCGTCTATTTCTAAGTAATCTTCGATTTCCGAACATTCTTCCCCTTCGATTTCATCTTCATGTAATATTTTTTCAATATTCGCGGCATCTAATCGCATACGAGACATTCTGTAAACAATAATAATAATAATTTATATTTTTAATAGTTACAAAAAACACATGAACCGTCGCGTAAGGGTCTAAACGACCCATACTCACTTGACACGTCCGTCCTGTTCTAACGCCGCAGGCGAAATGGCCGAGGTCGCTTCGTGGTCCTCTCTGCGACCCCGAGTTGGGGGCGCGAGGAGACGGTTTGGGGGCTCCTTGATGGCCCCATGACCGTGGGGTCGGTCTCTCGGCCTCCAAAAATGGAGACCCGTCCTTGGGGTGCACCCTAGGGGTGCTATTCTACAGTCTTCGCACACCTAAGTCGACTCCGCGAGGGTGTGCCTTCCCTCCGGCGGTGGACGGTGTGCTTTGTTGTGTGTGGCTGTAGGAGCGCCTGAAGTGTTTCACGACGCCCGTGCGATCAGACCCCTACCAGGTTGGATCACGGGTTGCCCCCGTGAAGGCCCAGCAAGAGACGATCAGCGACCGGGCGTCGGCTTTGGTTGGCGCTCCGCTAGAGCAGGTGAATACCCCGACCCCCTAACAGCTCAACCAGCTATGTACGGTAGGCTGCGAGGGTACGGGGGGTAGTGTGTGTTACGAGCGGTTTGTAGGTGAGTTTTCACCGCTCGTGTGGTATTCTGAGTGTGTGCCTGCATGTGGAGTAGTGCATGTGTGTTCGTCGTGCGCATAGCGCCTATATAAATACAGTCCGCAAATGCGCACGGCGGCGTCGTGTTGCGAATGAATAGTGTCTATCCTTGTCTGAGTAGGTCACGTGTATTTGTGTTTGTGACCTACCCGGGTGTCAAGTCCGGTAGCGCGACGTCTGCTATGAGGTCGCGCGGGTATCTCTTCTTGTCGGGAGGCCTCGCGTGCCAGGGCGCGATGTCTTGGATGTGCTGGAGCTCGGAGTTGCTGGCACGCGAGAACATCCCCTTCGCCAGGCGGATAGCGAAGTCGTCGATGCTCTCGACTCGCAGGTCCCTGCTGATTACCGAGTTCCTCACGTACCGGGGAGCTTTGACGATTTGACGCAGCGTGATGTTCTGCTGCGTCCGGAGCTTCTTCCTGTGCGTCTCGGCCGTGAGGGCGAGCCAAGCCGGGGCAGCGTAAGTGAGCTGCGGCCGCACGTAGGTTTTGTAGATCCCCAGCTTGACTCGCGTGGAGAGGCGTGACGAGAGCACCGGGCGTAATAGGTTTCGGCTTACCTTAACCCGCGCGACGGTGTCGCAGACGTGCGGGCCCATGGTGAGCCGGCTGTCGAGTGTGACCCCCAGGTATTTGGCGGTCTTGGTCCACTCGACCTCGGTCCCCATGAGCTGAAGGTTCGGTGGATGACGTCCGCCTCGTGCCGTGACGATTATAGCCTGCGTCTTACCTGCGTTCACCGACAGTCTCCACTTGCTGAGCCAGTCGGGGAGGTCGTCCAGGACGCGCTGCATTTTGATGGCCGCGTGGTCAGCCGACAGCGACGTGGTGATGTACGCGGCGTCATCTGCGTACAGCGCGAGGGTTGCAGTGTGCGTGGCGGGGATGTCGTCGGTGTATACCGAGTACAACGCAGGCGAGACGCAGCTTCCCTGCGGCACGCCCGCTCCAATGGGGCGCGCGCTCGATGACACGTCCTCCACCGATACCTTGAATGTCCTGTCCTGCAGGAAGGAGGAGACCACCTGTATCAAGCGACGAGGCGCGGTGGTCTTGGTCAACTTGTAAATAAGGCCGGCGTGCCAGACCCGGTCGAATGCCTTTTCCATGTCGAGGAATACTGCAGCGGCGTACTCCCTCTTGTTCATGGCCGCGGTGAGTGTGTGCAGTACCCTCGACAACTGGAGCGTCGTACTGTGTTCCGCCCGGAAGCCAAATTGTTCCGGGCGGGGCGTGGTGTGCGGCAGCAGGTGTTGCAGCAGTAGTGCCTCAAACACCTTGGAGGTTGTGGGGAGGAGCGTGATCGGCCGGTAGCTTTCCGGCTTTGAGACGTTCTTCCCGGGCTTGGGCAACATGATCACCTTCCCCTGCTTCCAGCAGTTGGGGAAGGTTCCGGTGCGGAGTATGCCGTTATATAGGCGCGCTATTGCCGCCACCGATTTCGGTGGCAGGTGTCGGAGGGCGGTGTTTGTAATTCCGTCCGCACCGGGTGCCTTTCTAGGCTTAGTGTTCCTTATTGCCCCCAGTACTTGGCCCGGGGAGAAAACTATGGGGTCTTCGTCTGGAGCTACCGGCGTCTTGAAGTACTCTCCAAGGTGTTGCTCCACTGCTGCGACATGTTCCAGGGCGTCTGTCGGGTTCGGCGTGAACTGACGCTCCAGGTGCTCGGCGAATATTTCGGCCCGGTCGGCCGCCGTGTAGCGTAGCGCCCCGTCGCTGTTGCGTAGCGGGCGCACCGGGGCTGGGGTATTCTTTAGGCGTCGGCACAGCCGGTGTACCGACGCCCAGTCGCCGTCTGCCGAGTCTATAATGTACTCCCAGCTCTCCGATGCGTGCGCGTGTAGCTCGGCCTTAACCTTGTCCGTGACACGGTTGAGCTGGTTCTTGATGGTGGGGCATCTTGTTTGTTGCCACCGCCTGCGCAGACGCCTCTTGTCGGCGATCATGTTGGCGATGTGAGCGGGGAGCTTCTGGTAGCGCCCCTGTGACGCGGTGGATGTGCATGTCGCCGCTTCCAAGGCGCTCTTGATGCAGGCGGTGAGTCCCTCAGCCAACTCGTTCACGTCCAAGGCGTCGGCGACGGGCCGAGTGGGTGTGGTGGCCTCCATTGCCTTCCTGAATTTGTCCCAATCCGTGTGTCGACGTGGCGCCGGATGGGCAACTCTGGTGGTGTGGTCAGTCAGGCGGACGAGCACTGGCTGGTGGTCGGACTTCAGCTCGTCGTCCAGCACCTCCTGCGCGATCTGGCAGGTGAGGCCCTTGTGTACGACGATGTCCAGCACATCGGGTGTGTGTGCTATGTTGTCTGGGTAGTGGGTCGGCGTCTCCGGTCCGGACACGTCGTACCCTTTGGCCTCCGCGTCGGCGAAGAGTCGTCGGCCCCCCTGGTTGATGGTTCCGCTGTTCCACGCCGGGTGCTTACAATTAAGGTCGCCGGCGATGATGGTGGGATGTGGTGAGGCTAGCAGCGTGTGTATGTCGCTTGTGTTGAGTGGTTTCTGAGGCTGCTTGTATGCCGCGTACATACACACGTGCCTGCCGGCGACATGCAGCTGCACACCCAGCGCTGAGATGCTGCTGAGTGTTGGGGGCGGTAGCTCCTGGTGGACGACCCTTCGCTTCACCAGCACCACTAGGCCTTGGGAAATCCTGTGTCGCTGGCTGTTGGTCTCATTGTATTGCCCATCCTTCTGGTAGACGTGATAACCTGGGAACTTGACCGTGTCCCCAGGTCTCAGGAGCGTCTCGCTGATGAGCGCCACGTCGATGTCCTGTTCCTGTAGGAGAGGACGGAGGAGCACGACCTTCTCCCTGAGGCCGCGGGCATTCCAGTGGAGTATTCTCACCGGCTTAGACATGTCTGTTCAACATGATCAGGTCTGTTATGCCGGTGAGAACAACTGGCACCGGGTCCTGACCCCTGCTGAGCGCCAGCAGGATGTCCTGAAGGACCCGGAGAGCGGCCTCTATTATTGTAGACCCGGGGTGTCTTTCCCCGGGTGCGCCCGCCGACAAGGCGGTTTGATGTTGTGTTTGTTTTGGTGGCGGCGGCCGACTACGCCTCTCCTGAGCGGAGCTGCTCGGCGCGGGGCCGCGGACCACCCGACTCAAGTTAGGTTGTGAGCTTTTGGTCGGCGGGTGGGAGAGGTCGTCGATTCTAGCCTGTTTAGGCCCCGCCCCCTTCTGTGACTTGTGACAGTGAACGTACCACGTTCACTGTCACATTGACAGTGGCGGGGTTGGCAGCGGCGTTGGTCGTGTTGACCTTTCCTCTCTTGCCGCCGCGTCCTTTCCTCCTCCGTCCTGAGGAGGTGGTGGCCGCGTTGCGCGCTGGTGGGTCGTTGGCGGCCGCCATCAGGGTCGCCGACTGGGCTTCCCCTAGCGGCGTCGGCTGTAACGGCCTCTCTGTGGCCGTGTTTGACCGGCGCGTGTTACCGGTGATGGCGACCGTGCCCGCTCGCTTGTTGCGCACCTCCTTGCGCATTACGGGGCATTTGGTGTGGTTTGCGGGGTGCGCCCCCCCGCAGTTGATGCAGGTGGCGGGCTCCTCCCTTGGCCGCGGGCACTCTCTGGCCATGTGACTCCCGCCGCACCTGACGCAAGCGAGCGGTCTGTGGCACTGTTCAGAGGAGTGCCTGAACTGCTGACATCTGTGGCATTGTGCAGGCCCCCTCTTGCCACGCCACGCCTCGATCCTTACACCGGGCATGCAGAGGATCTCCCTTACCTCATAGATGCCCGGCAGAAGATTCGGAGTCTTCTTCAGCACGGCGTGGAATATACAGCCGGGTCGTCCTTGTCGCGCCTTGATGACGCGAACATACTCCGGCTGGAACCCCAGCGCGCGTAGGTCCTCCTCTATATCTGCCGGCGCCGTGTCCGCAGGCAGCCCCCTTATGGCCACCTTGTGGCTCCGCTCCGCTGGTAGGGAGTAGGAAAACCAGGGGATGTTTTCCTCTTTTTCGAGTACCGTCAGATACTTTTGTATCAGACGGTACTCGGTGTCCGTTTGTGGGGTGAACTTCACCCCCTCCCCGAACGGTCTGGCACTGGGGGCACGCCCCAGTTTTCCTTTCAGGACGCGGAAATGGTGCGCCCACTGCGGGAGTTTCTCCACCACCAGTGGAGGGTAGCGCAACTTTTTCTTCGTCACTGATTTTTCTGTACCGTCGGTAGATTTTGCGTCTACCGTCGGATTATTTTTTTCCTCCGCTCGGCCAGGAGGGGCTGAGGGAGGGGGGGCTGCGGCGCCTGTTGCTCCTACAGGGTTGCGCGTCGCTTCCGAGAAGGTCTTGGGGGGCGACTCACCTTTGCAACGTCGCTTCGGCGCTTCCTCCTGCTCGTCCGGGCTGCGCTGTCGGCGTTGAGCTGCGCGTTGAGCTGCGCGGGCAGGGGGGGCGACTTTAGGTAACAAAGCCCTTACCTCTATGCTTCCGGCCGTGGACAGGTCCGGTAGCGACGCGCTGGGTGCTCGGCGTTCGAGGCTTGCTCGGGTTGTCCGGGGAATGACGGCATCCCTTACCTCACGGTGTGTGTTGTCGTTGTCGTCGTCGTCGCTGCTCCCGTCCGACGACGCCTCCGATTCGCTCGTCCCGGGTGAAACCAGCGACCTCGACGACGGTGACGCCGGTGCTGAGCTCCGAGGGGCGAGGGGGGATGCGTAGGACTTCGGTGAGGGCGGTGGTGTCCGCTTTACTGGCCCGCTCTGCGGATGGGCTGCATTTTTCGAAGTACCCGCACTTGATGGCGTCGGGTACTTTGTAGTCTGGGCTGTGGTCTGCGGTGCTCCTGATGGCCGGAGCTTGGTCGCTGGCGTCTTGGGTGACGGCGACGCGGGTGAGGCCAGGTGTGCCACCGTGGTTCTCCTGGTTCTGGCATTTTCTTCCCCCCCGCTATGGTGTTGTTCACGGGGAGGGGGTTTGGGCGGAATCCCCGGCTGGGGCATCCCGCTGGGAACGCGCGGTTGTCGCGACCCTGGCGTTAGAAACGCCGGGTGCAGGTAAGAGGGTCCGTGCGACTGCTACCCACTTCACTGCACTGATGATGCACTTTCACTTTTTTTTTTTTATAGTGTGTAGGTGTTCGGTAATATATCGTTGGCGACGTGAGCGTAAACAGAGTAGATGCGCGCGTGACGATCCTGGCCGAGGTGGGGAGTACGAGTTCACTATATAGTCACTTGAAGGTATCTAGCACGGCAAACTAAAACTAATAATATTAAAGGAATTACGGATCAAATTCTGCACCTCTGGGTCTTTTCGACCCATGCGCGACTACTGGCGGGTTAATGATATATATTAACGAGTTTAAGGGAACGCCCTCTGTTATTTAACATACTGTATAGATGGGCGTTCAAAAGGTTGACACTGATGAATATGAAAGTGTTAAAAAGAAAAAAGTTCTATAAAAATGCCAATGGCAAAAAATAAGGATTTTTCAAGTGAAACCAAAACAAATTAAACCAACAATTTGAATGAATGAAATATGATGACATAATGTATGCATTTTTTTACAACATTTTAACTTTTAAACGGACTCTGGAAAATATTTTCTCACCACCAAATTTTTTTTTACCAAGATGCAATTATTTCACCGCTCACATATAGGAAATAATTTTCTAAGTCGTTCAAATGATTGATGATCTCTGATTAGTAGCCTTTCATCCATACTAATATTATAAATGCGAAAGTAACTCTGTCTGTCTGTCTGTCTGTTTGTCTGTTACGCTTTCCCGCCTAAACCTCTCAACCGATTTTGATGAAATTTGGCACAGACAATCTTTGGACCCTGAGAAAAAACATAGCCTACCTGTTATCCCGGAAAAATTTGATATTCCCGAGTGAAATCTAAAAAGCGCGATATAACCGAACACCACGCGGGCGAAGACGCGGGCGGAAAGCACACAATCTTTAGACACTGAGAAAGGACATAGGCTACCTTTTATCCCGGAAAAATTTGATGTTCCCGAGGGAAATCTAAAAAGCGCGATATAACCGAAATTTACGCGGGCGAAGCCGCGGGCGGTAAGCTAGTTGTATATAAACGGCCACGCATAAAATTGTTTTCAACATGTACATTTAGACTAGCTAGGGCATTGTAGTTACAGTATAATAAATTACATAGTTTTAAGGTGTTTTTTAACAATCCTTATATCGACTGGCGCGTCATCGGCCTGACTGTATCTTTTTATATGACGCGCCGGGCGCGTCAGTGGCCACGAATCGGTTAATGGTGGCTGATATTATTCTAATTAGCCACTAGCCACTACATAGCAGTAACTGACGGCACGGTTGGCGCAGTGGCTAAGCCATTGATTACTGC
This sequence comes from Sesamia nonagrioides, assembly GCA_017933935.1. Classification (NCBI taxonomy): domain Eukaryota; kingdom Metazoa; phylum Arthropoda; class Insecta; order Lepidoptera; family Noctuidae; genus Sesamia; species Sesamia nonagrioides. The sequence goes on along the minus strand of JADWQK010000844.1, from coordinate 110,247 downwards.
GCTGCGTGTCGCGGGTTCGAACCCCGCACGGAACAAACGTTTGTATGTCCTACAAGTAGCTGTTCCGGGTCTGGATGTTTGTGTATGTGATAATGTTTATAAACGCACCCACTATACAGGAGAAATTCCTAGTGTGTCTTTTATGAAATATATCATGGAATGCGTGGAAGTGTCGATGTGTCCTCTAATTCGTATTGTAGAAGAAAAAATAGTTAGTAGTTATATTTTTAACCGACTTCAAAAAGGAGGAGGTTACTCAATTCGACCGTATAATGCTTTTTTTTTTTTTTTTTTATGTTTGTTCGCGCATAACTTCGTCGTTTACAAACCGATTTTGATAATTCTTTTTTTGTTGGAAAGAAGACATTCCCAAGGTGGTCCCATGATAAGGACATCAGGATCTGATGATGGAAGACCAGAGAAATCCAGGGGAACTTTCAAAAATCGTAGGGGCGATTAGTGCATTTCTTAGTATTTTCATTAACTATTTAAAGCACTACAATTTGATAAAGGTCTGGAGTAGATCTGATGATGGACCCGGAAGACAGTCGAAGGAACTCCTCAACAATTCACAGCAGCTACCTTGTGTTTGGGCTTGATTAATTTGTGTTGATAAGAACTTTACACCTAGATGGGTTGTGACTGTCATAAGAGCTCTGATGATGAAGACAAAGGCCAGTTTCGGGAACTCCTCAACGGTTTGCAGTACCTACTTTGTGTTTGGTTTTAATTTGTTTATGTTGATGAGAACTTTGCACCCATTGGGTTAAAATAATGTTCTGCTGTACCTAAATCTGATGATTAAGACCTTAAGCAGTCGAGAGAATTCTTCAAATTACTGGTAAAAATTAAAGTAAACAAAATTACGTCATTTCCCAACTATATTTGCGTCAGCTTCCAGTCTGACCGGATGTAACTGAATACATAGTACCTACTTTTCACAACTAAAAAGTGTAAAATAAAAACTTTTTTACAAAAAAAAACAACCGACTTCTAAAAACCACTACAAAGTGAAAAATAACTAATTTCGGAAGTCGGTGTCAAAAACTAATACCTATACAAAAACCAAAGACACCGACTTCTGAAATTAGTTATTTTTCACTTTGTAGTGGTTTTTAGAAGTCGGTTGTTTTTTTGTAAAAAAGTTTTTTTTGATAATAGGTGGTAGTTTTTTTTTTTTAAATGCAGTACCTACACACGAAGATTCGTATAGTAAAAAGGTGATGTGGAATGTTTTTGGCTCAAATTTCAAGTATACCATTTAGTTGGATAAGGGGCCAGAGGATTCGTTAACTTACTGGGCTCTCTTTTGACAAAAACAATAGTGATAGCTATTAAAATTTTAACCGGTCTTTGTTTCAGACATTTTCAAGATCCTTCATCTCTACGATATATGATGAGCTTCACGTTAGACAGAGTATTCGTTGAATCAGATATGGAATTTGCTGTCCTATTAGTAAAGGTATGTTACTGATTATGTAAAGAAAACCTGTCCGATCTGTGAAGGTATTGTTAGATATAGATAACTGATTCTACTAATGCCTTTAAGCCAGGCTAAACTTAAACAAAGTCCCCCTAAAGAAGAAATATTATTTAGCAAAGGGAGGTAACTTTACAACGTGTAACAAAAAGGGTATATACATACCAAGGGCATGGCATCTTTAGATGATATCAAACGATATCGGCAGGGTTTCAACTCAAAATAAAATACTCAAAAAATTGGTACCAAATTTTCGGTTTCGTGTGTTTCTTAAAATAAAATCATAACAAACGTGGCAGCACACTACATACGTTAATAACTACTCGTTACCCGTCACGTTACTTGCAAAAATCCGATAAATGTCTTCAATATCTCTGTGCGACTAGTATGATAGTAGCCTATCACAGGCGGTGTTTTTCCTCATAACTTCCTAACATAAAGAGATAGGATTAAAAGCCCTTCCAATATCGTTTGATATCATGTAAAGATGCCATGCCTTTGTTATGTATATACCCTTTATGTTACACGTTGTATACATGTCAGGACACGCGGCACGCGGTCGTATCGCTCTTAATAATACCGTCGAAAATGGTCATGTCCCTTTTCGAAATTTTGGGGAAGTTGGAATTAATTCGCGAAAAAAAGAGATTATTTCAAAGTTCATTAGTATTGTTAGTATGATGAATATGTAAAATTTCATATTTCATTTTCATTGTTTACCTAACCTATATTAGGGTCAGACGGGGTTTTCTTTACATATTGTATTGAATGTGTTGTTTTTCTTTAATATAAATTATAAACTAGTGCTTGACCGCAATCCCGCCTGATGGTAAGCAGTGATGCAATCGTTGATGGTAAAACGCGCTAGTTTATTAAGAGCCTATTCACTCTAGGTTTGAAAACACTTAAATTGTAGTCCGACGGAAACACCGTCGCTGGCAAATTTTTCTCTCGATGTACGCGGTATAAAAGAGGAAACGAAACGCTTCGTCCGGATGGTAGTGGTGTTAACAACGTAAGGGTGGAAAGTCGCAGTCGAAAGACGATGGGGCGTCCGATTGTGGAACGGAGATGGGGTAATTAAATCATGCAATTCCCTTGCACACTCACCAGAATGCATCCTATAGAAGACCAAAAGACTGGCTACGCTAAGCCTGTGCTCCAGGCTTAAAATAAATGCCGAATAAAAACTTATAATAAAAACGAGTATGTTATCTAAAAATCCTTAAACAATTAATAAAAATATGTATTATAATTAATTAGTTTATGTCTTTATTTGTATCCAGGGTCAAAGCTTCATGTTGCATCAAATACGCAAGATGGTTGGATTGGCGATAGGGGTGCTACGAGGTCACACTGACAGTTCCATACTAGAACGAGTGTTTGCCAAGGAAAAAGTTATGCTACCCACTGCGCCAGGTCTCGGTCTCGTCCTGGATACGGTATATATGCCTTTTCTTTACCAATTATGGGTATGCCATGCATAGACAGATACCTATTTTATACACTGAACACATTTATTTACGATTTATGATTTATAACACTACACTAATTAAATAATTATAGTTGTCGTGGTGGCCTAGTGGTTAAAACACCAGCCTCTCAAGTCTGAGTGCGCGGGTTCGATTCCAAGTCAGGCAAGTACCAATGTAACTTTTCTAAAGTTAAATGTACTTTCTAAGTATATCTTGGACACCAATGACTGAAGGTGAAGGAAAACATCTTGAGGAAACCTGGACTTAAGTCTGAAATCGCCAACCCGCATTGAGCAAGTGTGGTGATTACGCTCAATCCTTCTCTGTATGAGACGAGACCTGTGCCCAGCAGTGGGAAGCCAGGTTCAGTTGAAAACCAGCGTCAGGCAACTGCTACGTAGTTGTCTGACATTTATGCCGAACTGGACCTGTTTGGCGCAACCAATGGACTCACATTTGTTGATTATCTTTTTATCTTTTTATCTGTTTCTCTTTTTTTATGTTCTGTTTTCTTTGTTTAAAACTATTATTAGTCTACCACTACTGTCATTACATATACCGTATATATTTATAAGGGTGTGCGCCAAATAAACGGTTTCTTTTGTCTTTATTTTTAGTGGAGTATGTTCGTCATTCATTATCCCGTCATTCTATGTTCTATGTTACGGGTTTTGTTTCCGCACTCAGTCCCTCCAGTGGACCATTGTGCGTGGGCCTTGGCGGCCTTTGGCGGTTATTCCAACCCGTAATGGCATATCCCGCCATTAAAAACATACCATTTTGTCAACCGCCTGGTCTTTAATGATAATCTATTTCTATAGCTATTTCTATCTATATGTATAAAGTCATGTTTTTTTAAAATGAACAAACAGCTGTGCTGCTGGGGAGTTTCTTCCGCCACTTCTTCTTCCCAGCGAAAGCACTAGGAAGTGTCGATGAGTGGGCGTTTTGGGGGACTGTCTTATGTAAAATTGACGTTCAAAAAGTGCTGATTCTCAACCTAATTTGAATAAATGACTTTTGATTTCTTATCTTGCTTCGCTCTCACGGCTCGCACTCGGTTAATCACAGTTCTAACCGAATCTATTAGTGGTCAAAGTACTCTGGTTTTGGAAACTGCGACCAGTTCGGCTCGCATATAGGTTACAGTTCCAACTTATAATTTATTTAATATCAATCAGGCCCTTATTGGAACGGCTGCCGTTTAGTTAAACGGCTAGGCGGTTAACTAAAGGGCGCCCTATTCTAAGCACTAGTTAACATTCCTAATTCATTTCAGGTCCACTACGAGAGATACGATGCTAAATTTAAAAACGTCCATGGCAGTTTGACATGGTCAGACGTAGAGGACGAAATTCAAAAGTTTATACATGAGCACATATACCCTGTGATAGTAAAGGGTGAAGTAGAGGGTAAGTCTATGGTTACCTGGCTTGAGAAACTTGAGAATCATTCATATGAGCCCTCGGAAGAGACACCAGAGAAAATAGATGAAAAAGAGCTAGGTGGTGGCGATGATGAAGATGACGATGATGCAGATGATGATGAACATGAAGGCAAAGGTGGTGGCAACATAGATGTTAGAACAAATATCAGCAACAACGAAGCAGCTGAAATAGAAGTCAGTTTTGTTGAGTCTAGTGCAGGTAAATGTGACCAAATTGAGGAGATTAATAATATTGAGGAATCTAAAATTGAAGAAAGTGCAATAAGTGAAAGTGTTAAGATTGATTATAGTGGAAATAGTAAAAATATTCAGTAGTTGCTTGCCGTCAATAATTTTGGTATAATCAGAATGGAGGTTCGGGCTTTGTGAAATCTACAATATTGTTGTAGATTTGTGTGTGTTCTATTTCTTAATCCATTCGCTGCGGCAGACGCCTATCGGCGTTTTCTTTTATTTCATATTCAGGTGCGGAGTACGCCTATCGGCGTTTTTTTTACAATTGTATATATAACACTAAATATGATCGTTATCGTACCACCAAGTTCGTTCATTTGAAGTTTGTTGAACATTTTAACGTAAGAATTATTAATCATTTTAAACAGTGCTGAAAACGCCCATCGGCTTTTTATATTATCCATTTGAGGTGCTGAGGACGCCCATCGGCGTTATAGACAAAAACCATACCGCACCTGAAATATAAAGTTAATTTTCTCTGCCGCAATGAATGGGTTAACTTAGCTGGAACTAAATTTTAAATACTAGCAATGTAATATTTTCAATTAGCACATTCAAAATATAATATTGGTAGTAGGTATGATATAAGAATATAAATCCATAACTTGCTTGTACTATTATGTAATTAAAATACTAAGTAGAAATTATTGTATGTACTTATATATTTTCTTTTTCTTTGTTGAGCTTTGATAGCAATATGTATTTAAAATCAACGTGCCAGGCTGGCATTTAAAATAAACGGTTGAGCCATACTTCAAAACAAATTGAAAATAAATATTTTATTTCTTCCATTTGATTTTAATTAAGATCTTAATTGATGAAAATATTTTCAAATTTCTTGACAAAAAGTTTTGGGGAAAAAGTATTTTCGCATTATAGTCTGCATGAATTTCTTTTCGGCTATACTATTTGTATCTGGCTGGTTTTGTTATTGAAAGTTTAAATTTTAAAGAACAATTCCAAATTCAGAAAATGTGTGATTTCCATTTTTGTTTTTCGTACCGTCAAGATGAGTGAATCTAATGAAGAAATTCGACATAATATTTTAAAACTTTACTACTAAAAATGCATCGCAAGCCGCGAAAACAATTTGCGATGTTTATGGACCTAGTCCAGTGTCTGTAAGAGTAGCACAAATTTGGTTTAAACGTTTTCAAACATGTACGTCGCTCTGGTCGCCCTATTAGGTACGTATAAAATAAATGGCATTTTAGAAAAAATGGAGCAAGATCATATCAGTAGTTACGACGTAGGTGAAGAACTGGGAATGTACCACAAAACAGTTTGAGCGCATTTAAAAAAAAACGCTCGATATTTTGGTAGCTCACGAGCTCACTGAAAGAATCCTAATGAACCGTATTCATCGGTGATTCTTTATTACGGCGTAATGAAACCGAACCATTTTTGAAGAAGCTGATAACTGGTGATAAACAATGGATCACGTCACGTACGACAAGAACGTGCTAAAAAGGTCGTGGTGAAAGGCCGGTCAGGCTTCAGACTGGCGAAACCTGGGTTAAATCGCAACAAGCTGATGCTGGGTGTGTGGTAATCTATCTCATTTTTTCCAGAGTATGTCCAATTGTGATCTCCCCAGTTAAAAATTGCATCATTATGTGTCGAATAGGGTCATTTTGTAAGTTACCATACCACAAACCAATTTTATCCAGTACTCTCACTGGAAACTTCTGTTGTGTTTTAAAATAGTGTTTTCTTTGAAATCGATCATTTCGATCTGCAGAATAACTTTGTCACTCCCAAAAACATTTGCAGCTTCGCTGCTCCATTCACTATCGGGACGCAGATAGTAAATGCTGCTGAGGATTTCTAAAACATTTTCAATTTTCTTAAAATCTACGAACCTTGTAAATTCCGATTGAGATCTGTGAACGTAAAGTGAACGTCTTGTATTGGCCGACGTCAATCTCATTGTCACTGCTGGTGCTGATTATTATTTTATTTAAATTGGGGAAGTATAAGCATTCATTACCAATATCATTGATAAAGAGATCTAGTCCCGCGTAAAACTTTTCACTTCTGACGTGAGCTCAAGGTTCAGGTCATTGATGTTTAAAAATATCCGTCAAAAAAGCAATGACAGCTACATTTTCTTTTTCTTTTAGAAAACTTAAGTAAGCGTTTGCTGAAATCTCGATCGCTATTGGAAATATGTGTTCAAGTGCTCTAAAAGGCTGAAGAATCTTTCTAAAACGCAGCCTTCACTCAACCATCTCACATTGTTATGCAACAGTAGTTATTCATATTGTGCATTTAATTCTTCAAGAAATTATTTTAACTCACGATGTCGCAGTGATGATTTTGCATCAAGAAAATTAACTATTTTCATCACTTGCATAGCGCGCTCAAAATTATGATTGAGTTTACAGCAAAGCACAGTTTGGCAAATAATACAGTGGAAATAAATCGAATTTTCGTTACATCTTCCATTGCTGCTCAAGAGGTGAACTAGTCCTTTTTTCCCTTCCAACCATTGCTAGCGCACCGTCATTAATTATAGATAAACGCTTTTTCAAGTCCAACTCATCTTTATCAAAATAATTCATCATTGTTTTGATCATGTCTTCTCCTCGGGTTCTTCCTAATAATGGCAATAGATCTAATATCTCTCAACAAAAGTTTGTCTCGTTTGATCTAGGTAGCGTACAAAAATTAATAACTGCGCCTTATCGATGACATCGGTTGATTCATCCAAAGCCAAGGCGCCAAGTTTGAATTGTGTAATTGCCGCTTCACATCATAATTAATTTCTTCAGCCAAAACATGTATATTTCTTGTGTTACTTGAAGCTGATAACGGAATCCGTGGTATCATATCAATAAAATCCTTTGATTTGATTGATTAATTTACCTACGTAAGTCCTAAATACCAACGTAAAGAAGCCTCACCACATTGTTCCTGATCAGTCATCGGGCGATTGATTATCTGGGTCGAAGATGACACTTGCAAGATGACGCTTGAAGTTTCGATAACAAACTTGCAATTTTAGGCTTACGCAGATCATTCCTAAGTGGAAAGTTTTCAGCAAATGTTTTATGTTTGATATCATAATGTCGTTTTATGTTCGAGCTTTTGATAAACGCCAGTTTGGATACACATCAAGCACATTTGTTTTGCCCCAGCACGACTTGGCAGCATAAAACAAAATAAATAGGTCCATTCGCGCAAAACGGTCTATTCTTCGATTTTTCTTTTTTGTCTGTTCTATCGTTATAAAACTCGCTAGTGTAAACAATTTGATCATAAACTTAAACTAAACAAGCAACGCCCGTCGTCGTGGCGTTCTTCTCTCGAAATGAAAACAAAACTCAATTTGGTGCTTTAGGATATCTGTATCATGCCGATTGATCCCGCAGATGTACCATCCAAAAGCTTCGGCGTTCATTCTTTTTCGTCTTAATCTATACTCTATACTAATATATAAAGCTGAAGAGTTTGTATGTTTGTTTGTTTGTTCGCGCTAATCTCTGAAACTACTGGTCCGATTTTGCGTTGGATAGCCCATTAATCCAGGCAGGCTTTAGGCTATATAACATCACGCTGCGACCAATAGGAGCGGAGCATAATTAATTCCACGCGAACGAAGTCGCTGGCGGCTGCTAGTTGTCTATAATATTACAATTAGCATCACAATCCGCTTCGCCCAATCCACCGTGTAAAGTAGACAGGGCCATAGGGCAAAGTGAACACATTGTTAATTAGGGAACAATTACCGTAAAAAGAGACAACAATTAAAAAGTTATAAAATAATAATGAAAAATCAAAACCAATCAGTTATCAGTGCAATGGTCTCAAATATATGTACATAGCCGTTCCTTCAAAAGCCGTACATTTTTCCTGACTCCATTGCTTATAGGAATTACACTGAATCCAATCAAGTGGTTGCCCATTGATTTCAATATAATCTTCTGCACAAAGTTGCATTTATATTTTTCAATTCCAATATACAAAATTCCAGCAGTCTCCTGAAACCACGCTACGCACGCTAGGTTCTCAAGGGTGGCAGCTTTGGGTAATCGCAGGTATATTACCTGGTGGTCCCCTTAACCTATCAGAGTGGCTATAGTTCCGCATCTACAGGCTGCTATCAATATAAGTAGGTGATTGTCTAGGGTCCATCCCTGCCGGCGCAGCCTCGGGACCGTAAAAATATCGAGGGCCCATTTCTATTAGACCGTCAGGCCATAACATTAGAAGCCTGTCTAATTCTTCGAAGAGGGCATCCCACATACGGCATACCTAAAGCTCGTGCACCAGCTTGAGAAATCCATAACCATGAATCCACCATCGTCTGTGGAGGAGCTCAGAAATGTTCAGAAGGTGTTTTGAATAGGTCGTCCTCCGATTTAGTAATGGTCATGTCTTTATGTGTATACTGTATCCGTAGTATACCTGTTCTGGACACTGGGTTTGCGTAATTCGTAAAAATAATTTCGTCATTAGTAAAAAATGGAAATTATTCTGAAAAACCAGAAATTTGACCGAAATGTGCGTAAAATCGGTGTCTTGAATCGCATCAAACGAAACCCGTTTGTTCCGAATTTTCTCCTTTCTACGGAGGCTGACAGAAACTTTTCACCCTCTGCAAAAAGCAGGCTGAGTGAACTTTTACACCCTACCATCGGTTTTTAAACCGATGTTAACTATCTATTATATTAATTCCAATTGTACCAATTGCAGTCGTCAAATTCACAATCGTTTTAGTTACATCTTAACCTTTGACAGCCCATGGAAAGAAAATCTAAAGACATAGAAATAAAAGCGAGACTGTTTGTGAATCGAGACTGTTTGGGAATCAACTTTTATTAAGGTTTCAAATATAATTAACAAAAAGAGTGTAACATCAATACTTTACCAATAATTGTCTAGATATAATATCAAAGTTGTGTCCTGGATTCATACCTTGGGTACCTAGGAAGTTTCTAAAGTCATCGTTGTAGGTTAAAATACGGATGGCGATATAGTTCCTGTGTAGGTCTCCCACTCACTTCTTGGTCTGCAGCATAGATTCTTATTGCTAAAATTCACTCATTTGTGTTCTACATTATTGTTGGCAGTACATTCGTATGTTCAAGTTTGATGGGTATTGGTATAATAATATATTTTTTGGCAATACAGCATTCATCTGAGAAGCTTGTTGACCAATTACCAGCTGAAGCTCATGGCTAAATAAAGCCGGTCAATAATAATGTTGGAAATGCCAAGCTACTGTGCTATCGTCTGGAAATTGTAAAGGAAAATAAAAATTCTACAAAAAAAAATGAGTTCAAAAGATATCGTGTATTTAGTTATTGCTAAAATAAATGTTTAATCAGAAATAAAAGTGTTGTAAATGCTAAGCTTCTATCCTCTGGTCTGAAATAAACGTCGATCTAGGTTGGTGAATAAATGTTGGGTTGGTGGAAAATTAGTGTTGTAACTGCTAAGCTCCTGTGTTCTGGTCTGAAAGAAACGTCGATCTAGGATGATTAAAAAAATGTGTTGATCAGACAAAATTAAACGTCAAAATAGAAGGTCAAATAATTGTGTTGGAAACACATCATGCTCCCAACAAGCTGATAACTATGCAAAAAAAAACGTCTGTCAAAAATTATTTAAAAAATGATAAGCTCCTGTGCTATCGTCTGAATAATTGAAGCAAATAGAAAATAAAATGTATTGAAAAGATATATCGTGTATTTCACAAAGTTATTACTAAAAATAAAAATGTTGTAAATGCTAAGCTTCTATGCTTTGGTCTAAAATAAACGTCATTCTGGGTTGGTAAATAAATGTTGGGTTGGTTGAAAATTAAAGCGTTGTAAATGTCAGGGTTTTATGTTTTGGTCCGGAAAAAAAAAGTCAACAAGGCTGTTCAAAAGTTGTGTGTGCCATAAGTTTGTGGGATGAAGGATGCCGTTTCTGAAAACATACAATCCACAAACTTATGGCTGTAAATAAATATTAGGTTGGTAAAAAAAATATCTGGGAACAGCTAAGCTTCTATGGTCTGGTCTGAAAGAAACGTCGATCTAGGATGATTAAAAAAATGTGTTGATCAGACAAAATTAAACGTCAAAATAGGATGGTCAAATAATTTTATTGAAAAAACATCAGGCTCCAAACAAAAAGAAAAAATGATCAAAAATTAATGTTATAAATGCTAAGCTTCTGTGCTATCGTCTGAATAATTTGAAGGAAAATGAAAATCCTTAAAAAAAGTGTTGAACAGATATCGTGTATTTCATAAGTTTACGACTGAAATTGTTTGGTTAATCAAAAATAAAAGTGCTGTAAATGCTAAGCTTCTATGCTCTGGTCTGAAAGAAACTTCGGTCTAGGTTGGTAAATAAATGTTAGGTTAGGTCCTCTTGCAGAAGGAGGGAGCGGGAAGAGAATGCTTTTGCCGCTCCCATCCGGCGTAGACGGGCGGGGCGAAGAAGGCGGGGGACGAACCCCCGTCTCCTTTAGCCCCCGAGTGTGACCAGCGTGTGTGGGTAGCTCCCGCACGCGCATTGCACTGGTCACCACGTCTGGGGATTATGCATTCCCGGGTAATCCTCCCTAGGCGCGGAAACCGGCCTGGCCTACATTAGGCCGGTAAGCCCTGAGAGTGGCCCGGAGTCAGATCTTCGGGCCGAGCCCGGGTCACTCTCAACGCAGGGCTCGAGGGAACCGAGTGTTTTTAGTGGGTATTCCCGGCTCCGGCCGGGCGAGTCCCACACACGCCTGTCGCCTAGCTAGCGGCGGGTACGGTGCGTAACGCATTTTCACTCGTATAAAAAAAAGGTTGGTCGAAATAAGTCGATCGTGGCTGTTAGAAAATAAATTGACAGCCATAAGTTTGTGGGATGAAGGATGCCGTTTCTGGCAACATGCAACCCACAAATAGCTGTAAATAAATGAGGATGGTCAAATAATTTTATTGAAAAAACATCAGGCTCACAACAGGCTGATGAACATTGCAAAAAAAAGATCGGTCAAAAATTAATGGTATAAATGCTAAGCTTCTGTGCTGATAGTCTGAATAATTTGAAGGAAAATGGAAAATCCTTAAAAAAGTGTTGAAAAGATATCGTGTATTTCATAGGTTTACTACTGAAAATGGTTAATCAAAAATAAAAGTGCTGTAAATGCTAAGCTTCTATGCTCTGGTCTGAAAGAAACTTCGGTCTAGGTTGCTAAATAAATGTTGGGTTGGTCGAAAAAAGACGATCGTGGCTGTTAGAAAATAAATTGACAGCCTTAAGTTTGTGGGATGAAGTATGCCGTTTCTGGCAACATGCAACCCACAAATAGCTGTAAATAAATGTAGGTTGATCAAAAATTTGTCTGGTTACTGCTAAGCTTCTGTGTTCAGATCTGAAAGAAACGTCTATCTAGGTTGGTTTAAAAAATGTGTTGATCAGACATAATTAAACGTCAAAATAGAAGGGTCAAATAATTGTTGGAAAAACATGCTCCCAACAAGCTGATGAGGAATTGAAAAAAAAAGGTCTGTCAAAAATTAATGCTATAAATGATAAGCTCCTGTGCTATCGTCTGAATAATTGAAAGAATAGAAAATTCTTTAAAAAATGTGTTGAAAAGGTACCGTGTCTATTTCACAAAGTTATTGCTAAAAATAAAAATGTGGTAAATGCTAAGCTTCTGGTCTGAAATAAACGTCGATCTAGTTTGATAAATAAATGCTGGATTGGTTATGAAGACGATATATACAAACTTATAAAACTAAATAAATACAAATTACTAAATAAACCTATTACACTAATTAAAACTATTAATAAATTACAAAACAGCATCAAAGAATTCTTCGTCATCGCTGTCGACTGGTAATGTACCCAAGAGACTGGCAGCATTGCCGCGTTGAATGGCAATACTTAGCCTCTGGCCAAGGTAAATGCCAGCCCTTGGGTCACGGGAAGTGTCAACAAGCCGTTTGGACAGTTCATTAAAAAGACAACGAGCACTCGGACCCCACGGCCCAAGACCTCACTGCCTCCGCTGGTTAGGCCTGATGGAACACTGGCTCATACGGCGAGAGAGAAAGCAGGTCTCTTTGCTTCTCTCTTTGCCCATAATTCGCGTCTTGATACTGGCAGTGCTACTCCACCTAATTTACCTCATTGCGGAGCCTTAATGCCTGAGGTTCGCATTAGGAACAAGGAGGTTCTGAGAGTACTGTGTCGTCTGGACGTGAATAAGGCTAGTGGTCCGGATGGTATACCAGCGATTGTTCTTAAGGCTTGTGCGCCCGAGTTGTCTCCTGTATTGACGCGCTTGTATCGCCTCTCATTCAGGACTGGTATTGTGCCCAAGTCCTGGAAGCTTGCTAACGTGCAGCCCGTGCCCAAGAAGGGTAGTCGTGCCGATCCTGCCAACTATCGGCCGATTTCGATCACCTCCATACTTTGCAAAATTATGGAGCGCGTATTGAACTCGCGCCTCTTGGCATACCTGGAAGGTAACGATCTCCTCAGTGACCGACAGTACGGGTTTCGCCGCAATCGGTCAACTGGGGACCTACTAGTGTATGCCACTCACTTGTGGGGCGAGGCCCTCGAGAAGAATGGGGAAGCGATTGCTGTCTCCCTTGATGTCTCGAAGGCCTTCGACCGGGTATGGCACGCTGGCCTTTTGAGTAAGCTTCCAGCGTACGGCATTTCCCCTAGCCTGACTGGCTGGGTAAAAGACTTCCTGACTGAACGGTCCCTCCGAGTTGTTGTCGATGGATGCTCTTCTGAGCCCATGTCAACTAATGCCGGTGTTCCTCAGGGGTCTGTTCTCTCTGCAACTCTGTTCCTGCTGCATATTAACGATCTGCTGATGCCTGGTATCTATGGGTATGCAGATGACAGCACAGTTGTAGAGAGATACCTGCCGGGTGCTCGGGCTAGTAGGGAATCAATCCGGTCCGAAAGAGAGGCCATGGTTGAGCGAACGAGTGTTGCGCAGCAGGCAGTCTCCGAATGGGGCAATGCCAATCTTGTAGCATTCAATGCCGCCAAAACACAGGCGTGTCTTTTCACCGCCAAAAGGAGCCCGTTCACCTTGGCTCCTACTTTTCGGAATGTGTCCTTGGAGTGTTCCGACCGCCTTCAGCTTTTGGGAGTTGAGATTTCCTCGGACCTTAACTTTGGGCGGTTCATTGAGTCCAAGGCTAAGGTGGCTGCCAGGAAACTTGGCGTTATCGCAAAGGTCCGGCAGTACTTCACACCTGGGCAGCTTCTAATGTTATACAAAGCACAGGTCCGTTCGTGTGTGGAGTACTGCAGCCACATTTGGGCTGGTGCTGCCAAGTGTCACCTGGCCACTTTGGATTCAGTGGAGAGACGTGCAAAGAGGCTGATTGGTGACCCTGATCTAACTCGAGTTGGTCTCCAAAGCCTAGAGCACAGGCGTAGAGTAGCCAGCCTTTCGGTGTTCTATAGGATGCATTTCGGAGAGTGTGCGATGGAATTGCATGATTTAATTCCCCCATCTCCGTTCCACCAGCGGACGACCCGTCGTACGGCTGGTTTCCACCCTTACGTTGTTAACACCTCTACGATCCGGACGAAGCGTTTCGCCTCCTCCTTTATACCGCGTACATCGAGGGACTGGAACAATTTGCCAGCGGCGGTGTTTCCGTCGGACTACAATTTGAGTGTCTTCAAGGCTGGAGTGAATAGGCTCTTAATAAACTAGTGCGCTTTACCATCAACGATTGCGTCACTGCTTACCATCAGGCAGGATTGCGGTCAAGCGCTAGTTTATAATATAAATAATAAAAAAAAAAGTTTCAACCCCAAACGGCAAACGGCTCGAAAATATAATTTCCGATAAGGTTGTTATATTTTCGCCGTTTGAGGTTTTCTGCAGCCGCAGCAGCAACGCCAGCACAGCACGTCGATCCAGGAAGATGGGATGGCGCAAGAGTATCGATGCAAGTTGTGTCCCACAATAAAGGCCTACCCATCTTCCAAGTAAATAAGGACATGCCGTCCGGTCTCTTGCCATCATCGCGCACCAAGCCATTAGGTTCTAATACAGCTGGAACGCCAACAGTGACAAGAGCTCGTCGAATGATGTCGTTAATGTTTGCGTGCCGAGCTAAGCGACCCGCACTTCGGCTGCAAGCCAGACCGTGGTGTCCGAGGCTGTTGACATCTGCACCACAGTGACAGCGATGAGGAGAACAGCAAGGAGCTCCTAGTCGTAAGAAGACGTATTGCTGGGTGGATCTGTATTCGGGCAAGTGAGTCTCCAGGAATCCATAGCCTCGGAGAAGAACGGCACATCAAAGTTAATCAGTGAGGGTGCTAAAATTTTCCTGATTAATTTATCAATGCCGTGGACCGAGGATATGAAATCCGGTAAACTAATATCAGAAATTTTGCGGACGCCGAGGCCCCCCTTACGAATTGGGAGAGTAGCTTGTGCCCAAGCTCGGTCGTCCATGGCCACATTTAAAATTGACGTTAATGTATGCCTGATAATTTGGTCCATTTTTTCTAAAAGGTGAGTGTGCTTCCATAAATGGGAAGCGCGAAGGAA
Organism: Sesamia nonagrioides; assembly: GCA_017933935.1. Lineage (NCBI taxonomy): Eukaryota > Metazoa > Arthropoda > Insecta > Lepidoptera > Noctuidae > Sesamia > Sesamia nonagrioides. The sequence goes on along the minus strand of JADWQK010000844.1, from coordinate 95,078 downwards.
ATAAATTAATTTAGGGCTAAAACACCAGTAGCGAATCAAGGTTATGGCCGAATGCATATTAATTTGCAACAATCTGTCCGAAACGTCATTGAAATTTTGAATTTTTTCGTCAATGAAAGTGGAAAGGAATTCTCGAAGATTGGAGACCCAAGGAGACGAATAGAGGTTTTTTCGGTAATTTTGATATCTGGACTTAAATTTTGGGAGTGTCGGTACTGTCGGCTAAGTATAGTTCACATTTTGAAAGATTGAGATCAAGGCCTATGGAGTGAAGTTCATTTTGTAGGAATTGAAGGGCAGCTAATATTGTTTCTACATCGCCTCCCAAAGTTCCATCATCGAGATACCAAACGTTAAATTTATAATTTAGCTGTCGAATGATTGGGTGAATGGCTAAACTAAAAATCACCGGCCCGAGGGGGTCACCTTGTTGACAGCCAACAGCAGATTCTAAGAGATTGTCCCGAAATAGTAATTTAGAAGGGGGTCTGTAACATTGCCAAAGGAAACTATAAATTTGGGGTATTTCTTTTCTAGTTTCTGCCAGCAAGGTGTCCCTACTAACAGAGTTGAATGCATTCTTTATGTCAACCTTCAGAATGACCTCACCTTTTCCAGAATTTAGGTAGGTCGACAAGGCATGTACGGCAGCCTCACAGCCCCCTTTGGAGCCGAAACCTAGCTACAGGGGCTGAAATTTTTCCGAAACAACCTCACCATAAAATTAACAACAGATTTTGGCTGCCATACGACGGTAGGTGGTGCCCACGGTAATTGGACGAATGCCGCCATCCTTCTTCCGCAGGGCGCATAGATTAGCCCCGTATAAAACATCGCTGACCGCCTCCTTCACTTTGCCGGAGAGCATCAGATTAATCAGAACCGTAAGCTCCTTCAAGAGTATTAAGTAATAAGTAAAGTATTATTCTTAAGGAGTATTGTACCAACATTGCCTTCCAATGTGTAGATGGCATTTTTCGATCTATCAGAGAGCAAAAGTGTTCCAGTGGCGTGGATGAAGAAGAAGAAATTTGGGTTTACAACTGTTGAATAGGCAGATCTGGTGACCAGGCCCATATCCACCTGGTATGGGAAGTAAGAGTAAAGATCCTCTAGTTCTTCTGTCTCCTTCAGCATCCTGTCAATGTCATCTCCGATCGATTCCACAAATACCCAGTCGAGCACTTCCGCCAACTGAGTAGTCCCCATCTGCTTCATCATATATGCATATGACAGTAACGCCGCGCAGTCGCGGTAACGTGACCCGATTGTTGCCATCCTCATCTGGCTGTATTCGTGGTCAGGGAATCTCATGAAGAACATATCTATTCCAGCTACTAGCTTGTTGAATGTCTTGTCCCCCTGCCACGCGGAATGGTGGTTGGTTATTGCTAAAAATAAATGTTTTGTCACAAACAAATTTTATCTAGAACTCTTTACTGGAAACTTCGGTAGTTTGTGTTTTAAAATTATGTTTTCTTCGAAATCGATCATTTCGATCTGCAGAATAGCTTTGTCACTCCCAAAAACATTTGCAGCTTCGTTGCTTCATTCACCATCGGGACGCAGAGAGTAAATGCTGCTGAGGATTTCTAAAACATTTTCAATTTTCTTAAAATCGGCGAACCTTGTAAATTCCGATTGAGATCTGAAATGAACGTCTTGTATTGGTCGACGTCAATCTCATTGTCACTACTGGTATTGATTATTATTTTATTTAATTGGGGAAGTGTGAGCATTCATTACCAATATCATTGATAAAGAGATCTAGTCTCCGCGTAAAACTTTTCACTTCTGACATGAGCTCAAGGTTCAGGTCATTGATGTTTAAAAGTATCAGTCAAAAAAGCAATGACAGCTACATTTTCTTTTTCGTTTAGAAAACTTAAGTAAGCGTTTGCTGAAATCTCGATCGCTATTGGCAATATGTGTTCAAGTGCTCTAAAAGGGTGAAGAATTTTTCTAATACGCAGCCTTCACTCAACCATCTCACATTGTTATGCAACAGTAGTTCGTCATTTTGTGCATTAAATTCTTCAAGAAATTATTTTAACTCACGATGTTGCACGAAGTCGCTGGCGGCTGCTAGTTGTCTATAATATGACAATTAGTATCACAATCCGCTTCGCCCAATAAGTAGACAGGGCCATAGGGCAAAGTGAACACATTGTTAATTAGGGAACAATTACCGTAAAAAGAGACAACAATCAAAAAGTTATAAAATAATAATGAAAAATCAAAACCAATCAGTTATCAGTGCAATGGTCTCAAATATATGTACCTATCCGTTCCTTCAAAAGCCGTACATTTTTCCTGACTCAATTGCTTATAGGAATTACACTGCATCCAATCAAGTGGTTGCCCATTGATTTCAATATAATCTTCTGCACAAAAGTTGCATGTATATTTTTCAATTCCAATATACAAAATTCAAGCAGTCTCCTGAAACCACGCTATGTACTGTGCCCGAATCATCCGGAGGTTCTCAAGAGTGGCAGCTTTGGGTAATCGCAGGTATATTACCTGGTGGTCCCCTTAACCTATCAGAGTGGCTATAGTTCCGCATCTACAGGCTGCTATCAATATAAGTAGGTATAAGTAGGTGATTGTCTAGGGTCCATTCCTTCCGGCGCAGCCTCGGGACCGTAAAAATATCGAGGGTCCATTTCTATTAGACCGTCAGGGCCCTGGTTGCGAGGATTGAACCTATCCTGGAACAGTAAGATGGACTCGAGAGGGAATTTTTGAGTATATGCCATAACATTTTCGACACCTAGAAGCCTGTCTAATTCTTCTTAGAGGCCATCCCACATACGGCATACCTAAAGCTCGTGCACCAGCTTGAGAAATCCATAACCATGAATATATATCCACCATCGTCTGTGGAGGAGCTTAGAAATGTTCAGAAGGTGTTTTAAATAGGTCGTCCTCCGATTTAGTAATGGTCATGTCTTTATGTGTATACTGTATCCGTAGTATACCAGTTCTGGACACTATGGGTTTGCGTAATTCGTAAAAATAATTTCGTCGTTAGTAAAAAATGGAAATTATTCTGAAACACCAGAAATTTGACCGAAATGTGCGTAAAATCGGTATCTTGAATCGACACGAATCCTCGGGCCGTTGCCCATCAAACGAAACCCGTTTGTTTCGAATTTTCTCCTTTCTACGGAGGCTGCCAGAAATTTTTCACCCTCTGCAAAAAGCAGGCTGAGTGAACTTTTACACACTACCATCGGTTTTTGAACCGATGTTAACTATCTATTATATTAATTCAAATTGTACCTATTGCAGTCGTCAAATTCACAATCGTTTTAGTTACACCTTAACCTTTGACAGCCCATGGAAAGAAAATCTAAAGACATACAAATAAAAGCGAGACTTTTTGTGAATTGAGACTGTTTGGGAATCAACTTTTATTAAGGTTTCAAATATAATTAACAAAAAGAGTGTAACATCAATACTTTACCAATAACTATCTATAATATCAAAGTTGTGTCCTGGATTCATACCTTGGGTAGGGAGTTTCTAAAGTCATCGTTGTAGGTTAAAATACGGATGGCGATATAGTTCCTGTGTAGGTCTCTCACTCACGGCTTGGTCTGCAGCATAGATTCTTATTGCTAAAATTTGTTGAGGTCGTGCTTTTTAATCAAAACGATTTCATGAGAGTAAAAGTATATTGTCGAATAAATACAGCAAAATTATAATATAACACACACGTAACTAGGCAACCATATATCATACATAGATAAATAAAAAAGTTTTCAAAAAAGAGTTCCAAGAGCATAAACTCTAACATCCTCCCTTTTTGAATGTTTCTTTATTTACTTAATCCCATATGCTTTGCCATAGAAACAATTTTAGGCTGGTGCAGAGGTTTCGTTAGTATATCCGCTAACTGAAACTCAGTTGGTATATACTGTACTGATAGTTCACCAGCAGTCACCAGTTCTCTGACATAGAAATGAGAATGGCAATATGCTTCGTTCTCCTATGTAACTCAGGATTGTGTGAGATCTTTATGGCTGCGTCATAATCAACCTTCAGCACAGGAATCTCCTTTAGGTTTGATATCTCTGCAAAAAGCCTTTTGATCCAGACTATTTCTCTAGCCGCTTCACTAGCTGCAACTAGTTCAGCTTCCGTGCTTGAAATAGCAACACATGTTTGTCGTCGACTCGACCAGGATATTGCTCCTCCAGAGTATAAACATAATATGCCTGATGTTGACCTGCCAGTGGTTTTATCCCCTCCGTGGTCGGAATCACTGTAACAGTCCAAAATACCACCATTGTTGTTTTTCTGATATGTGATCCCATAATCCAAAGTTCCTTTGATGTATCTTAACACACGTTTCAATCTTTGGATATCTTCTTTGTTTGGGTTTTCTAGTGATCTGGACACTACACTCATAGCATACGCCAAGTCTGGTCTGGTTCCAACTGTTAGATATGCTAGAGCACCAACAGCTTCTCTATATGGACAGTTTACAAGTTCTACTGAATCTTTCACTTGATTTGGGTATCCATCCTGCCCATCTTTTAAAATAGGAGTATTTGCAGGCTTACATTCAGACATCCCAAAGCGATCCAACACTTTTTGTGCATAATGCTTCTGTGTAACCGTGATATCACCATTCACATTCATAATTTCCAAACCCAAGAAATATGACGCATCTTTAGTTGTGATTTTAAATCTTCGCTTTAACTCAGATATGAATCTATCACATTCTTTAGGATTTGATGCAACTATAAGACCGTCATCAACATATAGCGCAAGAATAATCTTATCATTTGAACGATTTCGAATAAATAGGCATGTATCTGTATCGCATTGTTTAAATCCAATGGTTTTCAAATAATCAACCATGCATTTATTCCAGCATCGAGGGGCTTGTTTAAGACCATATAAGCTTCATTTCAATCTACACACCTTCTTAGATCCATCATTGAAGCCATCAGGTTGATTCATATAAATTTCTTCATTTAACGAACCATAAAGAAATGCGGTCGAGACATCAAACTGGGCGAGTGTCAAGCCTTCATTTGCAGCAATGCTTAATAGCGTTCTAACCGTTGTCATTTTTGCGACAGGACTGAACGTTTCATCATAATCAACGCCTTTCTTTTGCGTATAGCCTCGAGCTACCAGTCGAGCTTTGAACTTATCAAGACTTCCATCAGCATTTGTCTTTACTTTGAAGACCCATTTGCTGGACACTGGTTTACGACCCTTGGGTAGGTCTACCAAAATCCAAGTTTTGTTTTCAGCCAGTGATTTAATCTCATTTTCCATAGCTTTCAGCCATTGTTCCTTTTGAGGACTATTAACAGCTTCTTTATAAGATTTAGGTTCAATAAACTTATATCATCATACGCTGACATCGCATAGTCATGGAATCTTTGCGGTGCTTTCAGCTGATTTCTACCTCGTAAAACCATTTTAGAACTTTCATTTGTTAAGTCCTCTATGTTTTCTGGTGTGCCAGTATGATCACCGTCTTCGTCAACTAAAGCATCTTCATAGCGAGATGAGCTTTGTGGTGAAGCTTCTGGACACTCTTGTAATGGTTCAGCAAAACCTTGAGATGTGGGAGGCACAGTTAAGCTTGGACTGTTGTCAGAGCTGTCTACGTTGCGTATATCCTCCCTTGCATCACACATCAAAGGCCGGGGCGGGGGGCGGGGGTGGGGGTTGGAATTATGCGCCGCAGTTCTATTAGCAACACTCATACAAAAGATAATTAAGATCCTTACAGACTACGATCTAAGGATACAATGCTGAACTCTGGCTGCTCGAAGTTAAAGTCGCTGTTATGACTTTTCTCTTCCTTCTTTAGTTCTTTAAGAATAGATGGTTCGTTCGTGGACCATTTCCGCAAAATAAAGCCACCTTTCTTGAGTAGTTCGCTAAGCTCCTTTTGTAATAATTTTGTCGTTTCTGTGGTATGGTGTCCCGTGATGGCGTCATCCATATAAAATTCATTTTGCAGCGCCTTTTGAGCTAAGGGGAAATCGTAGCCCTCATCTTTAGCCAGTTGTTGAAGAGTGCGCATTGCAATAAATGGTGCGGCTTTGGTACCGTACGTAAGAGTACACAGCTGCATCTCTCTAAGAGGTTCTCTTGAGGAGTCTCTCCAGATTATTCTTTGCAAATGTTGCTGATCATGATGAATAAGGATTTGACGATACATTTTTTCAATGTCCGCCGTTAGAACATACACACATCAAAAGTGTCTAGGGATCAACATATATTTTTGCAATAACTTTTCTCCTGATTGATATTAATTAAAATTTTCTTTAAGGATTCATCAAATAAAGTGTTTTCGTTTGTCACAGTAACGATAAACCAAGTCACCTTTGCATTAATAAAGAAATTTGCCATTTTCCTAATAAAGGGATATTTGACATTTGAACCACTAACACAAAAGTTCGAAAAAAAGACTGAAATAACAGTTTTCTCTAAAATTTTATTGGGTAACTTAAACAATTAATAATCCGTGTTTCTACCGCGAACACTAACAACACAAGAACATCGGTTTGGCATACTCAAAATGAGTTCATCCAAATCACGCTGTGGAATGGCCGCCCATGTTCGTTGCAACAACAAAAAAAGGTCTTCTTGCGACTGGATACCCTCCATATTCGGCAGAGCTCTTCTCTGTAGCATATCCCATGCATGCTCAATCGGGTTCAAGTCTGGCGACTGAGCAGGCCAGGGCAGGACATTGATGTTAGCTGCGGCGAGAGTCTGTCTTACAACTCTTGCGGTGTGCGGTCGTGCATTATCATGCATTAACTGAAATAAGGGACCGATTTGCACTTGTAGAGGAACGATGACGTCTGATACAATCGTTTCAGCATAAATTTGAGCGTTGAGGTTGCCTCTGATCCAAATCAACTCAGTTCTTCCGCCGATCCAAATACCCGCCCATACCATGATGGTTCCACCACTATAAGGATGGACTTCCTGGCAGGATTTTAATCGCTGTTGGCGTCCAGGGGTTCTCCAGTGTCGTATACGTCTTGTATCCGGTCTCATACCAAAACGAGACTCATCAGAAAAGCACACGAAACGCCATTGTTCTTCTGCCCAATTTCTGTGTTCAAGAGCCCATTGATATCGAATCCTACGATTGTGCATTGCTATAGGTGGTACCCGTAGCGGTCTTCGGGAATGAAGGTTCACTTCATGCAAGCGGTTTCTGACTGTTTGGTCGCTAATTAAGTTCCCTGAAGAGTGATGAAGCCTCACGGCTAACATCATGGCGGTTATTGTTGGAGCTCTTCGAGTTAAGATTTGAATGTATCGGTCTTGTCTCCGTGTGGTGCAGCGATACCGTCCTCCATGGCGCTCAGCCACGGTACCAGTGCTTCGGTAACGTGTTCAAAGTCGACTGATAACACTCTGACTTGTATTCAGAGCTAAAGCCACAGTACGTTGCCGGGAACCAGCTTCTATCATTCCCACGGCTCTGAGCATTTCTTCCCTGCTTAAATGACGTCGCCGCTCCATAATAAAGTTGGTTTTAATCAGTAGTAGGGAAACAGTAGCACTAATAATGTCTTCAATGCGTTGTATGTTTTTATAGGGAAAATATTGACAGCTGATTTTCATCTTTTACTCGAATTTGATTCACAGTTCCTGATTCAAATTATGAAATGCACCAAAAAGGATCCATATAAATTTATAAAATCATAAATTTATTACAAAGCCACATCTCAATCTCAAGAAATCCGCATAAAAATGCTTGATCCCTAGACACTTTTGATGTGTGTATTTGTAGGTCCGCCATTTAATGATCAGGGATAAAATGTCCTTTTGAAGGTTAGGCCCTTTTTCCATCAAATCGTTCAAGCTATATCCGGAGTCCGTTTTCATAGATGCATTGAACACAGCCCGCAGTTTAGTAGTGGTTGAGCATGCTCTTACCACGCCGTGGTGTGGGAGGTAGGCTTGTACGCGACTATCAGTTCCTGTCACTGGTTTCATGTGACCTAATTCGATGTAGTCTCGGATGAATTGTTGATACAGTTTAGCAAAATTTTCTTGTTTCGCCATTTTCTTTTCTAAACGAAGAAATTGTGCTATGGCTTGAGGCTTCGATTTGCCAAGGTTTTGTTCATAGTTGGCGTTCATCGGCATTTTCACTACATATCTCCCGTTGCTTAATCGCTCTGTCGTTTCCGTGTAATATTTTTCACACAATTCATCTTTCGGTGATGTTTCCGGTTCCGAAGGAATGTCTTCTATCTCCCAGAATTTTGTTAATTTATCTAGCTCCGTAAGAGTGACTAGACAGTTAAGTTGCTTTGTAGCACCGCATAGTATCCAGCCCAACTTAGTCTGTTGTGCTACTGGCGAATTATTGTCGTGTTTGAGTACTCCTTCTGTGATCACATTGGAGTAAATATCGGCTCCTAGAAGCAAATCAATGGGGCCTGAAATGTTGAAGTCTGGATCGGCCAACTTAATATTGTGCAGGTGTCGCCAATTCTTTGTATTAATTGTGGAATTTGGCAGGCTGTTGATAAGTTTACTCATCACTAATGCTTCCGTTTGGAATGTATAATCAGAGTGGATAGATTTACATTCTAATTTAATCATCCCTTTACTCGATCCCATTATAGTGCCTACGCCAGTGATAGCAGCGTGCATTTTGTTTCGGGGTAAGTTTAATCGCTGAGCAGCGTTTTCTGTAATCAAAGTTACTTGAGAGCCTTGATCCAGTAACGCCCGAAGGACTCCTTCTCTGTTCTTGACTTTGAGTTGTGTTCACCGTTGATGTGATTAGATGTTCGCTGAGCCGCCGTTGAGGTGGTTGGCTTTGATTGTTTTCCTTTCAGATTATCGTCATGCAGAAGTGAATGATGCTTATTATTACACGTACGGCATCTTTTTGTTGAGTTGCATTTGTTTTCGCCATGACTAAATAAACAATTTTTGCATAAGTTCAATTTACATGTTGTTTGGTTTCGCGTTGCGACATCCATGCCCAGGAATGTCGAGCATTGCCTAAGCGCATGATCGTTTTTGCAGAGTGGGCATTTCCGTACCGATGCATGGTAGGTTTTGACCACTTTTCTGATTCTTTAAAGTTCGTTGACTTGTTGTTATTATAATTTTTATGTTGGTGATTTGTTAAATGATTTTGTTTCACTCCGCTCTTTTTGGTTCTTGATGTTTCTTGCGTTCCTATAAATTGCAATTCCAGGAATTCCATAAACTCATTTAGGTCTGGAAGATCTCTTGCATGTTTCATGTTTTTTATGTAGTCCCCGTAAGTGACGTCATCCAGTTTGGAAGACAGTAAGTGCACGATAAGTGGACCCCATACCGGAACATCAATGCCCATGTTTTCGAGGCCATTTAAACACTCTTTCGTTGTATCGTACAACCTTTTTAAGTTAGTTGAGTTCGGTTTGTCGATTGTTGATTGATTGAGAAGTGTGTCTATGTATGAGATGAAAAGTAGTCTCTTGTTGTCGTAACGATGCTGAATTATGTTTAGGCATGAGTCATAGTTCTCAGCACTCACCGGTAGGTGTCTAATTAACTTCTCCGCTTCACCTTTCAATTTTGATTTTAGGTACTTCATTTTTTGCGTTTTATTTAGCGTTGGATTATTATGGATCATCTCAATGAATAAATCTCTGAAAGAAATCCAATTGCTGTGAGCTCCATTAAACTCAGGTAATTCCATCTGCGGTGTTGTTTTTTCGTAATGAGATGTTTCAAAGATTTTTCTATTCAAATCTGCTTTTAGGTTGTCGTAGACTTGTTCCCAATAGTCATATTTTGATTCATAATCCTTGTCGTTCCCTTGCAGTAAATAGCTTAATTCCCAGTGTATCTTATCGATGGATTGCCACTTTGCGCTTAATATGTTTAGTTGATCTTGAAGTTGCCATTTCTCTTTCATATCACCCAGATTAGTTTTGGAAACTGCTCGCTCCAGGGCGTTGAAGTTGCACATTTGATTACGAAATAGCATCGATAGATGCTGGTTCGCCTCATCTCCGATTTGTAGGTGAACTCCAGCTGTATCAAATCGCCGTGTTTCTTGTGGTTGTGGCGTTTTTGTTTTGGAGATACCCGAGAATCCAAGTTCGTCTCTTAGTTGATCCAATTTGTCTCGTAGTTGACTCATCGATTGCATTGTTTCATTGAACATGCTCCTTGTTATTTCGAAAACTTTGTTCTCAAAGTAGTCATGGTCGCTGTTAGCAGCCTCGTACTTCTTCAAGACCTCCTGGTTTGTCCGCAATTCATCCCAGTGAGATTGTAAAGCTTCGATTCGTTTGTTGAGGTAATCTACGGTTTTTCTACTCGCAGAATCCTTTTTGTAATTTGTTAACAGAGTCTTGATTTTCTCGTAGCTGCTTTGTTGCTTGTTAATAAGCTCCTCAAATTCAAGGTAATCTTCTTTCGACATGGTTAATAGGTAGTTAGTAGTAGGTGTTGTGTACTCACGCAGATTTAACGTCGAAGTAGCACTTATAGTTCACTAACTTATGTTTGCTGCGTCGTTAGTTAAGTGTAGTTGTAATCGCAGTGGACGTTATCCCCGCTGATTATGTTTTGAAGCAGTAGACGAAATCTTCGCTGGTTTGTAGCAGTAGACGTAATCTCCGCTGGTTTGTAGCAGTAGACGTAATCTCCGCTGGTTTGTAGCAGTAGACGTAATCTCCGCTGGTTTGTAGCAGTAGACTTAATCTCCGCTGGTTTGTAGCAGTAGACGTAATCCCCGCTGGTTTGTAGCAGTAGACGTAATCCCCGCTGGTTTGTAGCAGTAGACGTAATCCCCGCTGGTTCGTTGGTATGATGGTTCAAATGATGATTTGAATCACCTTGGTTTGTTGCTCGAAGGACCAAAAGATGTTGGGGTTTTTCGCCGTTGACGATACCCCAGAGTTGTTGTAGGTAATTAATGAGTAACACTAAAACACCCAGTATTGAGCCGCACATTTACACCTGACCGCGAGACGGAGGTATATTTACGACTGTTTTACATTGTGTTGAAGTTCATTCTATATACAATAGTATTTTGCTGTATGAGCATTATTGTCTCGTACATGTATTAATTGGAAAATGAACTTCAACTGAAGGATATTCTTGATACTCTTCAGGATCGTCAAGACCAATTGGGTTTAATGCTGACTCATTAAATACGACGTCTCTGGATCTTACAAGTGTGAATTACCAGAAGTTTCACTCATTTGTGTTGTACATTATTGTTGGCAGTACATTCGTATGTTCAAGTTTGATGGGTATTGGTATAATAATATATTTTTGGCAATACAGCATTCATCTGAGAAGCTTGTTGACCAATTACCAGCTGAAGCTCATGGCTAAATAAAGTCTGTCAATAATAATGTTGGAAATGCCAAGCTACTGTGCTATCGTCTGGAAATTGTAAAGGGAAATAAAAATTCTACAAAAAAAAAAAAAAAAAATGAGTTCAAAAGATATCGTGTATTTAGTTATTGCTAAAATAAATGTTTAATCAGAAATAAAAGTGTTGTAAATGCTAAGCTTCTATCCTCTGGTCTGACATAAACGTCGATCTAGGTTGGTGAATAAATGTTGGGTTGGTGGAAAATTAGTGTTGTAACTGCTAAGCTCCTGTGTTCTGGTCTGAAAGAAACATCTATTTAGGTTGGTTAAAAAATTGTGTTGATCAAACATCATTAAACGTCAAAATAGAAGGATCAAATACTTGTGTTGGAAGAACGTCAAGCTCCCAACAGGTTGATACAAAGCAAAATAAAAAAAATGGGTCGAACAAAAATTAATATTCTAAATAATAACCTATGCTATCGCCTGAATAATTGAAGGAAATAGAAAGTTGTTTTAAATATGTGTTGGAAAGATAAATTATTGCTAAAAATAAACCTTTGGTTAATCAAAAATAAGTGTGTCTGAAAGAAACGTCAATCTAGGTTGGTAAGTAAATGTTGGGTTGGTTGAAAATTAAAGCGTTGTGAATGTAAGGGTTTTATGGTCTGGTCCGAAAAAAAAAATCGATCAAAGCTGTTAATAAATAAATTTGCAACCATAAGTTTATGGGATTAATGATGCCGTTTCAGGCAACATACAACCCTCAAATTTATGGCTCTAAATAAATATTAGGTTCGTCAAAAAATTGTCTGGTAACTGCTAAGCTTCTGTGTTCTGGTCTGAAAGAAACGTCGATCTAGGATGATTAAAAAAATGTGTTGATCAGACTTAATTAAACGTCAAAATAGAAGGTCAAATAATTGTGTTGGAAACACATCATGCTCCCAACAAGCTGATAACAACGCAAAAAAAAGTCTGTCAAAAATTAATTTTATAAATGATAAGCTCCTGTGCTATCGTCTGAATAATTGAAGCAAATAGAAAATAAAATGTATTGAAAAGATATATCGTGTATTTCATAAAGTTATTACTAAAAATAAAAATGTTGTAAATGCTAAGCTTCTATGCTTTGATCTGAAATACACGTCATTCTGGGTTGGTAAATAAATGTTGGGTTGGTTGTAAATGTTAGGGTTTTATGTTTTGGTCCGAAAAAAAAAGTCGATCAAGGCTGTTAAAAAGTTGTGTGTGCCATAAGTTTGTGGGATAAAGGATGCCGTTTCTGAAAATATACAATCCACAAACTTATGGCTATAAATAAATATTAGGTTGGTCAAAAATTGTCTGGTAACAGCTATGCTTCTGTGTTCTGGTCTGAAAGAAACTTCGATCTAGGATGATTAAAAAAATGTGTTGATCAGACAAAATAAACGTCAAAATAGGATGGTCAAATAATTTTATTAAAAAAACATCAGGCTCCAAAAAAAAAAACGATCAAAAATTAATGTTATAAATGCTAAGCTTCTGTGCTATCGTCTGAATAATTTGAAGGAAAATGGAAATCCTTGAAAAAAGTGTTGAACAGATATCGTGTATTTCATAAGTTTACGACTGAAATTGTTTGGTTAATCAAAAATAAAAGTGCTGTAAATGTTAAGCTTCTATGCTCTGGTCTGAAAGAAACTTCGGTCTAGGTTGCTAAATAAATGTTGGGTTGGTCGAAAAAAGACGATCGTGGCTGTTAGAAAATAAATTGACAGCCATAAGTTTGTGGGATGAAGGATGCCGTTTCTGGCAACATGCAACCCACAAATAGCTGTAAATAAATGTAGGTTGATCAAAAATTTGTCTGGTTACTGCTAAGCTTCTGTGTTCAGATCTGAAAGAAACGTCTATCTAGGTTGGTTTAAAAATGTGTTGGATCAGACATAATTAAAATAAAAGGCAAAAAAAAAACGCCAAAATAGAAGCGGCGTCAAAATAGAAGGGTCAAATAATTGTGTTGGAAAAACATGCTCCCAACAAGCTGATGAGGAATTGAAAAAAAAAAAAAACAGGTCTGTCAAAAATTAATGCTATAAATGATAAGCTCCTGTGCTATCGTCTGAATAATTGAAAAAATAGAAAATTCTTTAAAAATGTGTTGAAAAGATACCGTGTCTATTTCACTAAGTTATAGCTAAAAATAAAAATGTTGTAAATGCTAAGCTTCTGGTCTGAAATAAACGTCGATCTAGTTTGGTAAATAAATGCTGGGTTGGTTATTGCTAAAAATAAATGTTTGGTTAATTAAAAAATAAATGTTGTAAATATTAAGGTTCTATGCTTTGGTCTGAACAAAATGTCGATTTAGGATGGTAAATAAATGTTGTGTTGGTCGAAAATTAAAGCGTTGTAAATGGTAGGATTTTATGTTCTAGTGTTAAAAAAAACGTTGATCAAGGCTGTTAAAAATAAGTTGACACTCATAAGTTTGTGGGATGAATGATGCCGTTTCTGGCAACATGCACGTTTTTCTGAAAGAAACATCTGTCTAGGTTGGTTATAAATAATCACAGATCTCGTGCCTGACACGAGCTTCCGATCTAAATTAATTTCCAATGTGTGGGGTACATTGGAAATTAATTTACATCGAATTTCACGTTAAAATTTCGGATCTTCGAGACGGATCTCTGGTTATCGGACACGTCGAATCTCGAACGCTGACCACTCTGGTCTTTCTAGTGTTAATAAAAAATCAGTGTGGTAAATGCCAAGCTTCTGTGCTTCGGTCTAAAAGAAACGTCGTTCTAGGTTGGTAAATAAATGTTGGGTTGGTCGAAAATTAAAGCATTGTAAATGTAATTTTCTGGCTGAAAAAAACGTCGATCAAGGCTGTTAAAAAATAAAACAACCATAAGTTTGTGGGATGAATGATGCCGTTTCTGGCAAGATGCAACCCACACATTTATAGCTGTAAATAAATGTTAGTGGAGAGGCCGAAGTGGCTTCGCGGGGTTTAATATACCTTCCTTCGATCTGGACTGTTATTTTTATGGAAAAGAAAAAATGGCGTCACTGTCGCGCTGTAAACTCTTAACCTAGGAATGGGTTATGGAAATATCATGCACCTTACCTCTCTTGACGGGCTGTTCCGTCGTCTCGTAGGAGTTCGATCAGTCCACTCCGTCTTCGACTTTCTTCACCCTCGCGGTTTGGCACAAGTTCAACACAACACACGTGGTTATCAAGTTCCCCGCTAACAGCTTCGGTTTCTTTTCTTGAAGCCACAAAGACACGTCTCCAATTTCAGCGGATGGATGGAACTTATAATCGAATGATTATATCGTTCAGCGATAAATTCACACAGCAGAACTATGCGAATTGCGGGTTTTGAAACAGCGGATAGCGCGCGGTACGGGATGCGCACGCGCGGAGGTTCCATGGGACACTGAAATCTGATTCTTCTAGCATGATCAAGGCGCTGTTTTCGATCAGCGCCATCTCACGGGCAGCGGCTGCATGACTTGATGTAGGTTACGGGGACAAGGATTCGGCTTGGAGATATACAGCGCAACAGTTCAATTTTATAAACGCCAATAGATGGCGTCAACAGTTATGTTGATCAAAAACTAGTGTTGTAACTGCTAAGCTTTTGTGTTGGTCTGAAAGAAACGTCTATCTAGGTTGGTTAAAAAAATTGTGTTGATCAAACATAATTAAACGTCAAAAAAAGAATGGTCTAATAATTGTGTTGGAAGAACATCAAGCTCCCATCAGGCTGACACAAACCAAATTTAAAAAAAATTGGTCGGTCAAAAATTAATATTCTAAATCTAAATAATAACCTACGCTATCATCTAAATAATTGAAGGAAATAGAAAGCTGTTTAAAATACGTGTTGGAAAGATAAATAATTGCTGAAAATAAATGTTTGGTTAATCAAAAATAAGTGCTGTAAATGCTAAGCTTCTGTGCTTTGGTCTGAAAGAAACGTCGATCTAGGTAGGTAAATAAATGTTGGGTTGGTCGAAAATTAAAGCGTTGTAAATGATAGGGTTTTATGTTCTGGTCTGAAAAGAAAAGTCGATCAAGGCTGTTAAAAAATAAATTTACAACTATAAGTTTGTGGGATGAATGATGCCGTTTCTGGCAACGTGCATGTTTTTCTGAATGAAACGTCTATGTAGGTTGGTTAAAAAATGGTAATTATCCTGACAAGCTTATGGCTAAAAAAGTTGATAGGCGAGTCAAATAAAATGTTGTGAAGGTTTAGGCTGCTATGCTCTAGTTTGAAAAACCCGTGAAAATAGAATGGTCAAATAATTGTATTGGAAGAATACCAAGTTTCCAGCAAGCTGAAACAAAGCAAAAAAATAAATAAATACGTCGGTCAAAAATTAATGTTATAAATAATAACCTCATATGAATAATTGAAGGAAACAGAAAGTACTTTAAAAAAATGTTTTAAAAAGATCGTGTATTTCACAAAGTTATTGCTAAAAATAAACGTATGGTTTATCAAAAATAAGTGTTGTAAATGCTAAGCTTCTGTGCTTTAGTCTGAAAGAAACGTCGATCTAGGTTGGTAAATAAATGTTGGGGTGTAGTCGAAGAGGCTCCACGTGGCGCACCCTAGGCAACGCCAGCCCCAACTGCCCACCGCATTCTGGTGGACCCTTGGGTCTGGCGGCAAATCTTCACACGGGGAAGGGCCATGGTTTCAATCACCAATCATCTTTGATGGTCGTTGATGGGAACCTGGCCTATAGGGGTTCGCATGCATCCTCTTCCACTATGTTTACCAGAGTGCTGAAAGTGGATGCATGCTGGGGTACACCGTAATCCCTTAGGGGACCGGGGACTGTCGGGGCATTTGCCCGGGTCGCGTGGAAGGAATACCACTATAAAAACCCTCGCACACCGTAATCCCTTAGGGGACCGGTGACTGTCGGGCATTTACCCAGGTCGCGTGGAAGGAATACCACAAATAAAACCCTCGCATACCGTAATCCCTTAGGGAACCGGGGATCGTCGGGGCATTTGCCCGGGTCGCGTGGAAGGAAGACCACTATAAAAACCCTCGCACACCGTAATCCCTTAGGGGACCGGTGACTGTCGGGCATTTACCCGGGTCGCGTGGAAGGAATAACACAGATAAAACCCTCGCACACCGTGATCCCTTAGGGAACCGGGGATCGTCGGGGCATTTGCCCGGGTCGCGTGGAAGGAAGACCACTATAAACCCCCTCGCACACCGTAATCCCTTACGGGACCGGGGACTGTCGGGTATTTGCCCGGGTAGCGTGGAAGGAAACCACTATAAAAATAAAACCCGTGGTGATGGTCGCTTTTAGCTACGGTACGGGTGGTTTTAGGCTAGGTTTAAGTTTAGGATTAGGTTTTTTATACAAAACTTATTATAATACAAAAATACTAAAAAATCGAAAACCAAAAGACAAAATCAAAAACACCAAAAAATGCTTAGCATAAGTTAGTTTGTAGATACCGAGCAGCGGGCGGTATAACCTGCACAGGAGGCATTCGCTGGCCTCGGGAGGATTAATACCCTCCCAAAAAGAGCGGCCGCATCGCCTTGGGGAAGCGATGTGAGTACTATCGTAATGGAAAATGTCTAATAATGAGAAGGTTTTGTCGTGCGATCCGGCTGACGCCCGGCGTCCGCTGCTATCCGGGGCTGCGGATGTTAAATCTATGACCGAGGAGCGCGCAGGGGTGGACCAGGCCCCTGCTGTCGCTAATGTTTCTGGCAGCGATTGCGAATACGAGGCAGTGGACATCGAAGTAGGGCCGCGTGGACCGTGTTCCCTTAGGTGGCTAGTGCTGGAGCTTGGATGGCACCGGTACCAACGGACGATCGTCGGTGGTGGCGGTGTTGTCAAGCGAGGGGGCACGCGACACGCCGTCTGCCCAAAGTGATGGCAGTAGGAAGGCCTCACGAAGGCGCTGGGCAGAGAGCGAGTCAGAGGGCGAGGGTGCTGGGTCCGGAAACCCGGATAAACCGGCAACCATTATTCTGCGGACTGGTTCTGGCAGGGGAGGGTCCCAACATTCGGTGGGGCTCTCCCAGGCCAGGAAGTTCTTAAAGGACATGCCGCTGGACTCGGTGTCTACGTTGTCGGACTCCGATATGGTATCTCATCCTGAGGGACGAGACGGAGGGAGTGGCCCGGCTTCACCCAGTGACCTTCGGACGAAGGCGGAGGAGGGGGTGGCAGCTATCGAGGGGGTCCTAAAAAATCAAGGTACCTCAAAGGGACGTGCATCCGGGAGATCGAGGATGCATCGAGCAAAATGCTCCAAGCGGTCAGATCCCTGACCTCCCGGAAAGAGGATGAAGAGGTGAGAAGATTGCGGGCCGACAACAGGCGCGTCAGGAGAGCGAGGGCGGCCATCAATCTGGCCGAGCTCGGGGTGGGATTGGGCAATATCAGGAGGTCCATGAGGGGTGCCTCCCTCATGGAGCTCTCGAAAGAGACCTCCGCCTCCCAGGCCGACCCCTTGGCCAAGAAAATGGCTGAGGTGCTCAAGGAGGTGGCCGAGATGACCCGTCCTACTAAGATGGCGGAGATCCGCGTGGGTGGGCTCGACGAGTCCCTCACGCCTGAGGTCGTGAAGGGTGCCCTGGCCGAGGCGGCCAAGTGCCCTCCTGACCAAATTCGGGTGGGCAAAATCGTCCTGGGAGCAAGAAGCATGGGCTTGGTGCGAGTCTCATGCCCCGTAGAGGCCGCGAAATAGCTGGCGGAGCGGGGACGTAGGCTGGAGCGCCGCCTCCATCCATGTGCTGGATCAGCGTCCTATGAGCTGCCGCAGGTGCACGGAGAGGGGGCACATTGCGGCGCTCTTCCCGTCCACCAAGGACAGGAGCCGGCTTTGCTAACAGTGCGGCCAGGAGGGCTACTTGGCGATGGGCTGCAAGGCCCCTGTAAAGTGCGCGGTATGCGTAGACGGGGGCCTACTCAGCGGTCACAAAATGGCAGGAGGGGCATGCAATGCGGCACCGGTTCGGGGCCGCCCCGCTGTAGGACCCCCGGCGGCCGGCTCGGCGACCGCCGCTAGGATGGGGACACCGATGGACACTGCTAATGCCCAGTAGGTCCATCGGTGTCGTCATAATACAGGGACGCCTCTCCCTGGCAACCATGGCTCAAGCCATTGTTGAAAGCGAGAGTGCGTGGGAGGCTGCCACCTCCGGCGTAGACGGGCGGGGCGAAGAAGGCGGGGGACGAACCCCCGTCTCCTTTAGCCCTGGAGTGTGAACAGCGCGTGTGAGGGTAGCCCTCGGCTGCCACCTCCGGCGTAGACGGGCGGGGCGAAGAAGGCGGGGGACGAACCCCCGTCTCCTTTAGCCCTGGAGTGTGAACAGCGCGTGTGAGGGTAGCCCTCCGCACGCGCATTGCACTGGTCATCACGTCTGAGGATTACCTCGGAAACCGCCCTACCCGGAAAGCCCTGGGAGTGCCATGGGGCAAATGCCTTAAATCCCGTGGTACTCTCTACGCCTCAGCGCAGGGCCCGAGGGGAACCGAGTGGTTTTAGTGGGTATTCCCGGCTTCGGCTGGGCGAGTCCACACACGCCCGTCCCCTAGCTAAGGGCGACCCGGAAAGCCCTGGGAGTGCCATGGGGCAAATGCCTTAAATCCCGTGGTACTCTCTACGCCTCAGCGCAGGGCCCGAGGGGAACCGAGTGGTTTTAGTGGGTATTCCCGGCTTCGGCTGGGCGAGTCCCACACACGCCCGTCCCCTAGCTAAGGGCGGGTAGGTGCGTAAATGCATTTCCACTCGCTAAAAAAAAAAAAAAGGTTTGTAAATAAATGTTAGGTTGGTCGAAAATTAAAACGTTGTAAATGTTAGGGTTTTATGTTCTGGTCCGAAAAAAAGTCGTCAAAGCTGTTAATAAATAAATTTACAACCATAAGTTTATGAGATTAATGATGCCGTTTCTGGCAACATACATCCCACAAATTTATGGCTGTAAATAAATATTAGGTTACTCAAAAATTTGTCTAAGCTTCTGTGTTCTGGTCTGAAAGAATCGTCTATAGAATAGATTATTCTTTATTATCTACACCATATAGATTACAGAATATAAATAAAAACATTTTACAAAGGGTGACCAATGGCTGTTCTTATCGCTAAGAGCGATCTTTTACAGATAACCTTTGTTATACGTTAAGTGTATTATGATACACTAGTATGCTAGTTTAAATAAATTTATACATCTAATTAATAAATATACAGGAGCACATAAAATATAATAATATGTTTAAAGAGAGAGGAATTGCTTTTTTTTTATCATAGTTTTAAAAGTAAACAGTGGTTGAGCACGCCTTACGGTCACGGGCAAGTCATTCCATAGCCGAACTACAATACAATACAATATGTAAAGAATACCATATAAATAAGTGAATAGGGAAATTCACTTATTTATATCTTTGTTTTTTTCTTTTTACTTTTAAACGATCCTACGTATTACTGAACATATTGTTAAGAATGGACCTTATGTCGATGGCATAAGGTTCAATATCGCGTGACATGCAGTGTGTCACTTTTAAGCCCTATTTCCCCAGATCTAGACATTTTCTAAGTACAATATAAAAACGCATTACTAGACTTAGGATGGCCTATCGAATGGTACAGGTCTCAACAGTTTTGTCAACAAAGTGTCGACATCGAAATTTCTAGAAACCCGTTTCCGGGAATTACCGTAGGTACTTCCGAGTGACCTCGAACTTACGTGCTATTATTATTACGTCTAGAGGAATCTGGAATGTTCGATCAGCTGGCCTATACAATATGTAAAGAAAACCCTGTCCGATCCGTGAAGGTATTGTTAGGTATCGTTAACTGATTCTAATAATGCCTACAAAGCCGGGCTAAACTTAAAAAAATTCGTTAAAGGTTAGTAAAAATTTGTCTGGTAACAGCTAGGCTTCTGTGTTCTGGTCTGAGAGAAACGTCGATCTAGGATGATTAAAAAATGAAAATGCGTTGATCAGACAAAATTAAACGTCAAAATAGGATGGTCAAATAATTTATTGAAAAAACCTCAGCCTCCCAACAGGCTGATGAACATTGCAAAAAAAAAAAGATCGGTCAGAAAATAATGTTATAAATCCTAAGCTTCTGTGCTCTGGTCTGAAAGAAAAAATGCGATCTAGGTTGGTAAATAAATGTCGGGTTGGTGGAAAATCAGTGTTGTAACTGCGAAGCTCCTGTGTTCTGGTCTGAAAGAAACATCTAACTAGGTTGGTTAAAAAATTATGTTGAACAAACATAATGAAACGTCAAAATAGAATGATCAAATACTTGTGTTGGAACAACGTCAAGCTCCCAACAGGTTGATAAAAACAAAATTAAAAAAAATGGGTCGATCAAAAATTAATGTTCTAAATAATAACCTATGCTATCGCCTGAATAATTGAAGGAAATAGAAAGGATTAATATTCTAAATAAATAACCTATGCTATCGCCTGAATAATTGAAGGAAATAGAAAGGATTAATATTCTAAATAAATAACCTATGCTATCGCCTGAATAATTGAAGGAAATAGAAAGGTGGTTTAAATATGTGTTGGAAAGATAAATTATTGGTGGTAGGCCATAACATCGGCTGCCGGCGGAAGTTACCACCCACCAGACAAAGTCTTGCCGCCAAGCGATTCGTCGTGTTCCGGCATGATGTCTGGTAAAGCCGTACGGAGGACGGCTCTGAGCAGTTGTGTTGCGATGTGTGGCGGGTACGATGCGCATGTTGCATGATGCACAAATGTTGTTGTCTCGGGAATTTGGTCGTGGAGAGTCTCCAGATCAATCCTAAGTTTTTGAAGTGAATAGGCTTAATAAACTAGTGCGCTTTACACTCAACGATTGCATCACTGCTTACCATCAGGCGGGATTGCAGTCAAGCACTAGTTTATAATTATTAAAAAAAAAAACCTTTGGTTAATCAAAAATAAGTGTGTCTGAAAGAAACGTCGATCTAGGTTGGTAAATGAATGTTGGGAGGCTTAATAAACTAGTGCGCTTTACACTCAACGATTGCATCACTGCTTACCATCAGGCGGGATTGCAGTCAAGCACTAGTTTATAATTATTAAAAAAAAAAACCTTTGGTTAATCAAAAATAAGTGTGTCTGAAAGAAACGTCGATCTAGGTTGGTAAATGAATGTTGGGTTGGTTGAAAATTAAAGCGTTGTGAATGTTAGGGTTTTATGGTCTGGTCCGAAAAAAAAATGATGAAAGCTGTTAATAAATAAATTTACAACCATAAGTTTATGGGATTAATGACGCCGTTTCTGGCAACACACAACCCACAAATTTATGGATCTAAAGTAATAGGTTGGTCAAAAATTTGTCTGCTAACTGCTAAGCTTCTGTGTTCTGGTCTGAAAGAAACGTCGATCTAGGATGGTTAAAAAAATGTGTTGATCAGACATAATTAAACTTCAAAATAGAAGGTCAAATAATTGTGTTGGAAACACATCATGCTCCCAACAAGCTGATAACAACGCAAAAAAAAAAACGTCTGTCAAAAATTAATTTTATAAATGATAAGCACCTGTGCTATCGTCTGAATAATTGAAGCAAATAGAAAATAAAATGTGTTGAAAAGATATATCGTGTATTTCACAAAGTTATTTCTAAAAATAAAAATGTTGTAAATGCTAAGCTTCTATGCTTTGGCCTAAAATAAACGTCGATCTGGGTTGGTAAATAAATGTTGGCTTGGTTGAAAATTAAAGCGTTGTAAATGTTAGGCTTTTATGTTTTGGTCCGAAAAAAAAGTCGATCAAGGCTGTTAAAAAGTTGTGTGTGCCATAAGTTTGTGGAATGAAGGATGCCGTTTCTGAAAACATGCAATCCACAAACTTATGGCTGTAAATAAATATTAGGTTGGTAAAAAAATTATCTGGGAACAGCTAAGCTTCTATGGTCTGGTCTGAAAGAAACTTCGATCTAGGATGATTAAAAAAATGTGTTGATCAGACAAAATTAAACGTCAAAATAGGATGGTCAAATAATTTTATTGAAAATAAATCAGGCTCCCAACCTGCTGATGAACATTGCAAAAAAAAAAAAATCTGTCAAAAATTAACGTTATAAATGCTAAGCTTCTGTGCTATCGTGTGAATAATTTGAAGGAAAATGAAAATCCTTACAAAAAGTGATGAAAAGATATCGTGTATTTCATAAGTTTACTACTGAAAATGTTTGGTTAATCAAAAATAAAAGTGCTGTAAATGCTAAGCTTCCATGCTCTGGTCTGAATGAAACTTCGTATTTTAAGTTTTAACATTTTAATAGACACATCCAGACCAGGAGTGCAGCCTCGAGATTTTTTCCTCCTCTCGAGACCACCCTCCCGATCTGAATGTATCAGAAACGGAAAATAGAATGAATCTAGCATAGAGAAAAACTTTGTAATAGAAAAAAATCTAACGGGCGCCGTCCATACAAATTACATTCATGCAGAATGCTATGTGCGGCCGGTCATATGAAATAACAATATAACATAAATTGTAAAACGTTATCAACGTGCTAGATTCAATTCCAGTCCCTTTATTTTATCTGGGAATAGATATTGGAAATAAAAGTATTGTTTAGCCAATATTTTATATATTACATGATAATTTTTATAAATTTCGTATCATCATCATCGCATCTGCGGTCTGCCATGGCAGAACTGAGGTTCACAAACACTGGTCACAACAGCCACAAAATAAATAGGTTCAGAATCATTGGTTCAGAGTCAATGTCTCACGAAAAACAACAGTAATGTTAGAGTCACTATCTCACAATGCGAACCACGATTCGCGGAACTTTGTAACACTTAGAACGGAGGAGCAGAGCTTGAGCTCGACTCAATTGTTATAGCACTTAATTACAAGCAAATCGATGAAATATGGAATTGTGTTTACATTGTTTACATCGGGTGACGCCATATTTTTTATGCGGACGCCATGATCGGTCACGTGATTCAAGAGTGTTGCCATACAATAAATGGAGATATTAATTTATATAGTAACATCGCCCATAATTCAGCCCTTGTAGGTATTCTAAGGGCTTCCATACAAAGTTGACACCGGCTGGAATTCACACTGACGGACTCCGACAACGAATCCCACCCTGCGGGACGAGACGGAGGGAGTGGCCCCCCAATGGCTGCACCCAGCGACCTTAGGTCGAAGGCTGAGGAGGGGGCGGCAGCCATTGAGGGGGTCCTCAAGAAGTCCAAAAACATCAAGGGGACTTGCATCCGGGAGATCATGGATGCTACGAGCAAAATGCTCGAAGCGGTCAGATCCCTGGCCTCCCGGAAAGAGGACGATGAGGTACGAAGGCTGAGGGCGAACAACAAGCGCCTGCAAGGACAGCTTGCGGCCCTCCAAAAAGAGGTGGCTGCTCTGCGTAGGGCTTTGTCTTTTTAGAGCGAGGGCTTTCTCGGCGAGAAAGCCCTCGATCTAAAAAGAAGCGACCCCAGCAGCTGGTCCCAGAGCCGGTCCCGCAGCCCCCTTCCGAGGGCTTACCGCGGGACGACTTGCCTGGGGCATGGAGGTCCTTCATGAGCTGATGAACCATTTTGGGGGGTTCATCAGCTCGCAGCTGGAGGGCCTCGAGAAGGACGGCCGCTTGCTGCCGGCGCGGTCCTACCGTCCCTCCCTGGCGGCCGACAGGCGGGCGAGCCATCCCCCAGAGAGGGAGAGGCGGGAGGAAGAGCCGGCGACACTTATGCCGCCGGCTAACATGCCCAAGAAGGCCAAGACGATAAAGCCGAAGACGCCGAAGGGACCGAGTGGGCGCGGAGGGGCAGAGGAAAGACCTGCCCCTGGACTGACACGCGCGAAGGAGCAGGTTGCTGGTGGCTTGAGGGAGGAACAACCCCTAATCATGGAAAAGGAGTCGTGGGCAACGGTGGTCAAAAAGACCAAGAAGAAGGCCACTAATGCCCCGACTCCTGCCCCGGGCCAGAAGCCCAAATCAGGGGCGAAGACGGCTGGGCCGAAGAAGCCCCCCAGGGCACCGCACCGAAGAGGCCCGCGGTGCTCGTGTCCCTCAAGCCGGAGGCGCTGAGGGAAGGAGCCACCTACGTGGACACCATTAGGAGGCCGAGGGCGGCCATTAATTTGGCCGAACTCGGGGTAGGGTCGGGTAAGCTCAGGAGGTCAATGACGGGTGCCGTCCTATTGGAGCTCTCGAAAGAGACCTCCCCCTCCCAGGCCGACACCTTGGCCAAGACATTGGTTGAGGTGATTGGGGAGGTGTCCAAGGTAACCCGGCCCACCAAGATGGCGGAGATCCGCGTAGGGGGGCTAGACGAGTTCCTCACGCCAGAAGTAACGAGGGTCCTGGCAGAGGAACCGTTCCGGACAGACATTGCATCACTCTCCCTCTCGCTTGACGCCACATTGATCGCCGACGATCGTGCGGTGGGCGTCTCGCTCCTATCCTCCTCATTCCTACCCGTATTGCCAATCAAGTCCTTCATGGGTTGCCTTAGGTCGTTGTTTTTTTGTTTTCCGGTCCGTTTTTGTTGTTGTTTTTTATTACGAATTAGCGGTTTGAAGTCCACACCGGGCAGAGCGTCGTACACCGGGTAAGCCTATATACTGTAGGGGGCGGCAGGTACCTACCGTGGGGAGCTCTAACGACGACATCCCCCAGCCATTCATCCTCTCGCCGAGCCCCCAAAATTTAGGATTAGATTGCACTTTCGACGGTTATTAGTCCGTCAGGTTCGCAATAACCTAGAGACGGGATATTCCGCCCGTGGTTCGGCCGTTTTATAGAAGTGTCCCCTCGTGGCCCGGACAAATGCCTCGACAGCCCCCGGTCCCCTAAGGGATTACGGTGTGCGAGGGTTTTTATGGTGGTTTTCCTTCCACGCGACCCGGGCAAATACCCCGACGGTCCCCGGTCCCCGAAGGGATTACGGTGTACCCCAGCATGCATCCACTTCAACACTCTGCTAAACAGAGTGGAAGCGGATGCATGCGAACCCCTATAGGCCAGGTTCCCATCAAAGACCATCAAAGATGATCGTTGATTGAAACCATGGCCCTTCCCCGTGTGAAGATTTGCCGCCAGGCCCAAGAGTCCACCAGAACGCGGTGGGCAGTTGGGGCTGGCGTTGCCCAGGGTGCGCCACGTGGAGGCTCTTCGACTTGCACCCCTGTGTAATCAAGACCTAAAGCAGCGGCTTGTTTTTTCATGAGCATATCGCAGGGGGGACACAATAACCTCCGCAAGATGGCTAACTTCAGAATGAGCAACCACCCAAGCCTCTCTCTGAACGCTACTGGTAGAAGTGTCTTACATGGTTTAATTCGCGGTACAACTAGTTCCGCAGTCTCAGGCGGCTTGCTGTCTGTCGAGTGGCGAAAGAGGGATGCAGGCAAGCCGCCGATCTTTATACAAGGCCCTAAGGGGGCGTAACTGGTAACGCCGTGGGGATGGGGTGTGTCTGACTTTCGTCTCTTTCTAATTTCCACTTCCCTTTCCACGACGCCTTACATTCATATCTTACTTACTAGGTACATCTTATTATAAATCCTATGTCCTATTTAACACATCTCTATAACTAAGCACTCATGTCCTACTTATATCTAACCCTTAGTCCTTATCATATTTCACTTATTCACTTATTCGTTTATCAAAGTCACTACTTCACTATCACTATTTGTCCTTATTATAAACACAGCGATGTCGTCCATAAGATCCTCGAACGTCGATCGCCTTCTGATCCTCTGGTCTGACTTTCTTCGCTAGAGAGACTCGTAGAGCATAGATACTGTAGTGCGATTTATCTAACTCTTCCACATGACGTACATTATCTGTCTGGTTTGCTGCAGACACGTCGTACATATGAAGTACTATTTCTTCTCCTCGTTGCTCTAGCGTGGCACGCGGTGCAGTGCCGTGGATCACCCATCCCAGCTGGGTGTAGGAGGCCGCGGGTTCGTTCGTCCGGCCCACGCGTAGCTCGCGTGGAACTATTAGGTGCCAGTTGTCGGCGCCTATCAGAACTTTCGGCACAGCTTCTCCGTAACAGGCGTCCTTACGTATATCGCGGAGATGTGGATAATTACGTAAAGTCGAT
Organism: Sesamia nonagrioides; assembly: GCA_017933935.1. Taxonomy (NCBI): domain Eukaryota; kingdom Metazoa; phylum Arthropoda; class Insecta; order Lepidoptera; family Noctuidae; genus Sesamia; species Sesamia nonagrioides. Next base: position 68,634 of record JADWQK010000844.1, on the reverse strand, counting down.
CTATCCACCGCCTGTCTATGAAGCTGCAGGTTCCTCATCGTACGTGCACGCAGCTGCTGAAATTCACCGTTGCAGCCGCGGATCTGTAGTGCAATCTGTATAGTTTTAACAACGAAATATAAAAAAAATCCTACGAGAATTACCTATATTAGACTTCGCGCACTGCCGCTGCGTAGGGAGCCGACCTCGCGTTTGAGTCGCGCGGGGGACCTTACTCATAAATCTAAACTCCCCTCCCGCATGCGTCGAAAGAAATCTTAATATTTTAAATTCGCCATAACTTCAAAACCAAACGTCCAATTTTAATCATTCAATGACCAAATATTATCTACATAAACTGTACCTAGTGATGAGTAATAATTTATTTTGATAAGGATAAATAGCATGCGTAAAATAAATGCGTTTAAATGTAGTCCAATAAATTCAAGATTTTTAAATAAAAAAAATGGTTGTTGTGCCTCACTCGACATAGATGGGTATAGTGTGTCGCAGACCTTATTGTAGATATTTATAAGATCTACAATTAATCAGAACATTTTATGGTTATATATTTTATAGTTTAGGCGGCGTACGCAAAATAAGTAACTTTTCTGGTTGATTTTTTACACCTTGTGTTCAAAAAACCCAAATATCTTATGGAATCCTATTTTTTCCAAAATAAAATTTTGCCTATCTATGCTACTCACTGATAATGTAGTTTTCTAATGAAAAAAGAATTATTAAAATCGGTCTAGTACTTTTTGAGTTTATTCGTTACATACAAAAATACAAATCTTTCCTCTTTATAATAAGTAGTGTAGATTTACAGTAAATTCTCAAAAAATAAATTTTGACAAAAAAAATGTGATGTGATTAATGCCAAAAAAAAAATAAACATGCAGAAAAATGAATCAGTATTTTGTGACATTTCCCTTTGCCTCAATCAGGGCTGCTATACGCCTGGGCATACTTTCTATGCACTTTCTTTTATAATAGGCTTGTGGTACCACACATAAATTAGTTTTTCGATGAGTCTCACCTTTGTGGTTATCTGCTCCTTGGCTATTTCTGCCTTGGTGATCTCACATAGATTTTCTATGGGGTTCATGTCAGGAGAATTGCCCGGCCAAGGTAAAACTGTGTTGTTGTGGTCTGCTAGGAACTTGGTTACGCTCTTAGCTTTATGGCACGATGCTGTATCGTGCACAAACACAAATTCTTCACAGTCTGGAAACTACTTTTCAAACGTCGGCAATAAGCGATTTTGTAAAACATGCCTGTACTGGTCTTGTTTCATGCTTCTCTGGCCGATGTAAAGGCGCCTAACCCTTTTGGCGCTTATCACTGACACACCATTACCTTAACGGGGTGTTTTACCCTCTCTACAATTCAGTCAGGGTGGTATTTTTAACCTGGGCGTCATCTGACAAAGCTGCTCTTCTCGGCTAAAATTTCAAATGATGATTTATCTGAAAACACACACCTGTAAAAAATGAATAGTTGCTTACATTTATGGATTTAGGTGTTTTGAACTGAGGAAAATATCAATATTAATACATTCTGACCTTACTCCAGTCCTCAACAGTCTTATGGCGGTGTTCACGTGCTCAGGCAAGATGTTTGTTTTCATTGCCTCTGTAAGCCTTGGTTTTTTTGTGGGACGATGTCCTGTCAGTCCTTCCTCTGCCAACCTACGCTGTACAGTTCTTTTGGATATCATAATTTCTGACTCCTGAACCATATGGGTTAATAATCCAGCACTTTTCTTTTTCTATTTTCTAAACAGATGTCCCGTATTTTCGTCTGTACGTTGATGCGTTTTCGTCCGCAATGAACTTTTCTTTGGGGAGTTATTGGCTGATCCCGGGCTATATTTTTTTTTAAATTGTTTTCTGCCGACCAGCAATATCTGCTATCTGCCTTTGAGAATGACTGGTGTGTTGTAACAGTGTTTTAATTCCGCTTTTCTTTTTTGAGGTCAAATCACAACCTCTACCCATGCTGAAACCCAAAAAAATAAATAAAAAATGGTTTTATTGAAATAATAGGCACTTTAAATAAATTTCATAAACATACAATAATAATACTTAGATTTAAAATGAATTTTAGGTACTAAATGCCAAAATGACTTTAAAACATTTAAACTCTTCTTTCATTAATACACGTCGTCTTCAGCAAACTGTAACACTCACTTAACTAAAAAAAATTGTAGAAAATAATCTTACCATCTAACTTCTTAACATCACTTATTAAAAAGTTATAAATAACAGCCAAACAGAAACAAAATATTCTTTCATCCCTAACACCACTTAAAGCTGCAGTCAAGTGCTTCCAAAGTGAGAAATTGATATAAAACGTAACAGCCCCTAATAATTTGGCAACCCACTGTATAATGATAATCCTCGCTCCAAAACAGTCTCTTGTATTTTGGATAAAATTTCCCCGGACTCTCGCGCGGGTCTATCATTTTTAACGACCGTCAGTGTTACCAACTCTCAAAAATATTTATCCCGAAAGTTGGTGACAAAAAAATCGCCTTAATTCTTTTGTTTCCTCCCTAAAAAATACATATAATAATAATAATAAATTATTTTTCAAAATCCTTTTATTGTAAGTTATTATTCAATACATTATCTATTTCGTCTTCATCTGAAGATTCAGATTTTTTTAAATCAGTACATGTTGACATCAGATTTTGCAATAGAAGAAAACAGCTTCAATTCCTTCCATTGCTTCAATATTGTGTTAACAGCTCGATAACGAGCGAGCCAGCGAGTTCCGTTAAGTCCTTGAATTTTTTTCGGATCAGTGTTATTATTCATGGTTTAATATAATGTTCCTTATTAGTCCAAACGTTTAGGGTTGTATGAAAACCAGTTATGGGTTTTTCTTACAAGAAATTCTAATTGGCGTGGTACTGAATCAGCCGCCTTATCCGCGCATAAGTGCAAAAAGTGGCTAACACATTTGGCAACAATTAAATCGAGCAGTTCTCTTATTAAAATAGCAGTCACCGAATTATGTACATATACCAACCATAATGTTTGCTCCATCAACGGCGATTCCGATCATATTTTCAATTTTTATGCCATCCTAATTTGATTGTCAATTGCTTCATGCACACTTTTCCCATCACATTCTTTTATCTTTATAGAGAATGGATTCCCAGGACCCATAATTTTTGTAAAAGTATTCCCTATCATCTTGACTTAATATTATTATATCTTATAACTGATTCATCCATTTCCATGGGTTTTGCTTTGTCTTGTATGGAAAAAGCCAATCATAATACAAACACTTTTTGTGTCGAAAGATCAGTACTTTCATCTATTATAATCGAGTACGGAAAATCTGCTATTTCTTCAACCAAAGCCTCAAGCATCGATTGACCAAGTACATTTTTTTATCAGCATTGAACACTTAGTTCGATGAATTTTAGGTTTTTTTTAGAGCATCTGATGAAGAATCTAATTGAGGGAGTTTACTAATCAAATGATCTACAGTTAACAAAGAACAGTGCTCTGCAATAAAGACAGCAATTTTCAATTCGGCAAGTTTCGTGCTTTCAGACATGACTGGCTTAAATACTTCAGAAATACATTTAAATGCTTTTGCTGATTTTTACCAGGTTCTAGGTTTTTTTTATGTTTTTCAGTTTTGTCGTGACTAAGCAAGTCCTTTTTTGTGGGCTTTTAACACAACACGACAATATTTACAGGTCACCATTGGCGCCGATTGTCTTCTGCAGAAACTAAACTAATTTTAAGTTCAGTGCATCTTTTTCTTTCCATTTCCTTAAGAAAAGGCCAGAAGATAAAATGTCAGTTTAGACCTGTCAAATTAATCCGCTCCTGCTGCAAATTGCCGTATTTTTGATCGCCATGTTTATAATTACGTCTAAACTGTCTATGGATTATCTTAATTTGACAGGATTAAACTAAAATGTTATCTTCTATCCTTTTCTTAATGAAATAAAAAGAAAATGATGCACGTAACTTAAATTAGTTTAGTTTGTGAACAAGAGAATGGGCGCCAATATCTCACTCGTAAGATCAGGTGCAAGCCAACCTGCAATACAACATAAATTGTAAATAACTAGGATGGATTATGAATTGAATGACACATGATAATGCATGTAAGGAAGTATAATCTTAACATGCTTTGATTTTGGTGGGAAAAATAGGGAAACATAATATTTCCGATTTCTTACTATATACTCAATTGATTTGATTGCTTTCAAGGAAATCAGAATAACAAAAAGTTGACAATCATTTTAAATTATTGTTATTATTTTTTTATTGGCGGGCCATATCACATATATGGTTTAACATTACTGGTTAGAACTTTTCTACGATTTGCCATTTTTGCAATTCCTAACAGTTTTTCAGTAATAATGATTGCGTTTGGTAGGTCCATAGTTTCAGACTGCATAGCTTTACTTACAATGTTTACTTGAAACAATATATCATACCAAGCTAACATTTTAACTATGATCTGAAATTTATCCATATTCTGAATTAACGACAGTAACTCTGATGCTGTAACTTAGTCATTAGTTTCTTCGTGAAGATTTTGATTCCAGCGAGTTTCGCAAACTTTTTTTAACTAATCCTTCTAGGTGCTTTCATATCACTTCCATCGCTTAGTTGATCCAGAGAATAAAACGAATAGTTTTTGGAGAAATCTAAATAAAGAAAGATTTAACAGAACTTTTGGTTGCATCTGCTATCACCATATTCAAGCTGTGGCAGCCACATGGATTAAAAAATGCACGAGGTTGTACACACGAGGTGTGTACGAGATCATTCGGAGTCACAATTGTGACAAAAGTAAGGCTACCTTTCGTGCACTCTCCATGCGCCTACATAATACTATACATTGTATCCATTTTTCCCTCGGTCTGCTTTCTGAATATGCTGACATACAAACACAGTAGCACTCTTCTTTGTTTCTTCTTCTGGTGATGATTCTTGTCGCGTGTTAGTTTTTACTAACTTTTTATTAACTTGTCGGTCCTTACAAGGTAATGTCACGGACCGACAAGCCGCGCACTTCAGCCTCCCTACACTGGTGTGTAGGGAGGCTGACTGACTGACTGGAAGTGCGAGGCAAATGGTGTCGTCCCGAAGAAAGACATGGGAAGCATTCTGGAGATCCTTGAAAATAAAGGAAATCGGTCGCGCGTGTCGTGACGCCGTAGTTGGACGCAGAGCAGACATTTTCGCGCGCAGAGTCGTCACAAAATCATGTGCGTTGTCAGTGGTATGGGGTGGACTGGCTATCAGGAATTCTCCCGGTAGGCGCAGCGGCTCCCCATAAACAAGCTCGGCAGCTGAACATTCGAGATCCTCCTTCAAGGCCGATCGGATGCCGAGAAGTACAATCGGTAGGGCTCGGTACCAGGTGTCGTTGTGGCACATGAGAGCCGCCTTCAACTGCCTATGAAAGCGCTCGATCATGCCGTTAGCCTGAGGATGGTAACTAGTGGTTCGCTTTCGATCGGTCGCGCCAACGTTCAAGAGTTATTTGAAAAGGTCGGACTCGAACTGGCGGCCTTGGTCAGTCGTGACGGTAGTAGGAACGCCGAAACATGCTATCCAACCTTCTACAAATCGATCAGCTACCTCCTCTGCGGTTATCGAAATCATTGGCCATCGAGAGAAACGATCGATCGCTGTCAGGCAATATGAGTAACCTCTCGATGTTAACAGAGGGTCAATAATATCTAAATGGACATGACGAAACCTGGATGGTGGTGGCTTGAAGCTACCGATCGGTGCGGAAACGTGGCGCGTCACTTTGGCGCGTTGACAGTAGACGCATTCCCTCGTCCAGGCGCGGCAGTACGTGGCACACGTAACGCTGTGCCACGAGACGCGCGCTGGCGCGAGCGCCGGGGTGGCCGAGTGCATGTAGACGGTCGAAGGTGAGGCGGGCGCAGCGATGCCGGTAGATAGGGGCGCGGTTTGCCTGTTGAAATGAATGAAATAAAAAAAAAAAAAAGATGGTCGTCTCTGTGCCTGGAATTAAAGTACGTTGCATATTGAGAGATGTGTCACACAAGGTTTTAATCTCATCGTCAGCCTCTTGTGCTCGAGCCAATGCGATATAGTCGGATTCGAGCGAGACGACTTCAATCCATCCCATTGTGTCGGCGACGACGTTGTCGTCTCCCTTTACGTGCCGTACGTCAGTAGTAAATTGGGATATAAAGGTTAGCTGTCTCCCTTTACGTGCCGTACGTCAGTAGTAAATTGGGATATAAGGGTTAGCTGATTAAGTTGGCTGGGTGGCAGTTTTTCTCCACGTTGTTTGAACGCATACAAGAGAGGTTTGACACTACCAGTTAAGTATACTTGATATTTGTTATACAATATTCTTATGTACCTGGTCTTATGTAATTTATATTGCTGACTTATATTGCTGATGATTCTAAATATGTCCAGTGTGCAATGTTATAAGTAAATATATACATAATGTTTCTGCTATCCATTAATATGTTGAATATTTAATTACCTACACTCTGCTATCCTAACATCCTCAAAATATGCCCGAAATGCTGCACAGCCGAATATACAGCTAAGAGTTCCTGATAATATGCTGGCCACATTGATTGATTGGCCGTAAGCTTCTTGCTGAAGACGGCAAGTGTTTGTCAGCCCTGTTCGGTTTGCTGCTGTAAGCACGCGCCTACCTGAGTACCAGATGCGTCTGTGTATAACGCTAATGGGACGTTAGGCACAGAATGTGCTAATCTGGTAACCTGTAAGAGGCTGTCCTTGCATGCATGGAGGGCGTGCGCCAATTCGGGTGTCCAGGGCATGAGCTTAGCTCCCTTGAGTTTTGTAACTGTAGTCGCCGCAGGGGCGCCATGAAGAGTCTTTCTTCAAGGCTAGGTGCAATGGCGAGGACCATGGACTCATGGAGGGTCGTGCGGTGCCAGCTTGCACCATGTCCGCAAACTCTTTCTGCGCAGCGCGCAGTTTGTCCGGTTGAAATAAATGTATATATATGATGTCTTCGGGTGCGTAGTGGTCCCTGACAATTCTTCCGTCACTTCATCTCCCTTCTTAACAAAGTTCATGATTTGTCTTGGTAAAGGGTTGATAACAAAAACATTACCACCCATCGCTATCACCTTCTGGACAAGGGAATAGGTGGTCATTTCCGCTAAGGCGGTTAACATTTTGACATGGTTTTTGATGGCAGCCGTGCAACTGTCGTTATAAGTAGTCTTGATCACTTGGAAAACTGCCTTTCTTATAACCGACCGGGACAAGACTAAGGAGTTAACTCTATTTCCCCCTTCAAGGAGCTGTGGAATGTCTTTAGTCTCGGATTGTTGGATAGAAGAAAGGAAAGAATTATATCTCTTACTTACTCAGGTCCTAAAATCCCTCTTAGAAGCCACAGGTCGACAAAAAACACAAGCTCCGTATACCGCATGGAAGGCTACCATGGTTTGAGGCTTGAATTTGGCCTCCTTTTTGAGAAGATTGTATTGATGCCTCAAAGAAGAAGGAACGCACGTGCTTTCGTCGTGCATCAATAGGAGATGTTGAGCTTGCCCCTCTGATGCTATAGGAGCCTAGTTAACGTCAGTCATGTATTTGAGACAACACAGATAGTATGTGGTTATCAACCGGTTTATCTCATCTACTGCTTCTCCCAAAGAGAATTATCTCTCACAAAGAGGCTTCTGATTTTATCTACAGGATCACCCGAGCTGTTGTAAAACGCAAGGATGACTCCCGCCTCTCTTCAGTAAATGGAAGGCTGATAGGGCCAAGTTGTGAATTATTTACTAAGTCTGGAAGCCTGGGAAATGTTCTACATTGGATGCTGGGGTACTTGCTGTCGGAAAGAGATTGTATGGTGTCATTGCTGAAATAAACTTCATTTGTAGCAACTTTAACTATGAAGGAGACTACTGGCTCTATTTTGATAGACGTTTGTGTTGAGCTTGCCGGCGGCGGTGTTTCCGTCGGACTACAATTTGAGTGTCTTCAAAGCTAAGAGTGAATAGGCTCTTAATAAACTCGCACGCCTTACCATCAACGATCGCATCGCTGCTTACCATCAGGCGGGATTGCGGTCAAGCGCTGGTTTATAAATAATAATAAAAAAAGGAGCTATCATAACACTCTAGGATGTATAACTTTGTCTTTCCTGCTTTGTACACCACGGAATCTTTGTCCTTTACAAGAGAATTGTTGAAAAGTGTTTTCTTTCAACATAACCTCATATTCGGCTTCTGTCGCAACATAGAGGTTCTTCGGAGTAGGATGTGACATTGTGAAGAGTTATAAAAACAATCCAGAAGATGTTCCCTTTCGGTCAGCTGACTCTTTATCCATTCTACCTTCTTCTTCAATTTGAAGGATGTCTGATGAATATCTCTTGAAATTATCCTTTTAAATTCTTCTATCTTTTCCTCGACGTGCATGTCTACCCCGTAGTAAGCCTGGTGGTGCTTTGAAACATTCCACACTGCAGCCTCTAATAAGTATGTCAAATCGATTGAGTCTTCAATACCTTGGTCGGATATTCTTAAGTATGTTATTGCATGTTCTATGAATGCCCATTGACAGGGTTTGATTTCTATGAAACTCTTCACATCATTGTATTTATTGTTAAAATCGTTTTTTAATTACTTGTGTCGGGAACATTTAAAATTGGATTTATTTAGCAAGAATTTTACTTCATCTTCTATGATCGGGGAGTTTAGATGCCCCTCATAATGACACCTTAGTTTCTCTGTTGAATCCATTTCTACGTCAAAAAATTAGATATCTATTCGAGATCTAATTTGATTAGTAACACTGGCGTACTTCATACGTCAGATGTCTGATCCATAGGCCGCTGGTTTATCCGGCTCGAAGGACCATATGTTTAAATGGAACTCCTGACGGAGGTATATTTACGACTGAATTACATTGTTCAAGTTCATTCATTATACAATAGCATTTTGCTGTATGAGCATTATTGGCTCGTACACCGCTGTTTCTTCATAAAGTCCAGTCCTATTATGCAATCATCTGTAATATTCGCTACTAAAACAGGGTGCGTGAATGTCTTATCACCCATTTTGAAGGTCACATTCGTTTCACCAAGGACGAGTACTGGACGTACTGGTTGGCCGGTGGCGGTTTGTAATCGGCATTGTGAAGACCCTCTTTTCCATGCTATAGTCCGAGGAAATAGCTCCGGTCGTGCAATAGTTCTTGATGCACCGGTATCCAACGTGAAACTGCATGACTTACCATTCCGTTCTTCTATAATAAGACTGTTTCCGTCACCCACTTGTGATACTGTTTATAATGGGGGCTTCATGTCGACCAGCCAGTACTCGCCCCATAGCCCTGGCTGTTCCTAGTTTGAATCCTCGGCTTCCACCTGTGTCCCAGAAGTACTTCTTCGCTTAGACTTACTGTGACAATTGATCCGAATATGCCCCTTTTGCTGTTGTAGTTATAAAGTAAATGGGATGCAGTACCTCTTGGGATCCTTTTGTAAAAAACTTCAAAATTAAATCACATATAATTCATTCACACATTATATTTTTCAATTTTAAAACAAGACTCTATAAATAAACAGTTATAAAAAACATATCTTATAATTTCCCTTTTTTTAGACGAACCATTCTTTTATCACAACATTTTTACTACTGCTGAAACAACAACATATTTTTCACTTGTCTCCCGAATCTGTCTTCCAAACTTAAATATATTTAATTTCTTTATAAATGTTAGCTGCCAGAGACAATAATGGAATTCAACCTCAACATCCCCTCTGAATTTTATTATTGTCTCAAAATAAAATTTTAAAATCATCCTAAGACATGACTTTCAAACAATTTCAATACAGTCTCTTTAAACAACTTCAATACATAACCTATAATCCCCTCAATACACAAAGAAACTCATAAACTTCAACTCACTATCTATAGCTTCGACAAACTTCCTATCGATAACTTCAACAAACTTTGACAGTCTCCCTGTCTATAAACTTCAACAAACTTCCTATCTATAACTTCAACAAACTTCGACAGTCTCCCTGTCTATAAACTCAATAACAACCCATATAATAATTCCCTACCTATCATTACATTCTACATACTATATATTAAAGCTACCCCTTCAATATAAATTTCAAATTAATATCCGAGACACCTTAATATTATAATTAATACCTAAATTTCGAGTTAACAACCAAAACATTTATATCTAATATAACGTCTATCAACTATCTTAATTAAACACTATTCCACTAAGTTCACTTAATGTTCACATATAAGTCATTGATCACTCACAATATGTTTTCTTAAACGTAAAAACTTTGTTCTGTCTAATCCTTTTGTCAAAATATCCGCAATGTTAGAATTGGTTGGACAATAATAAATTTCAATTAAATTTTGATCTATCTTTTCTTTAATAAAATGATATTTTACATCAATGTGCTTGCTTCTTCTATTTAAAATTCCATTTTTAATTAAAACAATAGCCGATTGATTGTCTACAAATAGTTGTGTTTTTGGTGTATGCCCTGTAATTTCTTTAATCAGACTTTGGACATACATTAAATCTTTGATACATTCAGCAGCAGAAATATATTCTGCTTCCGTACTGGAGAGAGCAGTGACAGACTGTTTACGAGAGCACCAATGTATAGGACCACCACTGTACATAACTACAAAACCAGTTGTACTTTTCCTAGTATCTGGGTCACCTGCAAAGTCTGCATCACAGTATGCTGTCAACACTGAGCTATTTCCACGTAAGTACTGAATACCGGAAGACATAGAGCTTTTAAGATACCTAAATATACTTTTTATATTTGCGAAATCATTTAAATTGGGACACTCTTGATGTCTACTACAATAGCCAACATGAAATGAAACATCTGGTCTAGTTTTATTTACCAAATATAATAAAGACCCTATTAATTGCCTATAACTATGCACATCACTACTATTACTTTTCCCCTCTTGATGTGCATCAATTAAAATGTTTGGAAATGCATTTTCTTTCAATTCGCCGTACCCAAAATTCTTCATTAATTGTTCAGTATAGGATTTCTGATAAATTTTCAAATAATTTTCTCCAACCTTTATATCAATTCCAATAAATTTTTCTATTTTATCAAATCTTCTAATTTCAAATTCCTTTTCAAGTTCCTCAGTTATCTTATTTAATTCTTTTTCACTATTTCCAATTAGAATCCCATCATCAACATAAGATAAGATAAGATAATTTTCTTAAAACTCAGTGTATGTGAAGTACGAAATGGTTAATTACTGTAGATATATCATGAAAACACATTCGATAATGTTATAGGTATATATTTTCAGGAGAAGTGACACTTGTTAACAAAAACCAAAATCAACAAGATTGGTTGTATAGCAACCTATCAAAAGAGTATTTACACTGATGTGCTATTCAACCTCAACACTTTCCCTCATCAGTTGGAAATATTATGCAGTCCTAATTTAGCTCTTAACTTGTTGAGCGTTGGCTTTGGAACTGCCTTGGTCATAAGGTCAGCTAATTGGTCAGTAGAACTGGTTTTTTGTACATCTACTAAACCTTCTTGGACAGTCTCACGAACAAAGAAATGTCTCACTCTTATGTGTTTTGTCCGTTTGTGAAATTCCGGATTGTGTGCAAGACGTATGGCTGCTTCATTATTCAGTGTCAGTCATTATTATTCAGTGAGTTGGCTATATAGCCTTTGAAGCCATACCAATTCACGTGCGCCTTCGCTCGCTGCAACAATCTCAGCTTCAGTCGTTGAAATTGCAACTGACGCTTGACGTTGGCTTAACCAGGAAACAACTCCACTCGCAAACAAACATGCTACTCCTGTAGTTGAACGTCCAGTTTGTTCATCTCCAGCATGATCAGCATCGCTATAACCTTCAATAATAGCTTTCGTAGAGTCATCAGTATATTTAATGCCATAGCTAGCTGTTCCTTTTAAGTACCGAAATATTCGTTTCACTTTTAACCAGTCAACTTGGGTTGGATTCTCTAATTTTCTTGAAACGACCCCAACAGCATAAGCGATATCCGGGCGCGTACCTGTCATGAGATATGCCAATGCACCTACAGCTTCTCTATAGGGAAACTTTTCTTTAGGCTCTTTCTCCTCAACTTTCCCTGTTTCCGACGTCTTCTCTATAGGTGTCGAAATAGGATTGCATTCGGACATTCCGAATCGCTCGAGAATTTTCTTGGTGTAAGATTGCTGAGTTATTGTTATAGAGCCATCTGTTAATTTAGCAATCTCTAATCCTAAGTAGTAGGATGCTGGCTTGACAGTTATTTTTAGCGTATCCCCTAATTCTTTTAAAAATTGGTTCGCCAAAGCTTTATCTGTTGTAGCTACAAGCCCGTCATCAACGTACAAGGCTATTATAATTTTCTTGTCTCCTATCTTTCTCATAAAGAGACAGGAGTCAGCTACATTTTGCGTAAAACCTTTCTGCAGCAAGATTTCTTCGAAACAAGAATTCCAGTACCGAGGTGCTTGCTTCAAACCATATAGACACCTTTGAAGTCGACACACTTTTGAAGTACCATCACTGAATCCGTCTGGCTGTTTCATGTAGATTTCTTCGTTTAGTTTACTATTTAAAAAAGCTGTCGAAACATCAAATTGGGTCAGGTGCAACTTCTCTTTTGCACTAACACTCAGTAAGGCTCTTATTGAAGCCATTCGGGCCACCGGACTAAAGGTTTGTTCAAAGTCAATTCCTTTCCGTTGCTTGAACCCCTTGACTACAAGTCTCGCTTTATATTTTTCAACGGTACCATCTGGGTTTCGTTTGACTCTGAAAACCCACTTGCATGGCAGCGCCTTTTTGTTGGATGGCAAGTCACACAATGTCCAAACGTTGTTATCAGCTAGAGATTTCATTTCTCTCGCCATGACCGTTTGCCATTCGTTACTATCCTCCCTCTTAATTGCTTCATCATAAGTTTCTGGGAAACTTTCTAAACCGACAAAGCAAACAAAGTCTTCGAGTTTCTTTGGTCGGTTAATTGTTGCTCGGTTTCTAAGATTATATCGAGTCTCCGTTAAGGGCTCAACTACTTCCAATTGTTCCTGACAATCCGCGAAATTATCCTCATCCTCTGTTAGTATAGGAGTATTGTCTTGAACTTGCTCTGTTGGTGTAACAATGTCCTCTTGAACTTGGTCTTCTGTTATATCTCCCTCTAGATCAAGTTCTTGACTTCCTCTTATATTTTCAAAAGTTTGCTCTTGTATGAGACCATGCATATCGTTGTTATTTCCCTCTGACCTAATAGGGATACTGGTGGAAATCTTAAACTCTACATCAGACTGAAATGTTATGTCTCTAGACCTGAGTGTCTTTTTTCCATCCCAGATGCGATATCCATCATCATTCTCATAGCCTATCAGCATTCCTTTAATGGCTTTCTTATCCATCTTTTTGCGGCATTGTTTTGGAATATGAGCATAACATTCACTTCCAATTATTTTCAAGTGACTAATTTTAGGTTTTCTGTTGTGCCATAACTCAAAAGGTACTTTTGCATCTTCTCTGGTAGGACCTGTCCTATTCAACACATATGCAGCAGTGTTTATAAGCTCTGCCCAGAGCACTTGTGGCATCTTTCCTCTGGCGTGTAGCATTGATCTTGCAGCTTCTACAAGTGTCCGGTTTTCTCGCTCACTACAACCATTTTGTTCTGGCGTGTAAGGCATTGTCAGTCTATGCTGAATTCCGAACTTTTGTAGAATCTTTTTGACAGCTTCATTATCAAACTCACCACCATTGTCGCTCAGTAGTGTTTTCACAGTATGACCAGTACTCTTAACTTCTTGCAACATATGTAACAGCTTGTCTTTAACTTCGGACTTGTGCCTAATGAAATATACAAAGCGGTAATTTGAAAAGTCATCCTTAAATAAGACGAAATATTTATATTTTGAAATGCTATCAGCAAAAGGTCCGCACACATCAGTGTGAATTATTTCACCTGGCTCTGCAGCTCTTTCCCTTGTTCCAAACTTTTTTCGTTGGGATTTGCCATATATGCAACCTTCGCACTTTGCATTGTCTGGTTTTAAATTTATTCCAAGCTCCCTCTTAACGATATCGCGAACATGTCGTTTGTCTTGATGTGCGAAACGTTCGTGGTAAAGCTGTAATAGATTGGAACCTGTGATTGTGTGTGCCTTCTACAGCTTCCATACAATCTACATTTCCGCGTAGCATAATGGAAACCTTATATTTCCAGGTTGTCCAGTTTGATTTTCCCTCAAGATTTCCTATCGAAATTTTTGACGAAAATTTTTCCATTTTGGGACCGAATAACCTACTGTTACTTTTCGTTCGTTTTCTTCGTTACATGCGTGGGCCCATAGCCTCTTAAGACTCAGTGTATGTGAAGTACGAAATGGTTAATTACTGTAGATATATCATGAAAACACATTCGATAATGTTATAGGTATATATTTTCAGGAGAAGTGACACTTGTTAACAAAAACCAAAATCAACAAGATTGGTTGTATAGCAACCTATCAAAAGAGTATTTACACTGATGTGCTATTCAACCTCAACAAATTTTATTTGTAAAAACATGTGTAGGTGATAATAATACATGGCTGTGATCATTACAGGTGGAATGGTTATTTCGTTTCAACATGTTTGACCATGACTGGTGTACAAAAAATATACTTCAAGCTAATAAGATTAATTAAGAATACATTATCTTACAAATATGAATTAATTTACATTAATTAGTCGAACAATATAATAATCAATTTACAATAACAACATAATTACATTTTTATAAAAATATATAATTGCATTTATATTGCATATATTGCTAAATAAATTTCTTTTTCTTTACATAAAAACAAACATGGATCTAATTTTAATTGTTGAAAACCTAGTTTCTTTAAAAATTCAGTTAACCGCTTATTCCACATTAGCGGTGCTTGTTTTAATCCATAAAGACTTTTCTTTAATTTGCAAACTTTATTTTCACCAAAATTATATCCCAACGGTACTTCCATAAAAATGTCTTCATTTAACTCCCCATACAAAAATGCTGTCTTTATATCAAACTGCATCAACTTCAAACCCTTCTGTGCAGCTATCGAAAGTAACAATCTGACACTCGTAGTATTCACCACAGGACTATAAGTTTCTTTATAATCAATATTATATTTTTGTAGAAATCCTCTAGCCACCAGTCTTGCCTTGTACCTCCCTCCCGGTTTCACAGTAAAAATCCACTTACTAGTTATTAATCTTCTATTTCCGGCTTCAGACTTATCAACTATTTCCCAAGTTTTATTTTTCTCCAAAGAATCCTTCTCTTCTTTAATCGCTTTTTCCCATAAACTTCTCTGGTCACTTTTCAACACTTCATTATAAGTTAAGAAATGACGTTTCTAAATCGTAATCTTTCAATCTTACCGGTAGCCTTCTATCTCTCTTCGGCAAAATTCTATGACTAGTTTCTTCAACAGACTCTTCTGCATCAACATACACATCATTTCCATCCAATATATTATTATTATTCAATAATTCTTCTCCCATGCTATCTTCAAAAACCTCATTTTCTTCACCTTCATTTGGTTCTTCAAAAGTAGAAAACTCCTCCCCTCTTGTTTCTTCAGTATCAATATTTTCATTTTCTCTATCTAAACTTCCCCTCTCAAACTCATAATCATTATTTTCTTCAAATAGTTTATAAATATCACTAACTTTTACACTTTTGTTACACACCTTTAAAAATTCAGACACATCTTTGGCACTGTTATTAAATGTCACATCCCTTGAATACATAATTTTCGATTCTACAGGATCCCAAATCTTATATCCATTATTTGTAAAACCAACTAACAAACCCTTATTACATCTGGAATCTAGTTTATTGAGTTTAGTGTTTATTTTAAAATATGCCAACGAACCGAAAATATTTAAGTGTTTTAAATTTGGAATTCTATTGAACCACATTTCTGCTGGCGTTCTCTCATTGATGGTGTTAGAACATCTATTAGTTAGGTATGTAGCAGTTAACACCGCTTCACCCCATAGATATTTTGGTAATTTCATGTCAAATAATAGGGCACGGGTTCTTTCCATAATAGTTCGGTTTAACCGCTCAGCTTTACCATTGTGTTGTGGAGTATAGGGTGTTGTATAATCTATTGCAATTCCTTTATTACTACAATATTTCTTAAAATTGTTTGATGTATATTCACCACCATTATCACATCTGAACGTTTTTACTTTAGAGTTAAAGTGATTTTCAGACAAGTTAATAAAATTTAATATTTTTGAAAAAGCTTCATTTTTAGACCTAATCAGATAAATTTTTGCAAAATGAGTATAGTCATCTAAAAAGGTGATAAAGTACTTGTAACCATCATATGTCTCAGTATCAATTGGACCACATATGTCACTATGAACTATTTCTAGTGGTCTTGTGGCTCTATGTCTTTCAGTACTAAAAGGTTTTCTACAAAGCTTAGCTCGTATGCAAACCTCACAGGTGTCAATATTATTATCAATATATTTTGAATTTATACCATTTACTATTTTTCTAGTTTTGAACACAGGTGTATGTGCTAGAGCTCTGTGCCAAAAATTCACATTTTTATTGTTATTTCTAGTGTAATTCACTACCTTTATTAAACTTTTACTTTTACTTGCTTTTGTTTGGTTAGTCAACAACTCTGCATAATACAGTCCATCACTCCTTAACTCTCCAGTAAGTAAGCAGCTGCCATCTTGTTCATAGATTTTACAACTCTTTCTGAAAAATACAATTTTGTAATTATTATCAGCTATTTTTGAAATTGATATTAAATTTTTCTTTAACTTCGGGACTAGTAACACATCATTGAAGGTGATATTATGAGAACTTGTGTTTGATTTGCATATTACTTTTCCTTTTGTATTAATAATATGCGTGTTGCCATCTGCTGTCGAAATTTTATAATTACAACTTTCTTCATTACTCAGAAAGTCCTCAGAGTTAATTATATGACTACTAGCTCCAGAGTCCAATATGAATTCGACTGTTTTGTATTCCTCGTTACAATTACTTACCGAAAATTGTGGTTTTCCTAAACAAAATTTTGAATAGTGTGTATTGATTTTGCAGTACACACAGTTATATTTTTCCGAGCATTCTGTACTTTTGTGTCCTTTTTTTAAACATTTATAGCAGGTTACTGTGTTATTTTCTCCTTTTCCTTGTAATGATCTGCAGAATTTAGCAATATGTCCCTTTCTACCGCAACTGAAGCACGTTTTTATTGTTAAAAATGTTTCACCTTCTGTTTCTATTTTTTCGTTGTATTTTTCGTGGTTTTTTAACTCCGATTGTATTCTTGATGTTAGATTTGTCATATTTCTTTCGTCTGCATTTGTAGACTCCCATGCCGTTCTAAAATTTGACATCTCTTTCGGCAGAGCACACAAAATTTTTGACATAACTGCCATTTCACTTAATTCCAAACCTGTACTTTTGATGTTTGAAACAATATTCATTAAATCGCCAATGTCTTCGAGTAAATCATTCTTTTTAAATTTAAAATTATAAAAATCTTGCAATAAGTGACACTGTTGAGTCTCTTTATTTCCTAAAAATATTTGATCGAGAGTTCTTATGACATCTTTTGTTGTTTCACTGTCGATTATTCTTCCAACGTATTTCGCATTGACTGAATTGATAATAATATATTTGGCTTTCGCATCTTTGCAGTTAAAATCTTTATCTTTTCCTTTCTCATCCAAATTTTCCAATACACAATTTAGGCCTTTTGAATATAAGAATAATTTTAGTTTCTTTTTCCAAATTATATAGTCTGTATTCGTATCTAATTTTGATAACTCGTCCGTCATTTTTGAATAAAATTTTAACACATGATTTTCAGAATGTACATCTTCAGGTCTTTAATACATTTTCAATTACTGTTGCACCCGTTCTGGGCCCATAACCTGTTGTAGTTATAAAGTAAATGGGATGCAGTACCTCTTGGGATCCTTTTGTAAAAAACTTCAAAATTAAATCACATATAATTCATTCACACATTATATTTTTCAATTTTAAAACAAGACTCTATAAATAAACAGTTATAAAAAACATATCTTATAATTTCCCTTTTTTTAGATGAACCATTCTTTTATCACAACATTTTTACTACTGCTGAAACAACAACATATTTTTCACTTGTCTCCCGAATCTGTCTTCCAAACTTAAATATATTTAATTTCTTTATAAATGTTAGCTGCCAGAGACAATAATGGAATTCAACCTCAACATTTGCCGCACTCATAGCGGGTTGGTTTTGTCGGGTTTTTATTTTTGCGGTTTATCTCACGAATACGGTCTGTTGTCGGCCATCTTGACGTACTGCTTCCACCTCCAGAGCGTATGTCAAGGCTGCCGTCAGAGTCCGATGGTGACCCAGGCGAACTGCGGCCCTGACTTCTGCATCTCGAATTCCATCAGTAAAGGCTTGAACAGTAGTAACGTCAATTAGTCCTGGTGTTGATGTATACGCCCTTCTAACAATACGTTCTATTTCAGTTGCCCATTGTTGCAAACCTTCACTGCTCTTCTGTGTGCGGTCGCGGAGTTTAGCCCTGAAGACATGTTCGAGGTGTTTCTCTCCGTATCTAGACTAACGCTTCTAACAAACAGGCTAGAGTATTACAATCGTCGGAAATATTCTCGAGGATTTGTACTGCATCCCCACGCAGAGCAAGCGTAAGAGCGGTTACCGCTTGATCGTCGTCCCAGTTTTTGCCTTTTGCGACCTTTTCGAATTGAAGCCGGAAGGCCACCCATGACGTTGTTCCGTCATAATGCGGTACTTTGAAAGTCGGCAAAGCACTAGGTACCTGTACCACACCTTTAATACCTCCTTTTTGTACACTTTCTATTTCTTTCCCAAACTCCATGATGGTATTGTCTAGTTTCTCGAAACGCGCATCATGTTTGTCTATACAAGCATCTTGCTGTGCTGTTTTTATTTTAAGCTCGTTAACCTCTTCTTTGGCTGTTTCCCACTTTTCATTAAGTTCTAATACTAATTGCTGGGATTTTACCTGAGATTCTGCTACACTTTTAATGATTTGTGCCTGGGTTTCTGCCTGGGATTTTGCTTGGGATTCTGCTACACTTTTGATTTGTGCCTGGATTTTGCCTGGGATTCTGCCACATCTTTTATTTGCATCGTTAAGGAATAGTGGTGGTAGTAGGCGCACTTATAGGTGTTACGACGGCCGCTTCTGTTTCGGGTGCAGGGACACCAAGCGATTCTTCCTCTTGACGCGCCAAATCCATCGCTGCTTGTCGTCGCATGCGAACTCTTTCGTCTTCCCTTGGTGTGCGGAAATTAGCGAGATTTAAATAAAAGGACAGCAGGCATGTGTAACGTTGTGAGATTTTAATAATTGTGAAATGACATTATGAGTGTAGCAGGTACATAAAAAAGAACATAACAGTTACGAGGACGGAACACTTTAAGCTACTAATATTTGAACAGGCGCTTCAACATGCCCCCGGGCGTTGAAAGTCGTGCTTTCAACCAGACTTCGATTCTGAATAAACAGGTAATGGGCATATTCTATTGAAGGCCCTCCGGATGACTCCAGTAGAGGTCTTGATATCTGCGACACGGACAATTCCATCAGTACCTGGATGTACAGCGATGACTCTTCCTAGTCTCCACTTTAGAGGTGGAAGATTCTCCTCCTTAATGACTACCAGGGCATTCAGCTCTAAGCCATTCTTGCAAGAACGCCACTTTGTCCGTTGCTGTAATTCTGCAACATACTCCTTAGTCCATCTAGTCCAGAAGTGTTGGCGAAGTTGTTCAATACGTTGAAAACGACTAAGATGGGTCGCAGTTTGCTCTTCACAATTCTTCTGTGGCAACGAAGTGAGTGACCGACCGACGAGGAAATGACCAGGAGTCAATGGAGTGCAATCGGCAGGGTCTGAAGACAGTGGCGTTAGTGGGCGTGAATTTAAGATTGCCTCTATTTGGACTAACGTGGTGTTAAGTTCCTCAAAAGTCAAGTTACATTGTCCCAACACTCGCTTTAGGTGATATTTTACCGATTTGACACCCGCCTCCCAGAGACCGCCAAAATGTGGAGTGTACGCGGGAATATAATGAAATTTGATTCCATCATTAGCTATGCTTTCACTTAATGCATCAGAATTACTTTTTAAAAACTTAGCTCGTTATACGCACCAACAAATGAGGTACCGTTGTCGGAGTATATGTGAACTGGCTTACCCCTTCGTGCAATGAACCGATACAAGGCTAATAAATAATTATGGGTTGTCAAGTCACTCACAAGCTCCAAATGCACAGCTTTTGTGGTAAAACAGATGAAAATTGCTATGTACACCTTGACGAGTCTACATCCACGACCTTGGCGGCTAGCGCTCATAATAGGGCCCGCATAATCAACACCGGTACATTCAAACGGATACCCCCCTGGAAGAAGGCGCCGCCGTGGCAGGTTACCCATCAAAGGAGCAACAACCTTACCCTGCATACGTTTGCACAAAACGCACCTATGATAACAGGATTTAGCTAAATTTCGTCCTCCTATAGGCCAATAGGTTTCTCTAATGGATGCTAACAACAGTTGTGGGCCTGCGTGCATTAACCTTTTATGTTCAAAATCAAATAATAATTTAGTAAAAGTATGAGTGGACTGTAAAATTATAGGGTGCCGTCTATTATGTGTAAAATCTGAATTATCGAGACGTCCTCCGACACGCATCAGATTATTTTCATCTAAATAGATATTAAATTTTAACAGGACGCTCTTTTTTGGCAAACTGTGTTTATTTAGAAGTAATTTATATTCAGGAAATGATTCTTGCTGACTCTGACAGATTAAAACGTTTAATGCGTTCTTCAATTCGTCATCAGATAGGAATTTTTCGTGTGACGATTGGTCTTTACACATATTAATGAATCGCAATACATATGCCATGGAACGTAAAAGTCTTAAATAATTCGAAAAACGATTAAAATCTATAATTAATGCCTCATAGTTAGTATCAAGGACAACATTTAAAGTGATATCATTTCGAGTTTCAGGGAGTAAGCTTAAGTCTAAACATGTAACTTGCGAAGGCCAACTACTTGAGTCTTGTTGGAGAAACTCAGGACCAGACCACAACATATCTAAACCCTGCAGATGATTGCTATCCACACCACGTGATAGTAGGTCTGCTGGGTTTTCATTGGTTGGGACGTGACGCCAGGTGCAGTCACCTGCCAATTCTAAAATTTCAGCGACGCGATTGCGTACAAATGGCTGAAGTTTCGAAGGCAATATTTGTAGCCAATGTAACACGATGGTGGAGTCAGTCCAACAAAACACGCGTGAGAACTTTAGACGAAGTGAGTTTGACACCTTCTCATACAGACGAGCTCCCACTACAGCGCCACACAACTCCAATCTTGGAATTGTAGTAGGTTTAATTGGCGCCACACGACTTTTGGCTATGAGTAATCGAATGATAAATTCACCTGCATCACTAATACTTCGAACATAAGCGCACGCACCGTATGCGCCGCTCAGATGCATCACTAAATATATGCAGTTCCAATTCCTTGTATGAATGACTGACAACAATGCGAGGAATACGAATTTCATTTAAAGAGGGCAATGTTTTGACAATGGCCTGCCATTGTAATTTAATTTCAGGAGTCAGTGGATCATCCCATGATAATTTATCCAACCACATTCTCTGTAGCAACATTTTCATTGTGATTACACATGGTGACAACAGCCCCAAAGGATCGAAGATCTTTGCAATCACAGAAAGCAAATCACGTTTGGTGTTACTATTGCAGGACACAGTTGAGTTTATGGAGAACACTAGTTCATCTGAACTTGCATACCAACCTAGCCCGAGCAACTTGTCAGGCTCGCCAGAACCTATATTTAAGTCAAGCGAAGACTGACCAATTTCAGACAATACTTGAGGTTCGTTTGATTTCCACTTACGCAATGGCATGCCAGCTGATGAAAGTACATTTGTGACTTCCTGACGGATAAACACAACCTCATCCAAATCATCGCCGCCAGATAAAAGGTCATCAGCATAGAAATCGTGCTTTATTACCTCAGCAACCTTCTGATTTTTACAATCTAGCCCTAGTTGTTGAAGGCACCGAAAGGCTAAAAATGGTGCACTACCTGTACCATAGGTGACGGTGTTTAATTTGTAAAATTGCACAGGGTCAGATGCCTTACCTCGCCAAACTATCTGTTGCAGATATCTGTCAGACGGGTGGACGACTATTTGTCTATACATCTTCTCGACGTCTGCCGAGAAGACAAACTTATGTTGTCTGAAACGAAGAAGAATAGATAACAGATCGTCCTGAATGGTAGGACCAACCATCTGTAAATCGTTTAATGAAACACCAGTTGAAGAAGGACAACTTGCGTTGAATACAACTCGAAGTTTCGTAGTGCTGCTATTTTCGCGTAATACGCCGTGATGCGGAATAAAATAGCCAGAAGGGCCTGAATCGGATTGTTTGCATTCAGTCATGTGACCTAGTAACTCATATTCAGACATGAATTCGTGATACATTTTACTAAAATCAGATTTCGTTTTTAACCTACGTTCTAACGACTGTAAGCAATGAGTGGCTTTATTTATTGAATCTCCTAAAATCGAAGGATCTTGTTTGAGAGGAATACGTACTGTTATACGAGAACCCGAGAAACAGTTTTTAAAAAAAACACTTTGTTGGTTACACGGAAGTAGTAATTTATTAAGGGCTTTAGCCTTGACACAATTCGGGTTTGAACTTGAATAAAAAATGAACTGGCAGACACGCGACAGAATATGATGTAGCCGGCTTAACGGTTGCGCTCGGACTGGCTCCACAGGACCGCGGGACGCAAAGTTAGCCTAAAGATGATGATAATGCATTTTATACAGAAATCTATATAATCAATATATTACTGTTAATTAAGGGTTTTCCCTAACATTGGGAAACCATAACAGCCCCCCGATTTAGAGTAAACTACGCCTTTGAAAGTGGAGTTTACGTTTAATCTAATGAGATGCATGTTAGCCGATTCGAAGGGAAGGTCCCATACTAATACTTGAGGGGTTAACGTCTAATTCATGATCATTATTTTCAGGGTTTTTATTTTCTCTGAATTTCATTATTCTTTTGTGTATGCCAGTTCTATACAGTTTATAAATAACAAAAGACATTACAGAAATTGTAATTACAGTCATAATACCCGAATAGTACTTTTGATACAAAACAATATGAGGTGTCTCAACTATATTGTTAAGACTTTTTAATATCTCTGGGTTATCATAAGCTAAAGAATCTAAGTTTATATTCTTAAGATTAACTACAGGTAAGTTCGTAACAATATTATTAAAGGCTTCAATATTACAACAAGAATCATTTAAAATATTATAATTAGAGATAATAGGTTTCATTACGATTTCACGAGTTTCTTGTGGCATTAACCTGGTGTCTTTACAATAGGCAATACATTCAGAAGGTAAGTACAATATACCATTACCACTAAATTCTATTTCTATAGATTGGGGGTTATTACATTCAATACTTATTCTAGTTCTTTCTGACATTACAAATAACCATCTGTTATGGCGTAGTGGTTGCCAAATGCTAACGTGACCATGAATAAACTTAGTTTCACAAATCGAAGGGATTGAAGTAAGTACTTTTGTAATGATTTCTGTCTCACAAGAAGGTGTCGCAGAAGAGGAATACAAGATTGACGTTTCGCAAAGGTGACGATCAATATTAACTATTTTGCAATAATCAAGATTATCTAATTTACAGTACATCGACCTGTCTCTGCTTATACCAATATACTTTGAAGATGGAATAATAGTCGAATATGATTTTGGATTATTTTTATCATGAGGAACCAGTGAAGGTAAGTTATGATATACATTTAATTGTATAGGATTAATGAGAGGTATTTTTACTACAAAAACTACTTTTCCTTTATTGAAGTAACTAGATATCTCTGATATATTTAGAATAGTATGTATATTATCTAGGTTTAGAGGAACCGGAATTGCTTAGATTTGGGTAAGAATCTGTAATTATCAACCAATTCGGTGTAGAGTTCTTTAGGTGTTAGGATAGTGGGATATAAGACATTAGATTTGCTAAACATAACGGAGTTAATTATATCTTCGACCTTGAAGGACAGGGCTAGAAGGCTATTTTCTATCATGGAAGTTACTTCTAGCATACGGGACCTAATACCTAATTCTCTTGAAACGTAAGTTAGATTTAGAATATCTTGAGACATTTCTTCGATTGCATTTTCCAGATGTTTTTCATTTAGTTTGATTATAGACAGAGTTTCGTTAAAACATTTAAGGGTAGAGGTGGTGACTAATATATTTTCCTTCATTAAAATAGCTAGTTTCTTTTGATCTGTTTCCACCTCCTTAATCGCATTATCATATCGTATGGCATCGTCCTCATCCATTGTGCCAAATAATTTTTTGGATATAGTGCCTACAAATCCTATTAGTGCTGACCTTTTCGACTGGCGCGACGTTAGGTGAAAAATCGCCTCATTGTCATGGGCTATATCTTTAAAACGGGTGTTCAATGGTTCAAAGAGATTTGTACATTCTAAATAATCAAAGACCTTACCATTATCACATACTCGTTTGGCTTTCTCGAGAATAAAACGAAGGTTTAGAATGTGCGGATTAATAAAAGATATATCATATGGAATTACTATGCTGAGGTGACTATCAACTAAACTTAGAGAACCTACAGGGTCGAAGTAGATGCCAGGACTGTTCGTCAAGGGCGTAATGAACTCTTGACCCAGCGCAGAATTACTGCAATAGAATAAAATTAAAATTATAATACACTTAAAACTAGTTCTTAACATATACATAACTAGGGTTACTATGTACTTAACTACGTTTCAGATCTAGGGGCTAATTTGACTTCATCGTAATGGTGCGTCACATGACGTCTATTTATAAGCAAGGTCAAGGTGCTTCTACCATTGACTTTTACAACCTTATACGGTCCTTTCCAAATCGGTGAGAGAGCTTTACGCAGGCGTACATGATTTTTGAGATACACGTAATCTCCAACCTTATATTGAACAAGTCGCGAACGGGTGTCGTAATATTGTTTAGATCTTTCCTTAGATCTCTGTATATTTTCAATGGCTTTTTCACGCGAAAGTTTCAGACGATGATGTAGAGACTTAAGATATTCCGGATACGTAAGGTCTGGTTGCAATTCGTAGACAGAATCCGGGATAAAAGGCTTTTGACCAAAGAGGAGCTCGTATGGTGTGAAATTAGTAGTCGAGTGGGTAGAGGTATTATATGCCAACATAGCTGTATAGACATACTTATGCCAATCAGAATGATTTTCATTGACATAAGATTTAAGGCATTCTTTAAGTGTAGAGTGACTGCGTTCAAGTGCACCTTGAGTTTGAGGATGGTATGGGGAAGACCATATTTGTTTTATTTTTAGAAAACTACAGGTTCTTTTAAAAAGTTCTGCAGTAAAGTTTGTGCCTTGGTCAGTTAAGATAGTTTTCGGGATACCGAAAACAGAAATAAAGTGTACTAGACACTCACATGTTTCTTCCGCAGTCGCATTAGCGATAGGGTAAGCGAGGGAGTATTTAGTGAGGTCGTCTTGTAATGTAACAATGAATTTAAGCTTTGTGAGGCCAGCTTCCGGAAGAGGGCCCACAAGGTCAAGACTAAGTCGTTCAAATGGTTTGGTGGAAGTAGTAGTTATTTGCATTGGTGATCTATTAATTTGTCTTAGGGCCTTATTACTTTGGCATTGGGAACAATCCCTTACGTAAGTTTCGATATCTGTTCGCATGTTTTTCCAGAAATATCTTTCTTTAACTCGATTAAACATTCGCGTTGACCCTAGATGTCCAGCAATAGGAATATCATGGTTTTCGCGAAGTATTTTGGGTATCTCTGAAGGTGTAGGGTAAATTATTGTATTGTGGTAAATATGAACTAGTGTTTGGGTATCGTTAAAGATGTAGCAGAACATGTTGTATATTTTTGCCCAGATGTGTTTGTCGAAAGGATTTTTAAAATCAGTGATGGCTAAATTTAAGTCAGCATCGCTAGACTCGCGTAATATATCGGATCGAAGATTTAGTAAACTTTTATAGATTTCGTCATATGAACTGCTATCAAAATGGTATACTTTAGTGAACAGAAAATATATTGATTTTCCTTTATGATCTATTGAAATAAAGGAATAGAGATCTTTCTTTTTCTAAGAAGTCTTTAGAGTTTTCGAGGCTACTTAGTATTTCTTCTATGTAAGGATTGGATGCATCGAGGTCGATGGAAGTAGGTATGACAAGGATGTCACAGTTACTTTTTAGGATGCTTTCATTGTGTTCTATGATTTTAGCGTTACTATTAAAGTTTTTATCGTTCATTGCTTTTAAGAATTTGCTGTAATTGTCGTCACGAAGAGGATTTGTCGTGGTATTCGGGGATTTGTTAGATGTAGATGGCGTAGAAAGATTATCGATTCCTGGCAGTGAATCATCATTTTCTAAGAGCTCTACCGACGGTAGTTTATTGTCAAGGTTTAGGGCATCAGGAGGTAGTTGGATATCGAGATCCTCGAGAGTTAGAGGGCTAAATCGAGATGAGGGGTCCTCTGTGTTTTGATTAGAAGTAGACGGGACAGGATCACTTTCTGATGTTTGAATTGGGTTTACAGGATATCGCGATAAGGCGTCAGCAGCGGCATTTAGTTTTCCCTTTTTGATACTCAATTTCATATTCATATTCCATTAATTTCAAGCGCCATCTCTGTAATTTACTACTAGGATCCTTGTGATTAAATAACCACTTTAATGGCCTATGATCTGTAATGATTAGGAATTTTCGCCCATAGAGATAAGGGCGAAAGGTTTTACAACCGAACAGGATGGCGACGAGTTCTTTTTCAGTGGTACTATAGTTACATTCGCTCTTGTTGAGGGTTCGAGAGGCATAGGCTATTGGTTTATCTTTACCGACTGAGCCTTGACTGAGAACTGCACCAATGGCATAATTAGAGGCGTCACAAGTTAAGATGAAAGGGGCAGAAAAGTCCGGGTAAATAAGAACAGGAGCAGAGGTAAGTTTATGTTTGAGTTCATCGAAAGCGACTTGTTGTTGATTTTCCCATAGGAAAGGGACGTCCTTTTTTAACAGTTGCGTTAGAGGTTTTGCAATTTTCGCGAAGTTATCAATGAAACGACGATAATAAGACACAAGTCCGAGGAAGGACTTAATGTCCTTGGGAGATTTGGGAGTAGGAAATTGAGTTACCGATCTTATCTTATCAGGGTTAGGTTTTACACCGTCCTTAGTTATTAAATGGCCGAGATATGCGACTTCACGTCGGAGAAACTCGCATTTATCGGGTTGAAGTTTTAGATTGTAATCTCTAAGCCTTTGGAATATTGACGCAAGGTTTTCGATGTGAGAATTCAAGTCATGACTGTATATAACTATGTCATCTAGGTACACAAAGCACCTTATGCCTTGAAGGCCTGTGAGAGCTGTATTCATTAAACGTTGGAAGGTAGCGGGTGCGTTTTTTAAGCCGAATGGCATTCTTGTGAACTGGTAATGTCCCTGAGGTACACTAAATGCCGTTTTAGAAGCATCTTCGTCATTAATTAAAATTTGATGAAATCCAGATGCAAGGTCAAGGGTAGAGAAGTATTTACTCTGCCCCAGCTGATCTAGGATTTCGGATATCTGCGGAATAGGGTAGCTGTCACCAATGGTGATATCATTCAGTTTTCGGTAATCGATAACTATGCGCCATTTTTGCTGACCGGATGCATCAATCTTTTTTGGTACAACCCATATTGGCGAGGACCATGGAGACTCTGAGTGTTTTATGATTCCTTGTTCCAGCATTTGGTCAATTTGTCTTTTGACTTCTTGTTTGTGTACCTCTGGGAACCGATAAGATTTTGTGTTTATTGGATTTTGATCGCTTGTTTTTATATTATGTTTAAGTGCATTTGTATGAGATAGTCTATCACCAGGGATAAAGAATATGTCTGAGTATTCAGAGCAAACATCATGAAGAGTATTTGCTTCTTCAGAGTTAAGGTGAGATATTCTAAGAAGGTTTAATACTTCCTGGGTTCGGAGATAAGAGTCTACGTTTTCAATATGACTAACTGCACGCGTGTCTACTGGATTAATAAGTTCGCTTAAGGAACTTAAAGGAGTAAGTGTGATATCTAAATTAGACTTCAAGGTAATAGGGGTTTCAGAGGTATTGATCACTGATAAATTGATTCTTTTATTTTCCTTGACTGCAACTAAGCAATTAGCGATCAACAAGTCTTCGTGATAACACTGGTCTAGTACGAGCCCTTCTTTCACCTCTGGGTTGGACACGGAGCATTCTATGATAGTTTCAGATCTGGGAGGAATTGTGTAAATTGGTTCATTGAAATGTAACTTTATTTCATTTTCACCTATTTTCAAGATTTCACGAGTGTAGTCAATTGTACAGCCAAAGGCGAGTAGCATATCAGTGCCGAGTATACCGTCATAAGGTAAGTATATTCGGGGTATTATATGGAATTTATGTATAACAGTAATTTCATCGTCTATTTTTAATTTAAGCGGAAAGTGGCCCATTGTGGGTGTAGGTTGATTAGTGGGGTCGACACCTTTCAATAGGATTACTTCTGTTGAGATATCGACTGGTATTTGTATGGAAGATTTTTTCAGTACACTCACAGTGGCACCAGAGTCTACGAGGAGAGATATGGTAGTATTCGACACTGAGGAATGGACAAGGATATGAGGTAAGCGTTTCCTAAATGAACCAATATTAATTTCAAAAATTTTTGTTTCAGGTATTGGGTGAGGAGCAGTTGAGTTCGAGGCGATATTAGTGGATACAGAGGGTGCAGAGGATACAGTGCAATGAGTTTGCGGGTCCCTGTCATTAGGGGATACAGAGGATACAGAGGATACAGTGGTGTTGCGATTAATTCGCAAGTCCCTATTTTTAGGGGATACAGAGGATACAGAGGATACAGTGGTGTTGCGATTAATTCGCGAGTCCCTATTTTTAGGGGATACAGAGGATACAGAGGATACAGTGGTGTTGCGATTAATTCGCGAGTCCCTATTTTTAGGGGATACAGAGGATACAGAGGATACAGTGGTGTTGCGATTAATTCGCAAGTCCCTATTTTTAGGGGATACAGAGGATACAGAGGATACAGTGGTGTTGCGATTAATTCGCAAGTCCCTATTTTTAGGGGATACAGAGGATATAGCATTGGTACCTTTGTTACGGCGATATTTTAAAATTTGATGTTTGGGTCTCACGAGGTACCACCGTGAGCCCTTTACTCGTTTAAATCGTCCACTTCGACATTTTCACCTTCGTTACTATTCATCGCGTGAATTTGAGCTTGATTATTTTGGTAACGCTTTGGAAATGGTCTTTGATTATTTAAATCCCTGAAGCGATTATTGAATTCCCGTTTCTTACATTCCTCAATAGTGTGGCCCGTGTTTTTGCAATAGCGGCACACTGGAGGGCCTGATGTTGATGGTTTATTATTATTAAATTCATTTGGATAACTTTGCTGTGTATGATTTCGGTTTTGTTGGAAGCGGCGTTGAGGCCAGCGTCCGTGATTAAGTGAATGGCTGTTAGTTGTTGACGGATTTCGTTTGGAAATAGTATGTAAAATCTTCTCTTCGGACACAGCGAAGCCAATGGCTTCATTTAAAGTTTCAGGGTCACGGCATCTGACTACGGTAGACAATCGAGAATTCAAGCCACTAATAAATGAATATAATGCTAAGTCTTGCATTGCGGCGACACGGCCAGCCAATTCGCCTTTCTTTTTAGTGGGTATTGATATATTAATTCAGTTAATAGTTTGGCTAGACACGTCTCTACTCGAAGTGCGAACTGGTTAACCGTCTCGCTATTAGACTGACAGCAGTCCTGAAGATCCGAGAGTAGTGCAGCGTAGTGTTTTTTCTCGCCAAATTGATCTTTGAGAAAATCTTCCAGTTGCTGCCAGTTTTCGAACTCTTTAATTGAACACGCACTCTCAGCACGGCCTTCTAATTGGCTTAAAATATATTTTAAAACTATGTCTTGCTGATGTGATGACGTAAGGCCGATTGCATTTCTGCAATTATTTAAAAATGCGCCCAATTTCTCCCGGTTACCATCGAATTTATTTATGAATTTGCTGATGAAATTTATATCTAATTCCTTAGACATGACGACAGGCTCGTCTTTGGGCATTATCGTAGACAAAACAAAGATAAGGCAGAGTGCAAGTGCGCTATTGAAATGGAATGCAGCACTATTCTCGGAACAGTATGATAAGGGCTTAATACACTGGAATTATTTTATCTCCTAAATATTATTAAAAGTACTTATATAGAGTTCAATTATAAGTTTCAATTTAGTTTAGAATTACGATGAAATTAAACGAGTATGATCACCAGCACTAATTTTGCAACACGGAATACTGTATTTTTTTTATGTAGAATAGATGTACTCACATGAACACGAAATAACACTTTTTTATAGAATAGATGTACTCACAGGAGCAATGCAACTGTGACGGCGACACGAATCGTTTCGGAGCTCGGAGAACTCACTCGAGGTGAGTGGTTGGAATTCGGAGTATGCCCGATTGACAGGCACGTGACGATCTGGTTCAACCAGCAGGATACAGCGATGTTGAATGAAAGGACACAGCGATTTGGAAATTAAGATTTCGGCACTTTTCACGGTCACGGTCACAACACAAAAGTTCACTGAACTGAGGCGTTCCGAGGATTTCCTTTTACTAAAATCCCATCGCTGCCACCAATGTTATACGAGAACCCGAGAAACAGTTTTAAAAAAAAACACTTTGTTGGTTACACGGAAGTAGTAATTTATTAAGGGCTTTAGCCTTGACACAATTCGGGTTTGAACTTGAATAAAAAATGAACTGGCAGACACGCGACAGAATATGATGTAGCCGGCTTAACGGTTGCGCTCGGACTGGCTCCACAGGACCGCGGGACGCAAAGTTAGCCTAAAGATGATGATAATGCATTTTATACAGAAATCTATATAATCAATATATTACTGTTAATTAAGGGTTTTCCCTAACATTGGGAAACCATAACAGTACACAAAAACGACCATCAGGCAATCTGCTCGTATTATCGACAAAATGCCTTTCACATAACAACTCTTCCGGCGAATAATGAGAAGACTTCTTATTTATTTCTTCTAACTGCCAGAAGCGAGTCAAATCACTTCGAATTTTATCGAAATCGTTGTTAGTTGAAGAATTGACATTAGTAAAGTTACATCTAATATTACTAGAATGCGATGCAACATAATTACGACTGGTTGGACCGGAGACGATCCAACCTAACCTGGTTTCACATAAAATTGGCTTACCAGTACCTAATTTAATAGTTTGTGACCCTAGCAAGTCCCAGAAGATATCTGCACCAATCAAAATATCGACATGAGCGGGCTTGTAAAAAGTAGGGTCTGCTAAACAGATATGAGACGGAATGTTCAGAATAGATAGATTTACTTCACGACATGGCACATCACTAGTTAATGATGGTAAAACGAAACAATTAAGCTCAGAATTGAATGTATTGTCTAATGACGTCATATTAATACGACACGTTTTACCTACATGAGAAGTCACGTTATTAATGCCAAATATCGACCTGTCTATCTGCCTTGTCTCTAAATTTAACTGTCGACATAGTCTTTCCGTCACAAAACATGATGTACTACCGCTGTCAAGAACTGCACGAACAACATGTTCTCGACCATTACGATCATGTAATTTAATTAACGCGGTTGACAATAACACATCATGACTCATACTACTGTGCGAAGATGTGACGTTGGCTGACAATGCGACATTGTTCATCTCAGACGTAGAAGTCGTCGAAGACGATGTTGGCGATAAGTTATCACACGAATTATTTGAAATATTATGACTATTTGCAATCGCTTTAAAATCAGCGACATGGATGAGGGTATTGTGTTTACGTTTACACAGCTTGCAACCTACCTTTTTACAATGATTCGCAAAATGACCAGAACGAAAACAATTATAACACACTCTAAAATTTGGCAACAATTTAATGCGTGCTTCGTTACTTAATGCGAGAAACTCTGCACACAGACTCAAGTTATGGTCACCTTTGCATTTGGGACAGACCCTTGTACTTGACTCTGAACTAGAATTACCAGTTTGGACGGTAACCATAGACTTCAGCTTAGCCCCTGACTTATTAACGGATTGAAGCTGGTTATTACGGGACAATTCCAAAGTTTCAATTATCTCAGCGCGCTCACGTATGAATTTAAGAAAAGCATCGAAGGTAATCTTATTACCTTTGTCAATACGACCTTTGTACTCTTCCCACTCACGGAACGTTCTGCTATCCAACTTGCGAGTAACAATGTAAATTAAAATGGTATCCCAATACTTAACAGGCTCACCTAAGGTGTCTAATGCTCGTAACTGTTTATTTATTTGATCAATTAAATTCTTTAAAGTAACAGAGGATTCCTTTGTAATTGTTTCTAAGTTAAAAATAGCCGAAACATGGTTGTGAATTAATATTCGCTTATTATCATACCGCTCGCATAATATTTTCCATGCCACAGGGTAATTTGTAGCCGAAAACTCGATCGACTGGATTACCACGGCAGCGGATCCCTCCAAAGACGTTCGAAGGTAGTGGAATTTGTTGATCTCATCTATAGCATCATTTGAATGAATGAGACTCGTAAAGGTGTCGTGAAACTCCAACCAGTTATTGTAAGATCCACTAAACTTTGGCAATTGGATTGTGGGTAACTTAACGGGCTTATAACTACCACCAAAATTACTTTTATCACTACAAACAGATTCATGATCTTTATTAACATTATTTACAACTACCTGAGCGTTAGTCATTGATTTGAAATATAGGGACTCAAAATCAGACCGTTCTGAAAACTGTGCCTTGATATCATCAGCAATACACTCCAGACGTAACTGTACCTCATCATACTGTTGGTATAACAACTCTATCTTGCCTATACGCAGTTGTAATTCCGTTATATTAGAACTAGATAACGTCTTATCATGCAGCGAGTCCAGATAATTGACAAAAGCTGTTAATCGGCCTTTGAAGCTACCTCGCTTCTTTATTAACTCCTTTTCCTCGGTCATTCTGGGATTCGAGCGTAAATCTGGAATTTATACAATAAAGTTTAAGTAATAGTATAACGTATTTCCTATGATTCTACCGAAAGATGATACCTATACGAACACGGGCACTAATTAGTACCACCCTCAATAAATAATGCAAATAGCTTTATTCTTTTTTAAAACTCAATATACTAACAATTTATTACTTGTATAAGTACAACAGCACAATAACTAAAATAAAACAGTAATTACATTAACAAAACAGTAACATTAACTAACAATATCTAACACTCTTATATTATTCTGCTCCTACCTATGCAAAAATACTTAACGTGATAAGTAATTACTTTGGCAAAGACTAAAATTAAATCAATATAATGTAATATAACAATATTACTACACTAATAAGTGTGATATCTAATTTAATTGCTACACAATAAGGCCAATAAAACTATCACAATAAAAATGGTACAATACAAATGGTAGGGTAAAACGAATACAAAATACACTAGGTAATTATAAAGACTAACCTTATAAATCCTTAATTAGGGTTATATACTACCTGATTGAGTGTTGGGTGACGATATTATTAATACATTAGACTTAACACCGTTTTATTCCATTTACTTGATTCACATACCACACTGCCGGTCAGGTACAACTTTGCACTAATAAATTAATTTTCACTAATCTCACGATTAACTTCTTGATCTTCATATATTAATAGCAGATCCTTGCTGTTTAATCAATCCGACTCGTAATGGACCAATATGTGCGGAAATTAGCGAGATTTAAATAAAAGGACAGCAGGCATGTGTAACGTTGTGATATTTTAATAATTGTGAAATGACATTATGAGTGTAGCAGGTACATAAAAAAGAACATAACAGTTACGAGGACGGAACACTTTAAGCTACTAATATTTGAACAGGCGCTTCAACACTTGGCGTGACCGCCGATACCGCTTCTGACACCAATTGTTACGGGCTGGGGGTACTAAAACGCCGGTTAAGGGTTGCGAAGTTTATTGGCAACGAAGGTACAGTCGATTGTAGGCAATGACAAGTAGAATGTGGCTGACGTTGCACCGAAGTCTTCACTTACGTCCACGAAGTCCGTGTCGTAAACACACAATAACACTACAGATGATACTTCACATAGTACTCAAAGTTCTCGTTACAGTTGTCGCAATAGGTATTCTCAATTATCGCTTTTTATCTGTTTCTTGTTCTCGTATCAATAGTCGAATGCAGACTGACTCTTTGCGTTTCCGTTCGTAGTCTTCTCTGCGACCCCGAGTTGGGGGCGCGAGGAGACGGTTTGGGGGCTCCTTTGTGGCCCCATTACCGTGGAGTCAGTCTCTCGGTCCCCAAAATTGGGGACCCGTCTTTGAGTTGCACTCTAAGAGTGCCGTCTTCAGTCTTCGCACACCTAAGTCGACGCCGCGAGGGTGTGCCTTCCCTCCGGCGGTGGACGGTGTGCCTTTGTTGTGTGTGACTGTAGGAGCGCCCGAAGCGTTTCACGACGCCCGTGCGACCAGACCCCTACCAGGTTGGATCTCGGGTTGCCCCCGAGAAGGCCCAGCAAGAGTCGATCAGCAACAGGGCGTCGGCTTTGGTTGGCGCTCCGCTACAGTGGGTGATTACCCCGACCCCCTAACAGCACAACCAGCTATGTACAGTAGGCTGCGAGGGTGCGGGGGGTGGTGTATGTGACGAGCGGTTTGTGGGTGTGTGTTCACCGCTCGTGTGGTGTTCTGAGTGTGTACCTGCATGTGGAGTAGTGCATGTGTGTTCGTCGCGCGCATAGCGCCCATATACATATAGTCCGCAATGCGCACGGCGGTGTCGTGTTGCGAATGTGAAGTGTATATTTTTGTCTGAGTAGGTCACGTGTAATTGTGTTTGTGACCTACCCGGGTGTCCTGTCCGGTAGCGCGACGTCTGCTATGAGGTCGCGCGGGAATCTCTTCTTATCGGGAGGCCTCGCGTGCCAGGGCGCAATTTCTTTAATGTGGTGGAGCTCGGAGGTACTGGCACGCAAGAACATCCCCTTCGCCAGGCGGACGACGAAGTCATCAATGCTCTCGACTCGCAGGTCCCTGTTAATGACCGAGTTCCTCACGTACCGGGGAGCTTGGACGATCTGACGCAGCGTGATGTTCTGCTGCGTCCGGAGCTTCTTTCTATGGGTCTCGGCCGTGAGGGCGAGCCAAGCCGGGGCAGCGTATGTTAGCTGCGGCCGCACGTAAGTCTTGTAGATCCCCAGCTTGACTCGCATGGAGAGGCGTGACGAGAGCACCGGGCGCAAAAGGTTCCTGCTTACACTCGACCTCTGTCCCCATGAGCTGAAGGTTCGGTGGATGAAGTCGGTCTCGTGCCGTGACAATAATAGCCTGCGTCTTAGCTGCGTTCGCGTATTCGCTTCACCAACACCACCAGGCCTTGGGAAATTCGGTGTCGCTGGCTGTTGGTTTCATTGTATTGCCCATCCTTCTGGTAGACGTGATAACCTGGGAACTTGACCGTGTCCCCAGGTCTCAGTAGTGTCTCGCTGATGAGCGCCACGTCGATGTCTTGTTCCTGCAGGAGAGGACGGAGGAGCACGACCTTCTCCCTGAGGCCGCGGGCATTCCAGTGTAGGATTCTCACCGGCTTAGACATGTCTGTTCAACATGATCAGGTCTGTTATGCCGGTAATAATGATTTTTTGGCAAAGTTCGGGTTTTAGGGTTGCTTACCTCGCGGCTTCCGGCTGTGGTCAGGTCCGGTAGCGACGCGCTGGGTGCTCGGCGTTCGGCGGAAAGGTATGCGTATAAAAGCGTGTAGCAATAGATGCGCGCGTGACGAGCCGGCTATATCAACTCTTTGCTAGCGTCACGGCGCTATATATAGGTCAGCTGATCGAACATTCCAGATTGTAACACTAACAAGTGTTATGTTATTTATGTTTAGTATGAATGTGAAGAGCTATGCTAGTTAGAGTTGTTCAAAACCGCTATAAAAGAATAGCACGCTATAGACTATAAACTATAAATTTATAGCGCGCTATTAAATGCGCTATGTAATAGCGCGCTATAAATAAGAAAGCACGTGGTCGTCAGCAGGCGCGATAATTGTTGCAACACGCTACATTTCGTAGCGCGTTACTTTACATAGCGTTCATCGTTAAATAGACCGCATGCTATAATGGAATGTTAAAAAAGCAATATAAAAAGATATCAATGAACTCTCCTTCATACTTTTCAGGCTTAGGACTGTCTATAATTGGTAAAGGTTATTGTAACATTAATTTTAATAAATCGTAAATCAATTATAGGCGTATTTATAAGTGCATTGATTGTATATATACAAAAATCAACTATTTACATTATATACATTATATATAGTTATATATAGTTCTTTAATTTATATTTTATTTACATGTAAAAACATTAGTTGAGCTACTTTTGTAGTAGACAACCGTGTTCTTCGATCACTGATGGTGTATCCTGATTTGGAAAAAATACGTTCACAAGGAACTGAAGTTGCCATGATGTTGCACTGTTTCAAAAATAATGTATACAAATGCGGGTATATAAATTTGTGTTCTTGCCAGTATTTTAGGGGACATTCTGTTCGTTTAATTAGGTTGTCAGCCAAATATTTTTCTAATTCTTCGGTGGCCTCAACAGCTGACGTCTTATGCACAAATTCTTTGTCGACTTCGGAATCGAATTCGGACCACAGATTAAAAGTCTGTGATAGCACAGGATCAGCAGCTGATGTTGTCGGCTCAAATGATGTCGATGGTACAGGTTCATCAGTATTTATTTTAGGCTGTGATTTTTTATTTATTTCATTTATAATTTTATTTTTTAAGATAAGTTTAATGTGTTTAATCTGTTCTTTATTTTTTATGGCTTTTAATTTAAATCTAGGATCCAGAACTGTGCACAAACTTATGGTTTCATTTGTTTCTAAATTTCCTAGCCGATCTGTTAGGCCTACTTTTAATTTTGTAGCAAGTTTTTTGACTGGTTCGAATAATTCAAGTTTAATATAATTATTACATATGTTAACAAGGCTAGAAGTTAAAATAATTGCCTTACTTGCAACTAAATAATTTTCAGCACTCATTTCAACGGTGGCTTCGTAAAACGGTTTCAAAATCATAGACAATTGTTCAATACACTTCCATTCTTCCATTGGAATTATCGGAAGATCAGTTTCTAAATTTGGAATGGTAGCTCTCAAAGATTCTCCTAGCTCAACAAACCTTTCCAGCATTAAGAATACCGAGTTCCACCTTGTAGGTACCGATTTTATCACTGTCTTAGGTTGAACAACGTTCTGTTGGTTAATTTGGTATTTCAATAGTTTCTCTTTTGCTATGGTGCTCTTTCGAAAGTGGTTTACAACTCTTTGCACTTTAGCTAAAGTATCTCTAACTTCCACAAGTGCGTCTTGGACTACAAGGTTTAATTTATGTGCATAACATCCAAAATGCGGTATGCCGTCGGCTTCGAAGTATCTAGCGGCACTCTCCATATTAGACGCATTATCAGAGACAAAAAAATTTACTTTGTCGTATATACCCCAGGTTTGTAAAATGGTTTTTATTTCTCTATATATTCTAATACCAGTATGGTGACCTTCAAATTCACCACATTGAATCAATATTGATTTTAATGCCATTGGATTTTCCATCATAAAATGCGCCGTTATACCCATGTAACTATCCAAATTACGAGAAGTCCAAGAATCAACTGTAATGCAAACTGACTTTGCGTTTAACTGGACAATTTTTTTTATTTCTTCCTGCCTCTTTTCATATATTTTTGGCAGTAAATTTCCTGATAAAGTTTTACGATCCGGTATTTCATAATTTGGATTCAGTGCATGCGTATACTCCCGAAATCCTGAGTCATTTACAATTGAAAAAGGCTGGAAATCATACACTATCATTTTTAAAAGACTCAAATCAATTTTGTTTCTTTCTTCTGATTTGATCTTTTTTGGTAAATAAGCTTGCATAGCTCTCTGAATTTTTCTAGGGGGTTCATAAACAGTGTTACTGTTATCGCTGTTGTTAGCACGACATACTCCTCTCTCACCACTACCACTACTGCATGCTGGCATACCACCACCACCACCACAACTGTCTGTCACAGTATTGCTAACAGCACCAACATTTTTTTCATGCATATTTACATTTTCAGATATTAAGGGAGAATTGTTTTCGATATTAGAACTATTTAAAAAATATTATACGCTGAAATATGTTTTTGTTTTAAGTGAGTTTTTAAATTGGTTATAGTAGTTTTAAAGGACAACTGTCGGCGACAATAATTACAAATAGCAGTCTTGCCGCCGTCTGCAGACTTTTCGAAAAAGTTCCAGATTAGCAAACCACCACCTTTGCGATTAGACATTTTTACATAGCTTTTGCACACACTAAATAATCGACATTAGTTCGTTTTGCAAAAGAATTACATATTAATATTTACACACTAACAAAACAATACCTTTGGACACACTAAATAAAATTCACTAAGTAGTTCGTTTAGCAACAGAATTTTATATTAATATTTACACACACTAACGTCTAACAATATCTTTGCAGACACTAAATAATAGTCACTAGTTTGTATTTCAACGGAACTTGATACTAATATTTACACTAACAATCTAAAATAATAACAAAGAAAAGATCGCGCGCGATGAAAATAGCGTGCTGCGAAAACAAACATACGTTTAGCGTCCACAGCGCTCACGCGATTACTAACGGCCCGGCGCGCGCTGTGCGAGTCGTTATCGTTAGATCAATTTCATTCATAGCGTAAATAGCGTTATAGCGTCTTAACGTCCACCTACATAGCGTGCGCTGTGCGCTATGAAAAAATAGCGCGCTATAGAATGGCGCTATGCGCTATATTAACCACCTTTAATGCTAGTAGGAGTTTCTCTGCGTGATCGAATCAGAAATGAGGAGATCCGCAGAAGAACCAAAGTCACCGACATAGCTCTGCGAGTCGCTAAACTTAAGTGGCAGTGGGCAGGGCACATTGCTCGTAGAACCGATGGCCGATGGGGCAGCAAGGTTCTGGAGTGGCGGCCACGTACTGGAAGACGCAGCGTAGGGAGACCCCCAACAAGGTGGACCGATGACCTGGTGAAGGTCGCGGGAAGCCGATGGATGCGGGCAGCACAAGACCGGTCATCGTGGAAAGCCTTGGGGGAGGCCTTTGTCCAGCAGTGGACATCTATAGGCTGAGGAAGGAAGGAAGTATGAATGTAGCTACATATTTAAGTGTTTTGTTTATAAGTATTCAACTACGGTGCAGAATTATGATACGGTAAACACAGAGATAAGGGGTTTTTGAGCACCACTTGTGTTTAAACGATCATATCTCGAAAATGAAAGCGATGACATAGGGTTTTTTATTGTTAATTACAATGTTTAAACTATATAGATTAGGATAAAATAAAAAACTATATATGTGTCCATACAAAATAATTTATTTACAGCCTTTTAATTTTGAAAAAAAAAAACTGACGGCGCGTGCCGTACTTTCAGATAAACTTTACATATCACAGATCAAATACCACAGTAAGGCCTAAAATTAAAGTAATACAACATAAGTAGACTAATACTCTCGCAAAATAAACAAAAATCAAACCGATAGCATTTACCATTACTGAGAAAAATAAAAAAATGTGCAACAGTTCTCATTCACACACTGAAATCACTTTCGTTTTACAGATTTTTTTGTTCTACATACCATACAATTAAAAAAAAAACAGTTACTATGCAACACAGTACTTTTAAAGCTCTTTCTAAAAAGGTACCACACTTATACATTTGTTCAATAGGCAAAATGTATTCGAAGGTAAACAAAAAATAAGTATCACCAGATGGCCGGTTTAAAGACTTGTACACACCGAGTGCATGATTTGGAAATACGGAAGTCAGATTGATTTGAAATTTAGTATACGTCTTTGGTTTTGGTGACAAAACGATTATGTATATTCAATATTATTGCAAATCCAAGATGGCCGCCGCTATATATATATATAACCTATTTTTTTTTAATATTGGTATCAAATGAAAGGGCTTGACAAGTAGAATACAGTGCACTATACAAAATTAAATGAATTAAATATAATGAGAAATAAAAACCAACAACTTTAAAATAAAAATGATTGTTTTTTAAGTTTCAAAATTGTTTATTTCAAATTAACCAACAGTTGGTGCTTTTCAATAGTCAATGTCGGTCAGTCCAAGAACAGTGAAGCTAAATTGCACGTTCCAATGCGTAGATCTCTATGGAGAAGAACGTGCAAGAAACTCAATGGACACTCTTTTAAAATCATAATATGGATTACATTTCTTCGTTACATATTTCTGTCGCTTCTATCATGTGAGCACAATGTTTAATTATAAAAATTAATGAAAAGATAGAAAATTATCAAGCCCACTGGCAGCTAAGAGATGACCAGTCTCCACTGACGGCCCCCGTTCACGAGCATGACGCGCGCATTAGCCCCTTACAACCGGTTTTTAGCAATCAAACGTTGTCTACAACACCTGCACGGATGGGGCGGGGGAAGGAGAGGGCTCCTTCGATTTTATAGCGAAAGGTGCGGTTTGACAAAAAGTCCCGTAAGATGAGGGCGAGACGATCAGGCACACCGAGTTGGCACAGCTTATAGATTATACCGTTGTGCCAGACTATGTCAAACGCCTTCGCTATGTCGAAGAAAACTACGCCAGTATACATACCACGCAGGAACCCTGCGTAAATATTGTTACGGGCTAGGGGTACTAAAACGCCGGTTAAGGGTTGCGAAGTTTATTGGCAACGAAGGTACAGTCGATTGTAGGCAATGACAAGTAGAATGTCGCTGACGTTGCACCGAGGGCTTCACTTACGTCCACGAAGTCCGTGTTGTAAACACACAATAACAGTACAGATGTTACTTCACGTAGTACTCACAGTTCTCGTTACAATTGTCGCAGTAGGTATTCTCAACGCTTCTTAACTGTCGCTGTTTTCGCATCGCTAGTCGAGTGTAGACTGACTCTGCGCCGGCGTCGCGGCGCTATATATAGCCCAGCTGATCGAACATTCCAGATTCCTCTAGACGTAATAATAGTAGCACATAACTTCGAGGTCACTCGGAAGTACCTACGGTAATTCCCGGAAACGGGTTTCTAGAAATTTCGATGTCGACACTTTGTTGACAAAACTGTTGAGACCTGTACCATTCGATAGGCCATCCTAAGTCTAGTAATGCGTTTTTATATTGTACTTGGAAAATGTCTAGATCTGGGGAAATAAGGCTTAAAAGTGATACACTGCATGTCACGCGATATTAAACCTTATGCCATCGACATAAGGTCCATTCTTAACAATATGTTCAGTAATACGTAGGATCGTTTAAAAGTAAAAAGAAAAAAA
Organism: Sesamia nonagrioides; assembly: GCA_017933935.1. Classification (NCBI taxonomy): domain Eukaryota; kingdom Metazoa; phylum Arthropoda; class Insecta; order Lepidoptera; family Noctuidae; genus Sesamia; species Sesamia nonagrioides. The sequence goes on along the minus strand of JADWQK010000844.1, from coordinate 26,908 downwards.
CAAAGATATAAATAAGTGAATTTCCCTATTCACTTATTTATATGGTAATCAGTGTAGCAGCCCTCGATGCACAAGTTCACCGCGCAAGTGCTACACCTCCACACCGTCGTGCGACGCACTTTGGCTTCCTTGCACAGTTTACAGCGCTGCGGTCGCAAATTTTTCGCTGGCAAATGCATCTGTGAGGATGCGGCTGGTGCCGGTTGCAACTGCCGAAGTGGTGCCACAGGTTTGGACATCTGCAGCAACCCCTTCGCCAATTGCAGCCGAAACTCACGATTCCCAAGGACTTTAGTGCGGTTGTGGTTAAACATAACGAAGGAGTTATGAATTGAGACATTGAGAAGTCGGCGAAACAGTTTTTTATACCAGATGATATTTCTTACCCTCTCTATGGGGTATGCATGCAGCATTTGATCCTTATGGTCTATGCCGCCCATAGAGAGGTTGTAATCAAATATCACCTGGGGCTTATATTTATAATATCCATATTTGGACTTTCCACCGACTTCAACTTTATGGAATGTCGAAATCATAGCCACGACGTTTTTGTCCATCCACACAACCACACTCAAGTCCTTGGTCGAGCTGAAAGCCACCTCCCCCCTTTCATGTTTTTTTTTCCTTTTTCCTTAGCGCTTCGGGAACAAACTCCCTGGTTAGTCGGAGACTGCCCATCGAATCAGTGTTGTACTTCACTTTGAGGATCCGAGACAAGAGTGGCGCGTTATAAAAGTTGTCCATAACGATGGTATGCCCTCTGTGGAATAACGGTCTCATCAAAGTGAGCACAATCTGAGATGTAGCACTCTCCGGCTCATCCCCTTCGTCACGCTCCTCTACCAATTCCTGCGCCCTCACCTGCGCAACATGGACGTGCCCCTTGCCCGAGTAAACCTCCATCCTCCACAAATAGCCGGTCCTCGACTCGCACAACTCGTAACTTTTGATACCTACTCTCGCTTTTTTGGTGGTAATTTTTTGCGCGAAAGAGAGTCGCCCCTTCCATAAAAGAAGCGACTCACCAATGGCAATATTTTGCTCGAGAACGTATAGAGAGCTAAATTTATTATTAAGATGCTCAATGAGGGGCAGAATTTTGTGGAGTTTGTTGGGATGCACGGGCAATGAGGCGTTGTCTACAAAATGTAGACAACGTTTGATTGCTAAAAACCTGTTGTACGACATGATGGCCCCGAAATTCCCAATTTGAAGTTCATCGTATTTGGGATACCAATACTCCCGCTCCACATTGTTTACGACGAGTGACTGCATCATTATTATGGCGAAAAAAGTCCTAATTTCGCTATCGGTGACGTCCGTCCACCGTTGCAGCCTGGAATAGCGCTTCTCGGTACGTCTTACCATTGCGCCACCATAACGATTAGTCTCGCAAACAATGTGAGCGATAATATCGGCATCCCAAATTTTCAAAAAGACTTCTAAGGGAGTTAACTCCGCGCTTTCAAACGTTGGGCCAGTAGAGGGAACAGTGAAAACTTCCCAGACTCCTTCAAAGTTCTCCGGTTCGCCTCGCCAATCGAAATGGAGCAAATCTTCATCGGCTCCGGGACCTAAATCATTTCGCAGAGCTAAGTCGGCGTCAAACCCCTGTCTGTTGAAAGTCCGATTCTGGGATCCACAGTGGGCGTGTCCTATGATCGGACACTCCACAGACGAGAGGACTGGATAAAAAACAATGTGTTTGAAAATATTTGGAGATACATACCATGCGAATGTTGTACTTCCCACGGCTGAGGTACACGTGGGGGAGGGACAGGCGGTACCCCCGGTAAAAGTGGGCATGAGCCCCAGACCCGCGTGTCTCCCTTGCTGTGTTTTCCCTTTCCCTTTCCTTTTCTGTAAATAAATAAAATAATGCTGACCGGATAACAAGCTAACGACAGTACGAGCAGGTAAAACATTGAATTTACTTACTTTTTGCTCTGGAGCATCAGGCATCCTGAAGTTGCCTACTTGTTTTTTCCCCCTAAGCTCCGTGTTTAGCGTAATAAGGTTCAATTTAGGTTGGCACCGAAACGGTAGTGAATAAGACGTGTGTTTGCTACAATGATTTATTTTCCACTGACTTGACTAACATAACAACGTGCTAATTAAACGATTACATACATATAACTATATACAGGTATCTTTCCTAACATACCGCCCACCAAAAGAGCTTAAGTTCTTTTAAAACAAATAAAATTGTAACTTTACATAATTAATTTACACATTGCCAATAACAATCAAATTATAGAAACAAAATGGTAGATAGTCATAACTATAACCAACTGTAAACTAATGAAATTGGATGTTTAGTTAATCAATGTTACTTCAGTACATACAATAATAAAACATATCTACGGTACGGTATGCATATTAAAATTAAACCTTGATGTCTACAGACAGAAGACATAATTTACCAATTGATCGCTTAACTATGTGGTTACCGGTTTTCACACTATACACTCTGGTAACTCCATCTTGGCCAGGGTGTTTATCTACGATACGTCCTAATGGCCATTTCCCTGGAGCAGTGCAGTCCGTCTTTATGAGCACTATATGACCAATCTCTAAGTCTGGAACTGTCTTTAACCATTTGGGGCGTTGCTGTAGTCTAGCTAAATATTCCTGCTGCCATTGCTGCCAAAAGTCTCCCAAAAGCTTTTGAGTGTGCTGCCATCGAGATAGTCTGCTGACAGGTATGTCTTTCATGTTTGGTGAAGGTACGGCGATTGGTGCTTCCCCGATCAGGAAGTGTCCTGGAGTGAGTACTTCCATATTATCCTTGTCTGACTCATCGATGGGGCACAACGTCAAACGTCATGTGACTGTTTAAGACACGCTTAAGGTGATATTTCGTGGATTTTATGCCAGCTTCCCATAATCCACCGAAGTTTGGACTGTATCCCGGAATAAAATGCCACTGCGTCCCACCTTTGGTTAAAGTAGTTGCTATATCACCTTCGAAATCTAACTTTGCTGTGTTCCAGGTTTCAACCAGTTCTTTGTTGGCTCCGACAAAGTTTCGGCCTTGGTCACTCCACATGTGATTGCATCTTCCTCTCCATGACACAAATCTTCTGAACGCTCCGATAAACGCTTCAGAGGTCATGTCGCCAACAAGTTCTAAGTGTATAGCCTTAGTTGCCATACATATAAACAATGAAATATAGCCCTTGTTCGTTCTAACGCCTCTTCCTCTAGACATTAGGACTTGGTACGGACCGGCAAAATCAACACCACAGTTCAGAAATGCTCGGGCTGGTGTGACGCGTTCTTTAGGTAAGTCACCCATAAACTGAGTTCTGATTGCAGCCCGCTGTTTTGCACAAATTAAACATTTATGCACTGTCGCCTTGACTAAACTCTTTTCTTTCACAATCCAGTATCTACATCGAATGTAATTTAACATTAATTGCACACTTCCATGCAAAGTTACCACATGAGCATCGGCCACTATCAGTTTTGTTAAATATGACTTATTATCTAGGATGATGGGGTGCATTCTATCCTTGTCCAGATTAGCATGTCGAATTCTACCGCCCACCCTGAGGATATCATTTCGATCTAAATATGGATTGAGTGACTTCAATGTACTCCTATTCTTCACTATACCTTTCTCTTTCAGGTCTTTACTTTCTTCTTCAAAACATTTCCTTTGTGTTAATTGTATACATTTATGTAACGATCTTTCTAATTCTTCAGTGTTTAAATTAATCTGTATTTTTTCCTTTTTCAGGTTCAAGAATTGTCTGCAATATGTCACTGCTTGCAATAACTCCGTGAGTGTGTCACAAACCTCAAAGCGGGATAATAAAGTTTCCTCTTTGCCACATTGTTGTTCCTGAACCATGTTTACATTTATAACCTTTCTCATTTCTAGGTCCGTGGATGTGTTTATGCTGGTAAATATTATTTCCCTTTGTTTCAGCCAGTCCGGTCCTTCCCACCATAATCGACAATTCTTCAACTTTGATAGCAGCATGCCCCTGGATACGACATCTGCTGGATTTTCTTGTGATCGTACGTGAATCCATTTGCTACCGATGTTATCAATTATCGTTACGACTCTGTTTCTCACAAAGGTTTGCCATCTTGAAAGATCTCCTTTTAACCATGACAAAACTATAGTCGAGCCTGTCCATGAAAATATTTGATTATTCGGAATATGCATAGCTTCGCTTATTTGCTTTAATAATTTTGAAAGCAGTACTGCTCCGCATAGCTCCATCCGCGGTAGTAACATTGGTTTTACAGGCGCAACTTTGGATTTAGCAGCGATTATACTCGTTTTGTATTGATTGTCTTCTCCCAGCACCCTCAGGTAAGCTACAGCTTCGTATGCTTTTTCCGATGCATCACAGTAACCATGCACAGAAGCAGTCTTCATGCTTTCACTTGTGCATTGTAACCATCGCTGCAGTTCAACAACTTTCAAATGTGATAAACTTTCTCTTATACTAATCCATTCCTTTTCTGTTTCAGGGTCTACTTCGTCATCCCAGGCGGATTGCTTCAGCCACAAACTCTGGATCAATGTTTTTGCAGGTACTATTGCTGGAGCCAGCCATCCCAACGGATCGAAAAGGCGGTGCACGTCAGCCAATATTTTCCTTTTGGTCACTACACCTGTCATAAGGGCGTAATCAAGATAGTAGTGTATTGTGTCTTCACCCATATTCCAGGACAAGCCTAATGTTCTGACTGTACCATGTACCTTCATGTCTATTTTAACTTGCTTACTACGTTGTTCAACTTCAAATTGCTTCAGAAATTTGCTACTGTTTGAAGCCCATTTTTGCAGCTTGAAACCTCCTCGTTGCAGGATATAGCTAATATCTTTAGCTACCGCTATAGTCTGTTCTACTGTATCCTGTCCAGACATTAGATCATCGATAAAAAAATCATGCTTGATAGTTTCAGCAGCTATGGGATAATCTTTACCTTCATCGTCTGCTAGTTGTTGCAGCGTTTTCACAGCAAGGTAAGGGGCAGAAGCAGTGCCGAATGTGACTCGTAGTAGACGATAGTCTTTGATTGTTTCCATTGCATGCTGACGCCAAAAAATACGCTGATAGTCTGCGTCTTCTTGTGTTACCAACACCTGTCTGTACATTTTTTCAATGTCGGATACAAAACAGATCGGTTTCATTCTCCACCTCATGACTATATATCTCATATCGTCCTGTAGTTGAGGGCCTATCAGTAGTTCATCATTTAGAGATATATTATTGCAACCTTTAGATGAAGCATCAAAGACAACTCTAACCTTCGTTGTTTCACTTATTTCTTTCAAGACTGGATGGTGTGGTAAGTATACTGCTGAATTATCTATCTCGTAAATATTGGAACTAGTTCCATGTGTTTCAGATCAATATACTCCTTCATTACTTTTAAGTACTCCGTCCTCAATTGTGTATCATTCTCAAAGCGCTTTTCAAGTTGCATGTATCTTCTCAATGCTATATCTCTAGTTTTACCTTCACATGATTTAGGTTTTTCTGATTTGAGAGGTAATTTTACCACGAATCTTCCTTCTACGTTCCGCTGGTATGTTTCCTTGTATATATTCTCACAGGATTCTTCTTCTTCTGTTAGTTTCCTCCTACTATCATCTTCTACTTCCCAAAAAGATTTCAGCATATTTTCAATGTCAATATGTTGATGCATGACGGTGATATCTTCCGAAGAAGTGGTTTCTTCCACCTTTCCAAAAAGAACCCATCCTAGGGCGTGTATCTTGTGCACTGGGCGAGCCTAATGGACCTTTGACCAGACCGCCCTTCAGAATGATGTCATAAATTTGAACACCTAATAAAAGGTCCACTCGCCCTGGTTGATTGTAACTTGGGTCTGCCAGAGCGAGGCCTTGTAAATGCGGCCAGTCAGCGATTTTGTGGGTGAAATTTCTTGGTGGCAAATTGGAGGTTATGTTCTTAGGTATGACGTATGCCTTCAAGGAAATCTTGAAATCATGTTCACAACGAGATAATATATCAAATTCCACGATCTGATTTATTTGTGTCTGTTTCCCTCCAACTGTGGTGATGGTTCCTCTGCTTGATTTGCGTTTTATCTTTAATCTTTGTGCTGATCTCTCACTGATAAAACTTTCATGTGACCCCTGGTCAATTAATGCGCACAATACTGTTATGTGTCCATTGTCATCCCTAACATATACTAGTGCTGTTGACAGCAAAGCTGTGGACTTCTTCGTCGTGAAGTGTGATGCTATTGCGACGTTTTCTTTTGTATCTTCTTTATTTTGTTCCTTTCCTTCGATATGACTGTCTGGAGTTTGTGAATTGTCTGACTGCTTGTTGATATTTCTCTGCTGGTGTAACAGTGAGTGGTGCCGGCGGTTACATCGACGGCAGAACACAGGTACGCGACATTTCCAGGCCAAGTGTCCTGGTGCCAGACAATTGTAACAGAGGCTATTCTTCTTAACAAACTCGTTCCTCTCCATAGGTTGAAGCTTTATAAAATCTTTACAATGGCATAAGGAGTGGTCTTCTTTGCACATTGTACACGTCTTCTTCGGTGCGGTTGCGGAAACATGGCATAACTTATCTTTCACAGTTTTCTCCCTTGGGATAGCTGCAGAACTACTAGCGGTCACCAACTCCAATGTACGGAACTTAGACTCCAAAAATATATAAAGATCTTTCAAAGTGGGTAACTTACTAAACTCCTGAGTGTACGTATGCTCCTCCCAATCTTTATGGGTCTCAGGATCTAATTTCTGAACCACTAAATATATAATTAGAGGGTCCCAATTGTCAATAGATAAATCCTGATTTTGTAGACTATTCAAACATTCGGTTGTAGTATCTAGTAAGGACTTTATCTGATTTGCAGTTGGTGTCTTAATCGCCTTTTGTCCGGTAAGTCGTTTTAACAAAGTATTTACTATAACTCGTTTATTCCCGAAGCGATTTTTCAATATATTCCATGCTTGTTCGTAGTTATTTTCCGTAACCTTTATGTGTTTCAGCAAGGCTTCAGCTTCACCGGTAATACTTGATTTCAGGTATTGCAACTTCTGTACTAAACTTAGCGACGTATTGTTATGAACGAGTGAAATAAACAAGTCATGATAGGTGGGCCAATCCTCGTAATTACCATTAAACTCAGGCAGGTGGATTCTCGGTAATTTAACTTGAGTCTGGTTAATCATCGCGATGTTACTACATGCTTCTCCTGATAGTGACAATGTCATGTCCCTTAAATCTCCTTGTAAACACAAGAACAAGTCTTCAATAACATAATAATCTTCGTTAACAAAGTACGGGATGTTCGCACGTTGATCTTTCGGTGTACACTTGACCAGTTCTTCATGTGTTAACTTAAATTTCTGCCAATATTCTTCTATACATTGTAATCTTGCTTGAATGTAACCCTTTGTTAATCGTGCCTTGGGACATTTTTTCATGTTAATTTGGGCTTTTTGCATTTTACCAGCTGTTTCTTCTAGAAGATTGAGTAATTGACTGCTTGAAGTACTCATTTTTGTAAAAAGTCACTTTTACTTCTTTGATTTAAATCCAAATTCACATAAATACACTGACGTACGGCGATGTAATAAGTCTTAGTTTTATAAAGTCTTCACTAATGCGCTTGTTATTCACTCTTATCGCTGAGGAATGTGCGATCCTATTGTATTCGACCGGCAAAACTGGTTTTTATAATATTAAATTTAACTCACTATTGAATCCGCTCGTTGGACCATATGTTTAGCGTAATAAGGTTCAATTTAGGTTGGCACCGAAACGGTAGTGAATAAGACGTGTGTTTGCTTCAATGATTTATTTTCCACTGACTTGACTAACATAACAACGTGCTAATTAAACGATTAAACACTCCGCCATGTGTTTTTTTTGAACAGGCGACAGCTTGGCCAGATTTTTAGCGTCCAAAGCCCTCGCCACTTTGACAGCTTTTAATTGTTCGACCAAGGAAGTTGGACTAAAAACATAAAGAGAATGAATGAATGCTGCTTGAACAATTCAATATAATAAAGGGTAATTATGTTGATTTTACCGCGATTGTTCTACGGAAGGTCCTGGAGTAGGCTCGACAGCCTCCGCATTTATACTCGCAGAGCTAAATATAAAAATGAAATTGGTGAAACTCTTTAGAGTTAAAAAATACTAAGGTATCAAAAAAAAAAAAAAAAAATTGCAAGCACAACTTACGGAAAACACAAAGAGCGTGCACATCTCGGCTTAGAGACTCGTCCACCTCCCCGAGCAACTCCCCGAGCAACTCTCTCACCAGTTCCGCGTCTTATATTACCACTCCCTCTTGGCATTTTTACAGCACGTGCTACATGCAATACAAGTAAGCATAACAATCACATGCAAAACCAAAAAAAAAACACGCAATACAGGCACACTTGACGTCGAGTTGCGGAAACTAGTGTAAAAGAAGGTGGGTCAGGGTGGCGAAATAACGAGACAGAAGTGTTCTGTATTGGGCACTCTCACAAAGCGGAATAATTGAATAATATAAACTAAAAGCCGGGCCCCATGTTTATTAATCTTCTAACAAATAACAAAGCTTAAATATCGTTACTCCGAAATAATAACATAATGTAAACAAAATACGAGTCGTACGCAGATTAACAAATGCCGACGACAACGCAAGGCAGTCACTTAGTTCTTATCGGATACATTATTGGGGCCCGGTGACGCGATAACGGGAGGTCCCGCTGTTACTCGATGACGGGACGTAACACTAGCCTGTTATTACAATTTACAAGTCCTAAAATATTTTATCTTCTTTTAACTCTGTTTCTATGCGTCGGACACAAAAAACTTACAAGGCCGTATTTATAGCCGCATTAAGAATTGCACGATCCGCCCAAAAAAATAAATAAAAAAAAAAGTTAAAAAAACATAAAAAAAATTGTAAAAGGTTTTGTACGTATATACAATAAAATAAAAAAAAATACACTCATAGGCACTTTCATTGAAAAACGTTACATTTAAAAATGCGTACAAAAAAGTCGTTGGAAATTCGAATCTCTCAGTGTAGCCTTAAAACGCTCAATGACAGTTCAAAAATTTCTTGAGACTTATTTCACACATATTTCACACATTTTGCTCATGTTTTTTACTATTCCGGTTGGTGTTTATTGGATCTAACAAATTAATTGCATTTAGTATGATAAAACAGCCAAATAATATCGAAATATTAAAGAAAAATTATTACGACGCGAGCAAATCAAATGTCAGAATGTACCACCCAAATGTATCGGGTTCAGAAAAGGCTAAATTTTGTGTATTATGCTGAAATTCTTATTTCTATGTATTAGTAGATAACTTACCTTGTAAATAACAAAACACCACGTAAATATTACACGTATTATATTAATATTGAATTAAAACAATGGATAACTTCTCACTTGTATTCACGCACTCACGACTTGACAGCACTGCCAAGTTCACAGACCTTTTTTTCTTTTTTTTTTCACGGCACGCGTTAGTTTTTTGGCATAGGATTGTAGATAATTTCATAGAGAAGCGAGATAGATATGTATACACAAATAGACTGTAGACAAACAAAGACGGCAAATATCAACAAAATAGACGACGCGGGAGTGGAACGCGCCTTGTCAACTGGTAGTTGACAGGGGCAATTTAGGGTGTATAAATCTTGTCAACCAGTAGACGGGGCAATCTAGGGGACCGCTCCGTTGTCCGGCGGTCACGTGACGCACACCCTAAATTGTCCCGTCATTATTATGATTTATTGCCGCGCCGCGCCGCCGGCTCGAGTTTCACAAAACCATTCATTGTGCCTCAAGTTGCTATTGTAACACTAACAAGTGTTATGTTATTTATGTTTAGTATGAATGAAGCTATTTATTTAAGTGTTTTGTTTATAAGTATTTAACTACGGTGCAGAATTATGACACGGTGAACACAGAGATACCGCGTTTTTGAGCACGACATGTGTTTAAACGATCATATCTCGAAAATTAAATCGATGACATAGGGTTTTTTATTGTTAATTATAATGTTAAAACTATATAGATTAGGATAAAAAATAAAACTATATATGTGTCCATACAAAATAATTTATTTACAGCCTTTTAATTTTGAAACAAAAACTGACGGCGCGAGCCGTAATTCCAGATAAACTTTACTTGTCACAGATGCGCAAATAGCACAGTAAGGCCTAAAATTAAAGTAATACAACATAAGTAGACTAATAGTCTCGCAAAATAAACAAAAATCAAATCGATAGCATTTACCATTACTGAGAAAAATAAAAATGTGTGCAACAGTTCTCATTCACACACTGAAATCACTTTCGTTTTACAGATTTTTTTGTTCTACATACCATACAATTTAAAAAATACAATAACTATGCAACAGAGTACTTTTAAAGCCCTTTCTAAAAAGGTACCATACTTAAACATTTGTTGTTCAAGAGGCAAAGTGTATTCGAGGTTAAACAAAAAAAAAAAGGATCACCAGATGGCCGGCGTAAAGACTTGTACACACCGAGTGCATGATTTGGAAATACCGAAGTCAGATTGATTTGAAATTTAGTATACGTCTTTGGTTTTGGTGACAAAACGATTATGTATATTCAATATTATTGCAAATTCAATATGGCCGCCGCTACAATATCGTGGATAACCTATTTTTTTTTATTTTTTAATATGGGTATTAAATGAAAGGGCTTGACAAGTAGAATACAGTGGACTATACAAAATTAAATGAAATAAATAAATAAAAAAAAAATTGTTAATTTCAGGTTTCCCTATATTAAATAGAATGAGAAATAAAAACCAACAATTTTAAAATAAAATTTCCTTCTTGTTCTTACACACTATTGTCTACATTTCTGTTTTACTTCTCCTTTCGCAGGTTTGCTGGAAGAAATTTCTTAAGAAATAAGCAGCACCTTTGTACTCAGATCTTAATTTTGTCGTATTTTTATGTATTTTATTGTGTGTACATAAATAAATAAATAATAAAAAAGTTTGTTTTTTTAAGTTTCATTCTATCAAAATCAAAATTGTTTATTTCAAATTAACAAACAGTTGGTGCTTTTGAATAGTCAATGTCGGTCAGTGCAAGAAAGGTGAAGCTAGATTGCACGTTCAAAAGCATAAATCTCTATGGAGAAGAACGTACAAGAAACTCCATGTACACTCTTTTAAAATCATAATATGGATTACATTTCTTCGTTACATATTTCTGTTGCTTCTATCATGTGAGCACAATGTATAATTATAAAAAAATAATGAAAAGATAGAAAATGAATTAAGCCCACTGGCAGCTAAGAGATAACCAGTCTTCATCGTCAGTGAAGACTGGTCATCAACCTCTCTATGGGCGGCATAGACCATAAGGATCAAATGCTGCATGCCTACCCCAAAGAGAGAGTAAGAAATATCATCTGGTATAAGAAACACTTTCGCCGACTTCTCACCGTCAGTGAAGACTGGTCATCTCTTAGCTGCCAGTGGGCTTAATTCATTTTCTATCTTTTCATTAATTTTTTATAATTATACGCGTGCATTAGCCCCGTACAATCGGTTTTTAGCAATCAAACGCGTCTACATTTTCTAGCGAATTTCCCTATTCACGTATGGTAATCGGTGTAGCAGCCCTCGATGCACAAGTTCACCTCGCAAGTGCTACACCTCCACATCGTCGTGCGACGCACTTTGGCTTGATGACACAGTTTACAGCGTTGCGCTCGCACATTTTTAACAGGCAAATGCATCTGTGACGGTTGCAACGGCTGACGAGGTAGTGCCACAGGTCTGCACATCTGCAGCAACTCCTTCGCCAATTGCAGCCGAAAGTCACGGTTCCCAACGACTTGAGTGCGGTTGTGGTTGAACATTACGAACGAGTTGTGTATTGACACATTGAGAAGTCGGCGAAAGAGTTTCTTACACCAGATGATATTTCTTACTCTCTCTATGGGGTAGGCATGCAGCATTTGATCCTTATGGTCTATTCCGCCCATAGAGAGGTTGTAATCAAATACCACCTGGGGTTTGTATTTATAATACCCGTATTTTTCAATTCCGCCGACTTCTACTTGATGGTATGTTGAAATCATCGAAACCACGTTTTTGTCCATCCAGACAACCACACTTAAATCCTTGGTTGAGCTGAAAGTCACCTCCCCCGCTCTCATGTTCTTTTTCCCCTTTTTTTTTAGGGCTTCAGGAACAAACTCCCTGGTTAGTCGGAGAGTGCCCATCGAATCAGTGTTGTACTTCACTTTGAGGATCCGAGACAAAAGTGGCGCGTTATAAAAATTGTCCATTACGAGCGTATGGCCCCTGTGAAATAACGGTCTCATCAAAGTGAGTACAATCTGAGATGTAGCACTCTCCGGCTCATTCCCTTCCTCACGCTCCTCAGCCAATTCCTGCGCCCCCACCTGCGCAACATGAACGTGCCCCTTGCCCGAGTAAACCTCCATCCTCCACAAATAGCCGGTCCTCGACTCGCACAACTCATAACTTTTAATACCCACTCTCGCTTTTTTGGTGGTAATTTTTTGCGCGAAAGAGAGTCGCCCCTTCCATAAAAGAAGCGACTCATCAATGGCAATATTTTGCTCGAGTACGTATAGAGAGCTAAATTTATTATTAAGATGCTCAATGAGGGGCAGAATTTTGTGGAGTTTGTTGGGATGCACGGGCAATGAGGCGTTGTCTACAAAATGTAGACAACGTTTGATTGCTAAAAACCGGTTGTACGGCACGATGGCCCCGAAATTCCCAATTCGGAGTTCATCGAATTTGGGATACCAATACTCCCGCTCCACATTGATTATGGCGAGCGACTGCAACATTATGATGGCGAAAAATTTTCTAATGTCATTATCGGTAACTTCCTTCCACCGACGCAGCCTAGAATTGGGCTTTTCAGCGCGTCTTAACATTTCGCCACCATAACGATTAGTCTCATAAGCAATGTGGGCGATAATCTCAGCATCCCAAATTTTCAAAAAGACTCCCAAGGGAGTTAACTCCGCGCTTTCAAATGTTGGGCCAGAGCGAACCGTAAAAACTTCCCGGATTCCCTGAAAATTCTCCGGTTCGCCTCGCCAATCGAAGCTGAGCAAGTCTTCGTCGGCTCCGGGACTCAAGTCATGCCGCAGAGCTAAGTCGGCTTCAGCGTCGATACTAGTTATCGCCTCGGTTAGTGACGGGTCCACTAAATTATCGCAGTCCACCGGATACTGCTCGATGATAACTCTTGGTTCAAAGACAGTATCCGCCACAAAATCGTGTTCGACGTCACTGCCTTCGCCAGGCTCTGCGAACTCACGCTCGATGTCGACGTCGATATCTGGGGAAGTAGATAAAGCAATTTTAATTAAATCATCTTATGGAGGCAATGTGTGGCCTCCATAAGATAATTTAATTAAAATTGCTTGCAAAATTGCAATGCAAATAAAAGTCACTTACTCAAATCGTAAGCGCTGGTTCCAGACCCGGGTGCCGTTGTTGAAATGGTAGATGCTGAAAAAATTATAAATATTAGTAAAATTAGTCAAATATAAAAAAAAAACAATAAAAAACTTTTAATATGATACTAACAAGGTGTAAACCCCAGGAACTCTATTTCGGCCGGCAAGGGGTTTTGAGACAATACGGCACTTTGAACTATCCCCGTCGACGGCGTGAACAGGATTGCGTGATTTCTGTCAATAAAAAATGGTGAAATCAATAAATTTTGTTTTGTTTATATTTCTTTAGAACCAACCTCATAAACACATTCACCAATCGGTGAAACATAATATCTTACTTCTCTCGAGGCGGCGTCCTTGCAGGAGGGACGGTCTCTATGTCTGCCTTGGAAGTCCCGGGTAGTCCCATTATATGGAGGGGAGGGTGCATTACCTCGCTCGCATCGGTGATATCTGGAATAAATAAAAAAGTACATAAAGTATTGCGTAAGCCAGAACATAAACCTAATTTCTGCTATAGTAGGAAGTGTTAATCTTACCCATGACAGATTTCGGAGTGGTCCCTGAAGGTGTGCCCGCAGACTGCATCGCTCGGGCAATCAAGTGCTGCGGGATTATGCAGTCGGGAGGACTGCCCTCGATAAAATTGCCCTCCATCTCCTCGGTGATATCTGTTAAATAACAACGAAGATATATGTATACCGGATAAAAAACAATGTGTTTGAAAATATTTGGAGATACATACCATGCGAATGATTTAACTCCCACGGCTGAGGTACATGTGGGGGAGGGACAGGCGGGGTACCCCCGGTAAAAGTGGGCATGAGCCCCAGACCCGCGTGTCTTCTGTCCTTAATTCAATATTATACTTTTGTTGCTTAAGTATAGAATATATGTACGATTAACTATTTAGTTGTAAGGTGGTTACAAGGAACATTTTGCTTATAAGTTACCTATCCAGATAAATAGTAGGAGCTAAACCATTAACCATTTAATCGGTAGTTGCATATGCATTATATTATGATCTATTTATTGTGAGCATATCTCCATATCATCAAGGATAATAATTATTTAATGGTATAAATGAAGTGTTTATTTTCTTTATATTTGTTGTCTATATTCTGTTTATCTCCTTCTATTGTCTTTAGCTTGTGTAATTAGTACAAGCCGTTTACGCAAGTAAATAAATCTAATCTTACGCAGAACTTAATATCTATTTCATTAAATCAATGCAAAACTGTGTGCGTAACTAATGAATTAATGATACGTGTTTATTGACGACACGGTTGGTGCAGTGGCGGAGCGATCGACAGATGCGCTGCGTGTCGCGGGCTCGATCCCCGCACGGAAAATTTGTATGGCCTACAGATAGTTGTTCCGGGTCTGGCTGTTTGTGCATGTGAGTTTAAATGGTTGTAAACGCACCCACGATACAGGAGGAATTCCTAGTGTGGGTCAACGAGATAAAAAAAAAAGAGAGAAAAAAAAACTACCTAAAGCAGTTACAACTGAACTGATCATTAAATTGATACTAATGGGAAAAACTAAAAAAAAATAGCACCTAATAAGGTTGTTGTGTATAAATATAATATATACAAAGCAGATTAAAATCTGATCATTAAATTGATAGTAATGGAAAAATCAAAAAGAAATCGCACCTAATAAAGTTGTTGTGTATAAATATAATATATACAAAGCAGATTAATATCTGATCATTAAATTGATAGTAATGGGAAAAATAAAAAAGAAATAGCACCTTATAAGTTTGTTGTGTATAACTATAATTTATGTATACAAAGCAGATTAAAATCTGATCATTAAATTGATAGTAATGGGAAAAATAAAAAAGAAATAGCACCTTATAAGTTTGTTGTATCATTAGAATCCATTTGGCTGAACCCTATCTTTTAAGATACAGGCGAGTCCTAGTTTAAAAGATAGAGGCTATTATTGCATAGTAATGATAATCTTTCCATTCATGTAACAGTGTAAAGTGCTATGTTTTTTTGTGAAATAAATACTTATTATTATTATTACTCCTTTATTTTATTGTATATACATATAAATTACATTTTTAAATATTTCTACATAAAAAATACATAAAAAACATTTAAAAAAAAAAATAGTAGCCCACCGGTATCGGGAACAGGGTCCAAGCTACCGGCGGTCAGGGCTCCAGAGAGAGGAACTTCCTGACGATGCGAGCCGTGTCCAGCAGTACCGCTTTCTGAATCAAGCCCTTGATCCAGCTGCCTAACGAGAGCCTCCTGAGGTGTTGGTCGAGGCTCTTGGCTATTAAGCCATTGGCTGTCACGACTATCGGTACAATGATTGCTGAATCCACCTCCCACATGTCGACAACCTCGTGAGCCAAGTCAAGATACTTGATTTGTTTATCTTTCTCAGCTTTCACGAGGTTCTCATCATGTGGGATGGTTATGTCAACAATCATTGCACGCCGCTCTGATCGATCCACCAGCACTATATCAGGTTTATTGGCAACAATAGTCCTGTCAGTGATGATGGATCGATCCCAGTACAATGTGATAAGGTCATTTTCGAGAACTGGGTCGGGCGTATACCTGTAGTACGGCACCTCCGATTCCACAAGGTTGTATTTAAGAGCAAGTTGCTGATGAATGATCCTGGCTACAAGGTTGTGTCTATGCAAGTACTCTCCGTTAGCTAGACGAGAACACCCGGAGATAATATGCCTTATTGATTCCCCAGGCCGGTGACATGCCCGACAGATGTCAACTGTGCCGTCTTTCACAATAAATCTCCGGTAATTATTCGTCATCATAACTTCGTCCATAATTGCACATACAAAACCTTCGGTTTCCCCAAAAAGGTCACCGAATCGTAGCCAGGCCACGGACGCTTGTAAGTCTACATCAGGCCCGTGTAGGGCTGTGAAAAAGCGTCCGTGAAGCTCCTTGCTCTTCCATACCTCCATGCGATCATTGGTGTCAAGCACTACTGGTTTGCGCCAGTTCTCTTTTGCCAAGGAGAGCGGAGTGAGGCCCTTGTCAACTGCGACCACATCTCGATGCATTCCCACGTCGGTTGTTAGGAAATATTCTCTGAGACTGCATATCTCACGATTGTGGAGTGTCTTAGCGTTTAAAAAGCCTCGACCTCCACATTTTCGCGGGATATACAGCCTCATAACCGATGACCGTGGGTGATGCAATCGATTTGCAGTCAGCAGTGTACGGACTCTCCTATCCAGGGCGTCGAGTTCGGTTTGAGTCCATTTGAGTATGCCGAAAGAGTACATCAATACCGGCATGACCCAACCGTTGAAAGCGCGCACCTTGTTTCCGCCTGATAGAAGACTATTAAGTACTTTTTTCAGGCGGCCAAAGAAGCGTTCCTTCAACGATTGCTTCATGTCAGTAACATTGATACCCAACGCTTCCGACATACCCAAATACTTATAGGTTTCGGATGCGGAGAGGGCTCTAAGGTTTATGGAACTCGTGAGTTGGGTTCCCACGGATTCCATAATCTCTCCTCGCTTTACATGCATGACCGCACATTTGTCCACACCAAATTCCATCCTGATGGAGCTACTGAAAGTCTCAGTAATTTTCAGTAGCTCCTTCAGTTGTGAATCGGTGTGAGCAAAAAGTTTCAGGTCATCCATGTAGAGGAGGTGCGATATAACCTGACCACCTCTCCTCAACCGATAGCCTAGACCTGAATCCTCCAATAGTGTCCTTAGAGGATTCAGTGCTAAGCAAAACCAAAGTGGACTCAAACTATCGCCCTGAAATATACCTCGCTCGATCCTTATCGGTTCGCTATTCCTCTGAATATTTCGACATCCTGGATAGCGAAGGACTGTCCTCCATGTCCTCATACACGTCATCAGGAAGGTGCGTAGAGTTGCATCCACTTTATACAACTCCAGCACCCGCATGAGCCATGTATGTGGCACTGAGTCATAGGCCTTCTTATAATCTATCCAACATGTCGACAGATCCTTTCGGGAACGACGAACCTGTTGGCTAATGGCCATATCAATGAGGAGTAGCTCCTTAGTACCGCGGGACCCGCTCCTACATCCATTTTGAGAGGCAGACATGATGGAGTTGCTGTCAATATGCGTGTTAATTTTAGATTTCAAAATGGATGTAAGAACTTTATAGACCGTCGGTAAACACGTGATCGGCCTATAATTTTTGGGTTCCGAGGTGCTACCTGATTTATGGAGCAGGTGGGTTACTCCAGTTGTTAGAAACTGGGGTAGCGAACCAGACTCTAAAGCAGTCTGGAATTGAGATGCCAAGCAAGCGTGCGACCTGGTAAACCATTTGATCCAAAAGTTGTGCAGCCCATCCGGCCCTGGAGACTTCCAATTAGGCAACGGACGGACTGCATGAGCTACATCTTGGGGGCAGATGGTAATAGCCCCCATTTCTGGTACTGGATCGCAGGCTCGCTCAACAACCCGAGTCCAACTACCTTCGGTGTGACTGACAGGCACCGACCAGATATTGCGCCAGAATGAACACGTGGCGTCATCATCCGGTAGGCACGTGTCAGTGACACCTTGGTCTGATCGCTTCCAAGCTCTATAGACCCGCCTTTCATCGCTTTGGAAATTGCGATTCTGAGAATACCGTTCAACTCTTCGCTTGTACCGACGAATACGGTTTGCCCATGCATAAATCTTCTGCTTAAAAAAATCGATGCGCTCTGTGACGCGGAACAAATAGTCTCGAGTACTAGTATCAGTCCCCGAGAACGCCCGCCTCACAAAGCGCATCACTCTAGGGCGTGTATTGCCCTCCCTGAAGCTAATAAGCTTGCCAATGAGTGCTCTAGTCTCTCCGATACGACGTTCAATCCTGCACTGCCAAGCTGGTACAGCTGATTTTGGTCGTGTGGCTCTGTCACTGTCTGGGAATTTGACATGAGCCACACGACATATCGCAACAGCTCCACAGTACAAGATTGAATGTGTATCATTCAGATCTTTGCTGTCCTTTAAATAATTAGACAGCTGAGAGTCTAGAGCACACACCAGCGCCTTGTTTTTTTTATGCATGGGCAATCGAGGCAAACGTGGTCTAAGTTCAGGTGGAATAGAGCGGTACTCACAGAAAGCATCCTCCAAAGCGCTCCTCAATTTTTCATTGCACTGGGGACTCACGGATATAGCCCTATCATCATCCTCTTCATCAACGTGGTTGGGTCGCGGTGAAACACTGTTAATTTGTACCGCGACCAGTGACGAAGCAGGCGTAACATGACTATTCCGTGACTCGAGGCGTAGGCGATCAAGTACCACATCATCCAGCATATGGTTACGCTGGATGACCCGCACCTGATCCGACAGTCGTTGCGCCGACACGTTGACAGCTGGCTCAAGCACCTGAAACAGAGAGAGCATTCGAACACGGTACGCGGTCAGGTTGTTCCCTCCCTCTGTAGCCCCATAGTATGAGCGCATGACATTTTCGTTGATGGATTGTGTCCATCTCATGCGCTGCACACTTCCGCCGGGAGCTGGGACCCTGTCAGAAGCCGATGGGCCTCGAGGTCCTAAGCGGTCCGGCGGCCGGCGTCCTCCCCGTCGGCGAGCAGGTGTTGGCGTCGTTGGCGGAGAGAAATACTCGTCGCTCGAGCTCGACGCAACTGCCGCGGCCGGGGTTGTCACAGCGCTTGCAGTGGCGCTGGAGACCGGCGGCGGCGAGGCGGAGCCGAGCAACGAGTCCGGAGATGGTGGGCGTGCACGTCGAGCGGCAGATCTTGTCAACATTTCATATCACTGTTTTGTAAAGTTGTGTTCGAGGTGACATGACAGATGTCACCTCCAATGATTCTGTATTTTTATCATTGTAGATAAATTTATATACTTTTTATATAGTTTTTTTAAATTGTTTCAGCTTTTGATTTTGGTTTTGGTTAAATATTGCACTGTATAGAGATGAAAACTGATATAAAATATTATTCCTTATATTGATGAAAAAATATGATGTTGACGTTGACGTTGCCTTTTTTTTCCCCTTTCTTTCTTTCTTGATAATTCTAAAATCATTTCAATCACATATTACATTTAATTACTAAATAACTATGTAACAGTCCATGCCTTTAAGACATCGACCTCTTCTGGTGTGAACCTCATGTTGCACACACTCTCTAGCCAATTACGTTGTTCTGGGGCGAACGTTGCACCTCCTCCTGTGTTAAACAGGACGGACATCCAGTGAACGAGATCAAGTACTCTCCAACTGTTAAGACCAGAATCAATTAATATTCCCTTCATTCGCGATAATGACATGTCCGGACTCAGGACGGGATATTCAGGATATAATGCAAGTCTCAGCAATTTTGCTGTCTCTCTATCAACCCTTAATCCACGCGTGACATGTCCTAGGAATTCCAAATCCTGTGGTCTTAATGCGACGACTACTTTGTGCGGATGTATCGTGAAATCTAATTTCTGACCGATACTCGCAAATTCTGCGACATCCGGTGGTCCAAGACCAATCGGTTGTCCGAATACTGAGTCATCACCTAAGACGTAGGTTTTAAAGAATCTCCCATACGACTGTAGCTGTATGTAGCTTATTATAATATGATTAATTACACTACCAATGAGTTGCGTAAAGTAACTCCCTGATGGTATACCAATCCTCTTAAGCCACATTCTTCCATCGGGCATTATTATTGGCGTGTTTATAAAGAATTCTCTTGAATATTCGAAGGAGGATCTTCCTTCGACATCAGTAAACTCGATGTTCTCACGTAATATATCAAATGCCGTGTTAATCAACCATGGTTGTGGTGATGTATCAAAACTTTTAAAATCAATACCCACACCGTAGTTACCACCTTCATCATCATGTAACACGCTATGTGTTAGAACGGGTAGTCTCTTGTAAAGATGAATTCCCGTGACAATTGGTGAGTCAGGCATATTTTGATATGCCTCGATTAGGGGATAAGCTGTCATTCCCTCGAGAATGATGTTATGGAATGCTTTTCCCCAGACGTTTCGTATCTTTGGCGCCTCGAAGGTACCAAGTTGTGTCCTCGTCCATGCAACGTCAGGCGTGTAACGCCAAGACTGTTGTCTCTCTTCCCATGAGCGTAGGGATCTAACGGCGCGCTTAATAGCAAGCTCGTGGTTTCCTAAATCACCCTTCTTACCGTCATATCCCCAACCAGCACTTGATGTGCGGATATAAGGTACGGAAGCTAGGGAGCTCCAACTTATTGAAGGAACTTTATGCTCTAGTCTGAAGACCTCACGTGTATGTGAAGCAGCCATATAGTATAATGGATCCAATGGTGGATCTAGAAACGGCCTATCATAAAGCCAAAGATTGGCGTAATGACCTTCTAACGTATAGAAAGATCGTGTATACTCCTTGAATGACCCAACGATGTCTTCACTATAGACATATCTTAGGGCTTCCTCGACATAGGGATCACGTAGTTGATCGTCTCTCTTTATGGGGTGCGGACGCACCTTTGTGAGGTAGATCAATGTATTATTTGTGGGACGATCCATATCATGTAATCTTCTAAGCATATTGCAATAGTTGAGATATAAATCGCTGATAACGTAAATACGAGAACGATATCAAAATTGGTAAAATGAGTGTTCGAGTTCACAATTTTACTATTATTATTATTATTTTACTATAATTTTATTATTATTACTTATTATTATTATTATTATATTGATGAAAAAAAAAAGGAAATAGCACCTAATACGGTTGTGAGTGAACATAATACATATTATGTACAAAGCAGATTATAATCTGATCATTAAATTGATATTAATGGGAAAAGATAAAAAGAAATAGCAGCTAATAAGGTTGTGAGTGAACATAATACATTTATGTACAAAGCAGATTAAAAACTGATCATTAAATTGATAATCATGAAAAAAAAAAAATAGCACGTAATAACGTGAGTGCACATAATATAAACAAAGCAGATTAAAAGCTGATCATTGAATTGATACTGTTACGGACTAGGGGTAATAAAATACCGGTTAAGGGTTGCCGAGTTTATTGACAACGGAGGTACAGTCTATAGTAGGCAATGACAAGTAGAATGTAGCTGATGTGGAACCGAAGTCTTCCCTTATTTCCACGAAGTCCGTGTCGTACACACACAACAACACTTCAGATGTTACATAGTGTAATTCTCAAAGTGCTCGTTGGGTTGGCGTTGTAAATCGCTTCTTTACTGTCGCTTGTTTCGGTCGATAGACAAATACAGACTGACTGCGCGCTGGCGTTACGGCGCCTTATTTAGGTCAGCTGATCGAACAGTTCAGATCTGTCTAGACGTAATAATAACAGAGCATAATTTCGGGTACGTTCATCAGGTACCTACGGGTACTTTACCGGAGATGAGTTTCTAGTAATCTCTCTGTCGACCGCGACACTTCGTAGTTCGTTGACAACATTGACGAAACCTGTACCATTCGATAGGTCATCCTAGGGCTATGAATGCGTTTTATATCATAACTACAATTCCTAGGTCTCGAGTTATATGGCTTAAAAGTTACGAACTGCATGTCACGCAATATTAAACCTTATGCCGACGACATAAGGTGCATTCGTAATAATATCATGAATTTAGTAATAATGTTGACCAGCTTCGAGTGCAAATAGTTTGATATTAGTGTGTTACATTAAATTGACACATTGGTTGATATAAACAACTAAGTATTAAAATATAGCGGATAAAAGTAATCCGATCATGCAATTGATATGGGCCAGAACTGTGTTCCATTAAAACACAATAGCAGATAATATTTATCTGAAACATTAAATTGATTATTCCAGGGCGTCCCAAAGACGTCACTCCTTTCATTGAAAAAGTTTGATTGCAATGGTGAATCTACCTCTGCGGGCATACGATGGAAGCGATATTTGTTCATATATTTGGAAGCGTCCAATATTAATAAAAATGCGAAGAAAAGGGCCCCCCTCCTTCCTACATTTCAGCGGCTTAGATTTGCAGGAATGGTTATACATCATTCCTGAAGTCAATATCGAACCAAGTGAAGTCGTGGACTGACGCGTTTGAAGTAGCAATATCTAGACTCTATTTTGCACTGTAACAGAGTAAAATCTACGAGCGACATACAGTTAGGATGTTCAAACAAGAACCGGGTAAAAAATTAGAAAAATCCTGGTGAGATTCGGACTACTTAATTTCACCCGTATCACAACATTACAGCTACTCATTTCATTGTTATTAAATAATCAATAAATAATTAATCCAATATAAACATAGGTATGTAAAAATAAAAAAAAAATTGAGTTCGAACTGATATTGCAGAATATTGGCGGCCAGAACAATAGCAATGTTTTAAATCATTGAAGGAAATTATAATTAAAATACCTAGTTAAGGATATTATGCTGTAAATGATCGTACGATTGCCATAGCAGATACAAGCCCAGTAGGCCGATCCCAGGGTATTACATTACATATTATGATATTGCATATTATGTTCACAAAACTCTGACTGATTTTGAACGCCAGACAGACATAAAAAGAGGCTTTAGCTCTTATATGGCCAGTAGAGTAGGTACTTTCATATTCCTCTACGGTAAAAAATTTGAACTAATAACGGACCACAAACAAACCATTGGAAGTTAGTTATATTTGATATTAAGTCCAAACCATGTGCTAAGATAGAGAGTTGGGTTATGCACCTTCAATCTTACGACTATAAAGTAGTTTATCAATCTGGGAAAACCAATATCGCAGATTCATTGTCTAGACTCAGTAAAGCTGCAGAAAAATCTCTAACACAATTGAAAGACAATCATATTTGTCAAATCGTGAATGACATCGCGGTCGTCTTGATGGACCCACTTCCAAGAGGAAACCGCTTATTTGATGTAGTCGGCTATTACAGCAGATATAAGAAGTAAAGATTTGTTGACAGCCTCCGTGGCTTAGCGGTAGCGGACGCGGCCGCTGCGCAAGGTGGCGCGGGTTCGATCCCCGCACAGTGCAAGTATTTGTATGCATGAATATGAATATTTGTACTGGTCTGGTCGTGCCTCGGAAAGCACGTTAAGCCGTTGGTCCCGGTTGCCCTACGAACATCTAGTGGCAGTCGTTACGGGTTGTTGGAGCCCTCAAAAGTCCTACAATTTGTCTAACTGCAATGCTTCGATGTCGCCTTCGGGTTGTGGAGGTCAGACGGCAGTCGCTTCATAGAAAATGTCGAAGTTTAGCCATATCAGCAGTTGGACTGGTAAGACGAACCCCAGACTCCAAAGCTGAAAAGGCTTCGGATGCGACTGGGATTAACGCTGGGATGATGATGATTAGAAGTAAAGATTTGTCGCAAAATTACCTCTACAGAAATTGTAGTAAAACTTATAGAAATATTCAGTCGATTATGTAACCCAATTTCAACAACTGCAGATAATGGAAGACATCAGTAAGGTTTTTAAATCACTTTTTTTTACAGAATGAAATATAAGTATTTTCAATACAGCGTCGATCCCACCAAATGTCAGCCGATTTCAATAACCTCCATACTCTGCAAGATTATGGAGCGTATCTTGAACTTGCGGCTCTTGGCTTACCTGAAAGGTTACGAACTCCTCAGTGACCGACGGGTGTCGCCGCAATCGGTCAACTAGAGACCTACTAGTGTATGCCACTCACTTGTGGAGCGAGACCCTCGAGAAAAATGGGGAAGCCATGCCGGTCTCCCTTGATGTCTCTAAGGCCTTCGTATGGCACGCCTTTTGAGTAAGCTTCCTTGGTATAAGACTTTCTGACTGAACGGTCTCTCCGAGTTGTTGTCGACGGATGCTCATCTGAGCCTATGTCTTCTAATGCCGGTGTTCCCGAGGGATCTGTTCTCTGCAACTCTATTCCTGCTACATATGAACGTTCTGCTGATGCCCAGTATCTATGGGTATGCAGATGACAGCACAGTTGTGGAGAGATACCTGCCGGAAGCCCGGGCTAGTAAGGAATCAATCCGGTCCGAAAGAGAGGTTATGGTAGAGCGTACGAATGCTGCACTAAAGGCAGTCTCCGAATGGGGCAAAGCCAATCTTGTTGCATCCAATGCCACCAAAATAGAGGCGTGTCTTTGCACTGCCAAAAGAACTCCGTTCACCTTGGCTTCTACTTTTAGGAATGTATCCTTGGAGTGCACCGACCGCCATCAGCTTTTGGGAGCTTAGATTTCCTCGAACCTAAATTTTGAACGGTTCAGTGGGTCCAAGGCCAAGGTGGCTGCCAAGAAACTTTGCATTATCGCAAAGGTCTGGCGGTACTTCACACCAGGGCAGCTTCTAATGTTGTACAAAGCACAGGTCCCCTCATGTGTGGAGTACTGCAGCCACATTTGGGCTGGTGCCGCGAAATGTCACCTGGTTACTTTGGATTCAAGAGGCGTGCGAAGAGGCTGATTGACGACCCAGATTTAACTAGGAACGGTCAGTGCAGAGTAGCCAGCCTTTCGGTGTTCTATAGGATGCATTTTGGTAAGTGTGCAAGGGATTTGTATGATTTAGCTGCCCCATCTCCGTTCCACCATCGGGCGACCCGTCGTGCGGCGAATTTCCGCCCTTACCTTGTTGATGCCGCGACGATCTGGACGAGCCGTTTCGCTTCCTCTTTTGTGCCGCGTGAATCGAGGTACTGGAGCGGTTTGCCGGCGGCGCTGTTTCGGTCTGACTGCAGTCTGGGTGTCTTCTGGGCTGGAGTGAGTGGGCTCTTAATGAACTTTGCCGCGCGCTTTGCCGTCGGCGATTGCATCGCTACTTGCCACCGGGCGGGGTTGCGGTTGGGCACTGGTTTGTAATTAACATATATATACAAAAAAAAAAAAAACATAAATAGAGAAAACAAATTAAGCTTGGACTACAATCCAAAAACATACACACAACTGTGTAAAATAAGAAAGATGGAGATATCACAGCTCGCCGTGATGAGACTGGACAAATTTGCAAAAGAAATGTAGGTAGGTAGTACATTTGGAAAAAATTCAAGGAGAATGAAGCGTGTACCAGAAACCAACGACGAAGAAATGAATGCTGACACCTGAACTTACTTCAACTTGATAATGATAAGTTTGGACTTACCTATTGACACTTTAAATTATATTTGATTAATTTAGAAAACAAACAAATATTAATCATACTCGATGAAAAGCCCATTACATATAAATTCGTCTTATAATTTAGATTTGTTAATTTATATTAAAAACAAAAAAGCGATGTAGTGTATTGACTAAACTGTGGTTGTCTCATGCGCCGCGTCACGAGTCAGTCGAGTACCGGCAGCCGAGCGAAGCGGTTGTGTGGTCTGATTGTATGCGTGTTGTGGTGTTGGTGAGCCGTAAAATACTCCAATAGGCAGGACAATACACTATTATTTTTTGTAAGGACAATAAAAAGGCATTTATGGTTTTGAAACAAAAAGGGCGGTAAATTGCCAAGATGGCCACTGCATTAGAGATTTTTATAAGTAAACAGTTGGCCTCTTGTATAACGGGTTCTTCCAGAGAGGCTTTAATACTACTTTTTACATATACTACCACACCATCATTCTAGTTACAGTGGGAAGTTGTAGACATACTCAAATATCCATCCAATACAGGTAGATTTCGAACGCACGACATCCAGCACTCAGAAAGAACTATGATGTCACTATCAAATTGTAACCTTTGCAGAAGGATGTTTAAATGATCAAAGTTAGCATTTAGACTACGTATGTTTTGCGACAAGATTTTCAAGAAATATTTAGGTTCCCTAAGAAAAGACGCGCAACTTTCAGGTTTACATCTGATCGTGTCGGAGATACAAAAGTCATCGATCTCACCTAATACCTCATTATCGAATTTTAAAATTAATTTTCACAGTGGTGTACGACATTATTACATAACGTTTGTTTGTAAACATTGTTAAACAACAGAGCTGTGTGATGCATTTTAATAAAGTCATTTTAGGGTAATCAATTACGAAAAATTTGTTTATAACAGATTTGTTATGAATTGTTATGTTATGTGAGGTAGTAAAATTTTTAGTTTTTGTAGGTGTGTGGTGTAAGTAAATATATTGTGGGTACGTATGTATATTTGTTTTGAAGCTGTGAGTAATTTTATGTAAGTTTACCGTCATACATGCATAATAAAAAATATAGAAATTTTGATTTAAAACTAGCAGTAATTCTAATAATACAAACCCGAACTGTAGTGTATGCGCTTTATTATTGACCACAGACAACACTGTCACTGTCAAACAGATAACACTGTCTCGAGCGCACCACGTCGGTCATTCTTACGAGAGCCACGAGCGAGAGTAGACGTGTCGGTAGTCTGTCCGTTAAGTGCGTGTGCGAGCCTGTCATATTCAACGAAGTAAAGGTTTTACAAGTGGCGACGAGCAAATAGGTATTTTGTTGAACAACAATAAAAAAAAATAAAAGGTG